>CM024520.1:55272062-56472062 GCA_014182375.1 Eucalyptus virginea
TTTATTCTTTTTTAGAGACTAATTCCTAATTTTCTATGCAATTAAAAACTAAATAAAAATAGTAAAATTTGGTGTCAATAATTATAGGTAAGGAAACTGACTATTTGTAAATAACTTCAAGTCAATTGAACCTTCTCTTTGTCTTTGTCATAAATCAAGCAACTTTCAGGATAATACATGTTATTATTGCAACGGAATGCGAAAATATTTTCATTGTGTCCTAATGAAAAGAAGAGGCCACAAATGATATATAGTCTATCGAGTGTATTGCAACAGTATATCTTTTTCCAAAAAGGAAAGGCAATGTATTATTGTGTATTCTGGGAGGAAAAGCTGATTTTTTTACCTTAATTACTTTGATTTCATTTAACCGGTACGCTTTTCCGCATTTTTAGTCGAGAGAACTTAGAATGAACAAAAGAAATATGAAGCACTCAACCAACTATTTATGAATTCCAAGCTTCCAGCATTTTGCAGCACTTCAAAAGTTTTGCATCAAGACAAAGGATTGACCAAAACTGTTTCATTTAACGCATTGAATCAAGCTTCTAGCAAATCTTGTTGCTCAGTTTCTTCTTTCTTTTTTTTTTTTTTTCTTTTTTTTAATAAAAAATTAGCTTATTTTTATTTAATTTGAATAAAATTGAATTAAAATCGAGTTTAAAACCAAAAACATATTTAGTCACGCTATCATTACATTAAGAAGAGAGAAAATATTAAAAAGTCATATCAATACTTTCCGTTAGCCACTCCTCATTTACTTAACTAAAAGCGACGGCCGACGGAACCTGCACTGTAGCAGAATGCCACATTTTGCAAATGAAGCTGCTAATTTAAAACCACAAAGACATTTGACAAACCCAGTCACTGGTATATCCATGTCCTTGCCTTGCTTATAACAATTGTTGGTTGGATAATCAATTTCGCGCTCAATACCAGTTGACAAAAAGGTAAGCATCTAGTGGTGACACTCATCCAAATGCGTCTCTCCTAACCGTAAGGTCTTGTCTTATCATGGCCTACATACAGAGGACGGACTAAAATTTAAGAATACTGCAATCACCGAGACAGAAATGCTGAGCACAGGCATTCAATCATTCCAATACAGTTGTACACCTCTCTAGCCAATAGAAACGACTATATACACGGATAAATTAACAAAGTAGGAAATTCCACGAACTCACAGCAAAGGCGACAATAGCAGAGGAAAGGGGCGAGGAACCTGTACTTTGCCCATCCCCTCGGAGATCCCGACGAAGGTATTAGCACAAACATAATCCTCCACAACAAGGCGCACACCAACACAGCCAGAAGCCCCCACGAGGACCAAGTAATTTGCTCCTCAAGAACGACTCCACTTTGCAGCCCAATGGCCTCCCGATAGTTGCTAACGTTAGAAAGAACCGACATTGTCGGCTTCTCGAAACCTTCTTCGCGAAACCCCGTTCCCCGAGCTTGAACGAGAAATGCTCTGACCCATAGTACTAAATCTCGACGGACCGAGTCCGCCGGCGAGAAGCTCTTCGACAAGCCTGGCCCGCCCACCAGGAGGGAGCACCTCGGACGCGGCGAGATTACCGAACGCCTCTAGACTGGCGCACGACTGCGCGCTGCTGGCGGATAGGAGAGGAAACGGGCGGGGGAGAGAAGAAGGAGGGGGCGGGGAGCGGCGGCGGCGAGATCGACGGCCGCGGTCGCGAAGTGGGAGGACGAACCGGCGGGGGCGATTTCGAGTCGAGTTGGTGGCGGCGATGCAATCTCAGGACGCCTTGGAGCAATCGCGAGGAGGGCTTTTGACATCGTAGTAGGCGATTGGCACGCGAATCGGAGCTCGAACGCCGCTGCTTCGATGCAGAATTGAAGGACGCGAATTTCGCCGGAGACTTGCGATCGGGAGGAAGGAAAGGAGGGTGGTTTTTGACGCGAGGGAAGAGCTCCTGCCGGAGGGAAGCTGGAGCGCAGTCGATTGCTTGATGTTGTACGGTGCAGTCAGCGGTGAGGGAAGACGAGGTGACCATTCTTGATCTCGTCTTCTACGGTTCGATCTATGGGTTTGGGCCGAAGAGGCCCAAGCCCAAGTTTGAATTCTAAATACATTCAAAATAGGGGCGGCAACTCTAGCTTCCGCATAGATTCTATCTACAATTTAAAGTCTACCCGTTGTAAAAGTTCCTTATTTTTGGAATCCGAAATCTATCTTGTCATAGATTCCACGATTTACTTAGGTTCCATCTTTATTATAAATCAAATGATTGCAAAGAATCATCTTTTTTAATGATTTACACTTACTACTAATACTAATAATGACTTACTTCTAAACACATGAAGAATATAAAAAAATTAAAAAGTAAAAGTCTTCATCATAATATGGAATCTCAAATGAGTAGTTCCATATTATACATTCATCTCGGACGTTATGGAATATCACAAAGATTACATTAAAACATAAATTAAGAAAAACACAAACTTATTGTAGGTTTAAGTTTCAAGTTCTAAGTTTAAGTTGAACCTAATAGTCAAAATAGGTTTTTTTTTTTTTTTTTTTTTTTTTTTTAAATTTTTTTGAATTTGAATCTACCATGCGTATTTTGAAATTTCGGAACCAAACAAGTTCCAACGTGGTCCGGTTCTTCGGTTTCATGTTCTAATTTGGAACTATGCTAATTCCTAATTCAAAATGGGTTACGCATGAGAGAGAGAGAGAGAGAGAGAGAGAGAGAGAGAGAGAGAATTCATCTTTTAACAGCCCCTAAATTAAGTTCTCCTTTGAATGAAGTATGACTATCTTAACAATAGTGGAGACCAATCAAGAGACGTTTCGGCTTATTCTTCAGCCTTTGTTATTTTCTTCCAAGAAGCAAGTTTTGGCAATTCATGAAGACCTTCGCATGCCAACTGCTACAAGCTCAATGTATATGCAAGTTTTGGCAAACAAACTAGATGCGCCGGTTTCAAAGCGATCGAAATGCAAAGCCCTTCCTTCCAATCCAAGCATCCTACTTAGATGAGAACCTGATATGTTAGAAGTTCAAAGTGCATTAGAGTGACAGAGAGAAGCTCATCAACCATGAAACGAGGAGTCGCTCCTCATACTAGTGCACACTTTGATTTCACGCAATTTGTTTGCATGGATGGAAAGATCGATGCACCCCATGAGGTGAAGTCAATTGACAAGTATGACGACGAAGAGATGAGGCCACAAATGGATCAGAAACCAGCAGCTCCAACATTGTGTTTATGGTCTAAAAGCTTGAATCTAGTAGCTCCTCGAATGCTTAATCCCGTTTCTAGACAAGTGAATTAGGCTAACTGCTGCAAGGGCATGGCAATCACAAATTCGCCGTTTCAAACATGACAAGAAATTGAGGATAGACACAGCCTTATTGCCTTATTGGCAAACGTGAGTGAACAGAAATTGGAGTAACCTATCTAGTTTTTTGAATCCGTTCGCTTGCTTCTTTACCCGTCCCCTCATGATCCAAGAGTTGCAGCCTTCGTTGTTGAGGCGCATTTAAATCTATTCATACCAGCACTCATTAACAGGGAAGAGATGTCAAGTAGAAATCATATTTTGGCTGAAAAGAGAGAGAGCATAAAGTAAAGTTTAGCTCGAAAGATACAAGAGAAAGAGTGGTGTTTTGAGAAATAGACCCAGTAGATAAGCAAACTCATGGAAGGGAAGAGATTATACAAGCACAAGTTCTAAACAAACCCAAAATGAAAAAACTAAAGGCAGAGGAGAAAGCACAAGATTGCTCATTTCTTACACGCTTCTTGACAATCTCGCCTCTTCAACTTGGCTACCTTCACTACTATAGTCACATATGCCTTGTGTGCTGCTTGATCCAAAGCTAAAATATGCCTGCCTCCAATCCTTCTTGAACCCCAAGACTCCGAAAAAGCCCCAAAACCCAATCGCAAATCCAAGCATTATGACCGCATAGAACAACATCCGATCAAGCTTATCCTCTTCATGTGTCTCTTTGGGGTGAGGGATTTTCCATGGTTGAGCGTCAAAGACTTGAGGCATTTCTTTATCAAAAGATCACCACAGAGTAGAGGATTGCCAGCATAAATGGAAGGATCGTCGAGTGTTTGGATTTGATTCCCTTTTGAATCTGCCCCATAAGGTTGTTTTGCGATAGGTTGAGGTGGGCTAGGATGTTAACATTGAAAATGCCTTGTGGAATTATCCCTGAGAGATGGTTGTTTGAAAGATCCAGAGACTCGAGTGACCTCATATTCCCAATGCCAATGGGAATATCTCCAGAGAGATGGTTGTGAGACAAGTTCAAGCCATGCAATCCTGAGAGGAAAGAAAGTTCTTCAGGGATTGGCCCATTCAAAAAGTTGCTAGAGAGATCCAAATTGACCACAAGTTGCAGAACAATATTGGTGTACTCATTATATCTTCCCTTTAAGATCTCAACCACGTGCTCTCAATCCCAATTCAAATCAAAGCTTTTGGGAATTCTATATTGTATAGGAGCGATGGCCACAAATCCAAATGGATTGTTTTGATTCAAGTTGATCATGCCACTCATGTTGCCAAGACAATGTGGGATCATTCCTCAAATTGTTCATTGCCATGTCTAATATGTACAATCTTGATAGTGAGCAGAGCTGCGGAGTATTCTCTCGTAGCCTTAAGATCAACAAGGACTGAAAGCTGGCCAAACCATGTCGGAATGCTTCCAAACAAATTATTCTTCCAAGGTCTAAAATCACTAGACCCGTGCAATAATCCAAAGCCCGAGGAAGCTCCCCACTAAGACAGTTTCCATTCAAGTGTAGGGTGGTAAGGTTGGGCAATGATCCAAGTGAGCTAGGAATTACTCGGCATAACTTATTGAATGACAAAGTCAAGAATGATAAAGAATCCTTCCAACAGTCTAGAATACTACCAGATAGGTTATTACGGGCAAGATTTAAATCAAGCAACCCCATGTCACATAATGACGACGGTAGAGTACCACCAATTAGGTTGTCATTAAGATACAGAGTACGTACCTGGTACATAATACCACTATCTATTGGAAGAGAACCTGAGATCCAGTTGTGGGAGAGATCTAAATAGGAACAGTTAATAAACATGTTGGGCAAGGGGCCAGTAATTTGATTGTGAGATAGATCGAGCCTAGAAAACGTCAAGTTGGCTAACCATTCTGGCAAGGGCCCGGAAATCTGATTGTAAGATAGATCAAGCTTGGAAAACGTCAAGTTGAATAACCAATTCGGTAAGAGCCCAAAAAGGGAAGCATTTGAGAGTATGATATATGTGGCGTTGACTTGTGTCCGAATCCATCGGGGAACTTTTAGCTTCAATTTACAAGAGCTCATCCAAATAATTTCCAGTTGGAAAGGGGTACCCGGCTACGTTTTGCCTTAAAACTCAAATTATTATTGTCATTGATGTTCAACCCTTGAGCCTTGACAAATTAGAAAATGGATTTTAGTAATCACACCTTCTAAATGATTACTGAAAGAAACAAATCTTGCAAAGCCCCCAATTTCCCTAATGACTCGGAATATGCCCCCCAATTGATTATTAGAAAGATATAACGATCTCAAAGATGACAATCGACCTATTGATGGTGGAATGGTCCCATTCAATCTATTATCCAAAAGATCTAGTGTTTCCAAGTTTGACAATGATCCAATGACACTAGGGATTGACCGGAGAAGAAATTGTAGGAAAGCATGATACTTTTAAGTTTGTGAAATGCTCCAACCAGTCGGGTAGAGCACCCTTAAGATTATTTGCACATATCTCTAGACTCTCTAAGCTATTCTCGATGAGTCCCAATGAATTTCCTTGGGTTGTCGAAATCTCTTCTCCGATTTGGTTAAAACACAAATGCAATGACTTGAGGTACCGCATGTTCTTTAAGAATGAGAATAAGCCTCCTTCAATGCTGTCAAAAGCATTATCCTCGAGATTGAGATGAGCAAGGCTTGTAAACTTGTCAAACCACGTGGGAATTGATGAGTTGAAAAAGTTATGTGAAAGGTCAAGATGCCGAAGAGAAGTCATGTTTTGAAACAAAGTGCTTGGGATGGGACCTTCGAAAGATTATTCGAAAGATCGAGGTACTGAAGATGAACAAGAGAAGTAGAATTGGCCAAGTGATTAGAAGACATATGAAAATTATCTAATCCACAGCCTGATAAGCTCAAATGTGTTAAAGCTGGGAGCGTACTGATCACTTGCATGAGGGCTCCTTTGTTCACAATCATTGAGCGACTCATGTCAAGGTACTTTAGTGATTGAAGATGAGAAACCCACATCATATCATCCACAACCAAAGATTCATATTCATTACGAAGATCAAGGACTTCCAACTTGGTGAGATTTCCCAATTGTTGGGGAACCGTTCCATGGAAGTTGGCAAACGATAGATTGAGGTACCTCAATTGTTTAATTGAACCAATGAATTCAGGTATTCTTCCATGATTGGAATTGATCCCACTTAAATCCAAATGGTTCAAGTATCTCAATTGGAGCAAAGAAGAGTTCAACTCACCATGAGGCAGGAGAAGCTGCGTAGCCATGTGAAAATAAGTATTAGTTTCGTCTTTTGTTGGTTGGGGTAATAATTGGAGATCGATGACATGACCATATACTCTATCGCAAATCACTCCTTCCCATCTGCAGCAATCTTTGCCTTCCCATGAAGCAAGCAAGCCAAACGGATCTACGAGGCTTCGTTGAAGTTGGAGCAAAGCCTCTCTTTCTCGCTCTCTGCAAATGGACGTTGAATTGTTACAAAAGCACACACCTGAATTATCTAAAACAAGTAATAGAATTACTAGTGTGAGTACTTGGGAACAATATCTCCCCATAAGCAATGAGAGAGAGGACGAATTCATCTTTTAGAGTGGAGATTTTGAGGGTCCTCTAATCAAACCCAAATCATTTATAGAGAAGGGCAGGGAGAGATTTCTTTTTCAACATGACAAGTTGTGGTGTCATACATGCACCTTATGTCCATGCATGTGTATAATGTATATGCAGCGCATTTAAGGTCCACGTATGATAGCCGTCATCGGGGAGAAAAGGCTCATCCATTCTTGCGGTTGGAGTTCGTAAATTGATGACTAGACCCCATCTAGATGAGACGTCAACATCAACTTGGAAGCAAAAGGAACTCCATTACGGAGATTGCGGACAAGCCCGTCAATATTTGGCAGAGCTGGTCTTGGGTAAAGTCAAGTCTTTTGGATCCGTGTCCTTATTCATATTAAGGTCGTTCTCGGTCTACATTGCGAGTTTCTAAAGACAACGTCTGTTTTAGGTTTTTATCTTAACTAAATAACCAACTCTAGAACAACGATGCTAACCGGTCTTCTTGCTCGTGAGGATGATGGTAATGTACCATTCATCAGGATTTCACGGAGACACTATAGAAGAGTACAGATTTAAACTGTCGGAGAGACCCTAATCAAAACCGCTAAAAGGTACATATATTGGGTAAGGGTGTGGTAATTTGAGTGTGAGACAAATCAAGCCACAAAGTTCACATGTTGGCTGACCATATAGGCAGAAGCCTCCAAAATGGAGGCATTGCAGAGAGAGAAGCCATGGTCCTCCACTTGCATTTGCATCCATTGTGGAAATGTCGATCCAGTTGGGATTTGCCTAGAAGTCGGGTAATTATCGCTAATATCCAAATACTACAGGCTAGACCTAGTTTATGTGGAGTGTGGATCGCTCGGGCATAGGGAGCAAAATATTGGAGCACGGAACGTCATTCGTGCCAAACGATAGGGTAGACTTCTTTTAATCATGTTATTAGTATCATATATGATTTTGCAGTTACAACAAAGATAATATAAGCAGTCTAATGTGTTTCTAACGTATCATGTTCAAACAAAAATTATTATTTTAAATTATGTTTTCAATTACAAAAAATATCAGCATGAAAAATATATCTCGAATAAATAAAGATTAGTACATTGGAACGCTGAAATGCTCATTTTAGTATATGGAGCATTCTCATCTCAGATTATAATCCGTGTGTACCTGAGATTTATGTGCCGAGTGAGAGACGAATGCATACATCTAGCATATTGAGTAATTGCCGTGTGAGAGGTGAATGCCTACATGTTCCTTTCAATCAAAGTTCATGAAAATGAAAGTCTGCGCATAAATCAAGTCGAGTCAATGTTTACCACCTTTTAAAGTTCATGAAAATGAAAACCCACCAACAACTCCATGTCAAAGTCAATGTTTATGACATTTTCAAAATAATAACTTACTTTATCTTTAGAGCTAGTCCAGTATTCTTGTTTATTTCCGCTTTGCGATGTAGTAAGTCCAGTAGAGTAGTAGTCATGCCTCACATAATCAGTATCATAGCTGGAAAAAGTTGAAACTGGGAGGCGTTTGCCTTTGCCTACTGCTATAAGCTTAGAACACTGACTCATACCATATCATTTACCTTTGGCTGAACGAGTGTCCGTGTTGATTTGGTTGCAGTTATTTCTTTTTTCTATAAGTAAATATCGTGTATTCGCAAAACTCCAGCAACTGTGGGAGGACAAACTGTTTTACTACCCTCTGCATTTATGCAAAAGCTTCATTCTCCCCTTTTTGTTAAAAAATATTAAATCTAGATTTGCGAGACTTTTTCAATAACATGTAATTAATGAATTAGTCGCTCGAAACACAAAAGCAAGTCACAAAAACTTTTAGACTTTCTACTCAACAAATAAAGAGTTAATTCTGACAGACTACACTTGTGGAGAGATTTCGTTATGTACACGCATTCTGTTATTATGAAATGTAAAAACCACCATTTGAATGTCAATTGTAGGTAACACTGGTATTTCACGTATAACTCCAGATAAAGTGAACATTCTATCTCTCTACATAAAAAAGAACTTCCCTGACGATACGTGTCGATGTCGCGATCAATTCTTAAAATATTTTGATCGCATCCTAATAAAAAAGAACTTAACAATGACACATTTTTATCAATTAGATTGAGCAATAAAACAAAGGCAATGTAGTGTCTATCGTAAAATTATTACGGTAAATTTATTGAAAGAAAATGGCTCATTTTTTACCTTAATTACATCATTTTCATTCAACTGATAAAGTTTCTAGCTTTCTGCATCGTAGTAGAGAACTTGGAATTAACAAGAACATACATCAAATGCTTCGGACTAATTACTTCGCATGAATTTCCAAGCTTCTGTTATTCTGAAAGCGCTTCAATAGTTTTGCATCAAGAGCAGAAAGGATTGGCCTCAACTGTTTCATCTGATAATGGACATGAACATTGTTGGATCCTCGCCCAAGCGGTTCCACCCTAAGCTTCTCATTGTTAAGAAGGTGCCTTGGGCATTGGTGCCTTAGACGGGAAGCTCTTGAATAAAGCATGTGCCAGAGAGAGAGAGAGAGAGATACATTGGCAGTTCAACACCACAAATATATGCTTTTCCACAAACACATAGAATGGCCTCTACAGCAGGCTCATGCTTATCCTTCTTCCTCTCATCATTAAGCTCTTCTCCTGGCTCTGCTTCCTATTAATATCGAAATATCTCGAGCTTGAGTTTGAAGTGAAAGTCTAAATTCTATAAGAGATTTTCTATTTGGAAATTCGATGGACAAATAATCAATTAATTTAAAAACTTAAAAAGTAAAGTCCAAGTTGGATTAAGTTTCAGAACAAATTAGTAATATCAACTTTTCAAATTTGGGTTGGATTCGGCAAGGCCTACAGTTCCACGTTTAATATATAAAATAAGCAAATCTCTTTTGGGAGTTAGCCTTGTTGATTCGCCCTTCATGGAGAGTTCCCGGGTCTGTAGAATTCTCATACCGTTGTCGGAGAATAATTCGTGAATTAAGTCTCATTAAGTTGGTGTTCAAGCCGTGAAATCATGCAGTAAGATTTGGATATTTCTTTGTGATATTGAGAAATATTTCGTGAGAAATTGTGAAGAATAAACATTATTGAGTTTAATTAGAAAAAAATATTTAAAAAATAATAAATTTTGTCAATATCAATGCCGGCCATGCCATGTAGGACGTCTAGCATCCACATCAGTGAATTTTGGCCAAGATGGACTCAATTGGCTAAAAGTGAAAAAGCTTATGACTCAATTGGTAAAATTAAAAGGTTTAGGACTAAGTTAACAAAAATACAATAGGTTTATGATTTTTTGGACAATTTTCCCACATTTTCATGTACCTATCCTTCCTTTGATTTCTGAAATGTGTCAAGTTGGAAGATTATTCGAGTGATTTGACAATGATGGCGAGCTATAGTAGTGAGCAGCTTTTAAATCGCTTTTCTAGTTTCTCCATTTAGAGTTCATGGAATGCAAAATGCATTTTTCCATTAGTCAATTTCAAGGATACTAAAACCTATACTACATTAAAGAAAAATTCGCCAACATAAATCGAGATGGGTCTATGATGCATTGTCTAAGCTGGAGCAAAGTCTCTCCTTTTTGCTCTCTGCAAATGGAAGTTGAGTTTTAGAGAAGCAAACACATGAATTATTTAAAAGAGCAATAGAGTTACAAGTGAAAGGACTTGAGAAAAATATCTCCCCATGAGCAACAAGGGATGGTCTCGCAGGCAGAGAACATATTTATGCTTTAGAGAGTGGGGGTTTAAGGATCCTCTAATTAAATCCAGATCAATTATAGAGAAGCAGGGGAGATTTTTCTTTCAATTTGACAAGTTAGGGTTCCAAACATGCACCTTATGTGGATGCATGTGTGCCATCTCGAAGGATGTATGTGTAGCACATGTAAGGTCCATGTATCATAATCACCGTCCAAGAAGAGAAGGCACATCAATTCTTGCAGTTAGAGTTTGTCAATTGATGACTAGGCCCCATCCAAAGGACAAAAATTCAACCTCTAGAAATTAGTCCAAGTGAAAAGCAGCTCCACTAAGGAGATAGTGGAGAATTACACTTAATTTATGAAGTGTTGTACATGGACTAAGTCAAGTCTTAGGGGTTAATAATTGTTTCTCTATATAAATGCGTGCTTATAATAGTACCGCTCAATTTAAGTTATGATTTTTACTAAATTATCAATTTCGAAATAATGATCTTAATTAGTCTTGTTGCTTGTGCAATGCACAGGAATATGTTGGTCATTGCTCAAAAAGCAACACAATAGAAAACACCATCGAAAAATATATTGCGATTACTTTCACAACATCACAAATGTAATTATTTTCTGAATTCTTCCCCCACAACACCTATTTTAAACTTGAGTTTGCTTTGTCCATAAAAACTCTCGATAAATGATGATTTTGACCTTAGAAAACATAAAACGGTTCAATCTGTAAAAGAACTTTCTCTATGTAGGCTTTTCTTTCAATAGAAAGATATAATTTGATTCTTCAGTTGTGTGTTTAGTGTTTCCCATGGGTGTAAATCATTAAACAAATAGTGATGGTAATAAAGCAAGGGATCATTTGCGCAATTCATGTGCAGCAAGTGAAAAGGTCATAGGACCATTCCAACATATAAACCACACTAAGAAACTCAGAGCTATCAAAAAATAAAATGAGGGAAAAATCCTCCCAAGAAAAAAGAATCAGACCGCGTGTGTATCTTATTTTATAGTATAAAAAAAGGTCTGACAACGAGTAGGGATAAACATTCAATATCACTGCTAAAAGCATTTAAAAACAAAAAAACAAAAAAACAAACAGAATCTAACCACCGACCATGTTGTAAAGGAAAATGTAGCAACAAGCTTTGGATGGATAATGATATGAGAAGGATTGAGGAATTAAACTCAATAAACAGTTCAAATCTTCCATAGACTCAAAACCCGTGCAACCAATTGATAATGAGTTATAATGCAGTAACGTTTATCAGAGATAAAGCCTACTTTAGATTGAAGAACAACATGGTTTTTTACCACAGAGATCAAAGGTCACTAACGAAGGGAAGATAAGAGAAGCTAAGGATCGTATCTTGTCATCAATTTCGATACTCGTAGATTGGAATCAATCAAGAGGCCTTTGAGCCTAAAAAACACAAAAAATCAAGGTAAAATATAAACATAGTCGAAGGAAGAAAACACAGTTTTGGCAAATTACTTCGACGAGTTTGTAGGATAGATGGGACGATCATAAACTGCAACATTCCTCGTTAAGGAAGCAAGTAGTTGCGCAGAAAACCCACCACCCGATGAACTTTAGAAACCAACTTGTGATCAAGTAAACTTAAGTAAATTAAGATGTTGGTAAGGTTAAATTCAGATTCTACACAGAGGCCGACAATACATAAGCTTGCAGGCAAACTCATCCTGTGCAAACTTTGAGAACCGGGACCATCCCATTTTGTATTGGCAAATCAGCGCCTTCGCCTTCGACTTTAGCTTTCTTGGTCAAAGGAAGGAAACAAACAACTTCAGGTTCAGGGGACAAGCAAAATTCATGCTTGCGGATGGGTACTTAGAGAGACAATAGAAGCAAATATTCATAAATGAAATTAAAAAGCTGCAAAATTTCGGTTGAGATTTCTGATTTAGTTGGTAAATTCCTAATGTCGTTGCTAAAAATATGTGGATGGGGCTGCAAAATTTCCGTGTTGGCGTTACATATGCCATGCTAAGTGGCTATATTGAAAACCTTAAAATAAAAAGTATCTCTCAAAAATTTACAAGAAAGAAATTGAAAAAAAAGGAAGAGAATTGGGAATTTGGCAAATCTACAATCTTTAACTCTTTTTCTTTTTGAAATTTGGCGGATTTAATATTAAAACTTGCCTAATTAAAACAAATATCTCATAAACCCTTGCTTTAGATTTCTCATCGCTTGTTTGAAATTTTCAAAGCCCTCTTTGGGCTTGAAACCTGGTTATGTTCAAGTTAGAGTGTAATGGTGGAGAGCACTCATGCATCTTTCACAATGGAAGCGTATCTTTCTATACGTAGACATCATATTGTGCAACAAAGTTGCAAACCTCACAGCAGACCAATTTCCAAGTTGAACTTATTTTCTTGAAAATTGATTGAATAAAAATAATAGATTGAGCACCATAATTTTACTATAGAATCAAATCGAATCCAAGTCACACTTTTATTATCTCGACTTCATTTCGATCTCAATTCGCCATGCTAGAGTGGGAGAGCTCAAGCCACAAAAGTGATCCGTTAGCCTCAACACCTGAGCAAAGCCCCATACATAGAAGCACTTGAGAGCTATGACATGGTCCTCCTCGTGTCTCCATCCATTGTGGAAATGTTGCTCCAAATGATTCCAAGTTGAAAAATGGGCCACTTGGGATCTGCCCTAAAAGTCAAGTCAATTGTCACTAATACTTCAAGGCTAGACCTAGGTTACCCGGCGTGTGGACTGGGATGTGGAACGAAAAAGGGATTGTGAAACTGTTATTTGTCAAAAATGTGGTACGATAAAGGTGGACTTCTGTTGAGCATGTGATTAGGATAAGACCTAGTTTTGTAGTTACAATATAGATGATATAGATCGTATAATGTGTTTCTAACATATTTGAGCCACTAAATTTCATGTTCACACAAGAATTACTATTTATAATTCAATATAAAAATATTATCATGAAATTATAGTTTAGGTAAGTAATAACGATTAGTGTATTAAAATGTTCACAATACTCATTTTATTTTATGGGTATGCTCTCATCTCATAGGATGTCTTGTGCAACTGAGGTCTAAGTGCCTTGTGGGAGACGTATTCACGCATCTAACATATTTAATAATAGTAGAGAATCTAATCTATCGTTTTGGTTTTCAATCATAATAAAAAGAGAATTTACATTTTCCTTTCTTCTCATAGGATATCCTATGCATTCTGAATCTACATGCCGTGTAAAAAACGAATGCATGCATCTAGCATATCTAATAATAATAATAAAAAAATCTAATCTACCGCTTTGGTTTTCAATCACAATAAAAAAATAGTTTACGTGTTCCTTTCAGTCAAAGTTCGCAAAAATGAAAGTCAATGAATAACTTACACGCCAAGTTCAGAAATTGTTGATCACTTTTTAAAGTTCATGAAAATGAAAGTCCACAAATAACTCCAAGTCAAAGTCAACATTTATGACTTTTCGAATGATCGTCACTTCCTTCATATGTTACTCCAATATTCTTTTTATTTTGGGATAAGTACAATAAAAATCCTAAAACTTGTCATGAAAATACAATTAAGTTTTATGCTTACAAAAGTACAATCAAGTTTAAGGGGGCGTTTGGGAATGGCCATAGGAAGGAGCTTTGAGTGTCCAAAACTCATTTGGCCAAATATTGGGTGTCTGGTAATAATTTTGAAAGATCAAGCCACAAAATTGATCTGTTAAGCTGAATACATGGGCAAAGCCCAATATATGGAAGCACTTGAGAGAGTTATGACTTGGTCCTCTTCTTGTGTCTCCATCCATTGTGGAAATGTTGCTCTAAATAATTCCGAGTTGGAAAAAGGGCCACTAAGGATCTGCCCTAAAAGTCAAGTAAAATATTGCTAATACTTTAAGGCTAGACCCACATTACCCGGCGTATGGACCGGTATGTGGAACGAAGAAGGGATCGCGGAATTGTTACTTGTCAAAAATGTGGTACGATAAGGGTGGACTTCTGTTGAGCATGTGATTAGGATAAGACTTAATTTTGTAGTTACAATATAGATAATATAGGTTGTATAATGTGTTTCTAACGTATTTGAGTCACTAAGTTTCATGTTCACACAAGAATTACTATTTTTAATTCAATACGAAAATATTATCATGAAATTATAGTTTAGGTAAGCAATAACAACTAGTGTATTAAAATGTTCACAATGCTCATTTTACTTTATGGGTATGTTCTCATCTCATAGGATGTCCGTGCGCCCAAGGTCTAAGTGCCTTGTGGGAGATGAATTCTCGCATCTAACATATTTAATAATAGTAGGGAATCTAATTTATCATTTTGGTTTTCAATCATAATAAAAAGAGAGATTATATGTTCCTTTCATCTCATAGGATATCCTATGCATTCTGAATGTACGTGCCAAGTAAAAAACGAATGCATGCATCTAGTATATCTAATAATAATAAAAAATCTAATCCCTCACTTTGGTTTTCAATCACAATAAAAAAAAAGAGTTTACACGTTCCTTTCAATCAAAGTTCATGAAAATGAAAGTCCACGTGCCAAGTTTAGAAACTTTGATCACTTTTTAAAGTTCATGAAAATGAAAGTCCACAGATAACTCTAAGTCAAAGTCAATGTTTATGACTATTCGAATGATCATCACTTCCTTCATCTTTAGAGCTACTCCAATATTCTTTTTATTTTGGGATAAGTGTGATAAAAATTTGAAAACTTGTCATGATAATACAATTAAGTCTTATGCTTACAAAAGTACAATCAAGTTTAAGGGTGCATTTGGGAATGGCCATGGTTGAGTGTCCAAAGCCCATTTGGCCAAATATTGGGTATTTGGTAAAATTTTTGAAAGATCAAGCCACAAAAGTGATATGTTAGGCTAAACACCTAGGAAAAGCCCCAATATATAGAAGCACTTCAGAGAGTTATGACATGGTCCTCCTCTTGTGTCTCCATCCATTGTGGAAATGTTGCTCCAAATGATTCCGAGTTGGAAAATGGGCCACTTGGTTTCCAACTCGGAATCTGCCCTAAAAGTCAAGTAAA
Source organism: Eucalyptus virginea (assembly GCA_014182375.1). Lineage (NCBI taxonomy): Eukaryota > Viridiplantae > Streptophyta > Magnoliopsida > Myrtales > Myrtaceae > Eucalyptus > Eucalyptus virginea. Next base: position 55,287,720 of record CM024520.1, read on the forward strand.
TTATCTCTAATACTTCAAGGCTAGACCTAGGTTACCCAACGTATGGACCGGTATGTGGAACAAAAAGGGATCGCGGAACTATTACTTGTCAAAAATGCGGTACGATAAGAGTGGACTTTTGTTGAGCATGTGACTAGGATAAGACTTAATTTTGTAGTTACAATATAGATAATATAGGTAGTATAATGTGTTTCTAATGTATTTGAGTTACTAAATTTCATGTTCACACAATAATTACTATTTTTAATGCAATACGAAAATATTATCATGAAATTACAGTTTAGGTAAGTAATAACGATTAGTGTATTGAAATATTCACAATGCTCATTTTAGTTTATGTGTATGCTCTCATCTCATAAGATGTCCCGTGCACCCGAGGTCTAAGTGCCTTGTGGGAGACGAATTCATGCATCTAACATATTTAATAATTGTAGGGAATCTTATATCGTTTTGGTTTTCAATCATAATAAAAAGAGAGATTACATGTTCCTTTCTTCTCATAGGATATCCTATGCATTATGTCGTGTAAAAAACGAATGCATGCATCTAGCATATTTAATAATAATGAAAAATCTAATCTATCGCTTTGATTTTCAATCGAAATAAAATTAGAGTTTACATGTTCCTTTCAATCAAAGTTCATGAAAATGAAAGTCCATGTATAACTTACATGCCAAGTTCAGAAACTTTGATCACTTTTTAAAGTTCATCAAAATGAAAGTCCACAGATAACTCCAAGTTGAAGTCAACGTTTATGACTTTTCAAATGATCATCACTTCCTTCATCTTTAGAGCTACTCCAATATTCTTTTTTTTTTTTGGGATAAGTGTGATAAAAATTTAAAAACTTGTCATGATAATACAATTACGTCTTATGCTTACAAAAGTACAATCAAGTTTAAGGGTGCATTTGGGAATGGCCATGGGAAGGAGCTTTGAGTGTCCAATGCCGGTTTGGCCAAATATTGGGTGCTTGGTTAAATTATTGAAACCCATCTTGAGGGAAAGTTTGCCTTTAAAAGGTGAAAGCCCAAGGTAGGTTCTAGGCTTTCGGGCTTTCAGCATTCTTGAAAGGCCCTCTCTAGGGTTAAGTATATAAATTTTGTTCCAAAACTATCCTCACTCAATTTTTATCTTTCTGTTTTTGGCCTCGTGATTCACTATTCATCTTATTCTCCATTGAGTCGGTTGGCTTGGTTGCGTGTGGCTGCAATGGGTCGATGACGAGGCTAGAGAGAGGTTGATGTGGTCACGGCTATCTTGGTGATCGTCACCGCCGCCTGCACAACCTCTACGAGTTGCGGTGACCCCTTGCAAATCACGTCGTTGTGACCCAAATCTAGTGCGTCACCTCTATGAAGGGCCGCTTGAGGTCACGTGACCAAGCGGCACCTTGCCGAGGTCGCACAACCTCCGACGACCCGCATTTGGGTCACATGACCCCTTGCTAGTCGCGGCGACCCAAATCTAGATCTCATGGCCTCTGTGAAGGTTGCTTGAGGTCACGTGACCAGTCGACCTCGTTGAGGTTGCGTGACCCCAGGCAACCCTTGCTGATCGTCTCTTGGGGCCGCCTGAGGTCTTATAACCTTAGATGTCAACTGCCAACAACAAATTTCAATCACCGGCGCCACCCCTTGCCCTTGCTGGCCAACTTTTTTATTTTTCTTTTAACGATTTTTTTTTTTAATTACAAAGGTCATTTGTAAATATAATCTCTCCAAATATTATTTTACTTAAAGGTACTTCACAATGGACTTTCATATTACAATTTAACAAATACAATTTACATTTTGGAAAACCTTTTTAACTTAAAGTCCTTTACATTTTCTCAAAGACTTTCCCCAAAAGTCTAATGGCACACCCTAAAACTTATCAACTTTATGTAATCAAGTCCTTCATTTAACTTCGGCCAATTTGGCTAATGAAAAATGTTGGCGTGACTTCTTTTTGATATTTCCTATCTCATAAGTGGCAACGACATGATTAAAATATAAAACATAATGCTAAAATGATGACAATCTGATTTTTAATACAAATTTCATTTATATTAAATTAAAAATAAGCTAAATTGAAATCCTAATTCTGCTAGCCGCCACGCGATGAACGTCGTCCCATCCTTGTTCCACGAAATCAAATCGTCCACCGACGGATCATTCATGAGCATGTAAGTCTTCATGAGAAACGGAAGCGACCTCTGGGAGGCGCCAACTACTGGCGAGTCCCCGGTCTGCTCCGCCGGCATCGGTCCCCATGGGTGCCTCTCAAATTCCAAGCCCCAAGACACCTGGAGAGACTCCGAACCGGACAGTATCCATTCGAGTCAGCTCGTGGATGATGCTGTATTTTACGCTGAACCACAAAATCAATGCACACGAAGCATCCTCCCGCCAATTTGATTAAGAAAAAGAAAAACCGAAAAAGAGAATAAAAGAAACTATTCCTCCATCTAGTGATGTTCGTCCTATGCGAGAATTAATAAAACAAATCCTTTTCGTGTCCCTTGCCTTGAAGCAACATATAGAGCATTAAAATTGATAAAAGAGAATAGGACGAATCAAAATACAGGCTACCTAGGATAGTGGAACAAACGTCGTAGAAAAAGAGCATATAATGCAGTGAAGATGCGATTAAAAGGAGAATAAGTGCCACTAGAACAACATGGCCTGGAAAGGGCAATCGAAAGCCTTGATGTTTTATTTGATAGAACCATGTCAAACGCTTGGGGCTTTGAGTGCAAGAAAATTTGGGTTGGGGATCAATATCTTGGGAGTATCCTCTCCATTTTCTGGCTGGTTTGGAAAAAGCAAAGAAAGCAAGCCTTTGAAGGAGAGGAGTCTCCAACCCCTGTAACTTTTCGTGACTGGTGCAAAGCTAATGATTTTAGCATAATGGAATTAGGAGCAGATGCAAATGCATTGGTTGCTAATATATGCTTTCTATCGTGATTAAGTTCTTTTGAATCTTGACCTTGTTTTGTACGTGGGTTTGCGCCCACCTAGCACCCTATAGTGAATTTCTCTCTATCAGTGAGAACAAGCTTTCTTGCAATAGCCCCCAGAGAACCATACACACCATCCTCCTTATCTAGCAACATATCCTCAGCAAGAGGCACAAATTTAGAAGTTTCTGGCATCATCCCCCATTGTAATCTGAACTGCTTCCGCTTAGTTGTGGCGCCATCACAGGCACGGCTGCGCCAAGGATTTATCTAACACCCCACCCCCCAATTTGTTCGAGTCTCGAAATAGATTAGAAAAGGATAGAATTCTTTCAATCGTTGGATTAGATTTGAATTCAATAATGGGGGTGGGGTTCCTTTCTGACGGAAAACTGGTGCACGGACATTCATCTTAAACATTGCTTCCCCACTCTGTTTTTTTTTCCCTCTACTGATCAGGATGCTCTGGTTTCTAACGTCTTGTGCGTCAACAACAGCACTTTACGCTGAATTCCCAACTCAATTTATATTTCAGGGAGCTTGATGTGGTCTGCACATTCATCTCTCTCTTTATAGCCCAAGGTTAAAGGTATTGGAGAAGGACGGACTCATCTAGAATTTTGTTAAATGCAGAGCCTCCTCCTGGGGATTTGAATTGGGCCGAAAACTCCCCAAGCAAGCCTCCTTCCACTCTAATTGGGCTGTGATTTCTTGCCCAACTCGACAACGATATGTTTTCCAGAGGAAGACTCGACACATCGGGTAGGCATGTGAAGAGGGTCTTCTTCTTTTTTTCTAGTGTTTCCCATGGAATTTTTGTGCAGCCAGCAGTTTACAACGACTAAAAGAAAGACAAACATGGGAAATTTCCCAAACAGAACCGTGTTTCCCAGTGGTGATATGTTTAGAACTGCTTCAGACCATCTCTTTAGTTGCAGAGGCAAATGTGCTAAAAAATCCACCATGTTCAGGTAAACGTAAGCAATTTAAGAAGGTGAATGCAGGTAAAGCTAAATTTGATAAAGCAACCAGAATTTTATCTTTATGTAAGGTTAAATTCAGATTCTATATAGTCACTGAAAATACATGAGCTTCCATGCAAAACTCATCCTGTCCAAACATTAAAAACCGGAACTATCCCCATTTTCAATAGGCAAATCAGCGCTCTTCACCTGCGACTTCAGCTTCCGAAGGAATATAAAAAAAACCAAATTCAGCTTTAGGGAACCAGCTTTCTATGGTCTAGTCGTTTAAAAAGCTATTAAACTTTCCGTTTGTTAGTGGATTTTTGACTCAGTTGATAGATATTTAATATCGTCAGTAGAAAGAGCATGACCAACAACTCAAATGTCAAGTAATCCTTTCAAAAATATCGCCACTATAAGAAATTTCTTGACTTTCAATTGATTTTGCCTGGGTCGTACGTAAACTACCAACACTAGAATAAATTACTATTTCAAATTAATGTTGGTAAATGTATTATAGTATTAGTATATTACAAAAGACACTTGTATAATTACAAAGGGTCTAGTAATGTTTTGATAATGTCGATAATTTTCAAGAAGTTGGTAATTTATAATTTTGTCAGAATGTTAGTAAACTACTTGTAGTGCCGGTAGTTGATAGACTGAAATTGTAAAACTTGAGAAACCTTGGTAAAGGACTAAATCAATTAGGAGATTGGTCAATTCATAGTGGTATAAAAAACCGCTTACAGCCATTCCCCATTTACTTGAAAGACTGATATGCCAGACAGTATTCCACTTACAGCCACTCCCCATTTACTTAACTAAAAGCCAGACCAGCGGCAGAACATGCACTGTAGCATAATGCCACATTGCAAATGAAGCTGCTAATTTAAAAACCAAAGACATTTGACAAACTCACAGTCATCAGGAAATCCAAGGTCCTTGCCTTGCTTATAACAATTGTTGGTTGGATAATCAACCTCGCGCTCCAATACCAGTTGACAAAAAGGTAAGCATTTAGTGGTGACACGCTCATCCAAATGCCGTCCTCCTAACCGCAGGGTCTTTGCTCTTATCATGGCCTTTACATACAGAGGACGGACTAAAATTTAAGAATACTGCAATCACCGAGACAGAAATGCTGAGCACAGGCATTCAATCATTCCCAATACAGTTGTACACCTCTCTAGCCAATAGAAACGACTATATTACACGGATAAATGAACAAAGTAGGAAATTCACGAACTCACAGCAAAGGCGACAATAGCGGATGAAAGGGCAAGGAACCCGTACTTTGCCATCCCCTCGGAGATCCCGACGAAGGTATTAGCAATTCTAAACATGATCCTCCACAACAAGGCGCACACCAACACAGCCGCAGCCCCTACGAGAGGACCAAGTAATTGCTCCTCAAGAACGACTCCACTTGCAGCCCAATGGCCTCCCGATATTTGCTAAACGTAGAAAGAACCGACATTGTCGGCTTCTCGAAACCTTCTTCGCGAAACCCCCGTTCCCCGAGCTTTGGAACGAGAAATGCCTGACCCCATAGCAATTCAATCTCGACGGACCGAGTCCCGCCGGCGAGAAGCTCTTCAACGAAGCCTGGCCCGCCCTAGAGGGAGCACCTCGGACGCGGCGAGATTACCGAAGGCTCTAGACTGGCACGTATTCCGCGCGCTGCCGGTGGCCGAGCTCGGCGGATAGGAGAGAGGAAACGGGCGGCGGAGAGAAGAAGGAGAGGGCGAGGAGCGGGCGGCGGCGGGATCGACGGCCGCGGTGGCGAAGTGGGAGGAGGAATGCGTGCCGGCGGGGACGATTTCGCGAGGTGGAGTTGGTGGCGATGCAATCTCAGAACGCCTTGGAGCAATCGCGAGGAGGGCTTTGACATCGTAGTACGAGATTTGTACAGAATCGGAGCTCGAACGCCGCTGCTTCGATGCAGAATTGAAGGACGCGAGTTTCTCCGGAGACTTGCGGGATCGGAGGAAAGGAAGGAGGGTAGTTGAAGCAAGGGAAGTGCTCCTCCCGGAGGGAAGCTGGAGCGCAGTCGATAGCCTGATGTTGTACGGTGCAGTCAGCGGTGAAGGAAGACGACGATGACCATTCTTTGATCTCGTCTTCTCGGTTCGATCTATGGGTTTGGGCCTGAAGAGGCCCAAGGCCCAAGCCCAAGTTTGAATTCTCAAGCATCCAAAATAGGAGTGGGCTATTCCCGTTTCCGCATAAATTCTATATGCAATTTAAAATCTACCCATCGTAAAAAGTTGTTCATTTTTTGGAACCTGCTATCATATCATAGATTCCATGATTTAATGAAGTTTCACCTTTATTATAAATCAAATGATTGCACTATATCATCATTTTTAATGATTTACACTTACTATTAATGCACTAATCACGACTTATTTTTAAACACATGAATAATATAAAATATTAATAAAGTAAAAGTCTTGATCATAATATGGAAGTTCAAACGAGTAGTTCCATATTATATACTTATCATCGGATGTCATGGAACATTACAAAATTGTGTGAAAACATAAATTAAGAAAACACAAACTTATCCTAAGTTCGGTTCCAAGTTCTAGGTTCAAGTTGAACCTACAAGTCAAAACAGTTTTTCAATTTTTTGAATTTGAACTCTATCTTGCATATTTTGAAAGTTGGAAACGGACAAGTTTCAATCGATCCGGTTCTTTGATTTTACGTTCTACTCGGAATTATACTCGCCCTAATTCAAAATAGGCTACTGCTCTCTCTTGTGCTTCCATAGAGAGAGAGAGAGGGGGGGAGTTTGGGGTGGGGGAATTCGTCTTTTAATAGCCGCTAAATTAAGTTCTCTTTTAGGTGAAGGAAGTATGACTGCCTTACCAATAGAGGAGACCAATCAGGAGATGTTTCGGCTTATTCTTCAGCCTTTGTTATTTTTCTTCACACGAACCCAAGAAGCAAGTTTTGGCAGTTCATGAAGACCTCCGCATGCCAACTGCTACAAGCTCAATGTATACGCAAGTTTTTGGCAAAAACACTAGAAGCACCGGTTTCAAAAAGCGATCGGAAAGCAAAGCCCTTCCTTCCAATCCAAGCGTCCTACTTAGATGAGAACCTGATATGTTAGAAGTTCAAAAAGTGCATCAAAGTGATAGAGGGAAGCTCATCAACCATGAAACAAGGAGTTTGGCTCCTCATACTAGCGCATGCTTTGATTTCACACAATTTGTTTGCATGGATGGAAAGATCGACGCACCTCGCAAGGTGGAGTCAATTGACAAGTATGACGACGAAAGGTGAGGTCACAAACGGATCGAAACCCGGTAGCTCTAGCGTTGCGTTTATGGTCTAAAAGCTTGAATCTGTAGCTCCTCGATGCTTAATCTCATTTCGTGGACCGGTGAATTAGAACCGTTGCAAGGGCACGGCAATCGCAAATTCGACGGTTCAAACATGACAAGAAATTGAGGATAGACGCAGCCTTATTGCCTTATTAGCAAATGTGAGTGAACAGAAAATTGGAGTAACATATCTAGTTTTGAATATTTTTGCCTGCTTCCCTACCCGTCCCCTCATGATCCAAGAGTTGGAGGCCTATCGTTATTGAGGCCCATTTAAATTTGTCTGTACCAGCACTCAATAACAGGAAGAGACATCAAGTAGAAATCATATTTTGGCTTAAGAGAGAGAGAGAGAGAGAGAGAGAGAGAGAGAGAGAGAGAGAGAGAGAGAGAGAGAGAGAGAGAGAGAGAGAGAGAGAGCAAAGTTCGGCCCAAAAGATACAGTAGAAAGAGTGGTGTTTTGAGAAATAGACCCCTCAGAATGCTAATTACATTACATGACTAAGCAAACTCATGGAAGGGCAGAGATCATACGAGCACAAGTTCTAAACAAACCCAAAATGAAAAACTAAAGGCAGAGGAGAGAGCACAAGATTGCTCATCTTACACGCTTCTTGACAATCTCAGTCTCTTCAACTCGGCTACCTTCTCTACTATAGTCACATATGCCTTCTGTGCTGCTTGATCCGCAAAGCTGAAATATGCTCGTCTCCAATCCTTCTTGAACTGCAAAACTCCGAAAACGCCCCGGAAACCAATTGCAAATCCAAGCATTATGACCACATAGAACAACATCTGATCAAGCTTATCCTCTTCATGTGTATCTTTAGGGTGAGGGACTTTCGTGGTTGAGACGTCTCGACGCTGAGGCATTTCTTTCTCAAAAGATCACCACATAGTAGAGGATTGCCAGCATAAATGGAAGGATCATCGAGTGTTTGGATTTGATTCCCTTTTGGAATCTGCCCCATAAGGTTGTTTTGCGACAGGTTGAGGTGGGCTAGGGATGTTAATGCTGAAATGCCCTGTGGAATTATCCCTGAGAGATGGTTGTTTGAAAGATCCAAAGACTCAAGCGGCCTCATATTCCCAATGCCAATGGGAATATCTCCATAGAGATGGTTGTGAGACAAGTTCAAGCCATGCAATCCCGAGAGGAAAGAAAGTTCTTCGGGATTGACCCGTTCAAAAAGTTGCTAGAGAGATCCAAATTGACCACAAGTTGTAGAACAATTTTGGTGTACTCGTTATATCTTCCCTTGAAGATCTCAACCACGTGCTCGACTCCAAGACATACCATAGCCTCCGAATGACAAGGAAATTATATCTTGTATAGGAGCAACAACCATAGATCCAAATGAATTGGTTTGATTCAAGTTGATCATGCCACTCATGTTGCCAAGACAATGTGGGATCATTCCCGTCAAATTGTTCATTGCCATGTCTAATATTTTCAATCTTGATAGCGAGCGGAAATTTGTGGAGGGATGCTGCCGACAAACCTATTCTCTCGTAGCCTCGGGATCAACAAGGAGTGAAAGCTTTCGTCAAACCATGTGGGAATGCTTCCCGGACAAATTGTTCTCTCCAAGGTCTAAAATTACTAGAGCTGTGCAATAATCTAAAGCTTGAGGAAGCTCCCCATTGAGACGGTTTCCGTTCAAGTGTAGGGTGGTAAGGTGGGGCAATGATCCAAGTGAGCTAGGAATTACTCCGGACAACTTATTGAATGACAAAGTCAAGAATGATAAAGAATCCTTCCAACAGTCTGGAATATTACCAGATAGGCTATTATTGGCAAGATTTAAAACAATCAACTCCATGTCGCATAATGATGATGGTAGAGTACCACCGATTAGGTTGTCATTGAGATACAGAGTATGTACCTGGTACATAGTGCTAATATTTGTTGGAAGAGAACCGGAGATCAAGTTGTGAGAGAGATCTAAAAAGGAACAATTAGTAGACATGTTGGGCAAGGGGCCAGTAATTTGATTGTAAGATAGATCGAGCATGAAAAACGTCAAGTTGACTAACCAATTCGGCAAGGGCCCAAAAAGGGAAGCATTGGAGAGTATGATCTCTGTGGTGTTCACTTGTGTTTGAATCCATCGGGGAACTTTAGCTCCGAGTTTGCAAGAGCTCATCGAAATAGTTTTCAGTTGGAAAGGGGGTATCCAGCTAGGTTTTGCCTTAAAACTCAAGTTATTATTGTCATTGATGGAAAACTCCTTGAGCCTTGACAAATTAAAAAAATGGATTTCGGTAATCACACCTTCTAAATGATTACAGGAAAGATACAACTCTTGCAAAGCCCCCAATTTCCCTAATGACTTAGGAATATGCCCCCCCAATTTATTATCAGAAAGATATAACGATCTCAATGATGACAACCGACCTATTGATGGTGGAATGGTCCCATTCAATCTATTATACGAAAGATCTAGTGTTTCCAAGTTTGACAATGATCCAATGACACTAGGGATTGGACCGGAGAAGAAATTGTCGAAAAGTATAATACTTTTTAAGTTTGTGAAGTGCTCCAACCAATCGGGCATAGCACCCTTAAGATGATTTGAACATATCTCTAGACTCTCGAAGCTATTCTCGATGAGTCCCGATGAATTTCCTTGGATTGTCGAAATCTCTTCTCCGATTTGGTTATAACACAAATGCAATGACTTGAGGTACCACATGCTCTTTAAGAATGAGAATAAGCCTCCTTCAATGCTATCAAAAGCATTTTCCTCGAGATTGAGATGAGCGAGGCTTGTAAACTTGTCAAACCACATGGGAATTGATGAGTTGAAAGAGTTCAATGAAAGATCAAGATGCTGAAGAGAAGTCATGTTTTGAAAGAAAGTGCTCGAGATGGGACCTTCGAAAAGATTATTCGAAAGATCAAGGTATTGAAGATGAACAAGAGAAGTAGAATTGGCCAAGTGATTAGAAGACATATCAAAATTATCTAATCCGCAGCCTGATAAGCTCAAATGTGTTAAAGTTGGGAGCGTGCTGATCACCTGCATGAGGACTTTTTCGTTCACAATCATTGAGCCACTCAGGTCAAGGTACTTTAGTGATTGAAGATGAGAAACCCATAGGATATCATCCACAACCAAATTTTCATATTCCGTATGAAGATCGAGGACTTCCAACTTGGTGAGATTTCCCAATTGTTGGGGAACCATTCCATGGAAGTTGGCAAACGATAGATTGAGGTACCTCAATTGTTCAATTGAACCGATGAATTCAGGTATTCTTCCATGATTGGAATCAACCCCACTTAAGTCCAAATGGTTCAAGTATCTCAAGTGGAGCAAAGAAGAGTTCAACTCACCATGAGCCAAGAAAAGCTTCGTAGCCATGTGAAAATAAGCACTAGTTTCGTCTTTTGTTGGTTGGGGTAATTGGAGATTGATGACATGACCATATACTCTATCGCAAATCACTCCTTCCCATCTGCAGCAATCTTTGCCTTTCCATGAAGAAAGCAAGCCAGACGGATCTACGAGGCTTCGTCGAAGCTGGAGCAGAGCCTCTCTTTCCTGCTCTCTGCAAATGGACGTTGAATTGTTACAAAAGCACACGCCTGAATTATCTAAAACAAGTAATAGAGTTACTAGTGTGAGCGCTTGGGAACAATATCTCCCCATGAGCAATGAGAGAGAGGATGAATTCATGTTTCAGAGTGGAGATTTTGAGGGTCCTCTAATTAGACCCAAATTATTTATAGAGAAGGGTAGGGAGAGATTTCTTTTTTAATGTGACAAGTTGTGGTGTCGTACATGCACCTAATGTCCATGCATGTGTATAATGTATATGCAGCGCATTTAAGGTCCACATATGATAGTCGTCATCGGGGGAGAAAAGGCTCATCCATTCTTGCGGTTGGAGTTCGTAAATTGATGACCAGACGCCATTTAGACGAGACATCCCCATCAACTTGGAAGCAAAAGCAACGCCATTACCGAGATTGCGGACAAGCCAGTCCAATATTTTGCAGTGCTTGTCTTGGGTAAAGTCAATTCTTTTGGGTCCGTGTCATTATTCATATCAAGGTCGTTTCTCGGTCTACATTGCGAGTTTCTAAAGACACCGTCTGTTTTACGTTTTTATCTTAACTAGATTACCAACTATGGAACAACGATGCTAACTAGTCTTCTTGCTCATAAGGATGATGGTAATGTACCATTCATCAGTATTTCATGGAGACACAACTGAAGAGGTAGAGAGATTTAAACTGTCGGAAAGATCCTAATCAGAACCGCTAAAAGGTACATATATTGGGTAAGGGCGTGGTAATTTGAGTGTGAGACAAATCAAGCCACAAAGTTCACATATTGGCTGACCATATAGGCGAAGCCTCCAAAATGGAGGCATTGCAGAGAGAGAAGCCATGGTCCTCCACTTGCGTTTGCATCCATTGTGGAAATGTCGATCCAGTTGGGATTTGCCCTAGAAGTCGGGTAATTATTACTAATATCCAAATACTACAGGCTAGACCTAGTTTATGTGGAGTGTGGATCGCTTGGACATAGGGAGCAAAATATGGGAGCGTGGAACGTCATTCGTGCCAAATGATAGGGGTAGACTTCTTTTAATCATGTAATTAGTATCGAACATGATTTTGCAGTTACAACAAAGATAATATAGGCAGTACAATGTGTTTCTAACGTATCATGTTCAAACAAGAATTATTATTTTAAATTGTGTTTTCAATTACAAAAAATATCAGCATGAAAAATATATCTCGAATAAATAATAAAAATTAGTACATTGGAATGTTTGAAATGCTCATTTTAGTATATGGATGCATTCTCATCTCAGATTATATTCTATGTACCTGGGATTTACGTGCCGTGTGAGAGACGAATGTATACATCTAACATATTGAGTAATTGCCGTGTGAGAGGCGAATGCATACATGTTCCTTTCAATCAAAGTTCATGAAAATGAAAGTCCGCGCATAACTCCAAGTCGAGTCAATATTCACCACTTTTTAAATTTCATGAAAATGAAAACCCACCAATAACTCCAAGTCAAAGTCAATGTTTATGACATTTCAAAATAATAACTTACTTCATCTTTAGAGCTAGTCCAGTATTCTTGTTTATTTCCACTTTTGCGACGTAATAAGTCCAGTAGAGTAGTAGTCATGCCTCACATAATCAGTATCATAGCTGGAAAAAGTTGAAACCAGGAGGCATTTGCCTTTGCCTACCGTTATATGCTTATAACACTGACTCATACCATATTAGGGGTGATCAGGTCCAGGGTGGGTAGGGTCTAGACCTGGACCCTGTACTCAATCCTGTTATAACCGGTTCCCCTTTTTCTGGACCATATACCCGACCTTGTTTGTATTGGACCCTGTACCCGACCTACCATATTTTTCCAATCCGGTTCTAGGGTCAACCTTGTTTTCACCGAAACCTGTTTTGCAATCTCCCGATATCCTATACGACTTTGAATTTTATATTAATACGCGAGAAAATAACATAATCTTCCTAATTTGTATTGAAACATTAAGCACTTGTAATAAATAAATACATGAACTTTTTGACTAAATAAAAAATTAAGGATCCACAGGGCTAATTATAATAAATAAAATTATAAGGCAAAGAATTAGCAACAAATATGGGTGTAATATTAGTCTTATTCCTACAACTATTACATGAAGCTATTCATTTATGCAAGCATAACTCCTCCTACAAAAGAGAAATTAGGCGAGTCAATCCATGTGATACACAAGAATTTGGCAACGACAAACATCGTTCGTCCATCAGACAGTGCGAGAGGGAGCTGGTGAGGGAGGGAAGCAAGTGAGGAAGAGAAATGACAAAGGAGGAGTGCTATGCGTGTTTGAAAGAGCCAAGAGGAAAAACGTTGTGTGATTGCGAGAGTAAGAATAGAAATCGGGAGAAAAAAAGGGTTTTGGACCTCTACTTCCAAAATTGGTCCGGAACCGATTCCAAAACCGGTTTGGGAACCGATTCCAAAACCAATTCGGGAACCGGTTTCAAGGTGGGTAATCACTCGGAACCTGTTCCCGGACCGGTTTAAACTGGTTCCGAATTTTGGGAATCGGTTCTCGGATCGTTTCAATGGGAACCGGTTCCCGACCCGTTTTCTGGTGGGCGATCCGGGAACCGGGTATACCCGGTCCGATTGCACACCCCTATACCATATCATTTACCTTCGGCTGAACGAGTGTCCATGTTAATTTGGTTGCATTTTTTTTTTCCATAAGTAAATATCGTGTATTCGCAAAACTCCAGCAACCATCGGAGGACAAACTGTTTTACTACCCTAAGCATTTATGCAAAAGCTTCATTCTCCCCCCATTTTTGTTAAAAAAGATTAAATCCAGATCTATGAGACTCTTTCAATAACATGTAATTAATGAATTAGTTACTCGAAACACAAAAGCAAGTCACAAAACTTTTAGACTTTCTACTCAACAAATAAAGAGTTTTCAGAAATTCTGATAGACTACACTTGTGGAGAGACATCGTTATGTACACGCATTCTATTATTAGGAAATGTAAAAACCACCATTTGAGTGTCAATTATAGGTAAGGTAACACTGGTAATCCACGAATAACTCCAAATAAAGTGGATATTATCTCTTTCTCTCTCTCTCTCTCTCTCTATATACATAAAAAAAAGAACTTCCCTAATGATATGTGTTGATGTCATGATCAATCCTTAAAATATTTTGATCGCATCCTAATAAAAAAGAACTTAAAAATGATACATTTTATCAATTAGATTGAGCAATAAAACAAAGGCAATTTAGTGTCTATCGTAAGAATATTATGGTAAATTTATAGAGAGAGAAGGGCTCATTTTTTACCTTAATTACATCATTTTCATTCAACTGATAAAGTTTCTAGCTTTCTGCATTGTAGTCGAGAACTTGGAATTAACAAGAACATACATCAAATGCTTCCGACTAGTTACTTCGCATGAATTTCCAAGCTTTTGGTATTCTGAAAGCGCTTCAATAGTTTTGCATCAAGAGTAGAAAGGATTGGCCTCAACTATTTCATCTGATAATGGACATGAACATTGTTGGATCCTCGCTCGAGCGGTTCCACCTAAGCTTCTCATTGTTAAGAAGGTGCCTTCGGTATTGGTACCTTAGACAGGAAGCTGTTGAATAAAGCATGTGCCAGAGAGAGAGAGAGAGAGAGAGATACATTGGCACTTCAACACCACGAATATATATGCTTTTCCACAAACACATAGAATGGCCTCTACAGCAGGCTCATGCTTATCCTTCTTCCTCTCATCACTAAGCATGACTAATTCAACTCAATTGAGCTCTTCTCCAGGCTCTGCTTCCTATTAGTGTCGCAATATGTCTCGAGCTTGAGCTTGTAAGTGAAAGTCTAAATTCATATAAGAGATTTTCTATTTGGGAATTCGATGGACAAATAAGTACTAAATTTAAAACTTAAAAGTAAAGTCCAAGTTGGATTAAGTTTCAGAACAAATTAGAGATATCGACTTTTTAAATTTGGGTTGGATTCGGTAAGGTCTAGAGTTCCACGTTTAATATATAAAATAAGCAAATCTCTTTTGGTAGTTATGCCTTGTTGATTCGCCGTTCATGGAGAGTCCTCGGGTCTGTGGAATTCTCATACCATTGTTGGAGAATAATTCGTGAATTAAGTCTTATTAAGTTGGTGTTCAAGCCGCGAAATCATGCAGTAAGATTTGGATATTTCTTTGTGATATTGAGAAATATTTCGTGAGAAATTGTGAAGAATAGACATTATCGAGTTTAATTAAGGGCAAAGTACTAAGAGTGTTGGAGTTACTTGAATATAATTATAATATCCATTATGTTGCTTGATTTATAGTGAAATCTTGCGATACTCTCCCTATGGAGTAGGTCACACCGGCCAATCTATGTAAATCAAGAGTCCCTTTTATTTCATTGTTTGATCGCTTGTAGTTAGTATAGTCAAATCAACAATATGTAATTATAAAACAGGTTCAATATTTCTTTATAAGACTCAGTTCACCAATGTTGTCTTATTTTTTTTAAGTGAAACTATCCATTATACAATCTAAGTTTGACTGAGAGGGGAGCATAAGAGTGTAACGACAAGCACGAAATTTTACCTTCTCTACAGTTATCTATCCAAAACTTTTGCATACATCGACTAATGAGGAAATTAAACTACACTTAAAATTTAACATGTCTGATTAAATCAATGCTAAAGATTTTAAGGGACAATTGTCCAAAAATTCTAAACCTATTGCACTTTTGCCAATTTGATTTTAAACCTTTCGATTTTGCCAATTGAATCCTAAACCTTTTCACTTTTTTCTAATTGAATCCATTCAACTAATTTTAGTTAGAATTTGCTGACATGGACGCTGACCATCCTACGTGGCATAGTCGAGATGTGGACAAAATTTATTTTTAAAAATATTTTTAGAATTTTTTAAAAAATTTCTTGTCTTTTTTTGCCCCCCTCTCTTCTTCCTCTTTGCCGGTCACTTAGCCTCGGCAACCCGCAAGGGGCGGCCTCCCCTACCTCAGGCGGCTAGTGAGGGTTAGCCTCGCCAAGATCTAGTGAGAGACGACCTCACGGGCCTTGGGCGAGGTTCGCCCTCACCGGATCTAGAAAGGGTGAGCCTTGTTCACAGTCGGCGAGGCCGACCCTTGCCCTCACTTTGAAGCACGTCTACCTCGCCAGCTATGAGCTAGGCTCACACTCACCAAATCCGGTGAGGACGAGCCTTGCCCAAGGGTTGTGAGGTGGTCCGTCGCCAGATCCCAACGAGGCTGACCTTGCGTGAGCTCGGCGAGGCCGTCCTCACCCGAGGCCGGCAAGGCCAACCCTCGTCGGTTGCAACCTCTAGCCGGTCGTCGGAGGTTGGGCGATCGACAAAGAGGAAGAAGAGAGAGAGGGAAAAAGAAAAGAAAAGAAAAGAAAATTTTTAAATTTTAAAAGAAAAAAATCCGAAAAATTAGAATTTAAAAAAAATAATAATAAATGTTGTCCATATTAGCGTCGATCATGCCACATAGGACGACCATCATTCCACATCAACGAATTCCAGCCAAAATTGGTCGTATGGATTCAATTGATAAAATTAAAAGGTTTATGACCGAGTTGACAAAAGTTCAATAGGTTAGGACTTTTTGGACAATTTTCCCACATTTTAATGTACCAATCCTTCCTTTGATTTTTGAAATGTGTCAAGCTAGAAGATTATTCGAGTGATTTGACAATGATGGTGAGCTATAGTAGTGAGCAACTTCTAAATCGCTTTTCTAGTTTCTCCATTTAGAGTTCATGGCACGCAAAATGTATTTTTCCATAACTTGAATTTCGAGGATACTAAAACCTGGACTGCATTAAAGAAAAATTTCCTAACATAAATCGAGATGGGTCTATGATGTATTGTCTAAGCTGGAGCAAAGCCTCTCCTTTTTGCTCTCTACAAATGGAAGTTGAGTTTTTGGAGAAGCAAAACATGAATTATTTAAAAAGAGCAATAGAGTTATTAGTGAAAATACTTGAGAAAAATATCTCCCCATGAGCAACAAGGGATGGTCTCGTGGCTAGAGAACAAATTTATGCTTTGGAGAGTGGGGATTTAAGGATCCTCTAATTAAACCTAGATCAATTATAGAGAAGCAGGGGGAGATTTTTCTTTCAACGTGACAAGTTGGGGTTCCAAACATGCACCTTATGTGGATGCATGTGTGCCATCTCGAAGGATGCATGTGTAGCACATGTAAGGTCCCAAGTATCATAATCACAGTCCAAGAAGAGAAGGCACATCCATTCTTAGTGGAGAATTACACTTAATTTATGCAGTGTCGGACACGGACTAAGTCAAGTCTTATGGGTTAATAATTGTTTCTCTGTATAAATGCGTGCTTATGATAGTACTGCTCAATTCAAGTTATGATTTTTATTAAATTATCAATTTAAAAAAAAAACGATCTTAATTAGTCTTGTTGCTTGTGCAATGCACGGGAATATGTTGATTATTGCTTAAAAAGCAAGACAATAGAAAACACCTCGAAAAATAATTGCGATTACTTTCAGAACATCACAAATGAAATTTTTTTCTGAATTCTTCCCCCTCAACACCTATGTTAAAATTTTTACCAAAAAAAAAAAACACCTATGTTAAACTTGAGTTTGATTTTCCCATAAAAACTCTAGATAAATGATGATTTTGACCTTAGAAAACATAAACGGTTCAATCTGCAAAAGAACTTTCTTTATGTAGGCTTTTCTTTCAATAGAAAGATATAATTTGATTATTTAGTTATGCCTTTAGTGTTTCCCATGGATGTAAATCATGAAACAAATAGTGATGGTAATAAAGCAAGGGATCGTTAGCGCAATTCATGTCAGCAAGTGAAAGGGTCATAGGACCATTCCAACATATAAACCACACTAAGAAACTCAGACTATCAAAAAATAAAATAAGAGAAAAATCCTCCCAAGAAAAAAAGAATCAGACCCCATATGTATCTTATTTTATATAGGGATAAACATTCGATATCACTGCTAAAAGCATTTAAAGGAAAAAAACAAACAAACAAACACAACCCAACCACCAACTATGTTGTAAAGGAAAATGTAGCAACAAGATTTAGATAGATAATGAAATGAGAAGGATTGAGGAATTCAAGCTCAATAAACAGTTCAAATCTTCCATAGACTCAAAACCTGCGTAACCAATTGATAATGAGTTATAATGCAGCAACGTTTATCAGAGATAAAGCCTAGTTTAGATTGGAGAACAGCATGATTGTTTTTTACCACGGAGATCAAAGGTCATTAACGAAGGGAAGATAACAGAAGCTAAGGATCGTACTTTGCCATCAATTTCGATACTCGTAGATTGGAATCAATTAAGAGGCCTTTGAGCTAAAAAAACACAGAAAAATCAAGGTAAAATATAAACATAATTGAAGGAAGAAAACACAGTTTTGGAAAATTACTTCGACGAGTTTATAGGATAGATGGGATGATCATAAACTGCAATATTCCTCCTTAAGGAAGCAAGTAGTTGCGCAAAAACTCACGACCTGAAGTATTTTAGAAACCAACCCGTGATCAAGTAAACTTAAGCAATTTTTAACGCAGGTATAGCTAAATTTGATAAAGCAACCCAATTTTATTTATTTATTTATTTATTTTCAATTTTTTTGACGTGAGGTTAAATTCAGATTCTACACAGTCGCCGACAGTAGATAAGCTTCCAGGCAAACTCATCCTGTGCAAACTTTGAGAACTGGAACTATCCCCATTTTCTATTGGCAAATCAGCGCCTTCACCTTCGACTTTATCTTTCTTGGTGAAAGAAAGGAAACAAACAACTTCAGCTTCAGGGGACAAGCAAAAGTCAGGCTTGCGGATGGGTACCGAGAGAGACAACAGAAGCAAATATTCATAAATGGAATTGGAAAAGCAGCAAAATTTTCGGTTGAGATTTCTGATTTAGTTGGTAAATTTCTAATGCCGTTGCTAAAAATATGCGGATAGGGCTGCTAAATTCCCGTTAAATGCCGTGTTGGCATTACATTTGCCATGCTCAGTGGCTATATTGAAAACCTCAAAACAAAAAGTATCTGTAAAAAATTTAGAAGAAAGAAATTGGAAAAAAAAGAGAGGGGGAATTGGGAATTTGGCAAATCTACAATCTTTAACTCTCTTTCTTTTTGAAATTTGGCAGATTTATTATTGAAATTAAAACAAATATCTCATAAACCCTTGGTTTAGATTTATCATTTCTCATCGCTTGTTTGAAATTTTCACAGCCCTCTTTTGGGCTTGAAACCTAGTTATGCTAAAATGGTGGAGAGCACTCATGCATCTTTCACAGTGGAAGGGTATCTTTCTATATGCAGACATCATATGTGCAACAAAATTTTGCAAACCTCACAGCAGACTAATTTCCAAGTTTAACTTATTTTCTTGAAAATTGATTGAATAGAAGTAATAGATGGAGCACCACAATTTTACTATAGAATCGAATCGAATCAGAGTCACATTTTTATTATCTTGACTTCGTTTCGGTCTAAGTTCACCATGCTAGAGTGGGAGAGATCAAGCCACAAAAGTGATCTGTTAAGTTGAACACCTGGGCAAAGCCCCATATATGGAAGCACTTGAGAGAGTTATGACATGGTCCTCCTCTTGTGTCTCCATCCATTGTGGAAATGTTGCTCCAAATGATTCCAAGTTGGAAAAGGGACCACTTGGGACCTGCCCTAAAAGTCAAGTAAATTATCGCTAATACTTCAAGGCTAGACCTAGGTTACCCGGCGTGTGGACCGGTATGTGGAACGAAAAAGAGCTCACGGAACTGTTACTTGTCAAAAATGTGGTACATTAAGAGTGGACTTCGGTTGAGCATGTGATTAGGATAAGACCTAATTTTGTAGTTACAATATAGAAATGTGTTCCAACTTATTATTATTATTTTTTTTTATCAAAGTGTTCCAACTTATTTGAGTCACTAAGTTTCATGTTCACACGAATTACTATTTTTAATTCAATACGAAAGTATTATCATGAAATTATAGTTTAGATAAGTAATAATGATTAGTGTATTGAAATGTTCACAATGCTTGTTTTACTTTATGGGTATGTTCTGATGTCCCATGCACCCAAGGTCTAAGTGCCGTGTGGGAGACGAATTCACGCATCTAACATATTTAATAATAGTAGGGAATCTAATCTATTGTTTTGGTTTTCAATTATAATAAAAGGAGAGATTATATGTTCCTTTCTTCTCGTAGGATATCCTATGCATTCTGGATCTATGTGCCGTGTAAAAAACGGATGCATGCATCTAGCATACCTACTAATAATAAATCATCTAATCTATTGCTTTAGTTTTCAATCACGATAAAAAGAGAGTTTACATGTCCCTTTCCGTCAAAGTTCATGAAAATGAAAGTCCATGTTTAACGTATACGCCAAGTTCAGAAATTGTTGATCACTTTTTAAAGTTCATGAAAATGAAAGTCCACAAATAACTCCAAGTTAGAGTCAACATTTATGACTTTTCGAGCAATCATCACTTCCTTCGTCTTTAGAGCTAGTCCAATATTCTTTTTATTTTGGGATAAGTGCGATGAAAATCTTAAAATTTATCATGAAAATACAATTAAGTCTTATGCTTACAAAATTACAATCAAGTTTAAGGGTGCATTTGGGAATGGCCATGAGAAGGAGTTTTGAGTGTCCAAACCCCATTTAGCCAAATATTGGGTGTTTGGTAAAGTTTTTGAAACCCACATCGAGGGAAAGTTTGCCTTTGAAAGGCTGAAAACCCGAGGTAGGTCCTAAGTTGCCTTGGGCTTTCAGCATTCTTGAAAGGCCCCCTCTAGGGTTTAGTATAAAATTTTGTTTCAAAACTATCCTCACTTAATTTTTATTTTTTCATTTTTGCCCTTGTGATTCATTGTTCATCTTCTTCTCCATTGAGTCGGCCAGCATGGTTGCGCATGGCTACTATGGGTCGGCGATAGGCAGGAGAGAGGTTGACGTGGTCGCGGCGACCACTTGCAAGTTGCATCGCCATGACCCAAATCTAGTGCGTCACCTCTGTGAAGGGCCGCTTGAGGTTGTGTGACCAGGCGGACCTCGTTGAGGTCACACAACCTCCAACGACCCAGATCTGGGTCGCACAACCTTTGTGAACGGCCGCTTGAGGTTGTGTGACTAGGCGGACCTCGTCGAGGTCACACAACCTCCAGCGACCCAGATCTGGGTCGCACAACCTCTGCGAAGGGCTGCTTGAGGTTGCGCAACCAGGCGGCCCTCGCCGATCATCTTTAGGGGCTACCTGAGGTCTTGCAACTTCATATATCAGCTGCTAGCGATAGATTTCAATCGCCGGTAGTCGCTTGCCCTTGCCGGCCAACTTTTTTATTTTTCTTTTGATGAATTTTTTTTAATCACAAAAGTCCTTTATAGATATAATCTCTCCAAATACTATTTTGTTTAAAGGTACTTCGCAATGGACTTTCAGATTACAATTTAACAAACACAATTTACATTTTGAAAAACCCTTTAAACTTAAAATTCTTTACATTTTCCCAAAGGCTTTCCTCAAAAGTCCAACTACGCACCCTAAAACTTATCGACTTTATGCAATCAAGTCTTTCAGTTAACTTCGGCCAATTTGGCTAAACAAAAAATGCTGGCGTGACTTCTTTTTATCTCATAAGTGGTGATGACATGATTAAAACATAAAATATAATGCTAAAATGATGTCAATCTGATTTTTAATACAAATTTTATTTATAATAAATTAAAAATAAGCTAAATTGAAATCCTAATTCGGCTAGCCGCCACGCGATGAACGTCGTCCCATCCTCGTTCCACGAAATCAAATCTTCCACCGACAGATCGTCCATGAGCATGTAAGTCTTCATCAGGAACGGAAGCGACCTCTGGGGGTCGCCAACCACCGGCGAATCCCCGGTCTGCTCCCTCGGCACGGGGGCCTCTCAGATTCCAAGCCCTAAGACACCTGGAGAGACTCTGAACCGAATAGTATCCATTCGAGTCAGCTCGCGGACGATGCTGTATTGTATGCTGAACCACAAAATCAACACACACGAAGCATCCTCCCGCCAATTCGATTAAGAAAAAGAAAAATCGAAAAAGAGAATAAAAGAAACTTTTCTTCCATGTAGTGATGTTCGTCCTATGCGAGAATTAATAAAACAAATCCTTTTCGTGTCCCTTGCCTTGAAGCAACATATAGAGCATTAAAATTGATAAAAGAGAATAGGACAAATGAAAATACAGGCTACCTAGGATAGTGGGAAAATTGTCCAAAAAGTCCTAAACCTATTGCACTTTTGCCAATTCAATCCTAAACTTTTTAACTTTGCCAATTGAGTCCTAAACATTTTCACTTTTTGCCGATTAAGTCCATCAGGCCAATTTTGGCCGGAAAATGCTGACGTGGACGCCGGCGGTACCACGTAGGACTACCGGCGCTAACGTGGAAAATTTGTAATAATATTTTAATATTTTTAAATATTTTTTTGAATTTTTTTTTTTTGAATTTTTTTATTTTTATTTTTATATTTTCTGTTTTTCCCTTTTTCTTTTTTTTTATTTTTGGCCTTTTCCGGTGGCTGGCCACCGGCCACAGGCGATGGCCGGCCACCGCCACCCCGGGCGAGGAAGAGCACCGGCGAGGGCGAGGGAAGCCCTCGCCCAAGCGCGGCCCGGCGAGGGTCGCCTGGGCGAGGCCGACCCTCCCCCAAGCAAGGGCGGCCTCGCCAGATTTGGCAAGGGGAGCCCTCGCCTGGGCTCACCCTCGCCTAAGCGAGCGTCGGCCTCGCCCGGCCACGAGCCGACGCCCGCCCGGCCGGGGCGAGGGCCGACCTTGCTAGATCCGGTGCGGGCGAGGCGAGCCCCGGCGAGGGCTCCCTCGCCGGATCCGGCGAGGCCGGCCCTCGCCGGCCACGCCCGCGCGAGGACTTCCCTCGCCCTCGCCGGTGCTCCTCCTCGCCCGGCCGGGCCTCGCTTGTGGCGGGCGAGGCCAACCGGCTGGCTGTGGCCGGTGGCCGGCCGTCGCCTGTGGCCGGTGGCCGGCCACCGAAAAAGCCAAGGAAAAAGCCAAAAAAAAAAAAAAAAAAAGGAAAAAAAAATAAAATATAAAAAAAAAATTCAAAAAAATTCAAAAAAATTCGAAAATATTAAAATATTGTTAAAAATTGTCCACGTCAGCCCCGGCAGTCCTACGTGGCACCGCCGGCGTCCACGTCAGCATTTTCCGCCCAAAATTGGCCGGATGGACTTAATTGGCAAAAAGTGAAAAGGTTTAGGACTCAATTGGCAAAGTTAAAAGGTTTAGGACTGAATTGGCAAAAGTGCAATAGGTTTAGGACTTTTTGGACAATTTTCCCTAGGATAGTGGAACAAATGTAGTAGAAAAAGAGCATATAATGCAGTGAAGATGCGATTAAAAGGGAGAATAAGTGCCACTAGAACAACATGGCCTAGAAAGGGCAATCGAAAGCCTTGATGTTTTTATTTGATAGAACCATGTCAAACCGTTGGGGCTTTGAGTGCAAGAAAATTTGGGTTGGGGATCAATATCTTGTGAGTATCCTCTCCACTTTCTGGCTGGTTTGGACAAAGCAAAGAAAGCAAGCCTTTGAAGGAGAGGAGTCTCCGACCCCTGTAGTTTTTCGTGACTGGTGCAAAGCTAATGATTTTAGCATAATGGAATTAGGAGCAGATGCAAATGCATCGGTTGATAATATATGCTTTCTCTCGAGATTAAGTTCTTTTGAATCTTGACCTCGTTTTGTACGTGGGTTTGCGCCCACCTAGCACCCTATAGTGAATTTTTCTCTATCAATGAGTCCTCAGCAAGAGGCACAAATTTAGAAGCTTCTGGCATCATCCAGCCCCATTGTAATCTGAACTGCTTCCGCTTAGTTGTGGCGCCATCACAGGCACGGCTGCTCCGAGGATTTATCTTCCCCCCATTAGTTCGAGTCTCGAAATAGATTAGAAAAGGATAGAATTCTTTCAATCGTTCGATTAGATTTGAATTCAATAATGGGGGTGGGGTTCCTTTCTAACAAAAAACTGGTGCACGGTAATTCATCTTAAACATTGCTTCCTCACTCTTTTTTTTTTCTCTCTACTGATCAGGATGCTCTGGTTTCTAACGTCTTGTGTGTCAAGATGTTGGCTAGGCAGGCTTGTCGAAAAGCAGAATACTTTTTAAGTTTGTGAAGTGGTCCAACCAATCGGGCAGAGCACCCTTCAGATGATTTGAACATATCTCTAAACTCTCTAAGCTTGTTACAAGCCCTTCAAAATCTCAAACTAGGCTTGCTGATGGTACTGTGTTCTGTTTACAATGACAGTTGCCTGCTTCATATAGCAAACTCAGATAATCATGACTTGGCAAGCCTGCCTAGCCAACCTCTTTCGCCCCATAACTGGAAGGAATTCATTGGGCCAATAGAGAAACTCATGGCCTCAAGATTTTTTGTAGAACCCACAAGAAACTGTACAAAGAAGTCGCCTTGGAGAATTGAGAACTTGAAAGACTGATATACCAGACAGTATTCCACTTACAGCCACTCCTCATTTACTTAACTAAAAGCCAGACCAGCGGCAGAACCTGCACTGTAGCAGAATGCCACATTGCAAATGAAGCTTCTAATTTAAAAACCGAAGACATTTGACAAACTCACAGCCATCAGGAAATCCAAGGTCCTTGCCTTGCTTATAACAATTGTTGGTTGGATAATCAACCTCGCGCTCCAATACCAGTTGACAAAAAGGTGAGCATTTAGTGGCGACACACTCATCCAAATGCCGTCCTCCTAACCGTAAGGTCTCGTTCTTATCATGGCCTTTACATACAGAGGACGGACTAAAATAGAAGAATACGGCAATCACCGAGACAGAAATGCTTAGCACAGGCATTCAATCATTCCCAATACAGTTGTACACCTCTCTAGCCAATAGAAACGACTATATTACACGGATAAATGAACAAAGTAGGAAATTCACAAACTCACAGCAAAGGCGACAATAGCGGATGAAAGGGCAAGGAACCCGTACTTTGCCATCCCCTCGGAGATCCCGACGAAGGTATGAGCAATTCCAAACATGATCCTCCACAACAAGGCGCACACCAACACAGCCGCAGCCCCCACGAGGACCAAGTAATTGCTCCTCAAGAACGACTCCACTTGCAGCCCAATGGCCTCCCGGTATTTGCTAAACGTAGAAAGAACCGACATTGTCGGCTTCTCGAAAACCTTCTTCGCAAAACCCCCGTTCCCCGAGCTTTGGAACGAGAAATGCCTGACCCCATAGCAATTCAATCTCGACGGACCGAGTCCCGCCGGCGAGAAGCTCTTCGACGAAGCTTGGCCCGCCCTAGGAGGGAGTACCTCGGACGCGGCGAGATTACCGAACGCTCTAGACTGGCACGAATTCCGCGCGGTGCCGGCGGCCGAGCTCGACGGATAGGAGAGAGGAAACGGACGGGGGAGAGAAGAAGGAGTGGGCGAGGAGCCGGCGGCGCCGGCGGGATCGACGGCCGCGGTGGCGAAGTGGGTGGAGGAATGCGCGCCGGCGCGGGACGATTTCTGGAGGTGGAGCTGGTGGTGGTGGCGATGCAATCTCAGAACGCCTTGGAGCAATCGCGAGGAGGGCTTTGACATCGTAGCACGCGATTTGTACGGAATCGGAGCTCGAACGCCGCTGCTTCGATGCAGAATTTAAGGACGCGAATTTCGCCGGAGACTTGCGGGATCGGAGGGTAGTTGACACGATGGAAGAGCTCCTCCCGGAGGGAAGCTGGAGCGCAGTCGATAGCTTGATGTTGTACGGTGCAGTAAGCGGTGGGGGGAAGACGACGATGACCATTCTTTGATCTCGTCTTCTCCGATTCGATCTATGGGTTTGGGCCAGAAGAGGCCCAAGCCCAAGTTCGAATTCTCAAGCATCCAAAATAGGGGTGGGCTACTCTAGCTTCCGCACAGATGCTAAATAGAATCTAAAATCTACCCGTCGCAATAAATTCATCATTTTTTTGGAATCTGAAATTTATCTTCTTATAGAATCACGATTTATTTAGGTTCCACCTTTATTATAAATCAAATGATTGCAGTGAATCATCTTTTTTAATGATTTACACTTATTACTAATACACTAATTATGACTTATTTTTAAACACATAAAGAATATAAAATATTAACAAAGTAAAAGTCTTCATCATAATATGGAAGCTCAAACGAGTAGTTCCATATTATACACTTATTATTAGATGTCATGGAACATCATAGGATTGCGTTAAAACATAAATTAAGAAAAACACAAACTTATTGTAAATTTAAGTTCCAGGTTCTAAATACAAGAGAGAGAGAGAGAGAGAGAGGAAATTCATCTTTTAAAAGCCGCTAAATTAAGTTCCATTTTGGGTGAAGGAAGTATGACTGTCTTACCAATAGTGGAGACCAATCAGGAGATGTTTCGGCTTATTCTCTAGCCTTTGTTATTTTTCTTTGCACGAACCCAAGAAGTAAGTTTCGACAGGTCAAAGAGACCTCTGCATGCCAATTGCTACAAGCTCAATGTAAATGCAAGTTTTTGGCAAAAACACTAGAAGCACCAGTCTCAAAAAGCGATCGGAAAGCAAAGCCCTTCCTTCAAATCCAAGCGTCCTGCTTAGATGAGAACCCATGTGCTAGAAGTTCAAAAAGTGCATCAGAGTGACAGAGAGAAGCTCATCAACCATGAAACGAGGAGTTCGGTTCCTTATATTAGCGTACGCTTTGATTTCACGTGATTTGTTTGCATGGATGGAAAGATTGACGCACCCCACGAGGAGAAGTCAATTGACAAGTATGGCGACGAAGAGACGAGGCCACAAATTGATCAGAAACCAATAGCTCCAACATTGCGTTTTGGGTCTAAAAGCTTGAATCTGGTAGCTCCTCCAATGCTTAATCCCGTTTCGTGGACAAGTGAGTTAGAACTGCTGCAAGGGCACGGCAATCGCAAATTTTCCGGTTCAAACATGACAGGAAATTGAGGATAGACATAGCCTTATTGCCTTATTAGCAAACGTCAGTGAACAAAAAATTGGAGTAACCTATCTAGTTTCGAATTCATTTGCCTGCTTCCCTACCCGTCCCCTCATGATCCAAGAGTTGGAGGCCTATCGTTGGTGAGGCCCATTTAAATCAACACTCATTAACAGAGAAGAGACATCAAGTAGAAATCATATTTTGGCTGAAAAGAGAGAGAGCATAAAGCAAAGTTCGGCCCAGAAGATACAGTACAAAGAGTGGTGTTTTGAGAAATAGACCCCGCAAAATGCTAATTATATTACATGAATAAGCAAACTCATGGAAGGGAAGAGATCATACGAGCACAGGTTCTAAACAAACCCAAAATGAAAAACTAAAGGCAGGGGAGAGAGCACAAGATTGCTCATTTCTTACACGCTTCTTGACAATCTCAATCTCTTCAACTTGGCTACCTTCACTACTATAGCCACATATGCCTTGTGTGCTGCTTGATCCGCAAAGCTGAAATATGCTCGTCTCCAATCCTTCTTGAACTGCAAAACTCCGAAAAAGCCCCAAAACCCAATCGCAAATCCAAGCATTATGACTGCATAGAACAACGTCCGATCAAGCTTATCCTCTTCATGTGTCTCTTTAGGGTGAGGGATTTTCTGTGGTTGAGGCGTCTCGACGCTGAGGCATTTGTTTCTCAAAAGATCACCACAGAGTAGAGGATTGCCAGCATAAATGGAAGGATCGTCGAGTGTTTGGATTTGATTCCCTTTTGGAATTTGCCCCATAAGGTCGTTTTGCGACAAGTTGAGGTGAGCTAGGGATGTTAACACTGAAATGCCTTGTGGAATTGTCCCTGAGAGATGGTTGTTTGAAAGATCAAGAGACTCGAGCGATGTCATGTTCCCAATGCCAATGGGAATATTTCCAGAGAGATGGTTGTGAGACAAGTTCAAGCCATGCAATCTTGAGAGGAAAGAAAGTTCTTCAGGGATTGACTCGTTCAAAAAGTTGCTAGAGAGATCTAAATTGACCACAAGTTGCAGAACAATTTTGGTGTACTCATTATATCTTCCCTTCATGATCTCAACCACATGCTCTTGATCCCAAACCATACCGTAGCCTTCAAATGGCAAGAAAATTATATCTTGTATAGGAGCGATAGCCACGGATCCAAATGAATTGGTTTGATTCAAGTTGATCATGCCGCTCATGTTGCCAAGACAATGTGGGATCATTCCCGTCAAATTGTTCATTGCCATGTCTAATATTCTCAATCTTGATAGTGAGCAGAGTTGCGGAGGGATGCTGCCGACAAACCTATTCTCTCGTAGCCTCAAGATCAACAAGGAGTGAAAGCTTCCGTCAAACCATGTGGGAATGCTTCCAGACAAATTATTCTCTCCAAAGTCTAAAATTACTAGACTTGTGCAATAATCTAAAGCCTGAGGAAGCTCCCCATTGAGACGGTTTCCATTCAAGTGTAGGGTGGTAAGGCGGGGCAATGATCCAAGTGAGCTAGGGATTACTCCGGACAACTTATTGAATGACAAAGTCAAGAATAATAAAGAATCCTTCCAACAGTCTGGAATACTACCAAATAGGCTATTATTGGCAAGATTTAAAATAATCAACTCCATGTCGCATAATGATGACGGTAGAGTACCACCGATTAGGTTGTCATTGAGATACAGAGTACGTACCTGGTACATAATACCAATATCTGTTGGAAGAGAACCAGAGATCAAGTTGTGGGAGAGATCTAAATAGGAACAGTTAGTAGATATGTTGGGCAAGGGGCCAGTAATCTGATTGTCAGATAGATCAAGCCAGGAAAACGTCAAGTTGGTCGACAATTTTGGCAAGGTCCCAGTAATCTGATTGTAAGATAGATCGAGTCCAAAAAATGTCATGTTGGTTGACCATTTTGGCAAGGGCCCGATAATCTGATTGTAAGATAGATCAATAATATGATTGTAAGATCGATCAAGCTCGGAAAACATCAAGTTGGCTGGCCATTCTGGTAAGGGCCCAGTAATTTGATTGTAAGATAGATTGAGCTCGGAAAACATCAAGTTAGCTGGCCATTCTGGCAAGGGCCCGGTAATCTGATTGTAAGATAGATCGAGATCGAGCTGAGAAAACGTCATGTTGGCTAGCCATTCTGGCAAGGGCCCAGTAATCTGATTGTGAGATAGATCGAGCTCGAAAAACGTCAAGTTGGCTGGCCATTTTGGCAAGGGCCCAATAATATGATTGTAAGATAAATCGAGCTCGAAAAACGTCAAGTTGGTAGGCCATTCTGGCAAGGGCCCCGTAATCTGATTGTAAGATAAATCGAGCTCGGAAAACGTCAAGTTGGCTAGCCATTCTGGCAAGGGCCCAATAATCTGATTGTAAGATAGATCGAGCTTGGAAAACGTCAAGTTGCCTAACCAACTCGGTAAGGGCCCAATAATCTAATTGTAAGATAGATCGAGCTTGGAAAACGTCAAGTTGCCTAACCAACTCGGTAAGGGCCCAAAAAGGGAAGCATTGGAGAGTATGATATATGTGGCGTTCACTTGTGTCTGAATCCATCGGGGAACTTTAGCTTCGAATTTACAAGAGCTCATCCCGATAACCACCAGTTGGAAAGGGGCTATCTAGCTGGGTTTTGCCTTAAAACTCAAATTATTATTGTTATCGATCCGCAACTCCTTGAGCCTTGACAAATTAGAAAAATGGATTTCGGTAATCACACCTTCTAAATGATTACTGTAAAGAAGCAACTCTTGCAAAGCCCCCAATTTCCCTAATGACTCAGGAATATGCCCCCCCAATTGATTGCTAGAAAGATCTAACAATCTCAATGATGATAATCGACCTATAAATGGTGGAATGGTCCCATTCAATCCATTATACGAAAGATCTAGTGTTTCCAAGTTTGACAATGATCCAATGACACTAGGGATTGGACCGAAGAAGAAATTGTAGGAAAGCATGATACTTTTTAAGTTTGTGAAGTGCTCCAACCAGTTGGGCAGAGCACCCTTAAGATGATTTGAACATATCTCTAGATTCTCTAAGCTATTCTCGATGAGTCCCGACGAATTTCCTTGGGTTGTTGAAATCTCTTCTCCAATTTGGTTATAATTCAAACACAACGACTTGAGATACCGCATATTCTTTAAGAATGAGAATAAGCCTCCTTCAATGCTCTCAAAAACATTTTCCTTGAGATTGAGATGAGTAAGGCTTGTAAACTTGTCAAACCACATGGGAATTAATGAGTTGAAAGAGTTTCGAGAAAGATCAAGATGCTGAAGAGAAGTCATGTTTTGAAACAAAGTGCTCGGGATGGGACCTTCGAAAAAATTATTCGAAAGATCGAGGTATTGAAGATGAACAAGAGAAGTAGAATTGGCCAAGTGATTAGAAGACATATGAAAATTATGTAATCCACGGCCTAATAAGCTCAAATGCGATAAATTTGGGAGCGTGCTGATCACCGGCATGAGGACTCTTTCATTCGAAATCATTGAGCCACTGATGTCGAGGTACTTTAATGATTGAAGATGAGAAATCCATAGGATATCATCTACAACCAAATTTTTGTCTTCACAACCAAGATCAAGGACTTCCAACTTGGTGAGATTTCCCAATTGTTGGGGAACTGTTCCATGGAAGTTGGCAAAAGATAGATTGAGGTACCTCAATTGTTTAATTGAACCGATGAATTCAAGAATTCTTCCATGATTGAAATTGATCCCGCTTAAGTCCAAGTGGTTCAAGTATCTCAAGTGGAGCAAAGAAGAGTTCAACTCACCCCCAACTGGGAGAAGCATCGGTCCCATGGGACTAGTTTCATCTTTTGTTGGTTGGGGCAATAATTGGAGATTGATGACATGACCGTATACTCCATCACAAATCACTCCTTCCCATCTGCAGCAATCTTTGTCTTCCCATGAAGAAAGCGAGCTAGATGGATCAACAAGGCTTCGTCGAAGCTGGAGTAGAGCCTCTCTTTCTTGCTCTCTGCAAATGGACATTGAATTGTTACAAAAGCACACACATGAATTATCTAAAATAAGTAATAGAGTCACTAGTGTGAACACTTGGGAACAATATTTGCCCATGAGCAATGAGAGAGAGGATGAAATCATGTTTTAGAGTGGAGATTTTGAGGGTCCTCTAATCAAACCCAAATCATTTATAGAGAAGGGCAGGGGCAGATTTCTCTTTTAATACGACAAGTTGTGGTTTCGTACATGCACCTTATGCCCATGCATGTATATCATGTATATGCAACGAATTTAAGGTCCACATATGATAGTCGTCGTCTCGGAGAAAAGGCTCATCTGTTCTTGTAGTTGGAGTTTGTAAATTGATGATCAGACCCCATCTAGACGAGGTGTCCCTGTCAACTTGGAAGCAAGAGCAATGCCATTACGGAGATTACGGACAAGCCCGTCCAGTATTTTGCATTGCCAGTCTTGGATAAAGTCAAGTCTTTTGGGTCTTTGTCGTTATTCATATTAAGGTCATTTCTCGATCTACATTGCGAGTTTCCAAAGACACCGTTTGTTTTACGTTTTTATCTTAACTAGATTACTGACTCTACAATAACGAGGCTAACTAGTCTTCTTGCTCATAAGGATGATGGTAATGTACCATTCATCGGGATTTCACGGAAACACAATAGAAGAGGTAGAGAGATTTAAGCTGTTGGAGAGATCTTCATCGAAACTGCCAAAAAGGTACATATATTGGGTAAGGGCGTGGTAATTTAAGTGTGAGACAAATCAAGCCACAAAGTTCACATGTTGGCTGACCATGTAGGCGAAGCCTCCAAAATGGAGGCATTGTAGAGAGAGAAGCCATGGTCCTCCACTTGCGTTAGCATCCATTGTGGAAATGTCGATCCAACTGGGATTTGCCCCAGAAGTCGGGTAGTTATTGCTAATATCCAGATACTACAAGCTAGACCTAGTTTATGTGGAATGCGGATCGCTTGGGCATAGGGAGCAAAATATAGGAGCACGGAACGTCATTCGTGCCAAACGACAGGGATAGACTTCTTTTAATCATGTAATTAGTATCAGACATGATTTTGCAGTTACAACAAAGATAATACAGGCAGGATAATGTGTTTCTAACGTATCATGTTTAAACAAGAATTATTATTTTAAATTATGTTTTCAATTACAAAAAACATCAGCATGAAAAATATTTCTCAAATAAATAATAAAGATTAGTGTATTGGAATGTCTGAAATGCTCATTTTAGTATATAGATATCTTCTCATCTCAGAGGATACTCTGTGCACCCAAGATTTACGTGCCATGTGAGAGATGAATGCCTACATCTAGCATATTGAATAATTGCTGTGTGAGAGGTGAATGCATACATGTTCCTTTCAATCAAAGTTCATGAAAATGAAAATTCGTGCATAACTCCAAGTCAAGTCAATGTTTTCCACTTTTTAAAGTTCATGAAAATGAAAATTCACCAATAACTCCGAGTTGAAGTCAACGTTTACGACATTTCGGAATAACAACTTTCTTCATCTTTAGAGCTGGTCCAGTATTCTTGTTTATTTCTGCTTTTGCGACGCAGGAAGTCTAGTAGAGTGGTAGCCTCACACAATCAGTATCATAGCTGGAAAAAGTTGAAACCGCTAGGCGTTTGCCTTTGCCTACTGCTATAAGCTTATAACACCGACTCATACCATATCATTTACCTCTGGCTGAACGAGTGTCCATGTTGATTTGGTTGCATTTATTTCTTTTTTCCGTAAGTAAATATCGTGTATTCGCAAAACTCCAGCAACTGTGGGAGGACAAATTGTTTTACTACCCTCTGCATTTATGCAAAACCTTCATTCTCCCCCCTTTTTTGTTAAAAAAGATTAAATCCAGATATACGAGACTTCTTCAATTACATGTAATTAATGAATTAGTCACTCAAAACATAAAAGCAACTCACGAAAACTTTTAGACTTTCTACTTAACAAAGAATGAGTTTTTAGACATTCTGACGGACTACACTTGTGGAGAGACTTTCTTATGTGCACGCATCATATTATTATGAAATGTAAAAACCATCATTTGAGTGTCAATTATTGGTAATGATAACATTGATAATTCACGAATAACACCAAATCCAGTGAACACTCTCTCTCTCTCTCTCTCTCTCTCTCTCTCTCCATTAAAAAAAGAACTTCCCTGATGATACTTATTGATGTGTCGATCAATTCTAAAAATATTTTGATCACATCCTAATGAAAAAGAACTTAATAATGATATATTTGATCATTTAGATTGAGCTATAAACGAAAGACAATGTACTGTCTGTCGTAAGATTATTACGGTAAATTTATAGAAAGAAAAGGGCTCATTTTTTACCTTAATTACATCATTTTCATTCAACTAATAAAGTTTCTACCTTTCTGCATTGTAGTTGAGAACTTGGAATTAACAAGAAGATACATCAAACGCTTCCGACTAATTACTTCGCATGAATTTCCAAGCTTCTGATATTCTGAACGCGCTTCAATAGTTTTGCATCAAGAGTAGAAAGGATTGGCCTCAACCGTTTCATCTGATAATGGACACGAACATTGTTGGATCATCGCTCGAGCGGTTCCACCCTGAGCTTCTCCCTATTAAGAAGGTGCCTTCGGTATTGGTACCTTAGACAGGAAGCTCTTGAGTAAAGCATGTGCCTCAGAGAGAGAGAGAGAGAGAGAGAGAGATGCATTAACACTTCAACAACGCAAATGTATATGCTTTTCCACAAACACATAGAATGGCCTCTACAGCAGGCTCATTCTTCCTCTCATCACTAAGCATGACTGAATCAACTCAATTAGTGTCTCGAGCTTGAGCTTGTAAGCGAAGTCTAAATTCATATAAGAGATTTTCTATTTGGGAATTCGATGGACATATAAGCAATTAATTTAAAAACTAAAAAGTAAACTCCAAGTTGGATTAAGTTTCAGAACAAATTAGGGATATCAACTTTCCAAATTTGGGTTGGATTCGGCAATAAGCAAATCTCTTTTGGGAGTTAGCCTCGTTGATTCGCCGTTTATGGAGAGTTCCTGGATCTGTGGAATTCTCATACCGTTGTTGGAGAATAATTCGTGAATTAAGTCTCATTAAGTTGGTGTTCAAGCCATGAAATCATGCGGTAAGATTTGGAATTTTATTGTGATATTGAGAAATATTTCGCGAGAAATTGTGAAGAATAAGCATTATTGAGTTTAATTAGGGACAAAAAAAAATACTAAGAGTATTTGAATTACTCGAATGTAATTATAATCTCCATTGTGTTACTTGATTTATAGTGAGATCTCGCGATGCTCTCCCTATGGAGTAGGTCACACCGGCCAATCTATGCAAATCAAATGTCTCTTTTATTTCATTGTTTGATCGCTTGTAGTTCGCATACTCAAATCAACAATATGAAATTATGAAACAGGTTCAATACTTCTTTATAAGACTCGGTTCACCAAAGTTGTCTTATTTTTTTTAAGTAAAACTATTCATTATACAGTTTAAGTTTGACTCAGAGGGGAGCTTAAGAGCCCAACGACAGGCACGAAATTTTACTTTCTCTACAGTTATCCATCCAAAACTTGTCTTCCCTGACGTGTGTCGCATTCTTTGTTTCGCCCTGTTAATTTTTTTTTTTCTCGCACGTAGCTTCTATAATTAAAAGACAAAGATCATTACAAAACATACATCAACTAATGAGGAAATTAAACTACACTTATAATTTAACATGTCTGATTAAAACGATGCAAACATTTTAAAGGAAATTATCCAAAAAATTTTAAACTTATTACATTTTTGCCAATTTAGTCTTAAATAATTTAATTTTGCCGGTTGAGTCCTAAATCTTTTAATTTTTTGCCAACTGAGTCCATCCGGTCAATTTTAACTCGAATTTGCAGACGTGGATGTTGGCCGTCCTACGGGGCATGGCCGGTGTTGATGTAGAAACAATTTATTTTTAAAATTTTTTCCATTTTAAAAAAAAAAATAAAAAAAATTCTTGTCTTTTTTCCCCTCTCTCTCACTTCTTCCTCTCTGTCGGTCGCCCAACCTCCGGCAATCGGCTAGAGGCTACGACCAGTGAGGGTTGGCTCACTGGCCTCAGGTGAGGTTGGCCTCGTGTCAGGAAGTAGCAAGGGGTGGCCTCACCGGCCTCAGGCGAGGTCACCCTTGCTAGAGGCTAGCGAGGGTTAGCCTTGCCGGCATCACACGAGGTCGTCCCTCGCCACACGCGAGGTCACCCTCATTGGATGTGGCAAGGGATGACCTCATGGACCTTGGACAAAGCTCGTCCTCATCGGATCTGGTGAGGGCGAGCCTTGCTCATGGCCGGCAAGGCTAACCCTCACTCTCACTTGAAGCACATGATGGTCGGCCTTGCCGATTGCGAGCAAGGCTCACCCTCACCAAATCTGGTGAGGGCAAGCCTCGCCCAAGGCCTGTGAGGTCATCCCTTGCTAGATCCCGACGGGGGTGACCTCGCATGAAGCTGGCGAGGACAACCTCGCTTGAGGCTGGCGAGGCCAACCCTTGCTAGTTGCGGCCTCTGGCTAGTCTCTGGAGGTTGCAACCGACAGAGAGGAAGAAGAGAGACAGAAAAAGAAAAGAAAAGAAAAGATAGGAAAATTTTTTTAAAAAAATCAAAAAAATATTTAAAACTAATAAATTTTGTCAACGTTAGTGTCGGCCATGCCACGTAGGATGATCAGTGTCCACGTCAATGAATTCCATCCAAAATTGGTCAAATAGACTCAATTGGAAAAAAAAAATGAAAATGTTTATAACTCAATTGGCAAAATTAAAAAGTTTATGACCGAATTGATAAAAGTATAATAAATTTATGATTTTTTGGACAATTTTCCCACATTTTAACGTACCTGTCCTTCCTTCGATTTTTGAAATATGTCGAGCCGGAAGATTATTTGAGTGATTTGACAATGATGCCGAGCTATAGTAGTGAGCAGCTTCTAAATCTCTTTTCTAGTTTCTCAATTTAGAGTTCATGGAATGCAAATTGTATTTTTCAATAACTCGAATTTCAAGGATACTAAAACCCGGACTACATTAAAAAAATTCACCTGATTAAATTGAGATGGGTCTATGATGCATTGTCTAAGCTGGAGCAAAGCCTCTCTTTTTTGCTCTTTGCAAATGGAAGTTGAGTTTTTAGAGAAGCAAACACATGAATTATTTAGAAAGAGCAATAGAGTTACTAGTGAAAGGACTTTAGAAAAATATCTCCCCATGAGCAACGAGGGGTGGTCTCGCGGGCAAAGAACAAATTTATCCTTTAGAGAGTAGGGGTTAAAGGATCCTCTAATTAAACCCAAATCAATTATAGAGAAGCAAAGTGGAGATTTTTCTTTCAATGTGACAAGTTGGGGTTTCAAACATGCACCTTATGTGGATGCATGTGTGCCATCTCGAAGGATGTATATGCAGTACATGTAAGGTCCATGTATCATAATCATAGTCCAAGAAGAGAAGGCACATCCATTCTTGCAATTGGAGTTTGTCAATTGATGATTGGGCCCCATTCGAAGGAGACAATTCAACCTCTACAAATTAGTCCAAGTCAAAAGCAGCTGTACTAAGGAGAAAGTGGAGAAGTATACTTAATTTTTGCAGTGTCGGACACGGACTAAGTCAAGTCTTATAAGATAATATTTGTTTCTCTATATAAATGCGTGCTTATAACGGTACCGTTCAAGTTATGATCTTTACTAAATTATCAATTTCGAAATAACGATCTTAATTAGTCTTGTTGCTCGTGCAACGCACGGGAATATGTCGGCCATTGCTTAAAAAGCAAGACAGTAGAAAACAACATCAAAAAAGATATTGTGATTACTTTCACAACAACACAAATGTAATTATTTATTCTTTATTTCTGAATTCTTCCCCCACAACACCTATGTTAAACTTGAGCTTACTTTGCCCGTAAAAACTCTAGATAAACGATGATTTTGACCTTAAAAAACATAAACAGTTCAATCTGCAAAAGAACTTTCTCTATGTAGGCTTTTCTTTCAATAGAATAATATAATTTGATTCTTTAGTTATGCGTTTAGTGTTTCCCATGGGTGTAAATCACTAAACAAATAGTGATGGTAATAAAGCAAGGGATCAGTAGCACAATTCATGTGCAGCAAGTGAAAGGGTCATAGGACCATTCCAACATATAAACCACACTAAGAAACTCAGAGCTATCAAAAAATAAAATAAGAGAAAAATCCTCCCAAGAAAAAAGAATCAGACCGCATATGTAACTTATTTTATAATATAAAAAAAAAAAAAAAAAAAAAAAAAAAGGTTTGACAACGAGTAGGGATAAACATTCAATATCACTGCTAAAAGCATTTAAAAAAAAAGAAAAAAAGAAAACAAACAGAATCTAACCACCAACTATATTGTAAGGAAAATGTAGCAACAAGCTTTGGATGGATAATGATATGAGAAGGATTGAGGAATTCAAACTCAATAAACAGTTCAAATCTTCCATAGACTCAAAACCCGTGCAACCAATTGATAATGAGTTACAATGCAGTAGCGTTTGTCAGAGATAAAGCCTAGTTTAGATTGGAGAACAGTATGGGTGTTTTTTGCCACGGAGATCAAAGGTCACTAACGAAGGGGAAGATAAGAGAAGCTAAGGATCGTATTTTGTCATCAATTTCGATACTTGTAGATTGGAATCAATCAAGAGGCCTTTGAGCCTAAAAAACACAGAAAAATCAAGGTAAATTATAAACATAATTGAAGGAAGAAAACGCAGTTTTGGCAAATTACTTCGACAAGTTTCTAGGATAGATGGGATGATCATAAACTGCAACATTCCTTGTTAAGGAAGCAAGTAGTTGCGCAGAAAACCCACGACCCGATGTACTTTAGAAACCAATTTGTGATCAAGTAAACTTAAGTAATTTAAGATGTTGGTAAGGTTAAATTCAGATTCTACACAGAGCCCGACAATACATAAGCTTCCAGGCAAACTCATCCTGTGCAAACTTTGAGAACCGGGACCATCCCCATTTTCTATTGGCAAATCAGCGCCTTCGCCTTCGATTTTATCTTTCTTGGTCAGAGGAAGGAAACAAACAACTTCAGGTTCAGGGGACAAGCAAAATTCAGGCTTGCGGATGGGTACTTAGAGAGACAATAGAAGCAAATATTCATAAATGGAATTGGAAAAGCTGCAAAATTTCGGTTGAGATTTCTGATTTAGTTGGTAAATTCCTAATGTCGTTGCTAAAAATATGTGGATGAGGCTGCAAAATTTCCGTGTTGGCGTTACATACGCCATGCTAAGTGGCTATATTGAAAACCTTAAAATAAAAAGTATCTCTCAAAAATTTAGAAGAAAGAAATTGAAAAAAAAAAGGAAGGGAATTGGGAATTTGGCAAATCTACAATCTTTAACTCTTTTTCTTTTTGAAATTTTGCGGATTTAATATTAAAACTTGCCTAATTAAAACAAATATCTCATAAACCCTTACTTTAGATTTCTCTTCGCTTGTTTGAAATTTTCAAAGCCCTCTTTTGGGCTTGAAACCTGGTTATGTTCAAGTTAGAGTGTAATGGTGGAGATTACTCATGCATCTTTCACAATGGAAGCGTATCTTTCTATACGCAGACATCATATTGTGCAACAAAGTTGCAAACCTCACAGCAGACTAATTTCCAAGTTGAACTTATTTTCTTGAAAATTGATTGAATCAAAAATAATAGATTGAGCACCACAATTTTACTATAGAATCAAATCGAATCCAAGTCACACTTTTATTATCTCGACTTCATTTCAGTCTCAATTTGCCATGCTAGAGTGGGAGAGATCAAGCCACAAAAGTGATCCGTTAGGCTGAACACCTGGGCAAAGCCCCATACATAGAAGCACTTGAGAGTTATGACATGGTCCTCCTCGTGTCTCCATCCATTGTGGAAATGTTGCTCCAAATGATTCCAAGTTGGAAAATGGGCCACT
Source organism: Eucalyptus virginea (assembly GCA_014182375.1). Taxonomy (NCBI): domain Eukaryota; kingdom Viridiplantae; phylum Streptophyta; class Magnoliopsida; order Myrtales; family Myrtaceae; genus Eucalyptus; species Eucalyptus virginea. The sequence goes on from CM024520.1 coordinate 55,326,564, forward strand.
TGGGATCTGCCCTAAAAGTCAAGTAAATCGTTGCTAATACTTCAAGGCTAGACCTAGGTTACCCGACGTGTGGACTGGGATGTGGAACGAAAAAGGGATTATGAAACTATTACTCGTCAAAAATGTGGTACGATAAAGGTGGACTTTTGTTGAGCATGTGATTAGGATAAGAACTAATTTTGTAGTTACAATATAGATGATATAGGTCGTATAATGTGTTTCTAACATATTTGAGCCACTAAGTTTCATGTTCACACAAGAATTACCATTTATAATTCAATACAAAAATATTTCTAACATTTTACTTTATGGGTATGTTCTCATCTCATAGGATGTCTTGTGCAACCGAGGTCTAAGTGCCTTGTGGGAGACGTATTCACGCATCTAACATATTTAATAATAGTAGAGAATCTAACCTATCGTTTTGGTTTTCAATCATAATAAAAAGAGAGATTACATGTTCCTTTCTCCTCATAGGATATCCTATGCATTCTAAATCTACATGCCGTGTAAAAAAGGAATGCATGCATCTAGCATATCTAATAATAATAAAAAATCTAATCTACCGCTTTGGTTTTCAATCACAATAAAAAAATACTTTACATGTTCCTTTCAGTCAAAGTTCGCAAAAATGAAAGTCAATGAATAACTTACACGCCAAGTTCAGAAACTGTTGATCACTTTTTAAAGTTCATGAAAATGAAAGTCCACAAATAACTCCAAGTCAAAGTCAACGTTTATGACTTCTCGAATGATCATCACTTCCTTCATCTTTAGAGATACTCCAATATTCTTTTTATTTTGGAATAAGTGCAATAAAAATCCTAAAACTTATCATGAAAACATAATTAAATTTTATGCTTACAAAAGTACAATCAAGTAGCACAGCCAAGTTTAAGGGTGCCTTTGGGAATGGCCATAGGAAGGAGCTTTGAGTGTCCAAAGTCCATTTGGCCAAATATTTGGTGTTTGGTAAAAATTTTGAAAGATCAAGCCAAAAAGTAATCTGTTAGGCTGAATACATGGGCAAAACCCCATATATGGAAGCACTTGAGAGAGTTATGACATGGTGCTCCTCTTGTGTCTCCATCCATTGTAGAAATGTTACTCCAAATAATTCGGAGTTGGAAAATGGGCCACTTGGGATCTGCCCTAAAAGTCAAGTAAATTATCACTAATACTTCAAGGCTAGACCTACGTTACCCGATGCATGGACCGGTATGTGGAACGAAAAAGGGATCGCGGAACTGTTACTTGTCAAAAATGTGGTACGATAAGGGTGGACTTTTGTTGAGCATGTGATTAGTATAAGACTTAATTTTGTAGTTGCAATATAGATAATATAGGTCGTATAATGTGTTTCTAACGTTTTTGAGTCACTAAGTTTCATGTTCACACAAGAATTACTATTTTTAATTCAATACGAAAATATTATCATGAAATTATAGTGTAATAACAATAAGTGTATTGAAATGTTCACAATGCTCATTTTACTTTATGGGTATGTTCTCATCTCATAGGATGTCTCGTGCGCCCAAGGTCTAAGTGCCTTGTGGGAGACAAATTCACGCATCTAACATATTTAATAATAGTAGGGAATCTAATCTATCGTTTTGGTTTTCAATCATAATAAAAAGATAGATTACAACCACGCGTCAGGGTGGTGTCGTTGGTGGGCGCACTCCCCCCCTAATCACAAGGGGAGGGGTTCGATTCTTGGGCGCTATTTCTTCCCGCCGGCTGCCGGCTTTCGGGGTTTCCTAGGTCACCAAAAAAAAAAAAAAAAAGATAGATTACATGTTCCTTTCTCCTCATAGGATATCCTATGCATTCTGAATGTATGTGCCGAGTAAAAAACGAATGCATGCATCTAGCATATCTAATAATATTAAAAAATCTAATCCCTCGCTTTGGTTTTCAATCACAATAAAAAAAAAAGAGTTTACATGTTTCTGTCAATCAAAGTTCACGAAAATGAAGGTCCATGTATAACTTATACGCCAAGTTCAAAATCTTTGAACACTTTTTAAAGTTCATGAAAATGAAAGTCCACAGATAACTCTAAGTCGAAGTCAACGTTTTTTACTATTCGAATGATCATCACTTTCTTCATCTTTAGAGCTACTCCAATATTCTTTTTATTTTGGGAGAAGTGTGATAAAAATCCCAAAACTTATCATAAAAATACAATTAAGTTTTATGCTTACAAAAGTACAATCAAGTTTAAGGGTGCGTTTGGGAATTGCCATGGGAAAGAGCTTTGAGTGTCCAAAGCCCATTTGGCCAAATATTGGGTGTTTGGTAAAAATTTTGAAAGACCAAGCCACAAAAGTGATATGTTAGGCTAAACACCTAGGAAAAGCCCCATATATAGAAGCACTTGAGAGAATTATGACATGGTCCTCCTCTTGTGTCTCCATCCATTGTGGAAATGTTGCTCCAAATGATTCCAAGTTGGAAAATGGGCCACTTGGGATCTGCCCTAAAAGTCAAGTAAATTATTGATAATACCTCAAGACTAGACCTAGGTTACTCGACGCATGGACTGGTATGTAGAACGAAAAAGGGATTGCGGAATTGTTACTTGTCAAAAAATGTGGTACGATAAGGGTGGACTTTTGTTGAGCATGTGATTAGGATAAGACTTAATTTTGTAGTTACAATATAGATATATAGGTCATATAATGTGTTTCTAATGTATTTGAGTGACTAAATTTCATGTTCACACAAGAATTACTATTTTTAATGCAATACGAAAATATTATCATGAAATTACAGTTTAGGTAAGTAATAACGATTAGTGTATTGAAATATTCACAATGCTGATTTTACTTTATGGGTATGCTCTCATCTCATAAGATGTCCTGTGCACCCGAGGTCTAAGTGCCTTGTGGGAGACAAATTCACACATATAACATATTTGATAATTGTAGGGAATCTAATAAATTGGTTTGGTTTTCAATCATAATAAAAAGAGAGATTATGTGTTCCTTTCTTCTCATAGGATATCCTATGCATTCTGAATCTCCATGTCGTGTAAAAAACGAATGCATGCATCTAGCATATTTAATAATAATAAAAAATCTAATCTATCGCTTTAATTTTCAATCAAAATAATAATAAAAAAAAAAAGAGTTTACATGTTCCTTTCGGTCAAAGTTCACGAAAATGAAAGTCCATATATAACTTACATGCCAAGTTCAGAAACTTTGATGACTTTTTAAAGTTCATGAAAATGAAAGTTCACATATAACTCCAAGTGGAAGTCAATGTTTATGACTTTTCGAATGATCATTACTTCCTTCATTAGAGCTACTCCAATATTCTTTTTATTTTGGGATAAGTGCGATAAAAATCTGAAAACTTGTCATGATAATACAATTAAGTCTTATGCTTACAAAAGTACAATCAAGTTTAAGGGTGCACTTGGGAATGGCCATGGGAAGGAGCTTTAAGTATCCAAAGCCTATTTGGCCAAATATTTGATGTTTGGTTAAGTTACTGAAACCCATCTTGAGGGAAAGTTTGCCTTTAAAAGGGTGAAAGCCCAATGTAGGCCCTAGGCTTCCTTGGGTTTCAGCATTCTCAAAATGCCCTCTATAGGGTTTAGTATATAATTTTTGTTCCAAAACTATCCTCACTCAATTTTTATTTTTCTATTTTTGGCCTCGTGATTCACTGTTCATCTTATTCTCCATTGAGTAGGCCGGCTTGGTTGCGTGTGGCTGCGATGGGTCGGCGACAGGCTAGAGAGAGGTTGATGTGGTCACGACTACCCCAGCGATCATCAACCACCAGTTGCGCGACCTCTACGAGTTGCGGTGACCCCCTGCAAATTGCGTCGTTGTGACCCAAATCTAGCATGTCACCTCTGTGAAGGGATGCTTGAGGTCATGCAACCAAGCGGACCTCATAGAGGTCGCGCAACCTCCAACAGCCCAGATATGGGTCGAACGACCCCTTACTAGTTGTGGCGACCCAAATCTAGATCACACGACCTCCGTGAAGGTCACTTGAGGTCACGCAACCAATCAACCCTCGTCAAGGTTGCGTGACCCTAGGCAACCCTTGCCGATCGTCTCTTGAGCTGCATGAGGTCTTACAACCTAAGATGTCGGTTGCCAACAACAGATTTCGATCACTGGCGATCGCTTGCCCTTGCTGTCCAACTTTTTTATTTTTCTTTTGATGAATTTTTTTTTTAATTACAAAGGTCCCTTGTAAATATAATCTCTCCAAATATTATTTTGCTTAAAGGTACTTCACAATGGACTTTCAAATTATAATTTAACAAATAAAATTTACATTTTGAAAAACTTTTTTTAACTTAAAGTCCTTTACATTTTCTCAAAGACTTTCCCCTAAAGTCCAACAACACACTCTAAAACTTATCAACTTTATGTAATCAAGTCATTTAGTTAACTTCGGCCAATTTGGCTAATGAAAAATGTTGGCGCGACTTCTTTTTAATATTTCCTATCTCATAAGTGGCGAAGACATGATTAAAATATAAAACATAATGCTAAAATGATGTCAATATGATTTTTAATACAACCATGGCCAACAAGGGTCGGCCTCATTAGGCTGAGGGCGAGCGCCAACCGTCTAGGCACAACCACGTGGCCAAGAAAGGCCCCCTCACCAGATCTAGCGAGGCCGACTCTCGCTTAGGCTAGAGTGGCTAGCGGCCTTACCGTGCCTCACTTGAGCAAGGGTCGGCCTTGCTCGGCCTCGCCTCGGCAAGGGCGAAGCCTGACGAGTCTCACCTTGGCCTAGGCAAGGGTCAGTGAACCATAGCGAGTCACCGCCGACACACCTGAGCCATGGTGAATGACCCAACCTCATCGTTGAAGCCTCAATCTCCGAACCCGATGGATCCATCGGGTTGCTTACCGATGAAACCCCACTCTGTTCTCTCCCGCCGAAGAAGAAATTGAAAAAACCACCCCCGAAGATCAACGCTCCTCTCTCATTATTAAGCGGCGACGACGCCAGCTGTGCTGACCTGACCCGTACCGCACGGCATTCCTGGCCGGGCATCCCGCGCAACGTTCGCGTCGTACTTGCCTCTTCAGTACCATTCTCTGTCCTTCGCGTTCTGGTGTTTGTTCTTTTGCCCGCAGGAGAGAAAGAAAGCCGGGCTCGGGGGAAGAAAAGAAAGAGAGAAAGCTGGGCCGGGGAAAAAGGAAAAGAAGAAGTGGGCTAGGCCAGCCCAGGCCGGGAAAAAGAAAAGGGCAAAGAAGGAGGGGCCGGGCTAGGGCTGCCTTTTTTTAATTTTCATTAAAAATTTTAATTTTTAATACTAGTAATGCAAATATTCCTAATGTCTATAGGTGATGCATTTTAATGAAAATTATTTACTTTACTTTTTACTCTTTTTTAGAGACTAATTCCTGATTTTCTATGCAATTAAGTCCTAAATAAAAATGGTATAATTTAGGTGTCAATAATTATAGGTAAGGAAACTTACTATTTGTAAATAACTTCAAGTCAATTGAACCTTCTCTCTGTCTCTGCCATAAATCAAGCAACTTCCAGGATAATACATGTTATTATTGCGACGGGTTCTGAAAATATTTTCATTGTGTCCTAATGAAAAAGAAGAGAGGCCATGGATGATATAGTCTATCAAGTCAATTGCGCAGTATAACTTTTTCTAAAAAGAAAAGGCAATGTATTATTGTATATTTACCGGAGGAAAAAGCTGATTTTTTACCTTAATTACTTTGATTTCATTCAACTGCTATCATTAGTGGCTTTCCACATTTTTAGTCGAGAGAACTTAGAATGAACAAAAAGAATATGAAGCACTTTCAACCAACTATTTATGAATTTCCAAGTTTCCAGCATTTTGCAAGCACTTCAAAAGTTTTGCATCAAGTACAAAGGATTGACCAAAACCATTTCATTTAACAATTGAATTTCCAAGCTTCTAGCAATCTTGTTGCTTGCTTCTTTCTTTCTTTTAAAAAAAAAATAGTTTATTTTTATTTACTTTGAATAAAAGTTGAATGAAAAATCAGATTTGAACCAAAACAACATTTTAGTCACATCATCGCCACATATAAGAGATAAAATATTAAAAAGTCATGCCAGTATTTTCCATCAGCCAAGTTAGACGGAGTTAACGGAAAGGATCGATTGCACTAATTTTATAAATTTTACAATTTGATTGCACATATTGCAAGTTTTATAACTTAATTGTACTTTCATTATAAATTTTAGAACTTCGAGTGAACATATCCATTTTTTCTTTTGTGATGCAACGGTTCTAGAGGAGTTGTCACGCCACACTATCATGGCTTAAAAATTGAAACTGGCTGAACAAGCGTCCATGTTAATTTGGTTGCATTGTATCTTTCTTAGATAAAGTACACATCGTGTATTACCAAAATCTATAGCAACTAGAGGACAAACTGTTTTACTACCCTGAACATTATGCAAAAGCTTCAATTGAGTCAATAATGTCCCAAAAGCCAGCACATGACAGGCGACATTCTCCTTTCTTTTTTGTTGAAAAAGCTTGAGTCCAGATATGTGAGAAGACTTTTTCAATAACGTTTAATTGATGAATCATTCACTCAAAACATAAGCAAGTCATAAAAACCTTTTAGACTTTCGTACTTAGTGAGAGAGCTTAAAGTTATGCCTGCTCGACAAATGAAGAATTTTAAAAAATTCTTAAGGGTTATAACCATGGAGAGACTTTTTTAAATAATATTTTAATAATTTTTTGGATCTTTTATAATTTTTGTTCTGTTCTTTTCTTCTCTTTCTTTGGTTTTTTTTACCACTTTGGCTGAGGAGGTCGTTGGCCAACCATCACTATTCACAAGCGAGGGCCCACACCCTCGCAAGGCTCGCATGTTAGCCGTTGAGGGCCGCAACACCCTCACCTGGCTAGGGCAAGGGTCTTGGGCCCTTGTTGGCCCACAGTTGGAGAAAAAAAAAGAAAGGGAAGACAAGAAGAATAAGCAAAGAAAAAATAATTAAAAAAATCAGAAAATTTTAAAAAAATTGTTCACGTTAGTGATTTCTTGCAAAAATTGACCAATGTGCTCAATTCACACAAATGCATAAGATTTAAAACTAAATTGTTTTAATTGAAAGGTTTAGAACCGAACTAGCACAATTGATAGTTGTTAATGTCGCGATAGATTCTGAATGTATTATGGTCACATCCCAATGAAAAGGAACTTAAAGATGACACAGTTTATTGAGTAGAATGTGCGATAAAACAAAGGCAATGTAATGTGTATCATTAGATCATTCACTGTGAATTTATAGGAAGGGAAGGGCTGATTTTTTACCTTAATTAGATCAATTTCATTCCACTGGTAAAGTTTCTAGATTTCTGAATTGTAGACAAGAAATTGGAATCATCAAGAAGAAACATTAAGCACTTCCAATTAATTACTTCTTATGAATTTCCAAGGTTTTGGAATTCTAAAAGCGATTCAATAGTTCTAAATCAAGTACAAAGGATTTGCCTCAACCGTTTTATCTGGAGCAAAACCTCTCTTTCTTGCTCTCTACAAATGGAAGTTGATTTTCTACAAAAGCAAACACATGAATTATTTAAAATGAGCAATAGAGTTACTAGTGAAAGGACTTGAGAACAATATCTCCCCGTGAGCAATGAGGAAGAGTCTCACGGGCAGAGAACAAATTTATGCTTTGAAGAGTGGGGGTTTAAGGGGTTTAAGGATCCTCTAATAAAACCCAGATCATTTATAAGGAATAGCAAGGTGAGATTTTTCTTTCAGAAGATGTATATGCAGAATATGTAAGGTCTGCATATCATAATCATTATCACAAAAGAAAAGGTACATCCATTCTTGCGATTGTAGTTTGTAAATTGATGACTTGGCCCCATCCAGAAGAGATACAAATTAGTCCGAGTGAAAAGCAACTACGAGATAGTGGAGAATTAAGCCTAAATTTTGTGGTGCCAGACAAGGATTAAGTCAAGTGTTATGAATTAACTATTGTTTCTCTATATAAATGCATGCCAATAATGGCACCGTTCAATTCACGTTATAACTTTTACTAAATTATCAATTTCTAAATAACAATCTTAATTAGTCTTGTTACCCACGCTACGCACGGAAATATGTCAGCCATTGCTTAAAAAGCAAGACAATAGAAAACAACAGCGAAAAACATATTACGATCACGTCCACAACATCACTAATGTAATTATTTATTCTTTATTTGATTTCTCCTCACGCAACACTTATTTTAAACTTGAGTTTGCTTTGTCCATAAAGACTCTAAGATAATTGATAATTTCGACCATAGAAAACAAAAACGGTTCGATCTATAAAATGACTTTCTCTATGTAGGCTTCTCCTTTGATAGACGGATGTAACTTGATTCTTTAGTTATGCGTTTAGCGGGTCCCATGGATGTAAACCACTATACCATAGCGATGCTAAACCACTATACCATAGCGATGCTAGTTAAGCAAGGGACCAGTAGCGCAATTCATGTGCAGCAAGAGGACCATTTCAACATACAAACCACACTAAGAAACTCGGAGCTATCATAAAATAAAAAGAGAGAAGAATCCACCCATAAAAAAAGAATCAGACGGCATACGTATTCTCTTATAATAAAAGAACAGGTCTGAAAATGAGTGGGAATAAACATTCGAGAAAACCGCTAAAAGCATCCAGAAAAGCCAGAATCTGACCACCAACTATGTTATAGAGAAAAATGTAGCACCAGCTTTAGATGGATGATGAATATGAGAAGGGTTAAGAAATTCAAATTCAATATCCAGTTCGGAGATAAAGCTCAGTTCAGAGGACAAGCATCGTTGATTAATAGCAGAGAGAGAAAGTTAATCACGAAGGGGAAGAAATGAGCAGCTAAGGGTATGTCCTTGCCATCAATTTCGGTACTCTTAAATTGGATTTCGTCAAGAGGCCTCTAAGCTCAAAAAACACAGAAAATTCAAGGCAAAATATAAACCGAATGAAAGGAATAAAACACAGTTTTGGCAAACTGCTTCAACAGGTTTCTAGAATAGATGGTATGATCATAGACTGCTGACATTCCTGTAGCTGCGCAGAAAACCCCTGATCCAAGTAGCTTAAAAAACAACTTGTGACCAAGTAAACTAGAGCACTTTAAGGTAGTGAACGCAGGCATAGCAAAACTTGATGAAGCAACCCGAATTTTATCTTTCCGTAAGGTTAAATTCAGATACTACACAGTCGCCAACAATAGATAAGCTTCCAGGCAAACTCATCCTGTCCAAACTTACCCAAAATATATATTCCTTCCGGCTATTTTGGCTCCTTCAAGCAATCATCCAGGTTTCACATAAGCAATGAATACTACAGCATCAGAAGAGTCATCACAAAAAGGATTGAAATCCAATCCAGGTTTTCTCCATAAATTCTCTCTCTTCCACAAACGTCAGGAGACAGCGAGAAATTATTCAGAATAGCTCCAAAAAGAAAACTTTGAAACATTATTTCAAAATCCCCAGCTCCAATTTTGCATCTTAAGAAGACGATCCTGAAGTCCTCTCAGCCACGAGCTCCATGAATGTATGTCAATACCTATGTTCCAATTTCTCCTTTTCCTGGTAGTTTTGGACATAGCTGCATTGATCATCAAAAATTGGAGAAGACAAGTGAGAACAAATGAACATCACTAGCTAACGACTGCAGAGGATGCAAAATTTTAGGGTAGACATGATAAACTGACAGAAGACCCATGCAAGCCTGAAATAAAAATGTGGATAGTAGACCAGTAATACAGATAGCATGAGCAACAAAACTGACAGAAGACAAATTTCCCAAAGATAACAGATTTGCACACAAACATATGTGAAAAAGACACATTCCCAGAGTCTAAAAGCATCTCAAACAGATTTGCACACTAATATTGAGAATTGGGAGATGCATATGAGATGTGCTGTCGCCAATTCTTTCTTGTAAGTCCAAAGTTCATCATTCATACATGAGTAAGACAAACCCCACCGACCTTTAAACTAATCAATTAGTCATGTTAGTGGCTATTTTCCAAACTTAAGCTACAAAAACCCATGAAGCCAGATCTCTTATCAAGCATCAACATGGAAAAAGTCAAGAAATTTTAGAGGTTCATCAATACTTGGAAACAACTATATTCTCCCTGAAACATCAGTCGGCGTAAGAGAATAAGCTCAAGTTTCCAACAATGGGGAGAGCAACCATTAATCACATGAATCCTCAATCCTCGTGATCATTTGGGCTCTACATCTAAGTGGCAGAGCTCCCGCATCACCAATCCATTACTCCATCAGTTGCTCACAGTCAAAACGGAGTTTACACACTAATCAGGTATAAAGAGCTTCAGTAGTCAGTGCTACTCGTCAACTAAAAAAGCTCAAGGCCAACCATTAAAGTCCCTCTTCATTTTGTTAAGTCTGCAAATTTTCTTGACTTCCTTGTAGCGAATTGACAACAGTCAATACCAATCGCACCGGAAAATTCATTAACCTTCATCATGCGTTTCTTGAAAATATTGCACTGTAACTACCACCAAATTCGTTAAGCAGGTCATCTTCTTAAATTCTCTCTCATTGACGTCTCATCTGAGAAGTCCAACCCCTTCTACACAAAAATAGATGGAGCAAATTCATGTCCTCCGCCTGTTGCTCAAAGCTGAAACTTTGGCACCACAGAAATCACTCAACGCCGATGCTGGGCCCCTCTTAAATTCTCTCAGCCAGTAATTGCGATACTCGTCTTTCGAAAGTAACACAGTCCTAACTGTTCAATAAGCATTCAAAATTCGATCTTCACAAACTAAACAAGCATTCAATCTCTCAAATAACTTTGACCACTAGTCCCACACAAATCCTACATGAACCCACGGTCTAAACAAGCATTAAATCAGCTCCTCCAATAATTCAACCCTAAAATAAGATCAAACAAAACATCATCACGGACTCAACCGCAAAATCCGTCCCGCAAGCACGCGACCACGCAAAAAACAACACTAATCATCAACCCGCACAATCGCGACAACAGCAGGCTCGCGTCGCTCCGTCGAGACTCCCAAGAACGCTACTCGAATCCAAATTCAATCTCAATCAAAACAAATTCGCAGAGAGAGAGAGAGAGAGAGAGAGAGAGAGAGAGAGAAGGTACGTGTAGGTGCCGACGAGAGGGGCGAGGAGGAGGGTGGCGCTGATCCAGTTCTCGGAGATCTTGTGGTGGATCTTGCCGGGCAGATCCTTCCACAGCCCCGTCATTATCTTCTGCTGGAACGGCGACAGCGCGTACACCACCGCCTTCATCCTCACCGGCTGCTTCCCCATTTCTCTTCTTGTACTCCTTCTCCTGCTCGCGCGATCTCCCTTATCTCCGCCTCTCTTTTGCCCTAATTTTCACAATCTCTCTGGAACCTTGTAGATCGTGGCGATAGCCAAAAGTCCCCTGGTCGACGCAACCGGCCCCGACGACTCGTCGTTTATCCGGGGCGCCAATACGACTGCCGTTTCGTCCCCAGATGTTGGTGGCAATTGGGCCGAACCCGGCATGGCCCAAAATCAAGCCCTTGGGCCTGCCCTTCATTTTTACTTAAGGCCTTGATCCAAATCGACACACTTACTTGTGTGTTCTCTCTTTAAATGATCTTAAGAACACTGAGAAAAGGAAAACCGCATTTTTACAGACTGGTTAGAGCAAAAAGCACTGCCTTGCTCTCAAATCATCCCTAATGGAGTGAATATATTCTTTTTAATAATTTGGTTGGTGATATAACGCGAAATTTCCAAATTTGGGTTTACTTGCACTCTTGGTGGGATACCTATATCCATTAGATATTCATATATAGGCTACGTTTAGTAGTTAGAATAAAAGTCGGGATATGATGAATTTTTTCATATCTTGTGTTTGATTCATGCTTAAAATTGGATTAAGTCGAATATAAATAAGATATAGCCCAGGTAAATATAAAAGTTATTTTATTGAATAACAAACTTATTAACTTAAAAAATAAGATATTTACCAAAAAAATTTAAAAATAAGATAATAATTAAATATAAAATAACATATGAATTCTAACATTAAAAAAAAAATTAAAACAGAACGATGGACAATTTTCATTTTTATTCATATATTTGAATTTCTTTCTATTCCATATTATATGTCGTGTGTGTATAGTATCTATTAGTACATTTTATTATTTAATAAAAGTTATAATAAGGAAAGATAGAAGGTAATAAAAAAAGAGAGAAAAAAATAAAATGAAGTGAAAAGACCCCAATTTTAAATGAACAACTCCAAATTGTGTTATATGAGACGATTATCATCTACATCAACAATTTTTAATCGACATTTATTAGAATGATAACATTGACAAATTGTCGATAGGGTCAAGATTCAATTAGCAAAATTAAAAAATTCGTCGAATTGACATCTGTATAATAAATTATGACTTTTTGGGTAACTATCCCTCTTTATGTCCAATTAAAAATATCTCACCTACTAAAATTTTACACAATGTTGGTAGGTAATCATGCGTTTCTACCTCACTGTGATGGTGATTCGAGAGAAGTTGCATCATTTCGTTCCACCCACATGATGGCAATAGAGAAGGAGAGATACATATGGAGCCACATAAATCTCCCAACAATCATATAATAAAAGGATAATGGGGGACGGCAGATGTTCAGCTTCCATTGCACCCCAAGGTCAACACGAGTGTGGGTAAAGCCTGGCCAGGCTGGCTTTCCTGCCCACTTGCACTTTAATTTTTAATCTATGGGATCCAAGAAGTCACTCTCCCTTTAAAATAAATACCCGTATATTCCGATAATTCTCTAACGCAGATAATTCATGGACGCACACATCCACACTCGAAGAGATCGAATCATTTATCATGTGATGCCGAGCATCCCGACGACATAAAAAGAAGGGCGTTCAATGCATTGAATACATTTTTTTTTTTTTTTTTTTTTTGCAATTTCGAATTGAAAATCAGATTGAGATGTGTCAAGAGAAAATTTTAGGTCGGTGCGCACTTTTTGCATTGAAGGAGGGAGTTGAGTTTTGGGCGTGGACATTTATTAGTGAATGCAATGGCTACGGTTGGGACCATCTGCGGATCATCAGAGGAGCTCTGCTGCACAGGTGTCTTCGACAAGTAGGAAGCAGGTGAGGCCTAAGGTCTACCCGCACATGATTTGAGTCGGCACATCCCTAGTGCGCACTACCCATACTTCGTTTCGCGTCTTTGTCAGAAGATGATATCTCCATTAGACAACCTATGAAAACTCATTTCCCATAATTCTGTCCCAAAAAGAGGATAAAATCAACTACTTGATAGATGATAATTCCACGTGTCCGCTTAGTGGCTTTTGACTTTCCGTTTACCCGGTGCCAAGACTGAGAAACGGACAGCTCCGGGAGGGATGTAAGAAGGAGCCGGTTACGCGCAAGTTGTCTCGATTAAGCCGAATCTTGGCGCATGATTCGTCATAATGGCCGAGTTCTCTTGATGGGTTTTATTTCTTTGATGTTACTTCTCCCAAAAGTTCTTCCTTTTTCGAAATTTCCCTGTCAAGATTCATTCTTGACTGCCTTGGCTTAACGTTTCGTTCCAAAAGAAGCTCCTTTTCACACTCCCCAGTCCTCAGTTGCGTCGGAGAGAGACAAATTTGCGATCTTTGGGATCAGGGTACTTGCATCTCTTGAGGGCATCCGTCCATCAGTCCTCTCTCTTCATCCGCATTCAATGTGAGTTCATCTGGTTTCCATTCTTGGTCTGATTTCTTTCCCCTTATTTTAAGCCGTGCAATGTGGTTGCTTTTACTGATACCAATCCCATTTTCTTGATTCTCTCGCTTTATGGTCCTTCTAGTTCAAGCCTGTAGAGAGTCTCGCCCCGTTTGAAATTTTTCATTTTTTGATATTGCAGAACTAGGGTTGTTGCTAATTGGGCAAAAGGATGGAAACCCCTGGTGATATTGATGTATACCCTGTTAGTTCATCCTCTACTAGTGGCAGCGGCAGCTCCGCCGCGAGGTTTGGTGTGCAGTTCCCGTCTCTCAGCTTGTTTCAGTCGCCGTTGTCGGTTATACTGGAGTACTCCGGTATCATCCCGTCTGCACCGACCGTGCCCGAGTCGGAGAGTCCGGTCCTCGGGGCGAGTGCCAGTCACATTCAGACAGAATCACCTTATTCTGAGGGCAGAAATGGCGGCAGTGGTGAGGAGGTATCAATTCGGATTATTGGCTCTAGTGAGGCGGGGAGCGGAGTTAATATGGGGGATGGTGGAGGGCAAATTGGGTGTGATGATTTGATGGACATTGCTGCAGAGAGTGAGGATTTATTGTTGGAGGCCGCTTCTACTTCGTCGGCGAATGTCATGGATTCAGCTGATAGTTCTAGGGATTCTGGTTACCAGAGATATGATTTACAGCGGGTTGGCAGATGGATTGAGCAGATACTCCCATTCTCATTGCTCTTGTTGGTTGTCTTCATTCGTCAGCATTTGCAAGGTACTCAAATCAGATATTTCTATATAATCTCTTTTGATTTTATGAGAGTGTTGCTCATGTCATTGCTGTTCAAATACGATAGGGTCAGGGGATTTTGACCATAAGGTGATGCAACCGTTTGTAATAATCGTTGGATATTTCAAACTGCAAATATAAGCACAAGGAGAAGATTTATGGGTTATGACGCAATATAACCGCTTTTGATTTTTGTTATGATAGGAATGCATGATGTCACTGGCATTATGTCTAGATTGTCTAGTCATGTATCATCAAGAGTCGTCATGTTATGAGAAGGACAGGCCTAATGCTAAGGGGCTAGATGAGAACACAAGGAAAGGATACATGGTGGGGAGAGTGATTAGGGTTCCCCCCCTTTTTTTTTCTGGGGTGGGGGTGGGGGGTTGTTTGAAATCTGCTTGGTTCTAGTAGAGAGGGGCACCTCATCTGAGATATGGCACAGTAAACACACTAAACACTTATTGGGAGTTTTCATTCATACTGTGATTCATCAACATCTGGCTGGCTACTTGGGGTGCCTGGAAATAAATTCCTCTCCAGGCAGAGCATAAATTTTTGGGCTGCTAAAGTCAGGGTTGGTTTATCGTTATGGAGGTTGCAGCGAAAGCTAAAAACTCCTTAATTTATATGGCTAGGCTGCTCTGTGAATCTTTCTTGTCATCAGATATCAAATGTAACTATGAGTTTCTGGTGTATATGATATTAGTTGGATACTCGCAATTTTTTGAAAGATTTCTATGTATTCAACGCAGGCTTCTTTGTTACGATATGGATTGCAGCTGTCATGTTTAAGTCAAATGATATTCTTCGGAAGCAGACTGCCCTAAAGGTGCTTTACCGCTTCTTCAGCATTTACACCTCATTCAAGTGCATTTTCTCAAGACAATTATGCAAGAGCACTTAGTAATGCTTGTTTCTGCAGGGAGAGAGGAAAAATTCTGTTCTCGTGAGCATTTCTGTTGTTTTTATAGTCTATGTGGTTGGTGTTTACTGGTGGTATCGAAATGATGGTGCATTATATCCATTGCTCATGCTTCCTCCAAAGGCAATACCACCCTTCTGGCATGCTATCTTCATGATCATGCTCAATGGTAAGTATACATACATTTGACCTTCATTTAATGCTTGTTGATTGCTTGAACCTCCCCATTAGCTTCTATGTTATCTGATGGTAAATTTGTGGTTATTTGGTTCCGGTCCTGAATTTGCACCATGTTATGTATCCTCCCCATTTTATCCGACTTCTTTTTCGGTTTGGCTGAGGTGTTCCCATTCCCATGGGTTGAGAATCTGGGTGGGTTGTTTGGGTAATGCTTGAGTCCCACATTTCAGCCTCTGTTTTATCACTTAACGTCCGCCATTGCACTGCAGTCTTATTGTACTAATGTCAAATGCTAGAAACACTTTATCTGGATCTCTACCTCTGAGGTAGTGGTAAGACGACTGACTGTTTGTAATGATTATGATGCTTGCAGATATAATGGTGAGGCAGGCGGCTATGTCCGTCAAGTGTTTGCTGCTCATTTATTACAAGAATAGCAGGGGCCACAATTTCCGTCGCCAGGTGAGACAACTTTTTCCTCACTCGAGTCTTCCCTTAATAATGCAACATCACAAGTGGCTTTGTCTTGTGTAAGCCCTCTCATCAGTGGTTGATATTTTTCTAGGGTCAAATGCTGACACTGGTTGAATATACAATGCTGCTGTACCGAGCATTGTTGCCAGCTCCTGTTTGGTATCGATTTTTCTTGAACAAAGATTATGGGAGCCTATTTTCATCGTTGACAACTGGGTTGTACTTGACATTCAAGCTAACATCTGTTGTTGAGAAGGTCAGGTGTTCTATTCACTCCCCTATATTCTTGCATGCCTGCTTGTTTCTATTTCCAATGGTTTTAGAATTATTACTTATTTTTTTTCTAGCTTCAACAAGTTTTTGTCAGCTTCTTGCCAACTTTATTCAGTTGCTGTTCAGGTCCGGTCTTTCCTTGCTGCGGTTAAGGCATTGTCACACAAGGAAGTGCATTATGGATCTTATGCCACAAAAGAGCAGGTATGGATGATTTGAAATCTATCATGTCCATGTTAATACTCTGAATGAGAGATAAAATAAAGCACTCGAGTAGCATCAATGCAGTGGAGCTCTGTGGAATTTTGTGGTTGTTAACCATCGGAAAGGCAATACATTTGTGGGTGCATTTGTTATTTCACTTCCTAGAAAGATGATCTTGTTGGTACCGGGCATTGGTGAATGTCCCGGCATGTGAAAGGAGCTTAATAAGGTTTTTGTTCCACTTTGCTTCGTAGAAAATCATCATATTTTGGCTAGCATTTGACGGTCTGCCTCCCTTTCTATATAATTATCTTATTAAACAACATTAGCTTTGTTTGTGAAGTTAGCTGTTGAAGTTGAAGTGGCCATTCATATTACCGCAGGTCAATGCTGCTGGAGACTTGTGTGCTATATGTCAGGAGAAGATGCACTCTCCGATATTGTTGCAGTGTAAACACATCTTTTGTGAGGAATGTGTTTCAGAATGGTCAGTAGATTGCTCCAATATTCTTGCTCATGCTGTTGAACTTTGCTATTGTAACTGATCTGGCGGTTTGCTTGATGTGCGTTCAGCGTAGATTCTCTTGCATCAGTAGTTTTATGAGAACTGTCTGATAAGTGACGGGCTAGATATTGCTGTAAATAGCGGAGTGACTAAACAGTTCCTTTTTGTAGCTATAGCATGTGGAAAGCACTGAGATTTATGTTCTGCTTGGCAATAAACTCATCGCTTTGTCTACCCTTGTCTTACTATTTCCCAAATAGAGTTTCCTTTCTGGCAACTCATTACTTTTAGCAGAAATTTCTCTTCCAAGAAAGGAAAGGAGCTAAAGGAAGAAATCTTGCAGGATATGGCTCTGATTTAAAAAATTTTAAAGTTCCGATCTTGTGCTTAGCTTTTTTTTTTTAGGATGCTTCTCCTGTAACCCCCTCTCGTGATACCTGGAAAAGGATAAATCCAGGCATGCTCGTGGTATACTTATTGTTACTTTCCATGCTTTTTCGTCATGTCATACGTGTTGAGTTGGTAATTCTAAGAGCTCTTTCGGTTGATGCTTAAACTTTTGTTGCCAGGCCATCTTTTCCCGAGCTCTCATAGCTGATTAAAGTTGTGAATCACTATCCTTTTGTTGCTTGTGCTATCTACTTTCCCTCTTTAACAAGGTTGGAATCGATTCTTTGCAGGTTTGAGAGAGAAAGGACTTGCCCTCTATGCAGGGCTCTGGTTAGACCGGCAGATTTGCAGTCATTTGGGGATGGATCAACAAGTCTATTCTTCCAGTTGTTTTGAAATGTTTCTTCGAAACAGCGGTTCCGCATTCAGCTCATGCCATTTGTATACAAAGTAAATATGCCTTCCCCACAAAATCTCATCATTTGCCCTGGAAGAGTAAGCTGTCTGGAAGTTGGCAGCTAGGCATCGCGCCACTTGTTTGAATCATATCGAGTGTAACTTTTCTAGGGAACTTCCCGATTACTGGGAACAACTAGAATCAGAATGAATGCCCTTCCTGGGGAGATTTGTAGTCAAGAAATGTGCGGGTATATTTATCTTGCTACCAAATCTTGCCTAGCTAAGCGTGTTGTGTTTTCCAGATGCCTTTAGCGGGGCTAAAGTTGGGGGGTTCTTTAATGAATACTGTATCTGGGCTATGAAGAAACAATCTGTAACATAATTAGCCCTCTTATTCACTGTTCTTCGGGGTGTAAGAAACTAGCCCTGTTGTTCATCCTCCATGTTAACCCTTTTTTTGGCCGCCTCCTTTAGCACAGTGATTCGCAAAACATGTCCGAGCAAAGGAATCGCCTTCTCAACGAGTCCAAGTAACTAGTTTTAATAAAGAAATTTATCAAGGCAAAAACATGCTACAGAGGGGCGAAGAACAACAAGCATCTCGGTCCAATCTGAAAAGGGAGTCTTTTCTTCATCAACCACATCTTCCTCCACCTCCTCCTGTCTTTGTCTGTTTCCAAGAAGTTTAAGAATTTGATAACGTCAGTAGCCCCGAAGGTAGAGAAAGAATCTGTAGAGACGTGGCTGGGTCAACTTCATAAAACTATTTTGGGCAGAGACAAGGCCTCGATTTGTGTTTTGCCCTCACTCACAGAACTAGGTGATCCAAGCTAGTAGCTACAATCTTTCACGTGCTTTATGCCAGAAAAACGAGAGAGCCCATTTAAGGGTCACAAGAAAATCGAAGGTTTTCAATTTTTTTTTCTTGATGAGATTTATATATCTTGCTGGCGTATGAAAGGGATAATTGCAGTGTAGTGATAAAGCGAAACATATGGGGTGTTTGGTGAAAATTCAGTGACGCAAAAGCCGAAAGGGACCACACATTCGACCCCATTTGATATTCCCTTGTGGTCCACCCATTTCCATTTACTGGTTGCTCTCTCTGTCTCTCTCTGTCTCTCTCTTTCTCCGCCCGGATATGGTGGTGGAGGTGGAAGTTGCAGGCGGTGGTCAAATGTGGGTTTTTTAAGTGCCCATTTAAAATGGAAAGTGGCTGGTTCCGTGACCCTTTAAAAACTTCTGCATACTTCACACCGAGTTTTGACAATGGAAGCTAGCCTCTCTCTCTCTCTCTGTGGCGTCTTTGTTTTGGTCCCTAGCGATATAGTTTTTTGCCTGCTGTAAGTTGACTTCATGATGTTGACATGCTCGTCGTGGAGGACACAGAGATTGCAATTCATACTCAATCTTGAACGCTGGAGCTTGGATTCTCATTCTTTCATCTAAATCATCCGCTAGTCATGCATACATAATACGGATTTCGAATTGCATCAAGTCGAATTCGTGCATTAAGCCACTAAAAAAAGAATTTTTTTCCAGCTTTCATACAACCATGGAAAGATTGAAGCGGGAAGTGTGCCGGATCTATCGCCAACCACCTACTTCTTCTCTTGTTTGGGCTAGCGCAAGTCGTAATTTACTACCAACTATGGTGTCGGCTGCTCCTTCTGCTGCTGGTTTTCATAGATTAACCCTGTTTTTTCCTCGTTCGTACAAGGTGGGTAAAATGCGTCCAATCTCCGATCCGTTCGGTGAAATTTACAGGACACTCAACGTACTTTTTTTAATAGGAGATGCGGTGCAGATGCGAAGTATGCACGAATGAGCTTCGGTTGCTAGGACAGCTAGTTAAAAACCAATTCGAATATGGTCCAATCCGACATAGGGTCCAAGGAAGGGTGTCGTGTGGGTCGAATTCAAACTGGTGCGCACCTGACATGAATGTCGCGGACTCACATGGACATGGCATCTATCCACCTGCGCCAGCATCACATGAGGTTACTCATGTTCCGCACACAAATCTTCCCTTATATACGCCATCATTGGCCTCCAAGAAACGAAGGTACCATTGCAATACCATGGGTGGAGGCCACACCCGCATACATGCATGGAGGCCAGGAGGCCCTCTTTGCTCTTTGGGATGTAGACTGGTCATTCAAGAAAACAGTACAGGAATATTAGTCTTCTGCTGTTTGGATGTGAATATTGTGACTGAAGAACAGCGAAATCATTTTGGACTCTTAACCCTCGTACTCAAAGAGCGATTTCGATGCTTTGGAGCTTATGTTAAGTTACGAACAAAATGATTGCGATCTCTCTCGCTTTTGACTTGAGTTCCTCGCTTTTGAAGGCTTGTTTATGATGCTAAAGCATCAAGAAATGGCAAGAATCTGATAGATGAAAATCGCGATCGACTCTTTCTGATTACGTGTAGCAAGACAAAGGGCGCTCCGAGAGGCTCCACTTGTCCTTCTCAGACAAGTGCTTTCGAACTTCTCTTTTTGTTAAACAGACAATTATCTGATCCACTCACTTCAATGCTGTGCTTATAATTAGCGGACACTGTAGGATAAGGTTTTTTGTTTTTTTGATCATTTGTGGGATAAGGTTGCAAGACAGAACATACACGAAAAAAAATCCACTACCACTTTTTGAATAGACGTGTCAAGTTAATTAATCAATATATATTTTTTATATATGGAAGAAGTTGGTTTCGTTTTTGCTTCTGTTAAAGCACGGCATTGATTTGATGGAAAATCTCTTCGGCTTAGATATCAAGGGAATCGGCGTGAACGACAAATTTTTTGTCGGACATAAATATTGGCTTAGATTGGTAAATAAAAAAAAAGAAAAAGTGGAGATGTTATATGCTCGTGGAATGATGAGAAGCTTTATACAAGGTTACCCTTGGCTTACATGACACTGAGCTAATGATGATTTAAGCCGTTTTCTTTTCAAGAGTCTTCATGAAGGACTTTAATTTATATGATTAATGCGGAGGTTATCTAATTTTCAGGCATTTCACAGCCGCGGAATGGTTATACTTCACAATTTATTGCTTGTTCCATCTTGTCATGGATCAAATCTAAAGTTTCTATTGCGGATACCATTTTCTTCGTGTACTCTATCTTGACATCCATCCTAGGATTTAAAGATTGGCCAGTTAATATTTCACATTTAATAAATATAAACAAATCCACCTAGCATAATACAAAACTGCATGACCACATGTCCGTACTTGATGAGGTTATTAGACAATAAATTATTTAACAATTTCATGACCTGCAAATCACGAATTTAATGATCAGAATACTTGCAAAGATTGGATGGACTTTTATTTAAATCGCGGAGAAATTTATCCTTAATTGTAGTCGTCGGCATTATTTCCACATGTAGGATCAAAACAAATGAATATATTTTTCATTTCGAAATAGCACGTGCAAACACACTTAAAGTGGAGAGCAAAAGAATGACACTCTTTACTAAAATTGATATATAAAATGAAAAAATAGATCATGCACCATTACAATGATCAATATAAAATTAATATGCTATAATTTTTTTTTCCTTTTGGTTTGGTGTGGAATATGTTTCAGTTATTTAAAAGGTCACTTGCATCACTAGAGGGTATAATAAAAGCGTGTTCTTCATTTCCTCGCACTAACTTATGGTCTTTCGTGTTAAATAATAAAAGCAATATAGATATCGAAGCTAAAAAAGAAAAGTATTCAATGGTCAAAGCCAAAGACACAGTGAACCCCACACCTCCTCCATTCCGCTTCCTTTTCTCCCAAATCCTTCTGTTGTGTTGTGCGTAAAACCTTTTTTTTTTTTTTTCTTTCATCTGTTTTCTTCTCCTCTCTGTCTCTCTCTCTCTCCCCCTGATCACTTCTCTATATCTTGAACACTGTACGAAAGGGGAGAGCAAGAACCCTCGTGTCCTCACATTTCTCTTCTTGCACCATCCTCTTCTTCTCCGAAATCTCCTGGAGAGACTGAAACCAACAAAACCCTCTCTCTCTCTCATTCATATCATATACAGAAACAGAACTGTGTTAGATTTGTGAAGATCTTGAGTCACTTTCCTGTCTCTGACTCTCATGATGACAATGACCTCTCGCCCTCTTTTCGCATAATAACACACTTCCCTATTTTTAGTCCTTACTTGCATCATTTATTATCTTCTCTTTCATTTAGCTGTTTCCCTGCATACTTCATTGTTTCTTCCATCTTTTTGTTGTTTTCTTTTGCTCTCTCCCTCTTCCTCTCCCCTCAAGTAGCTATGCGTGATGGGTTTGTGCTTATGGACATGAATATCAAAAACAAAAATCTCTCTCTATAAGAAGTTGCTGGAAAAGATCATATCAGGCATGGTGAGTGTAGGGTTTTCTTTTCATTTCATGCTTTCTTCTGCTTTAGAAATTATTCAGCTACTTTATCTCTTGGGTAACTAATGAAGTGTCGATTCAAGTGATTGTGTTAGATTTTTGTTCCAATTAGTAGCTGGAGATCTCTTTTCACATGGATAAGGATTTCAGTGTTTTCTGTTGCTGCTTCATGTGGTTGGGGACGTGGTGGGACTTATTATCCGTCTTCCTACTTCAAGGAGAGAAAAAGATTAGCTTCTTGAGATTGCACGATTTAACTGTAGGAAAATACGAATGCTCCGCAGTGTTGTGTAATTATATGCACATATAGATGCTAGATTGTGCCTGTGCTTAGCTCATGATCTTAGGGCTAGTTTGGTCTTCACCACTCTTTTAATTTTTCTTTCCAAAAATACTTCTTTTGATCTGGTCTTTATATAATTGCGTATGAATAAGATCTTCATCTGGAGTATTCTTGAATGATAATTTCTTTATATCTCCTCAAGATTTTACTCACTTTCCGTTTATCATCCGTTTGGGTTCAGTTTATCTCCACCGTTGGGTGTATAGGTGTTTAAGCAGGAGGATTCTTTCGCGAAGTTGAGATTTTTCCCATCTGTTTGGCTTCGAAATCTGTCCCCATATCGGTCCAATAAGAAAAAAATGTTAATCTGATAAGTACATCAATAGAAAAACTTTACACATGTTGGCTTGCGCCAAATGATGAAGCCAGTGAAGTATTCCTAGGTCTTGAATCGGCAGTTTCAAGTTTGTGGCGGGTTTTCATTTTCTTGGATGTATTGTCTTTGAAGGGTTCAAAGATTATTGAGTTTGATGATGTAGAGGCACTTTTTGCTGATCACGTGTATTCATTGCTAGTCAAATTGTGCAGTGTGTCCTTATCCTCTTGCCTTGAACACTGACTCTCTGTTTGATACTTCTCCATGTTGCCTGGTGGTGCTAATGCATGCGTGGATGTTTATATATTTCTCAGAGCGAAACTTGTGCTTGCTATATATGCACACATTCATTTGTAGGCTCGGGCCAAAAGCAAAACGCAAGGATATCTGAGTGATGCTGGCTTCAAAGAGATTTGCGAGAGAGAGCTTTCTTCAGTCCACTCATGGATGGAATAAAGGGGGTTGAAATAGCTGCCGACTCATTCATTCAATCACACAGTAGAGAACATGGGGCAAATTAGTTTGTGCTTTTACTGGTGACTGTGTGAATGATGCGGGAGATACTTTGCACCCCTCTTTTTCTGTGCTTGGACTGAAGGGAGCTCCTTCTCTCTCTTCACTCTGCGAGTGTGTAGGTGTGGCCAAGTCGAGAAGCCTAGTGCTGTCTCTGTTGTCATTGTTGGAAGTTTCTTTTCATCAATATCTATCTAGTTGTTGCATGCAATGTGTACTCAGAACTCCCGGCAAGAAACTTTTGAAAGTAATGACCGTTCCACGAGGAAGGACGGAATGACCGTAGCTAGAGGCAATGGCTGGTGGTGGCAGATGATGGACAATAGCAAGGGACCGGTGGAGTTGGAGATGGCTGCCCTTTGGTTGATGCCTTAAATCATTTTAGTTTGGCTTTTCTTATTGTACAAGTGCATCGTAGCATTGTTACATCGATTACCTCTATATTCATCTTCTCATATGTGAGAGCTGTAATTTACTTATTTTGTCCTTCTCTGCAACACTTCTAAGTTGGTCGGCCTTGAAACGTACACTGAAGCAAAGGAGGAAAGTAACTGGCGAGCCAATGTGCCCGTGACAGTGGGAGTATACTATGCTTTTGAAGACGAAGAGCGAGAAGGACAAAATTGCACGAAGGAGCTCCTCTTTGATGTTTGCTTTGCAAAGTTGCTCCTAAAACACTGCTTTTAAGCATCAAATCTTGCCGAAGGAAAGAGTAAACGGATTAATCTGTATGCTTCGTGAATTAGCCTGAAGTGATTACCTTTCATGATTACTGAGTATGAGAACTGAGGAGTCTCAGATGTAGTTTACTGTCATTTCATGTGGTTATAGTTTTAGAGGAGCTTTTCTGCTTGGGAAGGTATGGTATTTCCGGGACGCCGTAACTCCATTTTTATCTTTTATTGCGGAGCAAAGAAACTAGGAAGGATTAATAATCCAAATGGTGAGCTTTCCATCCTCTTGTGTTGTCATTTACAAAGAGGATAGATATGAGGATCGATATTGTAACCGCACTGCAGCTTGGAGCTAAGCTAACTTAATGCACGGCCGGTTCCTTTTCCGTTCGTTCGTCGCCATTAAAGCCTATCTGACATTGGAACTTGGAGCTGTCTAAGCTAAACCTAAATGTGGCGCTTCACTTATTAGTCTGTTTTCCTTCTTTTGATGGCTACCGTATTGGTGGAAACTGCTCAAGCGTTGTATCGTATCCCTTCACTTGGCAAAGCCCTCCTTTCCCACCTCGGAAAGAGGGAAAAATCCATCTTTTTATTGCCTTTAAACAGGGACGAGGTCCACCAACCAAGCTGGGGTCTCTCGACGCTCCTTTTAAAAGGGTTATTCGTTTAAATTGTTTTCTCCATCGAAAAAAGAACGTCTGATTCGGTTCAGACAACTGCTCGAACAGCCTATGAAAAAACTTTAAAAAGGACCAGTTGGGTGTACGAAGTACAGATAAAGCTCATTGCTTTTGGTTTTGAGGATTTCAAACCTCAGCATCGCTTGTGTGCATCGAGATGTGAAGTACACACGAGCCCATTTTTCTAATCCGACCCGCATCTGAAACTGTGCCTTCGGGGTCATTGGCCCTTTTACTAAGGTCCATAATGGGGAAGGATGATGTGTTTTAATGACTTTATAATTGTGTTCAATTAGTTGTTAGAACATAAAGAAACCCTTTTTTTTTTTGTTTATTCTTGATATTTTCTGGGACAGATGAGAGTTATGAGATGCCTCTTGTTTATTGATTTTTTCAGATTAATTAAGGTTTGGGGTCATGTGACATTGCCAAATCTGGTGAGGGGAACTCCTCATTCCAAGTTCCTGTTTTGGATATATATTATAACGATAAGAATTTGGAACAGGCTGTAACTAATTTTTCCTTTTTTTTTGTTTTTTGGATTTTGTAAACAATTATAGCAGTACATGGATCAGAACAAGTTGAATGGGTTGAACTTTTTTTTTTTTTTTGTCGGTCCTACTCTACTCTTATTCTAACTCTCACTCTTAGACTTTTGCCTTACCTCATTGCAGGGCGTGGGAGTCGAAACTCACTCCTAAAACTAATTCGTCCCCACCTCAACCCTCTGAGAATGTGCGGATTCGAACCCCTTACTTCCCTCTTCCATATTAGAAGGGTGACCACTCGGGTAAACCTTAGTGATTAATGGGTTGAACTTTTAAGACCCGTACATTGGTTTACGAAAAAATTGTATGCATCTTGATTGCTCATGGTGCACATTTAAGAGGACTTAGCCTTATCCAATACTTGAATGCAAAATTGTTTAGAGGTAAAGTTCACTTTTTATGGATAGTATTTCAAGGTTCGTCTTTTTTCGAGCTTAGACGTGTGAGAATGTAAAATTGTGTTGTATTTAAAGATGATTGATTCCTGTTTATAACTTCTATTTATAAGAGATGATACAATATTCCTAGGGTTCCTGATATGAAAGGCGTACACAAAAATAGGAGCAGCTAAAGTTATGGATATAAACAAATCAAGAATAGATCATGATAAATCAATGAATGATTGCTAGAGATCTATTGAATATTAGGAGTGATTGCTAGAGATCCGTTGAATATCAGGTTACAGTCAATGAGTGATTGCTAGAAATTTGTTGAATATCGGGTTTCAAATTTGGTATCCTTTGAAATCCATTTCAAGCTAATGTGAGGGATCTCACAGTAAGCCCGTGTTGTAGTAGACGAAAGCAAGTGGTAGATAAGGTTTTGGTGAAAGATGTCCATAGGCTGATCCGTGGAGGAGATGTACTAAACATGGAGTTGCTTCTGGCCCACCCGTTCTTGAATGAAATTGTAGTCAATCTCAACATGCTTTGTTCGAGCGTGAAAAACAAGATTTCCAGTGTGGTAAATGGCCAAAATATTGCCACACCATAAGATAGGAGGACTAGAGGTTGCATAATAAGGCTTCGATCCATATGAGTTCGGCTGTTGTATTGGCTAGACACTTGAATTCTACTTCGGTGCTAGAGTGAGCTACAATACGTTGTTTAAGGGAACTCCAGGAAATGAGATTAGATCCATGAAAGACACTATAACCACCGACAGACCTTCGAGTGTCATAGTCACTAACCCAATCTGCATTAGAGAAACAATGTAGTTGACAAGTAGAGCTATGAGTTAGTAGAATGCCATAATTAATAGTACCACGCAAAAAACATAGAATACACT
Organism: Eucalyptus virginea; assembly: GCA_014182375.1. Taxonomy (NCBI): domain Eukaryota; kingdom Viridiplantae; phylum Streptophyta; class Magnoliopsida; order Myrtales; family Myrtaceae; genus Eucalyptus; species Eucalyptus virginea. Next base: position 55,353,190 of record CM024520.1, read on the forward strand.
TAACGAACTGCACACTTAACGAACTGCCAATGTGCATTCGTGGGAGCATGCATGAACTAACACACAGTATTGACCGCATAGGCAAGATTCGGTCAAGTGATGGTAAGGTAAGGTAGGATCATGAAACAAAGCTCCCTATTGAATTGAAGGTGGGTTGGTGCCAATAACATAAGGAGTAGTGACTGGTCGGGCATTTTGCATATTGGCACGCTGAAGAATGTCGTGTGCACACTTGCCTTGATGGAGCAGTAGACCGTTGTCAGTTCTTTATAATTCAATGCTAAGAAAATAATGGAGCTCACCAAGATCTTTAATAGCAAATTCCTGCTATCGGGATTCAATGAGAGTAGATAAGGTAGCTGAGGGCGACCCAATTAAAATTATATCATCCATATATACCATGCTTCCGAGTGAAGCACAAATAAAGAAGAGCCAGCGTGAGATACTTGAAACCCAAGAGAGAGAAGAAAAGAACTTAGTCTTTGATGCCATGCACGCGGTGCCTGCTTCAACCCATAAAGTGAATGTTGAAGACGGCATACATGGTGAGGATGAACAGAGTGGACGAAGCCTGGAGGCTATTGCATATAAATTTCCTCTTGAAGATGACCATGGAGAAAAGCATTATTGACATCCGGTTGTCGAAGCTACCATCCCCGACTGAAGGCAAGAGAAATAACAGTGTGGACCATTACATGTTTGACCATGGGACTAAAAGTTTCTTGGAAATCCACCCCTTAAAGCTTTAGGTGACCAACCGACCCTTGTATCTTTTGAGGGATCCGTCAGCCTTTAGCTTGACCCGAAATGCCCATTCACAACCATTGGGTTTGCACCATTTCGGTGGAGGTACAAGGATCTAAGTTTGATTGTGCATTAAGGCAGTGTATTCCTCATTCAAAGCCGCTTGCCATGCTGGATCTTTATATGCTTGAGTGAAGGCAGTCGATGTCAGCATTGAGGAAGCTTCAGTTTGCAAGGCAAAAGTGTGATTAGTTCGACGTTGACGCTGTGCTAAAGTTCCATCCTGCAGCCTCGTCACCTTAGGATGAGATGGGGCAGCTGTGGTAAAGGCGAGCTGGAGGTGCTAACACCATCGGTTCAATTGTCAGTAATGGGTGGATCTGGAGGCAAATATGACTCCGATTCTGACAAAGGTGCTAGAGAATTGTGCTGAACCTGTACAGGAGAAAAAAAATTAGTTCGGACAGCTGAGATGCGCTCCATTGGCTGAGGTTGCTTTACGTTGTTGCTTTTCAAAAATAGAGGGAGCAGAGGACATTTTAGAGCCGCAACAGTGGTTTGACAAGCATCCATTGGACCGGAGGTAGCAAAGGGAAATAATTGCTCATTAAAAATTGCATCGTTGGTGATGTAGATGTGACGATCTCTTAGAGAATAGCAGTAGTAGCCTTTGTATAGGGTAGACCACACACCTGAAAACCTAGATGTAGATTGTGCATCGTGTAGCCTGACGGATAACCTAGAAAAATGCATGAATGAGATTTGGATTGGAGCTTACTCTTTGCATAGGGTTGGAGATTGGGGTAGACCACACACCTGAAAACCTTGAGGTGCTCAATGGAAGGAACGACTCTATGAAGTATCTCCCATGGGGAACTAGTGTTGGCAGCCGATTGATAATATGTACAGCAGTCTCGAATGCAAAATCCTAGAAGCGAGGCGGCATAGAAGCATGATTAAGTATTGAAAGGCCCATTTCAAAAACGGCAACGCTTTCTGTCGACTGTGCCATTTTGATGATGTTGATGAGGACATGAGGTCCTTTAATGAATACTATGATCCTACTAATAAATGATGAAAAGAGGCCGAGAGAAATTCACCTGCACAATCACACCGAATAGCTTTGATTGTGGTGGAAAATTGATTTTCCACAAAATTGAGGAACACAAGGAAAATGGAGAGGAATTGAACACGAGATTGAAAAGAGTATAGCCATGTAAATTTGGAATAGTGATCAACAAAACAAATATAATATTGATTATTAGATGTAGAGGTTATAGGAGCTGGACGCCATACATCAAGGTGAATTAACTGTAATGGAAAGTTAGACCTACGATGGGTGGGTGGGTAAAATTGACTGTGACTCTTACTAGACATACATGCAAGACACGGTGAGAGTGACACTGGTGATTTATTTAGGACTTGACAAACAACTGGGAAGGTGGCATGACCAAGTCGATTGTGCCACATCGGTTGCAGAGGGTTGAAACATGGACGGAGATGACAACTGTGAAGAAGATGCTGGAATGAAATAGAGATCGTGATTAGTTTTCCCTCGAAGTAGAGTTCTCCCTGTACGACGACACTTTCACAGAAAAGGAGTTTTGTGAGAATAGGAAATCACGGTTGTTTTCTTGACAAAACTGATGTACGAATAGCAATTTTTTTTTTTTTTTGATTGTGGGGACACTAAGAACATTAGACATACGAAAAAGAGGAGAAACATAGCTACCTATGTGAGTAATGGTTAGATGAGACCCGTTACCTATGGTGACTTGCTGAGATTCATTGTAGGGCTAAACATTGGACAGATCGGATGGATTATTTGTCATATGGTGGGTAGCACCAAAGTCATGATACTGGGATTCACTAGAGAAGATGGAAGTTGGAGGAGGTATTTCAGCCAAGTTGGGTGGGTAATTGCTGAAGATATCTGTCACGGCAGACATTGGCGCTGTCATCATGTCCATTACAAATTTGACACCGAAGATTACCTTGTCTCTGATTTTAGTTATTGCCGAAAGGCGAATTGAAATTGATATTGAGATTCCGATTATGATACTGCTGGCTAGCACCTCGATAATTTCTGTCTCTTCCTTCTCGACTCCGATTTTGGTAAAAATGCGCATTACCTCGAGAAAATCTGATTGCGGATTATTGTCATGATCTTTGAGGTTGTGAGGAAACCATTGTAGACCCATCAATATTTGCGGCAAATGCGGCTGGTGCAGCAATAGTTGCACTGATATGGATACTGCAAGACTTTGATATTTGGCTTCCAATTCACAAAAAATATGAGTTTGATACTCATGAGGAGAAATAATCTCGCCCATCAAAGCGAGTTGGTCCATATGAATGATTGCTTGTTGTAGAAATTCTGTAACCATTTGGTTACCTTTTTGAAGAGTTTACAGCCGCATTCTAAGATGAGTTGCTCTAGCAAGATTATGAGCAGCATACGGTGTACCGAGAAATTCCCATGCTTCTATAGATGTGTTGAAATTCGAAAGCTGACTGATGATAGCGTTGGATCTTGTGCTGAGAATCCACCCAAGTGCGATTTGATCGCACGTTACCCACTCATCATATGCTGGGTGCGGAATAGTGGTGGTGGTTCCATTTGTTGCTGTCTGCACAATTTGGCTAGATGGACATACGGAAGATACTTCCACAATTATTAGTAGTTTGCTTGTTCGAAGACATCGCAGTAGGTGTGCCCTACAAATAACAAAGTTGTCTCCTGTTAGCTTGACTCCAATTACTGGACAGGAGATGGAATTTGCAGTAATTCCGGTGCCTGTGGATCCAAGTATCTGGGTTGTCAAGTCAGGGGTTGTACTTAATGATGAAGCAGTCGTTGAAGAAGGCGAAGATGCCATTTGAAAATAAAAAAAAATTGTTAGAAAAATCCTGATACCATGTGAGAATGTAAAACTATATTGTATTTTAAGATGATTGATTCCTATTTACAGCTTCTATTTATAAGGGATGATACAATGTTCTTAGGACTCCTGATATGGAAGGCATATACAAAAATAGGAGCAGCTAAAGTTAGGGATATAAAAAAATCAAGAATAAATCAAGTAGTGATTGCTAGAGATTTGCTGAATATTAGGTTCCAATCAAGGAGTGATTGCTAGAGACTTGCTGAATTACTTGGTGTTGCTCAGTTTTATTTGAGAATGAGTCTTTTATAATTTGCATGAATTTGTTGGGTCCTATGCATTGTAATTTATTCCTAAAGTCATCTTGAGTAAAAGGTCAATCTTTTTTTCCCTATGATTTGTTTAGGGGATCTTGGTTTCATCTTTGTAAATAAGCTGTAAGGTGTCTTGAAATTTGCCTAGCTTGGAAGGTTCCTAGTTTACTCTATAAAGTCCACTAGGGTCCCTTAGAGGGTTAGAGTGTAATTTTGTAGTTGGCCTCTTGGATTAGAGTATCTCTAAAAAACTGTAATAGTTCTTTTGAGGATTCCATTGAGTGATGAGTTACATGACACGTTTCCTAATTGAATTCCTTGAGCGACGAGTCTATCCATCACCACATTTCAGTTTTCTTCTCAATCTCATCTGGTATTGTTTATGGTCTGATCATTGCTATTGTTGCATCCTTTTCTTCTTTTGGTTGGGTCATGGTAAAATATAAGTTAGGGGTCAGTACCCTGAAGAATGGGGAAGTTATGAACATGCAAAACGACTCTGAGTTTTGGATTTTTAGGGCCTGTTTGGCAACTTGCCCAACAGTGCCAAATTCGATTTTTGTTCCTGAATCGCCGGGACGAATCGCGTTTGGTAAACTTTTTGTTCCCTAACGATTTTGGACAAGATTTGAGAATAAAAAAATTTGATTCTACGTTCGAGAATCAGAAAAAGAATCAAAATGGTAAAACCCTTGTTCTTCTCTTTCAACATCTCGGTTGCCGTTCGCCATCGCCTGCCGCCGTCCGCCGCCGCCCACCGCCGCCGCCGGTCGCCGGTCCGCCGCCGTCGCCGGTCCGCCACCGGTCGCCGGAGGCTCGCCAGCCACGGCGAGGTCCGGCGAGCTCGCCGGAGGCAAGCCCGGCCCACCGGCGAGGCTCGGCCTCGCCCGGACCGGCGAGGCCGACCCGCCACCGGCGGGCCGGGCGAGCCTCGCCGTGGCCGGGCGAGCCTCACCGGTAGCCGGGCGAGGCTCGGCCTCGCCCGGACGGGCGAGGTCGAGCCTCGCCCGGCCACCGGCGAGGCCGAGCCCGGCCCGCCGGTGGCCAAGCCGGCTCGCCCGGCCGGGCGAGGCCGGCCGGCCACCGGCGAGGCCGAGCCTCGCCCGGGCGCCCGGCGAGGCTCGGCCGACGAGGCCGACCTCGCCGGGCCTGGCGACGCTCCGTGAGCGTCGCCGCCCTCGTCTCAACCGCCGCCCCCGGCGACCGGCCAAATGAAGAAGAAGAAGAATAGAAAAAAAAAAAAAAAAAAAAAAAAAAAAAAAAAAAAAAAAAAAGGAAAAAGTAAAGAAAAAAAAAAAGTAAAAAAGTGAAGAAATTATTTAAAAATTATTTAAAAATCAAAAGAAATTAATTTGGAACAGAATCAATTAATACGGTGCCAAACGCAATTCTATTCCGAATCAAAAATTTTGAACAGATTCTAAACGCACTTTTTTACTCGAAATCGGTTCCTAACGAAATAAAAAAGAATCGGTTAGTCGAATCGCCTCCTAACATAATCGTTACCAAACGCGCCCTTAACTAGTCATTTTATTGTGCCGAGCTATTGTAATGATGGATTTGTGCATTCTTTTCAAGATGAAACCTCTGCATCATCCTTACATTAGGCGATATAAAAAGGCATCCGCTTTTATTTTTTATTTTTTAATTTTTTTTTATGAATGATTATGTTCTCATAAATTATGGTCCTCTTTCACATTGGATGAGACCCTGAAATCAGGTCCTCTGTACATCTTTCAAAAAATTAGTTTGAATTGGCACCGATCTCTTTGTTAGAAAAAAAGAAAAGTTTGGAGCCTCGGGGGGTATTTGTCAAAGCTCCAACAAGTTTTAAAGCAAACTGCTATCTTATAACGAGGGTGACATGCAGACTATCTAACCAACAAATGGATACTGAGTTTTGACAGAGTCATTCTCCTTGGTATAAAATTCATTTCTTAGGTGAACTACAGGATCCGAATATGCGAGAAATACAGAGTGCGGAAACCAGTCTTATCTTGACGAGCTGCAGAAGTATTATTCAGAAGTACTATTCTTTATCCCTGCATTGCTTCATTGTCATGTCAAATCTTAGATCTGGTGCTCCCTGGGCCTTCACAAATGACCATCACCTTTCCTATCACTTTCCGGTCTTTGATAGCGGCGAACGCAAGGTTGGCCTGCGAAACACGATGAGATTTAATTGAGGTTCATTAAAGCGAAAAGAATGATGATGAGAGTCTGGGGTTCTCCTGACCTCCGACAGGGCAAAAGCATGAGAAATCTGGACGGTGATCAAGCCTTTTGCCAACCAGGAGAGTAACTCGTTGAGGGAATCTTCAAGAACGTGGGGTTGATGGATTCTATAGCTGCCCCAGTACAGTCCATGCACCGTCCAGTTCTGGAATCCAAGCAGACAAGTTAAATAAAACTGGAAGGAATTTACTGAAAAGAAGCACACCGTGATTTGATTTGGAAGGGCAAATATAGAAGAAGGCCAAAATACGACTGCTTGAATGTGTTATTGAAAATATCTACATCAGTTTCTTGAATGACCTGCCAAGTTTCTTCTCAAACTGGTCTGCATATAAAAACTCACAGTTTCCTCAATGGATATCTAGTGGCTCATATATGCTTGGTGAGCTAATATATGTGCTCTCATTTCACTGTTTCAAAGAAAGCAAGACAATCTAACCATAAAGGAACCTCTTTTCCTGCCTCTCAAAGACACCGCATAGTGTAGCGAGCAATGGTCTAGCGTGAATCAGCACTTTACCTGAGTCCTTAAAGATAACATCCCAATGAATCAGAGAAGCTACTTGCCACACTCACACATGATCGTTTCAAGCTATCTCCATCACAATATAACTCAATGACCGGAGCACTTGATTCCTTTGATTTTGACTATCTAAGATAGGGAGCCTTGATTCAGTTGAAAATCAATTATGTCCACGGGTAACTGAATTCAGGCCATGAATGAGACATAAACTTTTAACAATTTTTCAGAGAGCCATTCAGTCAATACTTCCAAACCCACAAGTCACCATCACTTCTTGCTCGAAGTTTCCACCCAAAAATTAAGACAAGCATTCTCGATTAAATAGAGAAATAAAACGAACAAGAAGAAAACAAGATAATTTGACAGCAAAGACGATGTTCCAACTGGCGTACCTTCACAAGCGCAATATTTGCAGGTATCACTGGGATCTCACCACTAGCAAACCCTATTACCAAAATCTGCGCTCCCCAGTTGAGAAGCTTCATGGATTCTTTTGTAAGCTTGCCTCCTACTGGATCATACAATACATCAACCCCTTTAAGCTTCTTTGCCTTGAGGAACTCCTTGACACTTTGAATGACATTCTCAGTGCTCAAGTCTACTACATGATTGACACCCAAGGACTTCAAAAACTGCACCTTTTCAGCACCCCTACAAGTTTCACATGTGCAGCGGATGCCGCTTTCATTACTTTCCGATATAGCAGCAAATTTATTTTGGTTGAAGACTACCAAACTACAAGGAGTCAAGAACATAATGTTTGGGAAAGGCCGGTACCTGGCAACGGCAATAACAACAGCTCCACAAGCCTTTCCAATTTGTACCGCTGCAGTTCCAACACCCCCAGCTGCACCGAGAACAAGCAAGACCTACATTTTGATCATTCACGAACGGCATTAACTAAACGGAAAGATGCCGGACCCAACCGATGAGTACCCAAAAGTACTTGAAGAAAGTCACCTATAGGACAAATACCTGACCAGAAGTCAACCGAGCTCTGTGAACAAGAGCAACATGTGAAGTTCCAAATGCAACAGGAAGGGCACCAGCCGCCACAAGATCACATCCTTCCGGAACCCGAAACCTTCAACAAACAAATCACACCTTCATCACTCAAGACAGTGAAAAATTCCTTGCCAAAGCAACTCCACAAAACGCAACCAGCTAAAATTTACAAGATAGCGAAAACCATCCATACAATTCGGACTCATCGGCAGCGACGAACTGAGCGAACGACCCAAGACCGGCAACGGCGCAAACTTTATCGCCGACCCTGAATTTGGAAACCCTAGGGCCGACCGCTTGGACCACGCCCACGTAATCGGAGCCCGGAATGAAAGGGAGGGGGGGCTTCTCTTGGTACTTGCCCAGTATCTGCAGATAATTGGCGTAGTTCAAGCTCGTGGCTTTCACCCGCACGAGGACTGAAGTGGGCGTCTTCAATTCTGGGATCGGGTGTTTTGGGTCCAGGACGATCGGGGAGCCATTATCGTTTTGGATGGAAGATGGCACTGGCGACAGAGTAGGATCTCCCAGTTTCTTGCATAGCAGAGCATCCATAGCCGGTCGGTACTGTACAGACAGGCACCGGTTTGAGAGAGAGAGAGAGAGAGGAATTTCAATGGCTTTCGAATTTGGAATTTGTCAAAGCAGGATCTAGCTGACCCGACGAATCCCTTATTATTATTATTTTGGAGATTCTAGTTTAGCTCGTCTTCTGATTCTGAATGAGAACTGCCAAGAAAATCGGCGGACTTTCCAAAGGAGTTTATCAGAAGCACCTTAAAAATGCTGATTAAGTTCTATTATCTTTTCTTAATACTGTTTGGAAAATGAAAAATCACCTCTCCCAAAGGTGATTTTCATTTTTTCTTTGTTAGGAATTTCATTTCGAAAGTTAATTTTATTCATTAAGGAGAAAAATTTGAAATTTCTGTTTGTCGGGATTTTCATATATATTTGACATTTGAAATATTCTATTTTATTTTTAAAATTTAGAATGGAGAATTAGAAATGGACAAGCCATTTCCTCGTCTAAACTTAAAAAGATAAAATAAAAAATTGGCTTGTGTCGATGAAGAGAGCTATCACACGAATTTTACTGTTGATGGTTACCTCATTTATTTTTCAACTACTTTCTCTCTCTCTCTCTCTCTCTCTCTCTCACACACACACACACACACACATTGGGCAACTCTTGATGACGGACGCAAAACAACAAATAATACAAAACTCTTATCTTTATTAATTCCCAGCCAAGAGCAAGCAAGGACGTCCGTTTAGCAGACGTTGCTCGTTGAAGCCGAAGCGTGGCGGAGCGTTTCCCACGATTCCATGCTGTCTTCCGAACAGAGGGAACGAGGCATCCATAAAGATCAAGAATTTCCATTTCTCTGGCCAATCAGGGTCAAGAATTGCTCGGCCTAATAAATTATCCATCTATACTGCATCTTCACGGCTCCTGCATCGTCACAGGGCTCAAAGAACGCCAGCCCACATGAGTGGGAAGGTGTTTCAGGGTCAAAGTTTTAATCTTTTGCGAGGTGATGGTTGTTCGACAATCAAGGGTGAGAATAAGATCAGCAGAAGGTTCCTACCTTGGCAACGCGCGAAATCAAACTCAAGTCCACGTCTGAAGCTTGTAGCGCTTGCTTCTACTTCTTCAGTGAGTGGCTCAGGTGCAGAATATTCAGGTACTCCGCCGCCGCAGTCTCTGAGCTTCTGATTCAATTTTATATTTTCTTGGGTGAATTTGTGTAAATTGGTGTTCTTTGGGTTTCTATTCTGTGTTGTAACTATAAGAGAATTTGAGCTGAATTGCACGTTCCAAATTGTTGAGCATATCGATGAGTAGCTGGAGTTTTTCTGAAGTATTTGGGTTAGTTGGTTATGTAGCACAAGGCACAGCATTGAATGTTCGTTGGAGTGTCCACCGGGTGCAGAGTAAAAAATTTGAACAGCAAGTTTCAATTTTCTTTTTTTTTTTTTCCTTTATTACGTTGTTGTACGTTCAACAGGAACGGTGAATGAAGCATGGAAATTGATGGTTTTCTTTAGTGGTTGCCCAGTCGAGTGGCAAGCTATGAGAGTGACTCTTTAAGACATGATAATGCAGAGGGATTGTTGGATGTGAGGAAGAAGGAAAAGAAGAGGACAGTCGCTGGCATAGATCAAGATGAGCTTTTGGACCCAGCACTCCTTGCGGATCCCGACAGTCGTTTTTGCGAGTTCAAAGGGGTCCACATACATCACAAGGTTTATGATGTGGAATTGCAAGCACATGACCCTTCGGAAACGGCGAGTCACGCGCAACTGCCTCATATTCCTATGATTTTGTTGCATGGGTTTGGAGCTTCTGTCTTCTCCTGGAGTAAGGTTATGAAGCGTTTGGCCGGGCTAACTGGTTCCAGAATTCTCGCTTTTGATAGACCGGCTTTTGGATTGACATCGAGGGTTAACTCTGTTGAGCTTTCATCTAGAAGCAAGGATGAGAAACCTCTAAATCCATACTCCATGGCATTTTCAGTGCTAGCCACATTGTATTTTATCGACTTCTTGGCATCAGATAGAGCAATTTTGGTGGGGTAGGTAATGTAAATCTCTTTATACTTATACATCGTTTGTTGCCTATCCACCTCTCTTTTGGATTGCAACTGGTCATTGAATTGTCCAAGTTCCAGTTTGGTCAATTAGAGAAAAGAAAGGTACCTGAATGTGCACATGGCTCTCAAACAAGGTATTCAAAATATATTATACTCCCCCTATCTGGAAATTGCCCATACAAACTAACGGCTGCCAAATATTGCCGGAAAATTCTTCCCTCCCTTTTTGTTGTGTCATTTTGCTATGCGTTGGTATTAGACAGCTGAACTTTGGAAGTTAATTGTTATTCAGGCATTCCGCTGGTTGCCTTGTTGCAGTCAATACATACTTTGAGGCTCCAGAACGTGTGGCTGCGTTAATTCTTGTAGCACCTGCTATTCTTGCACCTTATTTTTCGCGTGGAGGCAACAAAGGTAGTGATCTAGGAAGAGAGAACAAGAAAGAAGAGAAACCATCCGGTTTGGATGCTGCAGGAAACCCATTCTTGACAATCTTCAGGTTCTTGTCACAGACAGTTAATTACATTTCGGAGATGATAGTGCAAATGGTGAAGGGGATGGGAGGCATGCTTTCCACTCTATATAAGAAACTGTTGTCGACTTTCCTGCGCTCTGCTTTTGCTGTTATGCTGGTAAAGTTTCTTTCTAGAATTGATTCAGATAAGTAATCTGTTTAGAGTTTTAATCTCATATTGTTTTGTGTTATTCCTTCTGTTGTAATCTGTTGCACAAATTTCAGCAGTAATTGCTCGTTGCATTACTCTTTTTCCCATGGAGATGCTACCTCATGTTTTTCTTGTAGCTTGGCAAAGATTAATAGTAATACACATTTAAGCCACTGGGTCGTGGGCTCTATAACAACTTGGGTTATTACCGTGTTTTTTTCTTTCAACATTGGATGTGGAATGTGGTACCAATCTTCTGATTTTAGTATGTTAAAATCTTATTGGTGGACAGTAAGTGGTAACTACACTATAGTAGATAGTATTTCGGGATCCCTAGCTGTAGAATCTTTGCTATGCTAATGTTGTTGTCTTTTCGTGGTTTCCAGGTTAGGATGGTAATTGATAAATTTGGTATAGCTGCCATTAGAAATGCATGGCACGATCCAAACAAAGTCAACGAACACGTCCTACATGGATATAAAAAGGTACTTGGGTCATGTCGTGATGACTATGATCTTTTTTATATTGTGTTGGAGGGGGAAATGGACTAAGTGCTTTGTCCAACTAACTTCCTTTGCTTTTACAAGACTGCATTTTATTGATAAAACCACATTTCAGCCATTAAGGAGTAAGTATTGGGACAGAGCTCTCCTGGAGTACACCACCGCAATGCTTTTGGATGCCGACTCTGAATCAAAACCCCCACTTGCAGAAAGATTGCATGAAGTCTCTTGTCCAGGTGACAACCCAAACCTTACATGTAATGTGTAATCTTGAGAAAATATTTTTTGGCAAGGCTACTTGGCCAGAACTGGGGAGGAGATTAGGACTGTGAGGTGAGGACACCTTAAGGAGACCAACTGATCACAATTAGTGCCTACTCTAGTCGTGGATCGGCTATGCTAAGTCCAGGACATCAATTATCTTGAGGGGGACCAAAGTTTCAGTAAAGATAAACTAGATTGTTGGCTAGTCATGCCTAACGTAATTGGAGCAAATATCATCACCTTCGAAACCTTCTCCAGTGGCTCTACATGTTGGGGACCAATGAAAATTATCTTTTCCACCATAGCGTAGGCAGTCCATAATCCCTCTCTACAAGTGCAATCTAAGTCTTCAAAAGGTTTTCTTTTCCATCAATACTTCCATCGGAATTGCACAAACATTGAATCTTCATTCTAAATAAGCTACTTTGCACTACTGAAAAGGAACAACCAATCCTGCTGTTGTAGTCATGTCATCTCCTTTTTTGCCAAACTAAGGGCAGGAAAATTGCTGGTCTAGATTTTTGGTATTGAAGAAGAGAAAGAAGTCGAAAGGTAATGAATTCAGATATCGGTTTACAAATTATTTCCCACCAAAGAAAGAACTCTTTACTGGGATGTCTATTTCCAACTGGCCTAGGAATGATCGATTCATTGACTTGCTTCTAACATCTTTGCGTCTTTTGATGCAGTTTTAATCGTCACTGGCGACAATGACCGGCTCGTTCCATCCTGGAATGCCGAGAGACTTGCACAAGCCTTACCAGGATCATGTCTTGAAGTAATTAAGCAATGTGGACACCTACCCCATGAGGAAAAAGTAGAAGAGTTTGTTTCTGCTGTTGAGAAGTTTCTGCAAAGGGCTCTTGGGGGATCACAGGAGCAACAGATTCTGCGAGGTGTATCCTAGTATTCTTATAGTTGCAGAAGACCATTCCTCCTGCTTCAAGCAGATATCATGGATCCACCGCGAAAGAGTTGGTCTTCCAAATGCTGGAGGAGTTTTGTGTCCCTGCCTCTATGGAAGTTGCATCCACACTCTAGAATCCAGAGATTTGGAATATTTAGGCCAGTGAAACAAGAAAATTATTTGTTGCTATTGCAGAAATTGACATATATTATTCTTACAATTTTTGGGATCTTAGTACTATGTATTAATCTGTAAAATGCCTGTGGCGAAATCTTATAAATGACATTGCTATTTGCTATGCTGTACAATAAGCTGGGCTGGCTTGAGGTGTCTCTCATACAATCTCTGCTTGAGCGTCCGACAGGGATTGGTGCAATTAAACTTATGCAAGGCTAGCAAATCATTGAATGGTCTAGCTATGCATATTCACCCATACAGTTGGAACGATAAAATTACAATTTTAATGCCACGAGATGAACGCTTCATGTAGTGAAAAAGTATGCTGTTTTATCAGAAGGGGGGATCCATTGAGACAGTAAGACTAGCATCCTGTAAGCCTCTAGGAGCATCAACTCCTGACATGAAGTCTTCCCCAAAAATGGCAGCACCAGCTGCGAGTGCTCCTGCCCCTAATCCCATTGCAAACCCCGGTCCTCTGCCTTGTCCACCTTCTGCTCCAGATGGAGCCACGTTCATATGGGCCCTCGGCAGATTTTCTGTCCTCGGAAAAAAGGTGGGTATGAAACCAACATTTGAAGATGGCGGTGGAGGTGGTGGTGGTGGTGGAGTTGTTCTGATTGGATAATTGCTCGGTCCACGTACGGGTGGGTTGTGATAGTTGCCCTGTATTGGCGTTGAATGATATACTGGGACGTTTGTCTGTGGATTGTTTTCTCGACTTTGTCGAACTATAGGCAGTCGCGTTGGGAAGGCTTGAGCTGACGTATCTTCCGGTGCCAGGGTTATGTTATTCCCATGGTCCGTAAGCATGAGTCCTCCATTGCCTACAAAATCACACTGATGAAGTAACAAAATTTGGTTGATTCCCACCAGAAGAAACGAATTTAAATGACGAGGCAAATCGGTAACAAATGAGAAGGAAATATTCTTTGCAAGACTTCAAAGCATGTTCAACTAGAATGATCAAAATTAAGAAAACACATTTTGGCAATATTTTCAATGAGGAAATATGTGAAGAACCTATGTGATTACGTGACCCAGCCCCTTCTTCTGATATGCGAACAGAAATATCGATAAATCCCTGGGGTGTGCTGGAATTTCCCTTTCTTAGCTGATAGCTCCCCACTTCTTCGATGGTTGCCCTGGAAACATCAGAATTCTTTGCATGCTTTGCCAGAAACTCTCTCAGGACAATAGTAGCTGTTCCCTGGAGCCTTTCCCGAAGGAAAATAGGCTCCCTGCTATAAACTTCTACATGGAGTGCCAGGTCTTGGAATTCCGAGTTAGAGACGTCGACCAATGTAGCAAACTTTGTCTTCCAAATGGGATTCGCATTTCCAGAGCTGTCGATGTTGGTGCAATACTTGTTCTTTGGATCGATCCAACCAACAGCAAACCACTGGAGCTTCAAGAGCGATGGTTGTTTGAGCCCTCGAGCAGAAAGTAACCCTATTTCCATCCAGATCTTCCCCATGCTAAGTTTGGGAAGGAATACGAGGTGGTGAGAGTGACATTACCTTGTCTTGTGGAAGGCTAAAGGAATAAAGTTGACGGTGAGAAAAGAAAGGTAGAGGATGTTTTGCATCGGATGCAAGAATACTTGGCTTCAGAATATCAGGGAATTCTTAACGCGTAAACAACATCATGAGAGGAGATCCTTCAGATGCTGCCCCCGCAATTTTTAAGTCCAAACACGAGCATAGCTTGCGAGCAAAGGCTCATTTGATCAGCCAAAAACAATACTAAAAGCATCCTTAGAAAATGAAATGTAATAAATACATCATCCCTATTAACTTGAGCTCATTTTATAAACAGAACAAAAGAACCATGGTCCGGATGCATTGGCTTTACATAATCTTCGCCTCTAGAATTCAAGTATGTACATGTATCTCCTTCACTGTGCAACAGCTTAACGGAAATAAACATCCATTTTGACTTAGGCAGTAGAATTTCTCGTCTGCTTTGAAAGAGTTGACAAAGAACTCCAAAAGTCGCCGCTGTTTCATACAACTGAGTTTGTTAGTTCAATGAGTTGGTAGATGTTGAGGAAGCAGTGCGCTCTTTAGGTGTTGGGACCAGCAAAAGGTTTGGACCAGCGCACTTAACCACTCCATGGCCATTGGATGCAGTCCTTGTATACATCATTGTCGTGGAGCCCAAAATGTCATCTCCAAATCCACATGCTTCAAAAAGTGGCCTTGAACAAAAAGTACATGAGTAAAATTTGACTGGCTCCCTTGTAATGTATTAGTACATACACATGGAGAGTGCTGAGTGCAACACTTCTCTTTCAGCTAAAAAATGAGCAAACCAATTGACTTTGCAATGACATGGAAACCCCAGTAATTAACTCCAGATAATCTTTCTATTTCATAAATGCACAGAAGAGGGATAATAATGAGAACTTTGAATGTTATGCTAGCTAGTGATATCATGCATCATGTGCAAGTCATTATATCATCATATAAGCAAGCGTTACAGAGAGGAGACCTAACATGAGTCATGCAAGTTACTCAAACATTTGAGGACATAAGCAAGCAAGGAACTCAACAGTCAGCACCATCCAAAAAGTATCAGAAAATTTTCCTGTAAGCTTCTCGTAAAAGCAATTAGAGAATTTACATTTAAATTTCAGGGACAGTGAATTTACCTCTCATTTTCTGAACAAAGAGCTGCTATGTCATATATGTCTCTACTTGTGAGGATCCTGCAAGGATGAGGGTTCTATTGGAATACCAGAAATCCTTATTGAGAGAACAGAGGAAGATGTTCATGTACTTGATAAAGGTGGCCATAGACATATTTCTACCAAGGGAAAGTATAGATTGCTTCTTCTATCAGGGGGAAAATCCATAATATTTTTTTTATCCCCAACAGTCAGAGGAGTAATAACTGTAACGGATCAGGAAGAGCAAAGCCAACTGAATCAATCAAGGAAGTTGCGGCATTAAAGTTAACTAAGAATTGCCAAAGTGGATGAGGAAAGGGATTTGCAAACCATCTTATACCGCAATGATCAGAACTCAATCAACCGACAGACCTTACAATTCTTTTGACAATCATCCGCCCAATTCCCATTCCTTGAAGCGAAGGAATAACCTGAGAGGCACTGAGGCACGATTACATGACTATATGCATATAAGCCATCAATAGTCATTTCAAACAAACTAAAAGCAATATCCATCATGTGAATATCCAACGAGATAGACTCAAAGGTTACAAAATACCACTGGCATATAAGCACAACATCTTAAATGAAGCCCCAGTAGTTCTACAATCTTCTTGCTTCCATGTGCAATTTCTACATACAATCAAGTTATTTTTACATCAAATTGAATCATTGCCTTCACCAAAATTTTCGACTAGGAATTTCACTGACAGCACGGCATGTAAAGTGATTTGCATTAGCTTTAAGCAGTGCACCCAGCACAAATGATATAGGCAAAACGCTAAAAAGAACTCTGATACCAACTTGGTGTGGTCGGAGGAGCAAAAGACGGCAAAAAGAACAGAAACTGGGCTAAAATAGAAATAAATTGAAGCTTATTAAACCGACCGCACTTATTAAATCAGCAAGAACTAACGTGATCTCAACCACCGGAGCTCATAAAAGAGTCAAATGACTACCGCATGACCACTTATTAATCCTCATAGCCTGGGTAAAGACTAAAACTAGAACTAGGATTATGCTCCTGCATCGTTCTCTCCAATTTGAAACAGTCAAACCCAAAGGTGAATACTTCTTCAACATGATCTCTGATTCTTTAAAACCAATCTTCTTCATCTCTTTTCCAAAAAACCATTTAGCTTCGTTACTTGTTTTACCCAATCGTTTCCCCCGAAACTTTCTACCCATGTCATCTTTCCTGGTTACCATCATTTCTCCCACCGGAGAACACTCGAGAAGAGATGGAGTCGGTTTCTAACAGTGTCACAAAATCACAACTTCCATAGACATTAAGCGTCGCATACATTCTTCCAGAGTAAAAACAAAAAGCTTAACATGTATATCTCGCGCGAAAAACAAATGCAGAAGAACAGAGAATTCACATCATACCATGACATCGTAAATGGAAGCAGTCAACCCCAAATCCGAAACAGCCCGGCCAAATCCCACCAACCGGCCATCCGACGGATCGACTCTTGGCAACACCTTACTCACCAAACCCCCGATCCCCACCACCGCACTCTGCTCCGCGTCCGGCGACAAGTCCTCGTCCCTGCAGAAGACGGACACGACGACGGCGCTGTGGGCGAGCGCGACGCGGAGCTTGTCGAGCGGGACGCCGCCGCCGCCCTCCTCCTCCGGGACTCGCCGGCCGGGACCCACGTCGGGGAACCGGCGGCACGACAGGTTGCAGGAGGCGTAGAGGTCACTGAGGGCGCCGGGGTCGACGTGACCGGGCCTCGTGGAGATGTAGATTGGGACGGCCGACTGGCCGGCCGACGGCGGGAGCCGCAGCACGTGCGGCTTGCGGGTGACGGGTCGCCTCGCCCACCTCAGCTCCATGGTCGTGGAGAAGATGGGGCGGTGATGGATCGGAGAGGCCGCCGACGCCATTTTCTCCGACGCGAATCTCCTCTTCCCTCCGCCGCATTTACACGGCGAATGCGTTCGCCATCGCCGGCCGTCGCTGTTCGCGGATCGAATCCGAGCGTTGCATCGGATCTCTCGGTGAATCGTGGCCAAGCAATCGCGGCGCCTCCTGTCATGGCCCTGAAAAAAAAAAGGAAAAACCGATGTAATCAAATGATGAAAAAAACGAAAAAAAAATTCGCGACAATTAAGTTGGTAACACACATGAATTTTACATGAAATTTATTGATAAGAAATTTATTGATAAAATTATGAGGACTACCGAAAGAGCCGTGCGTTGAAAAGAATTAAAGGTGTATAAAAATATTGGGACGTTTGATTCGGCATTTTCAATAGGATTTTGGCCATCAAAGCACCTTGAGAAAATATTGAATCATTTGACAGCTATTTTGAAGGAAGTAAAAGCCAACATTAGGAAGATTGAAATCTCAATATTAGTAGAGACTAACATTGGGCTACAATATTTGGCAAAACGTTGAAATTCATTTTTTTTTTTAAATTACTCTAATCAATTCTTTAAATTTCTGATTTTCTCCATCGTTATTTTTTTTTTTATCAAAAAAGGATCAAACCCTTTGCAGGTCTAATGAAGGGCCATGGCCACTAACGCCCCTTGCCGGAGGTCACTCAACCTCGGGCGACCTTGACCAATGGCCGTCTCATCGATGATCGTAGCCCTTCACCGAACCGGCTAAGGGTTTGGTCTTTTTTTTTAATTATATATATTTGATTTTTAGCATTATTGTGAAAATTTATATTTAAAAAGTTGTATACATTATTTTTTTAAATTTAAATAAATAAAAATTTAAAAATATTAAAACTCAAAGGGTTTTTTAAATATGTTTTCTACCAAATAACATTTCTCAAAAGGTTCCATTTGTTTCGCGAAAATTATTTTTCATTATAATTCGCTTAGGAAAACAAGCTTATTGAAAATGTTTTAATAGTCTATAGAAAATTTATGTTTAAATTAAGGAAAATAAATTCCTTTTAAAAAAATTGAAAATTATTATTTAAATACTTTTTTTTTCCTTGCCGCTTGCAGTGATTAGGGCATCTTGTCTAATGACTCTCGGCCATATAGCATAAGCCCTTAGGTCACAAAAACACGAAATAGATAGATGCATTGGCTCATACAAGATAATTATACAATGTGCTAATCGTTGGACACCACAAGCGGCCACTCCTAATAGCTGCTTTGTTGCATGCTGCAAGCAGCCACTCTCTCATACCTTAGGCACTAACTTTTTAGTTTCTTAGACTCTCTCTCTCAATTCCATGCCTCAAGCATTGTCCAATAGCTCGACGCGTCAGTCACTCTCTCTCAAACATTCTTTCGCTCAACCCACACTTGAAGCATCGTCCGACGGCTCTCTCGATCTCATGTCTCAAGCATCGTTCAACGACTCGACGTGTCCATGGCTCTCTCTCAAACTTGAGGAAAAACATTTTTAGATGATCACTACCAATTGCCATGAAAGAGCACGAGATTATGTTGTAGATTCAACAACATATGATAATGAAAAGTCGCAAGCATATTATCCAATGACTCTTGACCCATATAAAGCAAGCTTTAATAATATAAGACAACCTCAAACGTACTTCTTACTTTCATACTTTCTCACAATTATCTAACTTTGTACATCTTCCAACAAAACCAAACCTCAAACATATTCATTAATACCATCTACATTTCTAAGAAGGGGCACATATCGACTATTGACTATTCGACTCGGATTTGGGAAAAAAAAAAAAAAGAGTGGCAAATGTGAAGAGGAAAAGAGACATTATAAAATCTTATCCATTGTCTGTCTCACTTAGCCAATCAAGAGTGCTCTCAAGCGTTTTGAATTGAATTTTTTTTATTTCTGGAAGTAGATATAAAACCTAATTCCAAATCCAATACAGGTTCATCCCAAAGTACCATCAGCTTTCTAGTAATGCGAAGTCTCACTATTTATCCAACATCTAAGAGAGTCACTGAAATCTCGCCACAAGCAAATAGAAATGCACGACTCTCAAACTCCATATGTTTATCAAATCAGCTATTAAAGTCTTGACCATGGTATGTTGTGATAGACATAACAAACTTCCAAATCGTACTTTTTCTATTGTAGCTCGTTGCCTAAAAGTCAACTTCTCTAGTCGCTTGAGTAAGATAGCCAACGATTAGTATCGACTATAGTACCCATAATCTGCGTATTACCAAAAACCCATGCTCTAAACACATTTTTGAACATATAACTTCCTAAAATTTATTTTAAAAAATGGACGAATCAAGCAATGACAAGAATTTGCTGATCTTCTTACTTTTGTGTTTCTTTC
Organism: Eucalyptus virginea; assembly: GCA_014182375.1. NCBI lineage: Eukaryota > Viridiplantae > Streptophyta > Magnoliopsida > Myrtales > Myrtaceae > Eucalyptus > Eucalyptus virginea. The sequence goes on from CM024520.1 coordinate 55,372,934, forward strand.
TTAAGACATATCTCTGCCCTTTTTTTTTCCGATGATGATTTGTTCGAATATACATCACATACATCTCGCGTGAGATGGTTAATTTGTTAATGGCAAGGAAGCTTTCGATACCTCAAATATATGGGTTTTCTCCATCTTATCTACCATAAAATCTATTTCTGCATTAATATCTTGCAAATCTACAATTCGCAATTTCATTTTCGTGAGTTTTTACCCATAAGAAAATTCTAATTTCAATTATAACAACCTAAACAGAAAGAAAATCCAGTGATAGAAACATGCAATTCTTACAAAGAAATTTGAAGGAAATACAACTCACACTGTCCATTGGAAGATTTTCCATCCTTGATCGGACCTGCCTCTTGGGTGTTATTCATTCGTGCCTTAAAAAATTCTTTGATGATATTAACTTGCAACTCAATTGTAGTAGGTTGAAAGTCCCAAATTATCTAATGTGCATGGAGTGTAGAACTTAAGAAATGCCATTTAAGGTAGAAAATGATTACACAAACATAAGAAATGCCATTTAAGGTAGAAAATGATTACATAAACAATTCTATCCCGTTACTTTTCCTTTACTAATGTTTTTGCTAGTTTAGATGATAAGCTCAAAATAGATGTAATCAATACAATAAAAATTATTCACCTAATCATTGCTTAGTTCATCTAATTCGTTGGTGATTTTTTTATCTTACAACAATGTTACTGCTATCCCATCAGCATGCATGAGGAAGAATTAAGGAGTTACTTCGAAAATTCGATCGAGCCACGTCGAACTGCTCATAAACTATATTAGAATTCAATAAAGAATAAAGAAAAAAAAATGTGCTGTACAATAATGATGATGTTAATGTTCATGATGAATTACATAGCTTAAATAGAAAATTATGCACAATAATAGAAGACAACCGCCAACGTACTTCTTATTTTCATGCTTTCTCACAATTATCTACCTTTGTTGATCCTCCTGGAAAATCCAAATTTCAAGTATATTCATTAATACCATCCACATTTCTAAGGAGGGGCACATATCGACTATTGACTGTTCAACTCGAATTTGAAAAGAGAATAGTGACAAATGTGAAGAGCAAAAGAGGCATTATAAAATCTTATTCATTGCTCGTTTCAACTAGCCAATCAAGAGTTTTTTCAAGCATTTTTAATTGAATTTTTCTATTTCTGAGAGTAGATATAAAATGTAATTTCAAATTCAATATATGTTTGTTTTGAAGTACTATCGACTTTTCAGTCATACGAAATCCCATAATCAATTCAACATCTGAAGGAGTCATCGAAATTTCGTTACAAGTAAATAAAAATGCACAATTCAGAGAGCTTATCTGTTTATCAAATCAGCTATTAAAGTCTTAACAATGGTATGTCGTGGTAGATGTGAAAAACTTCCAAATCTTACTCTTTCTATTACAATTCGTTGCTTAGAAGTCAACCTCTCCACTTGTTTGAGGAAGATTAGTATCGATTGTAGTACCCATAGCTTGCGTATTACCGAAAACCTATGCTCAAAACACATTTTTTAACCAATAACTTTCTAAAATTTATTTAAGAAAAGGACGAATTAAGCAAAGATAGGAATTCGCTAATCTTCTTACTCTTGTGCTTTTTTCTCGGGATATATCTACACCATTTTTTTTCCAGTGATGATTTGTTCAAATACACGTTACATAGCCCTTGGTGAGATGAATAATCCGTTGATGGCAAGGAAGCTTTCGTGCATCAAATATATGTGTTTTCTCCATATTATCTATTACAAAACCTATTTTTGCATTGATATCTTGCAAATCTACATTTTGCGGTTTCATTTTTTATGAGTTTGCACTTACGAGAAAATTTTAATTTCAATTATAAGAACCGAAACAAAAAGAAAATACAGTGATAGAAATAACATGACATCCTAAAAAGAAATTGGAAGGAAATACAACTAATATTTTCTATCAGAAGACTTTCCATCCCTTATTGAGGACCTATCTTTTGGGATTCATCTATTTATGACTCAAAAAACTCTTTACTGATATTAACTTTCAATTTAATTGTACTAGATTGAAGGTCTCAAAATATCTAATGCACATGGAGTGAAGAACTTAAGAGTAGGAAATGATTATAGCAAGAAATTCCATTCCGCTAGTTTTCACTCGTGAATATTATTGCTAATTTATCAAATTCATTAGGAAATACAAGCTCAAAATAGATGTAATAAATACAATAAACATTATCCACCCAATCATTTCTTCGTTTGTCAAATTCATTAGTGATTTTTTATCTTACAACGATGTTATTGTTATCTCATCAATAGGCACAAGGAAGAATCAATGAGTTACTTCGAAAATTCGGCCGAGCCACGTTGAAATGCTCATATGACCAAATTTGCACAACTTAGTAGAATTTGAGACGTCCATTGTGAAAACTGGAAAAAAATTGCACGCAACTCATAAGTTATATTAGAATTCAATAAAGAACAAAGAAAACAAAACAAAAAACATGTGTTGTATAATAATGATAATGTTCATGTTCATGATGAACTATAAAGCTTAAATAGAAAATTACATGCGATAATAGAAGACAACCTGCAACGTACTTCTTATTTCATGCTTTTTCACAATTATCTACCTCTAAGATCCTCTAGTAAAGCCAAACCCAAAGCATATTTATTAATACCATCCACATTTTTAAGGAGGGGCACATATCATCGACTGTTCTACTTGGATTTGGAAAAAGAAAAATGGAAAATGTGAAGAGCAAAAGAGACATTATAAAATCTTAATCATTGCTTGTCTCACCTAGCCAATCAAGAGTCCTTTCAAGCATTTTCAATTAAAATTTCCTATTTATGAGAGTAAATGTAAACCTAATTCCAAATCCACTATAGGTTTGTTTTGAAGTACCATCGGCTTTTCAATAATGCGAAGTCTCATAATCAATCCAACATGTAAGGGAGTCACCAAAATCTCACCACAAGCAAATAGAAATGCTTATGTATATCAAATTAGCTATTAAAGTCTTGATAATGTTATATTGTGATAGACTAGCAAATTTCTAAATATATTGCAGTTCGTTGCCTAGAAGTCAGCCTTTCCATTTGCTTGAGGAAGATTGGCAATGATTAGTATTAGCTGTAGTATTGATAGTTTGCGTATTGCCAAAAATCCATGCTTTAAACAAATTTTTGAACGGATAACTTTCTAAAAATTTATTTAAGAAATGGACAGATCAAGCAATGACAAGTCGATCTTTTTACTTTTGTGTTTCTTTCTCAAGATATATCATTGTCCTTCTTTTTCCGGTGAGGATTTGTTCGAATGCACGTGACATACCTCTCGGTGAGATGGATAATCCGTTGATAGCGATGAAGCTTTCGGTGTATCAAATATATGTGTATTCTCCATCTAAACTACCATAAAATCTATTTTTGCATTAATATCCTGTAAATCTACAATTTACAGTTTCGTTTTCATTAGTTTCTACCCATGAGAAAATTCTAATTTCAATTATAAGAACCCAAATAAAAAGAAAATCCAGTGATAGAAATATGAAATTATAAAACATGCCATCCTAAAAAGGAAATTTAAGGAAATACAACTCACATTGTCCATTGGAATCCTTGATTGTGGACTTGTCTCTTGAGATTCATCCATTTGTGCCTCTTAAAACTCTCTGATAATATTAACTTCCAACTCAATTGCAGTAGGCTAAAGGTCCCAAAATATCTAATGCACATAGAGTGAAGAACTTAAGAAATGTTAGTTAAAGTAGGAAATGATTACAATAAGCAATTTTATCTCACTAGTTTTCACTTGCGAATGACATTGCTAGTTTAGATGACAAGCTCTAAATAGATGTAATCAATACAACCAAAATTATCCACTTGATCATTTCCTAATTCGTCTAATTCGTTGATGATTTTTTATCTTATAACTACGTTACTACTATTTCATCGGCATGCATGAGAAAGAATCAATGAGTTAATTGAAAAATTTGCCGAGTTATATCGAGATGCTCATAGGACCAAATTTGCACATATTAGTAAAAATCAAGACGTCAATTGTAAAAAGTGGAAAAAAATTTGCACGCAACTTGTAAATTATAGTAGAATTCAATAAAGAAAAAGAAAATAAAACAAAAAAATGTGTTGTATAATAATGATGATGTTAATGTTCATAATGAACTAAAAAGCTTAAATAGAAAATTACGCAATAGAAGACAACTGTCAATGTACTTCTTACTTTTATGCTTTCTGACAGTTATTTACCTTTGTAGATCTTCTAGCAAAGTACTTCTTACTTTCATGATTCAAGCATTGACGCTTTAGTCTCTCAGTCTCTCTCACAATCCCACCCCTCAAGCATTGTCCAACGGCCCAAAGCATTAGTCACTCTTTCTTAGACACTATCTCATTCAACCCATGTCATAAGTATGGTTTAACGACTCTCTTAATCCCACGCTTTGAGCATTGTCAAACGGTCGACATGTTAGTCACTCTCTCTCAAACTCGAGGAAAGTATTTTCAAATAATCACTATCAATTGCCATGAAAGAGCACGAGATGATATTGTTGATTTGATATCATCTAATAATGAAAAGTCACGAGCATCTTTTCCAGTGACTCTCGACCCACATAGCATAAGGCCTTAGGCCATAAAAACACAAAATAGATATATGCCTCAGCCCAAATAAGACAATTATATAATGCCTTAATTATTGCACGTCGCAAGTGGCCACTCTTAATCACTGCTTTGCTACACGCTACAAGCGGCCACTTTATCACACATTAGGCACTAACGCTTCAGTCTCTCAGACTCTCTCTCTTTTAGTCCCATGCCTTAAGCATCGTCTAATGGCTCGATGTGTCAGTTAGTCTCTCTTAGACACTCTCATGCTCAAGCATGGTCCAACGACTTTCTCAATCTCATGCTCCATGCATTGTCCAACGACTCAAGACGTCAGTCACTCTCTCTCAAACTCGAGGAAAAACATTTTTAGATGATCACTATCAATTGCCACTTCTTCGTGGCAACTGTATATATCCTTATTCGTGACTCAATCTCATTGAGGTAGCAAAATAAACAATTGATTAATGGAATGTAACTAAAACTCAAATTACTTCAAATTACTTAAAAAAAACTCAAATCACTTTAAATTACTTAATATTAACCAGTCAAGTATTCGAGTTAACACTTTAGAGAACCTATCAACAGCTCTTGCCTTCATGGGAAGGCCGTATAACCGAGGCATTAAAAACGTCCAGAGCCTAGAGGTCTGTTGAATCTCTAGTAGAGTGATCAACTCTTGAGTGTTATACAGACAACGATTGCAATAGAGTGAATCACCCCATATATCCCCGTAAAAAAATCTCCCCCTTGCAGATAATAGCGAGGGCTTTCTCATTATCTCTATCTACAAGCTGTTGGACTAACAAAATGAGAAAAAGACTTTCAAAAAGTTAAGCTAAAAACTAGAAATATCAATCATTCATGACCTTGCTACTTCCCAAATTGGATAAAAATGCAGAAGAGTCATTACATAATTTATAAATCAGGAAAAACAAATAATTAGTAAACAAACATAAATCGGTTGGGATAAGATTTGGCTAGATAAAAGAATGGAGGATTTGAAGTTTCAGTTTCATGGCATTGGAGTGTGGTTTTAATTTTTTTAGTTTTTCTTACGTTTTCGTGGCTTTGTCCTAAATCGAGACCAATATGGTAGATCAAGAAAATCAAGTGAATCTCCGACCTCTCTCTTCTAGTCAAATCCAATAGAGATGGACTTATCTATCAAGTATACAATTTCTATCATATCACAAGTCTACATATTAGTTTGTTTAAAGAGATATAATAGATAAAAATAACAATAAGAAGAAAGTCAACTTCTTACAAGCAAATCCTTTCACTACTTGGCGATCGTCTGGGATAACCAATCTCACTTGAGGCATACGATTTAGTTGATCGGCCTGCCTATGCGTTAGCATCACTCTAGCTCGAGCACAATGCTCTTCTAAGATTATTACTTGATAAATCTTATTTGTCGTGTCTTGACTGTAACAGTGACAGAAAATATGGCAGTAAACACTAAACATCTTAACAAACGCAAGACACAAAATGAGTTAACGTAAATATTGAAAAAAATGGAACTAACCGTCCAAACATTACAGCAAGTGTTTCCACAATCCCCCTGCGATTAAAAATCTTTCCATGTCTACTCATCTCGTCTGGTAATTTTGACCCCATAGAGCCACTCCCTTCCTTGCACGTAATATGCAATACTTTTATGTGGTGCATGACTGCCATAACGAATTGAGAATCACTTGGCTAATCAACCAGAAACCCATCATTCTAATAGAAAATGAAGCTAGAAACTCACCCTTTTAAGAGCTTGAAATATCTATAAATATGGCTTTAAAATAAGGGATCTACTAGCGCCAGTACAGGAGAGTAGAGAGGACTTGCCTTCTTCTCTATAATATGCAATGCTTCTATGTGGTGCATAACTGTCATAACGAATTGAAAATCACTTAACTAATCAACTGGAAACTCATCATTCTAATAGAAAATGAAGCTAAAAACTTACCCTTGAAGAGCTTGAAATGTCTGTAAATAGGGCTTGGATGTGCCAATATAGGAGATGAAGGAGGACTTGCATTCTTCCCTATAATATGTAATGCTTCTATGTGGTGCATAACTGTCATAATGAATTGAGAATCACTCAGTTAATCAACTAGAGACCCATCATTCTAACAAAAAAGGAAGCTAGAAACTCACCCTTCAAGAACTTGAAGTGTCTGTAAATAGGGCTTTGAAATAAAGGATTTGTTGGCGCCAATATAGGAGAGGAGGGAGGACTTGCCTTCTTCCCTATAATATGCAATGCTTCTATGTGGTGTATAGAAGTATTCATAGTTGAGCTAGGATGTCTAGGTTGAGCCCGGATGCTTTGGTGAGCTAGCATCAAGATGCCTCGGTTAAGCCGAGATGCCGTAGTTGAGCTAGGATGCCTAGCTTGAAGTTGGATGCCTTGGTTGAGCCGGGAGGGCTGGTTATTAAGTTTGAAGATTAGCTCATTCATTCGTGGCCCATTGCATAGACCTTACACGAACCTTGCATGGACCTTACACGGACCTTCAACGCCTCTCCGGCCGAAAGGACTTGTACGAGGGTAGTCTTCACTCTAGCATCGAGCGAGCCTCCTTCTCACCTGCATCACCACAGCAACCATTGATCGCCAATTCACCCAAATCACAGTGCTGACGGTCCTCTTGGAATATAAAAAATCAAAAAGTTACACGTGAAAATTTAATTGACCGAGAAAAATACCTTAAATCTAATTAAATATTGAAAAGTTTGGTTTTAAATCTTTCCAAGTGAGGGATATGGTGGAAGAAAAATCGAGCGAATATGTCAATAGTTAATTTTTCCCATAAATCACAAAAAAATTTAGTTATTTATTCTTGAGGAAGCCTAAAAAATCAAAAAGCTACATGTGAAGGATTTAATTGACCGAGAAAAAAAACCTTAAATCTAATTAAATATTGAAAAGTTTCATTTTGAATTTTTCCAAGTGAGGGATATGGTGGAAGAAAAATTAAGCGAAGATGTCAATAGTTAATTTTCTTATAAATCACAAAGAAATTTAGTTATTTATTCTCGAGGAAGCCTCAATTAAAAAAAAAAATCGTAATCTTGGTTGCAAAACGTAAACACAAATTCCCATTGCAATTTTACATCCACTAAACACATTCACATTCATTCACAAAAACGATATGCACAACAAATAGGAATTGCACTCTAATGTATTGGACTACATTGATTAGTCTGCTTCATGAATCATTTGAGTATTGCTAACCACAAGCTGAAACTGTTAGGCTTGTTATTTATCCTGCCAAGAGTTGAAAGCCCGATTGATGGCACTATGAAATACTTGTTGTGCTGACACATGAAGTAAAAGAAATTATCAAGAGGAACATAATGATGCAAATTTATTACAGAATTAAGAATCAAACATTTCACAAAGCGTTGAACACCAGGTACAACCATTCTAACTCCATCCGGCAAACCTGGATAACAAACAAATTAGCTTTGTTTTCTATCGAAAAAGAAAAAAAAAAGGTTCCACACAAATATGAATCATAAGTTGAATAACTCTACCCATCTTTTATCAAATTAAGATCGAAGGGTATAAATGTTGTAAAGCTTGGATAGAACAATTGATTAATGGAACGTAACTAAAACTCAAATTACTTAAAAAACTCAAATTACTTCATATTACTTAATGCTAACCAGTCGAGTATTCGAGTCAAGACTTTAGTGAACCCATCAACAGCTCTTGCCTTTTATGGGAATGCTGTATAACCTAGGCATTAAAAATGTCCAGAGCCTAGAGGTCTGTCGAATCTCTGGCAGAGTGATCAACTCCTGAGTGTTATACAGACAACGATTGCAATAGAGTGAATCACCCCATATATCCCCGTAAAAAAATCTCCCCATTTTGCGGATAATAGCGAGGGCTTTATCATTATCTCTTTCTGAAAGCTATTGGACTGACAAAATGAGAAAAAAAACATTCAGGAAGTTAAGCCAAAAACCATAAATATCCATCATTCATGGCCTTACTACTTCCTAAATTGGATAAAAATGCAGAAAATCCATTACATAATTTATAAATAAGGAAAAACAAATAATTAGTAAACAAACATAAATCGGTTATGACAAAATTTGGCTGAATAAAAGAATGGAGGATTTGAAGTTTTAGTTTCATGGCATTGGAGTGCGGTTTTAATTTTTTAGCTTCTCTTATGTTTTCGTGGCTTTGTCCTAAATCGAAACCAATATGGTAGATAAAAAAAAAATCAAGTGAATATTCGACCTCTCTCTTCTAGTCAAATCCAATAGACATGAACTTATTTATCAAGTATGCAGTTTATATTATATCACAAGTCTACATATTAGTTTGTTTAAAGATATATAATAGATAAAAGTAACAATAAGAAGAGAGTCAACTTCTTACAGGTAAATCCTTTCACTACTTGGCGATCGTCTGGGATAACCAATCTCACTTGAGACATACGGCTTAGTTGATCAGTCTGCCTATGCGTCAGCATCACTCCAGCTCGAGCACAATGCTCTTCTGAGATTATTACTTAATAAATCCTATTTGTCGCGTCTCGACTATAACAGTGATAGAAAATGTGGCAGTAAACACTAAACATCTTAACAAACACAAGACACAGAATGAGTTAACGTGAATATTGAAAAGAATGGAACTAATTGTCCAAACATTACAACAAGTGTTTCCACAATTCCCCTCCAATTGAAAATCTTTCCATGTCTACTCGTCTCGTCCGATGGTAAAATTTCGACCACATAGGGCCACTCCTTCCGTAATATGCAATGCTTCTATGTGGTGCATGACTGCCATAACGAATTAAGAATCACTTGGCTAATCAATCAAAAACCCATCATTTTAATAGAAAAGGAAGCTAGAAACTCACACTTCAAGAGCTTGAAATGTCTGTAAATAAGGCTTTGAAATAAGGGATCTAGTGGCGCCAGTATAGGAGAGGAGGGATGACTTGCTTTCTTCTCTGTAATATGCAATGCTTCTATGTGATACATAACTGTCATAACGAATTGAGAATCACCCAGCTAATCAACCGGAAACTCATCATTCTAATAGAAAAGGAAACTAGAAACTCATCCTGAAGAGCTTGAAGTGTTTGTAAATAAGGCTTGGATCTGCTGGTGCCAATATAGGAGAGGAGGGAGGACTTGCCTTCTTCCCTGTAATATGCAATGCTTTTATGTGGTACATAACTGCCATAATGAATTGAGAATCACTCAGCTAATCAACCAGAGACCCATCAATACTTTGCTAATCATTGCATGCCACAAGCAACGAGAATGAGATGATACAATAAAGGGAAGTAGGCCCCTCTATATACAAGTATAGGACAAATCGTATCAGTAGATCTTTCATCGATCTCATGGTAAAGATCATATCTCTCCAACTATCATCTACTTGTGTGGTCACAATTTTACCATCGGACAAGAAGAATAGATATGGTACAATCAAAGAGGAATCGTGGACATACTTATTGTAATGTTTAGACGGTTAGTTCCATTTTTTTCAACGTTAACTCATTCTATGTCTTGCGTTTGTTAAGAGGTTTAGTGTTTAGGGTTCTCTTTATGAATGAGTGATGGGTTTCTGGTTAAGTAGCCAACTAAGGCTAGGATTTCGTATGAAATTGTAGTAGTAATTGTAGATAGTCGTGGGCTTCCTGTTTATGGTTCATGTCATAATCGTTGCATGCCACGAGCAGCCACTCTTAATCAATGCTTTGCTAATCGCTGCAAGTGGCCACTCCCTCACACCTTAGTCACCGACTCTTTAGTCTCTTGAGCTCTCTCACTCTGTCAATCCCATGCCTCAAGCATCATCTAACGACTTGACGCGTCAATCGCTCTCTCTCAAACACTCTTTCGCTCAACCCATACCTCAAGTATGGTCTAGCGGCTCTCTCAATCCCACACCTCAAGCATCGTCCAACAACTAGACTTATCAATCTCTCTCTCTCTCTCTCTCTCTCTCTCTGACTTGGGGAAAAATGTTTTCAATGGATCACTATCAATTGACATGAAAGAGCGCGAGATGACTTTGCCAATTCAACAATACCTGATAATGAAAAGTCACGAACATCTTATCTAATGATTCTCAGCCGATATAGCATAAGGCCTAAGGCCATAAAAAAACAACACAGATAGGTGCTTTGGTCCGTACAGGACAACTATATAATGCCCAATCGTTGCACTCTAATCATTGCACACTGCAAGCGGCCATTATCGCTGCACGCTGCGAGTGGCCACTTCTAATCGTTGCTTCCCTGCACGCTGCAAGCGGCCACTCTTTCACGCCCCAGGTTCTAACACTTCAATCTCTCAAGCTCTCTCTCTCGATTCCACACCTCAAGTATTGTCTAACGGCTCGACGCATCATTTTCTCTCTCTCAAACATTCCCTTGCTAGACCCACCCCTCAAGTATGGTCCAATGATTCTCTCAATCCCATGCCTCAAGCATTGTCCAATGGTTCAATGCGTCAATCACTCTCTCTAAGACTTGAGGAAAAGCATTTTCATATGATCATTACCAATTACCACAAAAGAGCGCAAGATATGTTACTGATTAGACAACATTTGATAATAAAAAGTCAGAAGCATCTTCTCCAATGACTCTCGGCCCGTATAGCATAAGACCTTGGGCTATAACAACCCAAAATAGATAGGTGCCTCAGCCCATATAGAACAATTATACAATACTCTAATCATTGCACATTACGAGCGGCCACTCTTAATTGCTACTTTGGACCTGAGCAGGTCCTTAAACTGCTCCACCCTGAATCGGGCATCCCAGGGTGCCTAGTTAGCCCCCATTTACAGGGGGTTTAACTGGGATTACGGGACAAAGTCCCCATTGGGCTTCCCCGCCAATCCCTCCAAAAGGGAGGGGAGCCCACTTCGGATCCCCATGAAGCCCTTCTCCTAGCATACTAGGCTGGGTTCAGGGAAATGAAGAGGCCCGGGTAACCCCCCACCGTGAGCGGGCTACCCGGGGTGGCGGCGGCAGTTGTTGCACGTTGCAAGCAGCCACTCCCTCACGCCTTAAACACTAACGCTTTAGTGTCTCATGGTCTCTCTCTGTCAATCCCACACTTCGAGCATCGTCCAACACCTCGACGCATCTGTCACTCTCTCTCGGGCACTCTGTCGCTCAACCTATGCCTCAAGCATCATCCAATGACTCTCTCAATCTCACGACTCGACACATCACGCACTCTCTCTCAAACTCGAGGAAAAGCATTTTCAAATGATCACTATCAATTGCCATGAAAGAGCACGAGATGATGTTGCCAATTCAACAACATCTGATAATGAAAAGTCGTGAGCATATTGTCTAATGATTCTCGGCTCATATAGCATAAGGCATTGGGCCATAAAAACGCAAAATAATGTCCTTGCCCATAGTTTCATTTTTTTGCTTTTGTTTTTTGAAATAATTTTTTATTTCATTTAATTAATATTTTGGTCAGCCACATCATCGCCACGTAGGAGAGAGAACATATTAAAAAAAGCCACGTAAGCATTTTCCGTTAGTCAAATTGACGGTGTTAACTTTAGGATTTGATTAAATTAATTTGATAAGTTTTAACACTTAATTACAGTTATAAGTTTTAAAATTTAATTATATTTTCGTAATAAGTTTTAGGACTTATGGTGCACATATCTTTAAAAAAAAAAAATCGGTTCATCGGTCTGGGCCCGATTTCGGATTCTCACGAAGAGCTGGGCCGAGACACGGGCCGGGCTATGGGCTCCGCTTGGGAAGCCGCTGAAAGCCCAGAAGCTTCCGGTCTCCACATCGGATCCATTGCATCTGCCTCACCTTTTCGTCGAGACGGCAGATTTTGAAATCAGATCGGAGACGAGCGGAGACGAGACGAAACGAAACGAAACATACGCTCTCTTGCACAGAGAGAGAGAGACCCCACAGCGCACGGTGTCCGTTCCACCTCTCCTCCTCCGTCGTCTCGCTCGCGCCCGCGCACGGCGGAGGGTGCGCGGCGGCGGAACTCGAGCTCACTCCCCCCCGTCGGAAACCCCCGCTCTCCGTCCCCATTTCGGCGGCGTCTGGTGAGTTCGTTGGTCGCGGGGTGAGGGCGGGATAGGGCTTCAGTGGAGCGCGCGGGGAAGCTGCGGCGAGGCGAGCGAGCGGGGGAATCGAGAAGAGGAGGGGGGGAGAGTGGAGTCGATGGTCATGCCGATCTCTGTAGTTTAGAAGTGTGAAGCATTTGCGCTCGTGCGTGAGAGGGAGAGGGAGAGGGGGGAAGTATGGAGGGGAAGCGGGTATCTGCGAGTCCGAGGCCCTGCAGCGGGAGGAGGGTGCTGGCTTCGAAGAAGAGGCCGAGGTGGTGGTGCGGCGGGGATGGGCTCGTGAACAGCGTCAAGAAGCTCCAGAGACGCGAGATCAGTTCCAAGCGCGACCGCGCTTTCTCGATGACCGACGCCCAGGAGCGGTTCAGAAATATTCGGTTGCAGGTATAGTGTCGAGGGTTCTTGTTATTTCCAGTTTCTCTCTCTCTCTCTCTTGACTTGCTAGGTCTTTATTTAGTGGGGATGTCTGTTGAGGATTTGGAGACGCTGTCCGTGCTTGTTTTGCTTTGAAGGTGGACTGTGAGTTACGTTAACATTTGGGCTTGATCCGGTGGTGTTGGTATGAACTAGAGTTAGCTTGTGGAATTGTGTGGTATCAATCGGAAATTTGGTTTCTGGACGAGAGTGAATGTCAACATAACTTGGGTTTTGTTGAGGGGAGGGGAAGGCGGTGACGATTTTTATGGTGAGTGCCAAAAATTTGAAATTGCGGCTGGTGTGAGACCACGATGCCTTTGATCCTTAGTCGACAAAAGACAATTTTTTGGGAGATATAGATATTATACGTGCAAAATATTCAGTTTTATGTATGGGATTGACCCTAGGATGGGCGCTTTTGCCTCATTCAGGCTTTTCATGTAATGCTTGTATCATTTATCTGATCATTGATATGATTAGGAGATAAAAATTTAGTTTCTGAATAAAAGTTATGCCAAATGTTAAAAAATATATCTACTGGCATTACTTGATTTGCGTATGCAGGTGTCTTGCCACATCTTTATCATTCAGTCAAAAGAGTTTCTTTTCTTGTTAAAATCTAGGATGTGGGATTTCAACTCAAAGATGACAAATGTTCCATTTTATGAGATTGATGAAAGCCTTTTTTTGGGGATAGTTTGCATATGCTGATTGTGGTTTTCTGGTTTGGATGATTGTGGGACTTGTTCACAGGAGGAATATGATACCCATGACCCAAAGGGTCATTGTGCCATGGTCTTGACTTTTTTGAGAAAGAGGTCCAAGATTATTGAGATTGTAGCAGCACGTGACATTATCTTTGCCCTTGCTCAATCTGGTGTTTGTGCAGCCTTTAGTCGAGGTGGGAATCTTGGTTTTCTTGCTTTCTTTACCAAAATCATTGATATCGGTACCAGTTTTGTGATTTATGACTCTTTATTGGAATGCAGAGACAAATCAAAGGATCTGCTTTTTAAATGTCAGTCATGGTGAAGTTATTCGAAGTCTGTTCTATAACAAGAACAATGACTCACTTATCACAGTTTCAGTTTATGCATCTGACAACTTCAGCTCCCTAAAATGCAGAAGCACGAGGATTGAGTAAGTCAATTTCTCCATCACCAAATTTTTATACGACACCACCTTTTCTTGTAGGAGAACCTAAAAATTTACAGAAGCACATAAAAGCTGTAATGAAGAGGATGCGAGGCTAGAGAGAAACATATTCTCAGTTTTAGAAAGGAAGGACACCTTATGCAGTATCTTCATCCCCCACAACTGCGTTGTTATCTATTCTGCTTCTTGATGTCTAGGTACATAAGGAGGGGTAAACCCGATGCTGGCTTTGCGCTTTTTGAATCTGAATCACTGAAATGGCCTGGTTTTGTGGAGTTTGATGATGTGAATGGGAAAGTACTTACGTACTCTGCCCAAGACAGGTAAAAAACAAGATCAGGCCCATGGTTAGAGTTATTTGAGCTATGGTTATGGACTTACCAAGTTCAATAATTTTCTCCATCTTATTATGACCTCCTCTTCTGTCCTGCAGTATATACAAGGTATTTGACCTAAAGAATTACACGATGTTGTACTCCATATCGGATAAAAATGTTAAAGAAATCAAGATAAGGTACTTTCTTTTTCATCTGGGCGATGTATCTTCACCTTTTTATCCTAATTGAAATCTGTTACTTAAGAACTCCTCTCTCGTCTTGTTGCCTCATATGATCGCGCTCTTATTTTGATTGTTTGTATTTTTTTCTTTAATAGCCCGGGAATCATGTTGTTGATATTTACAAAAGCTAGCGGTCATGTTCCTCTTAAGATTCTTTCCATAGAGGATGGTACTGTTCTCAAGTCATTCAATCATCTCCTGCATCGGAGTAAGAAGGTTGATTTTATTGAACAATTCAATGAAAAGCTTTTAGTCAAGCAAGAAAACGAGAATCTCCAGATTCTTGATGTAAGTATTCCTCTTGATATTCTGTTGAGGCATATTTTGATATGGACTTATGAAGTCCAGCCGCTGACTGCGATAACGTTGCAGGTTCGCAACTTTGAGTTAACAGAAGTTAGCAGATCTGAGTTCATGACACCCTCGGCATTTATTTTCCTCTACGAAAATCAGTTATTCCTCACTTTTAGAAATCGAACTGTTGCTGTGTGGAACTTCCGTGGAGAGCTTGTAACATCATTTGAAGATCACCTCTTGTGGCATCCAGATTGCAATACCAACAATATATACATCACAAGTGATCAAGACCTTATCATTTCTTACTGCAAGGCTGATGCTGAAGACCCCTTATCTGAAGGAAATGGTAACTCCCATCACTTTGCTTTCTTTGGGTCAATTAGTTTTTTTTTTTTTTTGGTCGATCTTTGGGTCAATTAGGTTACATGGTAATCATTTCTTTTTTCCACTGTTTTATGTGCCAGCGGCCTTCGTATGGATGTTGGCCCTGACATTAGTAGTCATTTCTGTCTTTCCAATTACAAGAACTCTGTCACCATACTAGTCCTTAAAAGAAGTAATTAAAGACAGCTATTAAAAGAATGGGAAGGTTCATCTGATGGAGTTCTTTTGCATGGTATGTCAGTAGTAACTTTTTTTCTTTGTTGGAATTGAACCCATTGGAGGTGGAAGTGTTTTTTTTCTACGTATAGGTGCACCTGCCTCTTGTATTTGACAATATAAGCGGGCTGCATCATCTAATTCTTTGCTCTTTCGTAGGAGGCCAAAGGATAGCTGGATCATATCTAGAATTATCATATTCAGAAGTTTATTCTCTGGCTATATTTTTTGGTTAAAGCATGTTCTTGCAGATGTTAGTGTACCATTGACAGTGCCACTGGTTTTTGCAGCAGGATCCATAAATGTAAGCAACATATTGACAGGGAAATGCCTTGCTAAAGTAAAAGCAAGCAATAGTGTCCCTGTCGAGGATGAATGTAGTTGTAGCGGTGAATGTAGTGGCGATTGCCATTCCAAGAAACGTGCCCGTGCCTCCACAATCAGGAGCACAGTTGCAGAAGCCTTGGAAGACATCACTGCACTCTTCTATGATGAAGAGCGAAACGAAATCTATACGGGCAATAGGCATGGCCTTGTACATGTATGGTCTAACTGATTGTTCTCAAGCTTTTAGATTTAATTTCTCGAGGATTCATTATAATCCTCCCGGATGTTTATAATGATTGTGCTGCCTTCGCACGATAACCTTTTTTAAGTGTATCATTAGTTCTTGTATCGGTTAGGTTTGAGCTTCATAAGCTGTATCTTAGAGTGCTGATGTAGTGACTGGTACCTCTTATCTAATTTGCCTTTGTCTGTTTCAGAATTTGTCTTCCTTCTCTATCGTGGTTGTTCAATTTTGTCCTACTTGTTGGATTTATAATTGTCTCTGTTCATATCGAAACGTGCGAATTAGGGGAAGGTTCTTCCTGTGGGATGACTTCGTTTAAGCAGGAGTAGTTGAAGCTGTTAATAGCTGTGAAACGTGGTCATCACTTTCAAATTAAGACGCTCCTTACAGAGGAGATTGACAGGTAAAGGATTTGCCATGTTGTCCGGGCTTAATTTTCAACTCACTTTTTGGGGCCCGGTTCAATTAAATTGGGACTGACCGACTGCTTTCTTGGTCCACATGGTAGGTCATGTGACGAGCTTTTACATGATCATATCTTATATTTTCCTGGATCGACTTCAATCACTCGATGCCATATTATATTGGCCATTGAGGTGTTGTTCTGCTTTAAGTGAAGGGTTCTGATGCTGGGGGTGGAGGAGAATGTTTGGTCGGCAAATTTGAAGGAATTTGGGATCGCCAACTGCTGTTTATTCGTACCCCACTTGGCGTGTGGGAGGCGGAAGGAAAAAGAGATCCAAGGCTTTTCACATGCATTGCAAGGCTCGCAAAGCGTGATGATGGAGCCATCACACTGTGTGATGCTTTACGGTTTTCCAACACCCTCTTTCTCTCGGGAAACAAAAAGGTGTAAAAAGTCATTTGGAGAGAGAGAGAGAGAGAGAGAGAGAGAGAGAGAGAGAGTGCGTGCGTGTTAGGGTCTGCTTGCCAGTTTGCATTTGGGGTCCAAAGCTGACATATATGCCTTTGAGCACTTGCCAAATCCTTATCTTCTTCATACCCTTTAACATGTAGTGGGATTTTCAGAGGCCTTTCAATCTAATGACAAGTATATTGATGTCTACGCGTTTGTGAAATACTTATCAACTGCAAATTCCCATTTGAAATGGTAATCCAAACTTTGCTGGTCCCTTCACTAGGCAGATTAAAAACCATGTAAAAGCTTCCAGCCAAGAAAGATGCAAACGGAAGTTTCCGGGTAAAGCAAAGATTAAATGAAGAAATAGTACTAGTCTTCTCTGTTTTTCCATAGGCCCTTTGGAAGCCAAGCCCAGAAGAAATTAACGTGGCGGATTTAGAGGGGAGAAATCTTATCGCAGGGTCCCTGCTTTGATGCGACACAGATACGAACATGACAGGATCAAAGTCAAACCAAAGGCGTGGGGTCCTAGAATAATTAATCTTTGCCGGAAGGTTAGCTATAAGTTTCATCATCTTTTTGCGTGTCTTGTTCCTCGGGGGTAATTTCCTAGGGGGCTGCTCCGCTTAAGTCCCCCCCGGGAATTATGATTTGTTTATTTTGGATCAATCTCTTGATGCATTTTTAATCGGTAAAGAACTGTGCAAACAGAGTTTATTGCTAAACAGACATTATGTGAATTAGTAAAAAACATTGATGGATAAATTGTGAAAGAATTGTGAGTCATGGTTTACCTTTGCAAGAATTGGTTATTCACTTAGACTAAAATTTTGTACATGATGTATCAGAAAAGTCTGAAAATATAGTTTAACTATTTTGTCTTTCGACGTTTATGAATTAACATCTTGATTGAGTTTGTGTTTGAATCGTCTTTACCGACAAGAACAGAAAAAAAAAAATTTGAAAAGAACAGGCTGGATGTTGATTTCTAGAAATTATATTTATGAGGGTGGTCAATATCGGGACATCGGCATTTTTGAAAGCCCGGGGTGATTAAGGAGGAGAATTTAACTTCCAGTAAAGCACTCAAGAAAAGACAGATTCACTCATTAATTTTTTTTAAGTTATGTGGGGACATACTTCCCTCAAATCAGTGGCAGAAAGCTCAAAAGTCCATTATTGGAGATTTATATTGTCAGTCAAATCAAATATCATAATCAAGAAAATAGATTTTTTTCACAATATTCAATTCCCTCCCCCTCCAAAGTTGCAAAGAATTTGAATCCTATGGCATTAGATGGAGATGGGTCTCTCAAGGCAATAATTTATTATGGAAGAAGCTGCACACGACAGTCACTTCAGATTAAGCCCTCCTAACAAGAGCCCAACCATGTGGCCTTTTCAACGTAATAAATAATCAAATGGGAAAATAATGAAACTAAAAGGAAAAAAAAAAGGACAAATCCAATTATAAAAAAAAAAAAGGAAAAAGGAAAAAGAGGAGAGGAGGACCACATGTGGAGGACAAGAGCATTTGGTACATCAACATCAGAGAATGGAATCGCGTGAAGCGCACGCGCCCAAGCCGGCGCGTGCCACGTGTTCCCCTTCCGTAATTCTCCTATAAAGACATCATGGTAAGTTGGGAACGCAATCATCGCGTTATTGTCCGCTTTAATATTTTGTTTTTCGTTTTTTTTTTTGACTCCCTTTTCCATTTTTCCATTTTGAAAAATCCGAGCGTATTTAGCTCCCTGCTTACCCGGTGCTTGTTCTGCTTTCCTTCTTGTCTTAGCCTCGCCCCCCAGCTCTCCATCTCAGATTTGATCGACATTATTAAATCCGTTCAGGTACAGTGCATTCTCGTCCTCGCACAAATCCCATCATCATCTTCTTTTTTCTGTCCTTGGATTTATGGTTTAAGGTTCAAGTTTGAATTTTTCCTTTTTCACTTTATTCTATGGTGGTTCTTGCGTTGTGGGTCTTTGAGTGAGCTTTGCAAGACCCTGCATTTCGGGTTCTTGGTCATGTGAGCTCTAGAGGGCACTGGCATTTTCTTTGCAAAGAGCTTGCGATTGCGTCTTTTCCGGATTTGAAGTCCTCTTGATGAGTTGGGTCACTGTAGTTTGTTCCTCGCGAGTGGTGTCGGTGCAGGTTTTTTTTTTCCTTCTTGATTTGCTAGATCTGAATTGAATCCAGCTCGTCTCAGTTGCCATTGAGAATTATCGGTTGTGAGTTTACGGTTGCAGTGCTTGAAATGAGTGCATCTGCTTGCGAGCTCCAGTGGAAATGAGCTTGCTGTACTGAATTTTGCTTGGGGTTCATTCAGTTTCTCTCTTGGTCGTGCCTTGTCCAAAAGCTTAAGCCATAGGCATTTGGGCAAAAAGGGTTTCTGAATTCTTTTTTCCCGATTGGATTTGCTGGCTGCAAAGTTGTCATTTGAACTGCAAGTACTTTTAATTCAATTACGAGTCATTAAGTGATATCCACAAGCAAATGTCAATGTTTGGAGGGTATAACGTGTAAGTTGCTGCACCAAACATGGATTTATAGAATAGAAAGTCTGCTGGATTTGCATTCAGCGATATCCTGGTTTTGCTTGATTGTTGCATACTTGGCACTGGGCCTTGCTTTTCTCATTCGATTTAACACTTGAAGTTTCCGATTCATCTCAACTGCAGGTGGTTGACTTAAGTCCATACAAATTACCCTTTTGGAACCATTAGGATTTATCATCAAGGTTTTGGGCTTTCCATGTTCTCTGTGTGCTTGCACTTTCCTTAGTTATATCATATATGACAGTGTTGGATGTATCTTTACAGTTTTCCACTCCTTGATATTATTTTCCTGCATTTCAGGTGCCTAAGTTTCTGAGATGGGGGGTGATATAGACTCAGATGCCATTTTGGAATATGCTTCATTTCAGATTGCATCCGGGCAGGAGAGGTTAGTCTAGCTTCTTTTTGCAAGATTTACATTGGGGAGGTGTGGCAGAGTTACCCACCCTAGTCACAGTGTAGAACTAGAGTTCTCTACGTGCGTGACTGTTTTATGCGATAAATCTGGAATTCATATACGAGAATGAATTAGTTTCAATCATTGATGGTGATAAGTTCCTTAACTCGAGTTCCCTTTGTTACCATTTGGCCTGCTCTTTTCATCTGTTAACAATGACCATCCTGAAAATCTTACAGAGAATTTTCATCTGAGAAGTTTTTAAGTATGGAATTAAAAACCTCGACTGCAAAATTTCGAGCTTAGAATTTTCTGACCTTTAGGTTGGTTAAATAATAGTGGGATGTAGCTAATGGGGATGCTTACTACTGTTCTTATGTTATCTAATAAGTAGCCCGCTACTTCCTTCTTCTGGTTAAGAACTTGGCTAATTGCTGGCATATTGCTGAATCTCTTTTCATGTAAAGGTTAACAGAATTTCACCGTTAGCTTTATTGATGGCTGCATTGAAATGTTTAAATTGTCTCTTCATTCAAATCTAGGAGCAGCTCTCTTGCAGCCAGAAGTTCTCTAATCCTGTTTTTTGATTCTCTTTTTACTCACTCGCTTGCTTTCCATCTTGCTGGTGTTGCTATTAGTAGACTTCTCGGCATCTGAATTTTTTTTTTTTTTTGGGTGCTTCTTGAGAAATTTCTTGTTACTTTATATACTTCCCTGAAAATGTTTTGGGGATTACCCAGGTTTGAAGCATACGGTTGTGTTGATAACAAGGTGGAAAAGTTGGCAACTGGAGGATTGGATCAATTACTTCCCTACATACCTGCTCTGAGCGACTTGTACACGGAAGGCTCCAATTGTAACTTTAAAATACAGCTTCCCGACAATCTTTCTGGGTCAAGATGGTTCACAAAATCTACCTTTGACAAGTATATACCTTTTGATTACTTTGATTTTTTTGGTATTAACCTTGGTTGAGACAAGGTTATGATTTCTTAGAATCTTAATATACAAAAAATTTGATTTCTGTCCCAGTTTTCTGCGCATTGTCGGTTCACGAAGCCTTGCGACCATAACCAAACCGATAAGAGATGAGATGTCTCAATTGGAGGAAGCTAGAAAGTTTCAAGTTTCTTTGTTCCCCCAGGTAAATATCATGTGTCTCAGTGTCCTACAATACCCCTTTTCCTATAAAAGTTTAATGCTTTGAACGAGCAACTAACATGTTTTTCCTCCTACCAGCCTGGAACAGATGCTGAATCAGCGGATGCTTCAAGGTTGACTCTTGTTCTCTTCTCTGGCATCATTGGGTTTCAATGGTATTTTCTGCTCATCATGTCCGTTGTATCTTGCTCATTTTTGTTGTCTTGAAATCAGGAATGAACTATTACGAGCTATGGAATTGAGGCTTGTGGTGTTGAGAGGGGAGTTAGCTGCAGCTTTTGGCCAAGTTGCAGGTGACACCTACTCTGTTGAAGAGATGAACAACATAGCAGATTTCTCTCAACTTCTTGGAGCAGCAGAACTGGAGTAAGTTAGCCATGCAATTCAGGGGGCTTATATCTTTCTAGGTTTCTCTTTCCTCTGGATGATTTCATGATAGTAAACCAAGTGGATGTTCATTGCAGGAATGCTTTGCATAGGGTTCTAGAAACAAGCAAAAACAACCAGTTTGTCGATTCCGAGGAGAAATCCTCAATCAAATGCGATTCAAAGGATGTGGATTTTGCTAGGAAGGAGAAGAGTAATTTGATATCAAAGGCAGCAAACATAGAAATACCAGTACAGTACAAGGTTTCACCGGCTAAAGTTGCACAGGTTGAGCGAGAGAGCTCAACAGGAAGTGAGGATTCTTCAGACTCTAATAATGAAGATCAAACATCTGCAGAAAGAAGTCGAAGTATTTTAAGACCTGCATCACGTAGAAGGTCCGCATCTCCAATGCGCAGGGTTCAAATAGGGAGAGGTGGGTCCCGTAGAGCCGCTTCCCTAACAATCAAGAGCCTCAATTATTATCCTGCTAGAGAAAGGACTGTTGCTAATGACATTGATGAAGAGGGATCTGAGCAACCTAATAAGAAACCAGAAAATGATCTACGAATGAGTGTTCAGGATCGAATCAATCTTTTTGAAAGTAAGCAGAGGGATCAGGCTGCTGAGATTGAGAAAAGGAGTTCATTAGTTAACATATCTATAGGTGCAAATAAATCTGTTTTGAGGCGATGGAGTGCTGGTATGGGAGGCTCTTCCTCGTTCCAACATGAGTCAGAGAATAATCCAGATAGTACTCCAGTATGTTCAGGTGATACCGTGGAAGAGGTCCCAGAGGATTCAACAAAAGTGACTGCAGAAGTGAATGTCATGTCTGAAAGTCAACGTATTGTTGAGACTGATGAAGATGTAAGATTGGAAGAACGGGAAAGGGGGGGCTCTCCTCTGGTAGGAAATGTCTCAGACAATAGAGTGATCCAAGGAGAAGAAAATAATGATAGGTCAATATCCTCAGCTGAATGGAATCGGCAGAAAGAAGAGGAGTTGAACCGGATGATGCTAAAAATAAAGAAAAGTAAGAGTGCTCCTAGTAAAGCCGAAATCAGTGGAAGTCAAGAACTTTCTGTTGAGCAGAGAGGTGGGTTTTATGATCGATATAAACAGAAGAGGGATGAGAGGCTTAGAGGAGAGAATGCTGGAAAACGAGCAGAAAAACAAGCACAATTTAGAGCCATGCAACGGACTCTAAATGAGAGGAAAGCTGAAATGGCCTCCACTAATATAAATGATACCGGCAAAAAGACTTCCTCAAAGAAGCCCCAGAAGCCACTCAGGACAGCATCTCAACCTGCAAAAGTTAAGAAAGAAACCCCAACTCCTTCGGTAACCAAGAAGACTTCCCCGAAAACATCCCTTGTACCCGCGACACGTAAATCGTGGCCATCAACTCCAACAATGAGAACCACGGGAACATCACCAGCTAAGGTTTCTGGTGCCTTATCTTCTACAGGCACTACACCAACACGTCGAAAACCTCAGCCAGCAGGTCCTACGCCGACTCTCTCTCGCCCAAAACCCAAGTCAGAAAAACCACTTGCGCAACAAAAGAATGTCAGAGAAGCCCAATCAAATAAGCAGAGGATCTCAAAGACTCTGGATGATAAGAAGCTGCAACCAGTGACTAAAACTACCAGAACTGGGAAAAGTAAAGCTGTGACCACTTCTTTAGATGGCTCTGGTGCAGTTTCGGCTAAGCCTAGTTTCTATAACAAGGTAACCAAGAAAAGCAGTGTGGTGCCCTTGGAATCAAAACCTCTCCGTAAGAGCTCTGGAACTGGTCCTGGTGTTGCTGCTTCTGCAAAGAAAAAACCTACTGAGCTGGAGGAACCAGTGACTAGGTGTGGAAATTCAAGCGAAGAACAAAAGAATGAGCAAATTGGTGTTGTTTCTGACCTGATAAGTCAGCACGAAGTGGAAGACGGCACATCAGTGGTTGTAGCTGATGCTACGGTGGAGCCAGAAACACATGAAAGTAGCACTCAGGAGTGTAATGAAGCTGAGAACATGGATCAAGTTGTTCACGAGGGTGATTTAGGTCCAAATAATATTACAGAGCCTTTAGATGTCCAAACTGAAGGAGAGTCGACCATCTCTCCTATGGCTTGGGTAGAAATTGAAGAGCATCAGGATCCACCAAATCTATGTGATGACCCTGCCTCTGAAGTACTATCTCATGTCAATGTTGTACCAATTGGATCATCAAGTCCACGGGTGCGCCATTCTTTATCACAGATGTTGCAAGAAGAAAGTAGTGAACCTGACATTTGTGAGTGGGGTAATGCCGAAAATCCTCCTTCGATGATATACCAGAAAGATGCTCCTAAAGGATTGAAGAGACTATTGAAATTTGCTCGAAAGAGCAAGGGGGATGGAAACACATCTGGTTGGTCTAGCCCATCTGTGTATTCGGAGGGAGAGGATGATATGGATGACCCTAAAGTTTCTAGCAAGAGGAGCAATGAAAATCTATTGAAGGCACTTCATGCAAAGAATCTTGTGGCTAATGAGCAAATTTCTGGTGAATTGCCTCTTGACTTTACTACTTTGCTTCTTTTCTGCCAGTTGTTAGATTTAAATTTTTTCTGGTCCTTTCTTCATCATATTTAATATTTTTGTAACGGTTTTAGTCATTGTGTTGAGCAGAACTTGTATCCCTGCTCCTATTCTTCCTGAAACTGCTTTTTGCTTGCTTTACTTGATTTTGTCAGCCCAATTACTGCATATATCGCGATCTTGTAGTCCTCATTTCTGGAATTCTTTTGACACAGCTCATCTGGGTGGTCATAAGTTTCACGACAGTCTTGTTTCAGCTGGAGCTTCTACAACGAAAGGTGGGTTTGCTTGGCGAGTTTCTTGATATCTTTGTTGCAGATCTTTCTATTTGATATTAACCTATCCACTTCTTCTGAAGTCAGGAATTGGCCTGGTGTAGACCCTAATTAATTGCATGCTTCTCTTTTTCAGCGTCAAGGTCATTCTTCTCTCTTTCAGCATTTAGGGGCAGCAAACCAAGCGAGACCAAGTTCCGGTAACCTCTGAGGATAGCTGAACCTCGGCTCCTTGAACAGTTGCATCCTCTTTCAACCCCAAGGCACACAGTATAGGTCTAGAGTTGTATAATCCATGTGATATCTTGGTTTTCACTTGCTTCTGACTCTTGTTTTCAATAGATTTGAGCCCCGCCTCCTCACATCCATCCAGGCAGTTGTGTTTTGTCGGTGAAGGTTTGTGTAAATTCAACCAAAAATGAAAAAAGAGAGACTGGTTACAATTATCAACAACTAAACCTTAGAATGTCAGACATCTATTCATTCTAGAAACTATGTTGTTACATCATGATAGTGTATCTTATTCAAATTCTGAGTTTCTCTTCCAATGTTTGCTGCTACATCTACCTTGCAAGCTCTGATGGAGTACTTGTATCTTACATGGACCCTCCACTTTCATCTGTGTCCTAACCGTGCATCAAAAACTGACATGGAAGAGATGGCGTTCGGAATTGCAGATATTCTCAAACTGGGCGTTTTTTCTATCGGCTCGATGTCGGTTTACTCATGGAACTTTCTCTTATGCAAAAAGAATAAGTCCTACAAACTGTGCCAGGCAAATCGAGTTTTATAAAAGTTCACACGGATGCAAAAAAACAAATGTTTTCATATCTTTTTTTAAAAAATAATAATTTTTATTTATTTGGTGATATGCTGTAAAAATTGCAATTGAAAATGTTTTCGATTGTTTGGACCTCATTTGAAATAACGAGCTTTGAAGATGAAGAAATGAGCCTTAGTTAAGAGATTTATCATGCTTGGGAATCCCTCTATTTAGAAATGGGAATTCGTTTTACCTACTTTTGTTTGACCTTAACTACTTTTTCACGAAATAACCGTATTCAGTGAATCAAACAAGTGACAGTGCGTAAAACTAACTTGCGAAAAGTCCTTTCATTAAAACAAACATGCCCTTAAATCCCCATTCTGCATAATCTCCCGTATGAGCCATGCTTATTGAGTCATTGTCAGGGGCTGTTATCCTTAGCTATCAGAGGCAGTAGTTGTCTTAATTTGATGAAAAGATATCTAAAATAAAAATCATCGTATCTTCTATCCAATTGGCACTTGGGAAGAAAGTTTCAGGAGTCGGGCATGTTTGGTCCTCCAAGTTCAAATTTCAACATTTTGGTCCCTAATGTGTTGTTTTCATGCTTGATAGTCAGTGCTTATCTTCTAATAGTTAAGCTTAAATCAACAGTATAACCCGGCATGAACCGGAAAATTTCACCCCCTTCATCTATTTCATTCCACATCCAACTACTAAGACTGTTATTCATTACAAACGTCAACTAGCTCCGGAAGCCTTCATCGAACGCAAAATTTAGGAGGTGGAAGCTACAAGGGGAACCGAGCTAGTTGTACAAAAGGCCATAGGACATATACAATACCTAAATCAATACCCTTATCCACAAATTCTAAAAGCAAAAGGGTACTTCCAAAAAGGATTCCTTCAAGTCCAGTCTGTGATGACGTTACATCAACGGCAGACGCCACAAAATGATGCTTGATCGACATACCATCTGTCCCTTCCAAAAGGTAACATGCAGAGCAACCAGTCCCCGACGGGAGTTCTGACTCAAAATTGCTGTTACATACTGAAAACAGAAACATTAAAAGAAAGTCAATATGAAAAGCTCAACAATGTGAACAATCGAGATGGAATATCAAGAGGAGGAAAATACACCAAGAGCAAGGTAACGATCTGATTTCCAGATTTTCTTTCCTTTCTGAAGAATCATGGTAAACCAGATTCTTGGAAAATTGCTTAGTAGGAGAACCACACCCTACCCAGGGTTTAGCACTTTCGGATAAGTCAATAACACAAGAAGAGTTTTCAGAACCACTATAATAACTATGTTCAAGTAGCATCATCATTCTATCACGTTGTAAATATTACTTCCGGTCCCAAAAGACAAAAAATTGCCGCTAATGCTCAAGGAAAATCCAATTACACGTGTTCACTCCTATGTAAATACCTCCAAGCAGAGAAATGTACATTATTGAAAATGCCTGTAAAAGGATTATCTTGAATAAGAAAGGTTCAAATGAGTGATTTGCACACCAAACAGATGGAAAGATGCACCAAGACGGATTCATGTAGACATCTTGGATCATGCATCAATGAGAGTTTAACAGAATCAGACAACAACAAGAAACTGAAGCATGCACACTTCTACACGACATAAATTATAGGCATATTGATATGACGTTATAAACTTCACTTCCCCAATAAACAAAGTTAACCTGAGATCCGTCTTTAAAGATTTAAATTGATAAAAGAGGAAAATACAATAGGTTCCTAAAAGATTTTAATTAAATTCCACACTAATAAAGAAGACGACTATACTCATAATTCAAAACATCTAGAATAAACGATCTAAATCCAAAACACACAAGTGCACAGAGAGAGAGAGAGAGAGTTATTGCGACCCTTATATCTAAGCAACAAAATTTTACGAGGAAAAGAGGATTACGCAAATATGCAGGAAGGCCAACAAAGAAAATGCACAAAGCCAGAAAACACAAAAGAGAAGCTAAAAAATGAAACTCATTCCATACCCTTTTTTCCTTAAAGACAAAACCTATAGAGAAACAGGGGAGTACATTATCCAAATATACAGGAAGCACAACAAAGAAAATGCAGGACAAAGCCACAAAAACATAAGAGAAGCTAAAAAGTTAAAACCACATTCCAATGCAATGAAACTGAAACTTCAAATCCTCCATTCTTTTATTCAGCCAAATTTTGTCCCAAAAAGCATAGGTTGATTAAACTTGGCCACACGAGACTAAAGTGTACGTCTCCATTTAGTATTAAGAACAAGAGAGTGAACATCATTCAGCAATTTTGCTTGTCTAAGAAACACTCCAAAAAATTTGGTGGGGGTAGTTAGACCATGTGCTGCTATAAAGGAAAAGAAGATATCTCATGTTTTCTAGTATTGTCTCCGACAAACCACTTAAGTAGCATAACAAGAGGGTTTTTGATGAGTAAGCCACAAGATCCTAAACATATGGGTATCTTATTGAACACCACATGCCATGAACAGAGACAACAAAGTAGTAGTTGCATCTTCACAAAAATCTTGCAGTTATAGTGCGAAAAGAATACCAACCATATAGCTTAGACCATGCAACGCTGCATCATGCTCATCCGCTTTCCAGTATAGAGAACTATAACACAAAGTAATCACGGCATTCTGATGTTCCACAGAGACATTTCTTTTTCCTTAAGTTAAAGCCATTATCACCTTCTTGAGGCAGAGTTCCATAATCATAAGTCAACTCCGTCATCAGAGGAATATGTCTAACTGCAAAAAAGGCAATGTGAACAAAAGACTCATTGTTTTCTTCATAAATAACTGGTTGCCAAAAGACATTTGGGTTGCAACTATGATTCATGAAGCGAGCCACATTTCCGAAGTCTTTGGCAGTCATAATTACTGGAGAAGGAATATCAGAATCCTCTGAAGCCCCATTTGTACCCTCTTCTCCTAGCAATCCAGGTTCATAATTCCACTTGAACGGCTCGTAGCTACAGCTTGAGTCAAAGATATATTCATCATTATCACCTTCCTGCAGCTTCTTCTTTAGTCTGTCTTTGTCAATGACTTCACCAGCATATTCACATATAAAAGCTCCAGCTCGAATAGGATCATATGAACGTAGGCCCCAACCCCTATCCTTTGTCTTGAACACCTCCAGACGGACTTTCAAACCACTCTGTGAGACTCGAATTTTGCAGTTAGGCCCACATGGACAGGAAGGGCCACATTCATACACGAGCGGCTTTCGGCTCACCAGAACCCCGCTGGTAGTATATGGAAGATCACCACTATTTTTCCTGATGCAAGCACAGTTGAGATCACCAGCAGCACACCCTTTACGACAGCCGCATCCATAAGAGGACTGCACTATTGCAAATGTTTTCGAGTACTTTGGAGTGGAACAATAAGTAAAGTAAGCAGGTCCTTTCTCATCGTCAAAATCGTTAACAAGGGAAACAGCAATTGTCTCGGCCCCAGAAGTCAAGTCCGGAAGTATAAGTCCAGGACGGGATGAGACATTTTCCTTCCATTTTTCAATTGATTTCCAAACAGCAAAGGCTTCAGGCTGCCCTGGTACTCTCACAAACTTGTATTTAAAAGTATTTGCACCAGATTTGCCTTTCTCCACCCATGATTCTTGTATAACGTAAAGGCCATCATATACATAGATCTTTGCGTTCGGATTGGCTACATCTCTGATACCTCGAATAACTCTGACCTCATTGGCTCGACGCATGCTTCTTTCCAAAGCAAGATTACCCCTTTCAAGTTTCTGGTCACCAACAGGCTTATCTCGGGTCATGGCCCCACCTTGGCCACTGTAGATCAAAATATCCTTGTCTTCTGCATCATCATCGTAATATCCAGATGATACGATGCTTACAGCTAGGGGTTCTTCATCCAAAGAACCTTTGCCACCTATCCAGTCAATTCCTCCCATAGACTGAGAATGAAGACCCACCATACACAACTCCATCCGAAAAAAGAAAATGTCACCAACTTCAACCCCAGGGACAACTCCAATTCTTTTCCTCATGTTTGTCCTAAATCCTTTGGTCATCAAAATATTGGCAGCCCTCAAGTCCGACCTCCTTGCTAATCCACTAGGAACTTCCTTGGCATCCTCCAATTGGCTCAGCCTCCTACGAAGCCCATCAAATGTGATTAGTACACGATTAACCACGTTCCTGCTCCCATCGTCTCGTTGTGCTTGACTGATTGGAACAACATAATTTGCAGCGATAGCCGGATTAAGATGAAATTTTCTCCCCTTTTCCTTCTTCTGGGAAGAAGTAGACCCACGTGTCCGAGAAGAACTACGCTTTTTACTATTGGAAGGCCCAGCTTCTTTTCCTGATTGATCTACATCTCCATTTGCCATCTCAGGGGTTCTAAAAGCACGAATTGGCGCCGGAGCAGCCGGAGGAGTCCACGTCGGGGGTTCCTCGGGCTGGTTGACTTCAGGTGTCTCAGAAGGCGGTGGCATGCTAAAAGGGTAAAATGGGGAATAACCCGGAGGAAAGGGACCGCTGGGAGATGGACACAAAAAGGGTGGAGCTTCATTGGCATTCGGGAAGATAGGCCTCAGACTCCGCAGAGGCTTGACATCCAAAACCCTTGACTTATCGAAAGCTGGAGGAACAGCATTGAAACCTGAACCTCCTTGCATTTACAAACTCCGGGGAGATTAACACTTTAAAGAAACCTGATGTGTTACCACTGCAACAACAACACACCGCCTGAAGAGCTCTTCGGAACAAGTAGTTTCGCTCATAACAACTCCCGGAATCCACCTCGATGACCTTTATTCATGATATGAGACATTCTCCTTCCCTGAAACTC
The DNA here is from genome assembly GCA_014182375.1 of Eucalyptus virginea. Taxonomy (NCBI): domain Eukaryota; kingdom Viridiplantae; phylum Streptophyta; class Magnoliopsida; order Myrtales; family Myrtaceae; genus Eucalyptus; species Eucalyptus virginea. Next base: position 55,403,054 of record CM024520.1, read on the forward strand.
AGGAACACGGCAACTTACAGGATAATATTGTAAATCTGACAAACACAACCTTCTTAACCAGGGCAAAGTCAAAGGGTCACCCAGAAACCATACCTGAGAAAAAACAACAAATAAAAAAAAGCTTAAAGAAGTTCGTCCACACGAATTCTTTAATCGCTTTAAAACACATGCAGCATAACCTCAAGCCTAAGTTTCGGATCAAGCAACGATCTTTGAAGGAAATGAGGATTCTAAAAACCCAAAGCTTCGAACTTTGAAGCCCAGAAAGAATATCCAGATCTACACCCAAAAAAATACCTCATTTTTTTCTCGCAGGACATCATAATTACGCATTCCATCGAGGGGAAAGAAGAGGGACGAGAGCGATAAAGATAAAAGTCTCACCTTTCCGGTCGGTTTACATCATGCTAGGGCTTCGAAGGCTAGAACAGCCAAGGATCGATGGTCCAAACCGGCAAAACATCCAGAACCCAGTTATCTCCACAACGAGCGACTTCAAAAAGTTCAAACCCTCATGTCATTTTCTCTGTGGGACTCTCTCTATCTGGGTTTAGCTCTTGCTTGCGTGAAGAAGATCGTAGACCGCTTTTATACCTGCCATCTATCCACACGCCCTCTCCCTCTCTCTCTCTCTCTCTCTCCCCCTGTTTTGTTTTGCTTTGTCCAAAAAGTAGGACTCTTTTTAGGACATAAGCAAACGGTCTTGTTTTCCCTCATCTTTTTCGGTAACATGTTTTGACGAAATTACATTTTATACCAGAAAGTTACATTTCTTTCTCAGGGAGAATCTATACTTTAGTTCTTCTCAATACGTGGCGCTTCAGAGAATATTAAATGACTATTCCTGATTAGTATCTTGATTACTCACTTTGATGGGTACTGATTCGTAAAATTAACCCACTAAAATTACTCTACTATATTCTGTAATAAAAAAGGTTTAATCTTGCGAATTTGGGTCAATGGCAATTGGTTAATGCCCAGATGGGTTCAAGTCTGGAATATAGTAGCTTTTTGGCATTGATTAGCATTGATTAGTGATATCTAATCCTAATCATTAGATGCAAAATGAGCAGATATCATAAATGAAATTATGGCATGTGGAGTCCTTATCATGAATGATGAATATCAGGATTTCTAATCTATTGATAAGGAAAGTTAGCTTACAAATAACGACAACTTTTACTGGTTAATTTTCTTGATGAACAAATAAAAAATGCCTTATCATCAAGAGAATTATATTGCATCCGTCACCCTGTTCTCTGGTCACAGCAGCCACCTCAAACCCATGACATCACTCGACATTGACGGCAAAAACTGTACGGACGGAATGTCTGCCGTCGGACCAAGTTAGAGACCCGAAATTGTAGCCACCGGGAGCCTCTTTCCCTTGGAAGGAGACATTGTAAGAGACCCTCCTCGCATTTGGACTGAAATCAATCTTACTTGGGGAGACTTCTACTATCAGTCCCATGGGACTGTCCACACTAGCGACGTATGTCGAATTCGCGGGTCCCACGTTCGTGACTGTTCTCGTGACCACTCTTGCCAATCCATGCCGGTTGAGACTGCCTATGGAGATGGACGGATAGTTGATGTCGGATACGAGCTCGTCGCCAGAGTTTTTGGGGCAGTGGAATTTGGAACCGGCCATAGAGTTGATGTTCTTTTGTGAGTAGCCCAGGTAGCAGAGGAACTTGAGGTAGTCTTGTCTGGTGGTCTCGAATACTAATCCCGGGTGAAGAGCTCGGTAAGGACTGATTTCTCCGACTCCGATTTCATGTGGGTTTGCGAGGCTCCTTGAACTGTTCATCAATGGCTTGCCCTCATTGTTGACAAAGGTCGCTGAAGACATCAAGCAATGGCCACACGTAAATGACAACTGCATAATCATACTTGTCATGATATGGACAATCTAATTACTCAAATGAGTTGATATTCCACTTCTAAACCAAATTGCACCCCGTGTAGGATGAATCGTGATGTATTTCGATGACGAGGATCTTCAAATTATTTATCAGTGGCATACCTGTTGTCATAAGTGCGGATTTGATCATTGAAGAGCTCCATGTCCTGTGAACTGACTTGATTATCGCAGCTGCTCCTGAGACGTGAGGACAAGACATTGAAGTACCGGATTTTATGCTAAATTTAGATGGCTCCTCGCCAAATGGAACACTCCCGGGATCATTCTTCGGAATGTCTGCTGCTAAAATGGCAACTCCCGGCGCCATTATATCAGGCTGCAAACGTGACGGTTGAAAGAAAATGTCATGCAACTTCATGAATATGTGTGTGTACCCATATCATTTCGGATATTTGATGTGCATATCAGAAAAAGAAATAACCTTAAGGATGTTTTCTGTTAACTCTCCAGGACCTCTTGATGAGAAAAGTGCAACAGTTGGTGCTGGTCTTTGGCCAGAAACTGCGGCTGCCTTAAGAATGGTTGCAGTAGGATATCTGTAGTAAAGGAACAAAACCAGAGGACCACAGTTCTCATGTCAGTTATAACATATTCGCTCAAGGATGGGGACAAAAACAACCAACTGATGAGCTCTTCCATCAATTGCCGAGAAAAAAAAAAAAAAAAGAACAGGAACTCTTCAATCGATCGGAGTCCTTTGATCATTCTAATTTTCATTTTTGATATGGATGGAGAATCAGTATAGTGCAATAGGTTGATCTGTGTTAGTGGAAAATAAGGATGAGTGATTAAATAATGTCAAACGCTAAGAAGAGGTACATGAATTAAACTAAATAATCATTTCAGGAATTCAAACATGAAATGGCGCATAACAGCAGCGTCAGTACTCATTTCAATTATGTTACCCCATGACATAAAGAATGAAGACTTCATCAGACAATAAATCCCTGCTATGGACAGTGACATTTAGATCATGTGGATTATTGCCCGTTCATTTTGTCATAAGCTTCGCATAGAGAGTAAGCTGATCGAAGATAATGGGTCGCTTTTTTATTGGCATTATCCACAGCATATTATTGCAAGGACATTGTAAGATATGCTCACTTGGCAGAACTGATGTACTTTAGAATCTTGTACCCAGCAACATTGTCAACCTGTGTGAATGGAAAAACACCTGAATCGAGAGGATCTCCAACTTGATTCTCACCAATCAGAATCATCCCTTTGGCTTTGGCATCTTCCACAACAAGCTTTTTGATCTTTCTAGACCCCATGGGATCAGTGTCAACGCAAACGACAATTTTTCCAGCAACTTTCGTCCAATCTATTGATCCTGGTATGCAGTTCCTGCACAATGGTAAAAGCGAAATGACATTATCCCTGGAAATCACTCACGTAAAATTATGCATTTCATAAAAATGTCAGGTAGGTATTTTCTTTCATATTGCAATTTAAGAAATATTTATGAACCTCTACCACCGATATAAAAACAAACGATGCCATAATGTATGTGAAGCAATCAGCAAAACATCAATACATAAATGTCAGGACTCTCTTTGGTCATGGTCGATTCAACATTATGTCGTATTTTCTTTGTGTTGAGGTGCTAGACAATAGCTACAATATTTGGCACCCAAATATAGTTAAAATAGATGCGTACTTAAAGAACAAGATACTGCCATATGACTAGAGGGAGCTTACCAACAAGAGACAAAAGGGGGAATTTTCCAGCTTGTCTAAAGCTAAAAGAGAAATATGTCTGTAAGGCAGACATCCATTAAAATCTTTGGAGTGGATCACATAAGCGGCCATCACATATCTACATGCTAAAGTTGCGAGTATGAGGTATCACTACCTTGCTTCATCTGCAGGGGTAAAATTAGCCGCAGCATCCTTAGCATACACAAGTGGATACTTCTTTGAGTCAGTGAGGTTCGAAAAATTGATAGCAGATCCCTACAAGACAAATTTTCAGAAAAGGACTAATCTGTGCCACAACGATGAGCTCAAAAGTTCAAAAAAGAAACTCCCACATTGCTTAAAAACGCTAGAGATTTCAGTTGGGCAAATTACCTTAAATATTCTCCCGCTGCCAAGAACCACTGCGGATTGAAATTCCCTATCGATGCTAGAAGCTGCAGCCGTGAAAATCCAAGGAGCTGTATTCACAACAGTGTAAGGGTCAGGCCCATCATTCCCACCAGAGCAAACCACCAAAACTCCCATCTGTTCCGCATGAAATGCACCGATAGCAATAGGATCATGCAGATAATCAGCCTGAAATGTTGAGCTCGACCCAATCGAAATAGAGATGATATCGACTCCGTCCCTTATTGCATCATCGATGGCCTTGAGGATGAGCGAGCCAGAGCAACCCTCTTCGGTGCAGGTCTTGTAGGTCGCGATCCTAGTGGATGGAAAACCGCCCTTTGCCGTTCCTTTGGCTAAGCCATAATAACTTGCATTGGCCACCAGTGCACCGCCTGCTGTGGAGGCTGTGTGTGTACCGTGGCCAACCGAGTCCCTTGGTGACCCGGAGGCTTTAGTTGATTCGGTGCCAGTGCCATTAGAGCTGCTTGATCGGATGCCATAGTATCTTGCACCTATTAGCTTTCTGCATTGTTTTCACAATGACAAACTTCCATCAATCAAAACAGACCCAAATGCAGCAATGACTGAACAATTGGGGGGTTGAAGGCTTTGTGGAATTTAATAGTCCTTCTCACCCGCTAAACTTATAAACTTTTCTTTTGGTGTATTTCTTATGAACAAAAGTTGGGACAAGGATGATTAATTACCTGTTGCAATTAGTTTTCTTGAAATCTGATGCTTCCATGCAAGTTCCCTTCCATCTTGCAGGGACTTCATTAACTCCCTGATCACTGAAGCTCGGAGACTCTGGCCATATTCCTGCAGCAACATATGACATGTTGGGTTCATTACAACAGCATCCATACATAGGCATGGGAATGAAAGATAAGGTTTTGTGAGATGACAGTCATTCGACTAATTGTCAGCTTGTAAATAAATAGAGTTGTCCCTATGGGGGGCTGTCTTGATATGAATGCAACTACAAATTTTTCCTTGTATGGGTCAACTTATGTTAAGTAACCAGCCTCTGGTTTTCTTCTGAAAACATGGTAGGAACTGTCCACGTGTTCTCCAAGAAGCACTGGGAGTTATTTGTCATTGGTCTTTCATCGTAGAAATTGAACTCAGAGATGAGATATCTCTTTGGAAAGTTGAATTTTTCAAAAACATTGCATGCATTGCCTTGATTGATCCCTAAACTAAAGTCTTATCCTTAATGCTCAGAGGTTTTATTATTTATGCTCTGCTACAAAAGCAAATAATGCAATCCATAGCATTAATTTAGCATAGGATACTTGAGAAAGATTAATTACCTGTGTCAATAACTCCAATTATGACATCATTGGATGGATGCTGCTTTTGGCTTCTTGCTTGTTCACTTGACCCCACTTCCAAGAAATCCCAAGAGCGTGTTGTATGAAGTTGAAGCATAGGATCAGGAAACACTGATAGCACCTTCTCATGGCCTGGTTTTACAGTCCAACACTTTCATTAGAGATTGTAGTGTAAAGTTTTTTTTTTTTCAACTTGTGACACGTCTGCATCATCAAAACACCTTAACAAGAGGAGAAACAAAACGACTGCTTTATTTTTCCATAAAGCAACAAAACAAAAGCTATATCAGCTTCTCCATATTTATAATCTTAACTAATAATGCTGCAAACTTGGCTAAAATTAGCTGGTGGTCTGTGCTGACATATGTGCTCTTCAGCTCTCCATGGTTTTGGTGATAAGAACAAAAGCAGATATTGACAGGCTTGGACAACAAATGTTAGCAAAAAAAATAAAAAATCTAACAATAGACTATTTTACCCATTTTTCGGCTGTAGCAACAAAAAATGATAAAACGAAAAAAAGAAAAAAGTCAAACTGTTTGACCACAATACCAGGGCTAGTCCCACGAAGAACAGTGAAAGCACAGTTCAAGGATCATTCCACAGCTTGCTGTTGAGCAACCAGCACGTTAGGTGATGATTTCTGTCTAAAAATGATGTAAATGAATAGCCATTAAGTGCGTGTGAAAGTTGATGATTATCCCATAAACGCGCATTTAAGAGTGATTGACGACGATATGCTTACAGAAATTGGTCCACCCCACCATCCACAGACACTCCACACCCAGCATGCGTAGAATAAATGTTATGCACTAAATGGTAACAGTAGCATGACCAAGTATTCATGAACCAAACGCTCATTACCAGATAATTTAGAAGCTTCACTTTCTGTGAGCATGGCCGAGAAACCTCTAAATGCATGGTAATAATGGTGGAGTAGAGACACTTTCTGGTTCCTTTGCCTGACCAAATTAAAGAAAAAAGGAGATAAATTACAACAATTAGAAAGAATATCAAATGAGGAGTAATAAGTTGAGACAACGATGATCAAATTATACAAACCTTGAGCTAATGGAGGATAGAAGTTGCAGGTGAGATAATTCTGCAGCTTCAACATCTTCTCTGTCTCCATTTGATGAACTTCCCATGTACACAACATAAGGCTTCAAGTTTACCAAACGGAAAAAAGAAAAGAAAAGAAAGTTAGAGCTTTCATTTTCGTATGCAACAAGGAGCAGTTAGTTCCAGCAATGAGGATTCTTTTAGACAAATTCTTATAATTATGCAGAGTATATTGTATATATGCAAGCACTTGCACTTACCTGTGGAATTGGGTTTGAAGATGTGACGGAAGAGATGAAGAACCAGGGAAGAGAAAGAAAAAGGAGGGATTGAAGAAGAAGGAGAGGAGAGGCCATTGGTGAGAGAGATCTGAGTATGGTTCCACAAGGAGTGAAAGTGAAGAAGAAGGCAAGAACTCCATGAGAGACCATGCATTTAAATACACTCACATTGGATCATGGGCAATATAACATAATCACTTAAAAGAATATATGGTTGAGTGTGAGCTAAGTTGCCCACCTCAAAAAAGTACAGCCATGACACTGAATATGATAAGGAAGTGGAAAAAGCCCCAAAACTTAGGTGATTAAATTCCATCATTAGACTCTCCCTATCTCTCAAACTCTCTGTTCTGATCCAAAGTGCAAGATTTGGAAGATCATGTGTGATGACTCTGTCATTTTTTGACTGATTTTGGTCACATTAAGCTCTCTCTCTCTCATCCTCCTCCTCCCCCTGTGCTGGCAAATAATTATCTGTGTGACCCACCAAGAGATAATTTTTGTTTGGCCAGTTGTGCTTGTCGGTTGATGCTCTTCGTTGAGGCGTAATAAAGACTTAATTCCATGTGAACCAAGGATTGAGATGATAACACCTGATTTTTTAGAGCCTGGAGGAAACTGCGGGAGGCAAGTTGTCTCTCTTTTGGGGAAAACGGAAAAGATGAAGCCTGCCCCGCCTGAGAACATACTGCATGACTTAATTCCATAGTACACTAACTAAAATAACCGTTTTAAGAGAAACTACATACGATGCATGCACTGAAAAGTCCCGCTGTAGATGTCATATTTCTACCAAGTAGCAATTGTGTGCTTATTGAATGTATTGGATATCATTTCTCCAGCTTTATAATTTTTTGAATTTCGAAGGTACATTTTTTTTTTTTGGCATGAGTGGAACCGCAACTAAAATATGATGTAGGGTCGGGCATGATCAATCAAGCCTTACGCTGAATATAACAACACTTCACATTTTTCGAGACATTAAAAATGACTAAATTTTTTTTTTTAAAATTTGGCAAACAATACTATTTTTTATAGTGTGTTCGTCGGTGCATTAATGCAATACCATCACAGAATAGGCTTCTGCAAGAGAGAAGCAAAGCGTAAACTGGATTGCTTTTGTTTAGGCATGTGGGCTCTCTCTCTCTCCCCCCCTCTCCCCATGTGTCCGACAGGCAGAATAGAAAAAAATCAAGAGCATTCTCTTCTTATTCGGTCTAATCTTGAGACTACCACATTGTGATTGCACTTGCATGTTTTTCCTTAGTTGAAGTAGTTGCAGCTGTCGAAGATAAGCCACGTGAGAAGTGGTGTGTTGTGGCTTTAGCCTTTTGCTTTGGCTCGAGTTTTGCACCAAAGAATATCGGGAGTTTCGATAGAGATTTTCCTAAACTCTCTTTGAATTTTTAAGAGAAACGATTGGCCAATAGTGTCTTACTTATAGATAGATGCATTTGAGGCAGACACAACTAAAAAAGTGGAAAAGCTATGCCGCATGAAATTCTAGGTGCGACAAGCCCTCCAAACGAAGTCGAAAAGCGATGCTACATGAAGTGGTGTATCGTTCATGGCACAAACAAAAGGGATATACATTACTTGCAGTGTCAGCAATGGGCATGCGCTAGTGCTTCTTTTGCAAAAGACGAGGGAGATAAGATGACGGGAAGCTTCACTAGGCAAAAGGTGCAAAATTCTCTCCTTTTATTCTGTAGTCTAAATCCCAGATGACAAACACGAGAGAACATTCTCTTCTCCTTCACGTTCTTGATTTTCCTACCCATACAAGTTGTATGCTTTTACTTTCTTTTGCCTCTCGTCTCTCCCCTTGGGTCTTTTTCCATAATCTCTCTTGTCTACTGTGGAGCACACAACACTCAGTAGCTTTGTTATCGATCCGGTGTCAACTTCATCTCTCTTATGCTCGTGGTCATCGACTCATCGGTGTGTTTTAAGCTTCATTTTCATTTGTACAGGTCAAGCAATGACACTACGCCTTGATAAGACTATTCCACCTTCATTTGCTGTACCGCCAAGAACTTTTGGTTTATGCTTTAGCTCACTCCGGTTTGTCACATCATTATACTCAGTCCTGAAATAGGGGTAAGAGAGTGAAATCTCACGTCAGATCTTTTTACACACAATGCCCCAAATTAAAAATTGCTTTTTCTTGGCCATCAGATCGAATGTTTGCTTGAACTTGGTTTTCATTATAACAGCTCTTTATATGCTGCCATGATGTTGTTCCGCAAACTCGCTCATTTACTTCCTCGCCTTCTTTCTCACTGAGACAGATTCGATCAAGACAGCAGATGGACAGTGCAATTGCAGACATGCTACTGAGACTGAGGCTGGATTACAAAATTGATTTATTAAGTTACATAGAGAACTCTAATAAGAGAAATAAACAAGTGGGTCAGGCACCCAATAAGGATCTGCCTCATCGCTTTTTTATAGACTAGTTTAACGACCTCTAGCAATGTTCCAACCAAACCAATCACTTACGAGAGTCATTTAAGACATTGTTTCCTTTACGTAGAACCAAATTCTATCTAAAAGTGCCCCGCATGTTCAACTTCACTGAAATATCTACAACGTCCTCTTACCTTCAGATTAGAGAACCCAAAAGAGAAAGGCTCGCGATCGAGAAGAACATAACTCTACATTTAACTTATAGACGTTGCTTGACGTCACAACATCCACCTTACAGCTTCAGGTGCAAAAATCCCAGGAACCATTTATTGACAGAAGAGCGAGGCTACAAGAGCATTACATATTGGGACTTCAAGGTAGAAAGATACGAAACCATGAGAACAAACCGATACTAGAACAAGAGGGAAACAGATTAGCCACCACAGCTTCATTCAGTGGTCACTCGCAGATTACAAAGCATGTCCATGCCTTTCTGCTGCCGACAATACCCATCACTTAGTCCTGCAGGACTATCTTCTTGGGTTATATCATAGATGCACTTTCAACTCTTGCAGTTTCTAATGAAACTGATTTTATTATTCGAGACGGAAGGCCAGGAATATACAGTAGCAGAGGAAGGTAGACAAACATCTGAAGCCTGACCTGAGCAAGTTTTATTTAGGTTCTTTCTCCACCAGCTGGGTTTTCAGAAACTCCAGCACCGATTGCCGCTGTATAGGGTGCTAAAAATGTCAAAACAAGCTTTAGTAGCAAAAGTAGAAATCAAGCCAAGAAAATTCATCTTACGCGCTGTTCGAGACCAATATCTTCAGATTTCAGTGTCAATGATTCCAGCAGCTTTATGCCTTCTTGAAATCCTTGAGTGGCATTATTTTCATTTCCAAGGCTCCTGTCGACATCCGCCACTTTCGCCAGAGAAACAGCCACATCCAGAATCTGTTGACAGATGGATGACCAATTACCGACTATTAATAACAATTAAAGAAATTCAACAAGGATGACCAATTGCCAACGTGAATTTGCTTGACACGAAAAAATCAAATTTATCAAGTGACCAGTGTTCCGTTCACACTGAACAAAAGTATCGTTCAAGGTTCGCTCTTTTGAGAGTCTGTCCAGAAGAGAATGGCAAAGTATTTACTATCCATGGTTGCAGAAAATAATAGCAATATTAAGACTGCCATACCACCCTAAAGATTGACCAAATGTCAGACTTGCTCAAACAGGGTTATATTGACATTGGGAGAAATACCTGTATGTGGACTCAATCTGATTTACATACATTCACAGGTGTAACCACAGTTAGAAAACCCAAACCAAGCTCACCCACTAACAATCTACGGTACACGACAAATAGAGTTTGAATTGACATGTCGCATTCTAGTAATTTGAACCAGTCATCTGTAGATGTTCTTCTTAGTCAAGAGTAGGTTACAACAAAGAGCAATGTTGAAAACCACGAAAATTCAGAAAGGCCTTCTTGATAACACCCATCCAACTAAAGTAGTAAGTCAGTGCTCCCAAAACACAAGTCAAACTTAAAGGAGCACGACAAAAGAAAAGGCCAAACTCAGGGAGGAAGAGAGACCGAAAGAACCTGCATAAAAATCATGCAAGGACACATTCTGTATAAGTAACTAACGTTCTGTGTGCCAGTATTACCTGATATGCTTTAATATTGCAGCATGCATACTTCATATGGACAGAGTTTACGATGCTAGCATGAATAATAACTCATAATTAAGTAAACATCTTCTGATGCACTTTGGTTCATGCAGTGAACCTCATTGCAATGGGCAAGTCAGTTTATCCAACCAAGTTTCCTATTTAAATAACATTGCCAGTACAACTAACATGCAACACCAAGAATACTTGTTGACCACATCATTGTGAGACAATAAGTATCATCTAAACAAATTTTTTAAGTTCAAGCGTGATTTATATTGTATTCTGTTTTCTAAATTATGTGCTAGTCCATCCTCTTCCCCACTATTGTTCAGTGAACGTGGATAATAGAGGAGAAATCATATGGATAGCAAAAAAATAAATATTCACAACAAGTGCTAACGGATACATTGCAACATAAAGAAGATATCCTACAACTTCATCACGAAGGCATTGCTGCAAATCGAAGATATACTAGAACTTCATGGTGAAGGATAAGAACTGCACACACAAGCGGCAAAAAGAACGAACCTGCGAAGGAACATCTGGACTATCCTTTGCAGCATCTCGACGGACATTCAAGGATCGGTCATAATAAGATCTTGCGGCTTGCAGGTCTCCATCATAATATTTAAGATCGCCAATTTTGTTGAGGGAAACAGAGAGTGTATGTGTGATCTGGATGGAAGCAAGTTTGACATGCACAGAGAGAGAGAGAGAGGGAGAGAGTTATTGAGTATAATGTCAGCATTGAGTATAATGTCAGCACAATATCAACTAAATACCATGCAATTACCTCCATATCATCTGCTGGCAATTTTTCTAAAAACCCAACACTTTCCTCAAAATATGTGACCGCAGACGCAGCATCTCCTATTGCTCGACTGCAACAGACATGCAACATTGACAGTCAATCACTATCATCTAATATGTCTCAATAATTGAAGTATTTCAATTTCACAACGCAAAAGGAATTTTGTAAAATGCAAAGAAACTTTAATCAACTTTACATTTTATAAAATACTATATCTATATCTTTGACAGCAATGCATCAATATCTATTCAAAAGCAGCCAGAAACTACAAACCTTGGAACCACAGGCCGTAGCCTCAAGTCTTGACCACCTTACAACTCAACACTAACTCTAGCATACAATGCAACAAAGATCAATGACCAAAACCATAACTAACTACCGAACCAGAGAAATTATCTCAATTGAGCTATCTTTAGTGCATAAGAACTCCAGCCGAAACAAGAGAAGCCTTTTCCTGGCTACGCACAGGAATGAGGCAACAGAAAATATACCCCATTTACTGCTGGCTAAAGGCATGCATTTCTGAAATCTTTTAAGTTAAGCTATCAATACATCAGATTTTGCAATTTCTAGCAGAAGTCCAATTGCTAATATGAAACTTAAAGTTTAAACGTGGGGATATCTGGTTGATGAGAGAGAGAGAGAGAGAGAGAGAGAGAGAGAGAGAGAGAGAGAGAACCAGCAGTCACCAAGCATGCCGAGGACAGCACCCAGCTGAGAACACAATTCTGACGTGCTGCCCGTTCTTGTTATCTGATCTCTGATATCCTCAGCACAGACACTGAGTCTTGATTTGGCACTTTCCACATTTTGAGCACGAAAAGCCTACACAAGTGGGAAAATAACTTAAGAGCATAGATTGTCAAACAGAACACGTGGTACCACAAAGCATAAAGTCCCAATGATTCAGAAATGCGATTCTATAAACCCACCCGCATGGCTTGTTGAACCAAGAAAGCACCTCTTTCCAAAGACACATCCTCATATATCACCGTCTCCTTCGCGCTAACTTCCTCTTTATCAACATTCTCAACATGGGACCTCTTAATTCTACCATGGCCTTCGATAAACCGATCAACTATGCTCTGAAGATTCGAGTCGGCTTCCGTGCCCTCAATATCAGCTCCACAGAGTGGGCAGTCCTTAAATCGCAATATACATGCTCTACATTCAACAACCCAAGCGAAATAATCGTAAGGTCCACAAAGCTTAAAGAGGAAAATTCAGACAAGCACCGCTGGACAAATAAAAGATATGCATTCGACTGAACTAACCTAGCCCACTCTCCCCAAGTCACCCAAGCAATAATTCGTATGCGAACTTCCTTTAACAGACTACTAGAGACACAAGTAATAACACCGAAATAACACGAAAGGAATGATATTTAAAGGTCCTCACTTGCAGAAGAGGTGAGAGCAGGGCACGCATTTGGTGCAATCGAACAGAAGGGCCTGACAGATCATGCAGCTGAGAGGGCCGAGCTTGAACGTCTGCGAGTCGTAGCCGAGGGGGCACTTGGGGGAGATGGCCCCGGAATCCGGCGGCGCGTCGTAGCCGAAGGGGCACTTGGGGGAGACGCTCGCGGGATCCGCGCCGGCCTCCTTCTGGTGCTTCCGGGACGACGGCGGCGGCGCGTCCTCGGGACGCGACGCCTTCACGAAGGGGCAGACCGGTTTCATCTGAAGGCTTCCTTCCGACAGCAATCACCGACGCGGACCTGCAACTAACCCCCCGCGCGAGGGGCCGACAACGATCCGTCAGCGACAATCGAACGAAACGGATCGCGAAATCGATGGGCAATTCGAGGCCGGGGCCATCGGGCCTCAACCGAAGATCAATCGAATCGGATAGATGCAACGATTTCAGCGGTCATTATAGAGAGAGAGAGAGAGAGAGAAACCTAGGAGAGAGGTTGTGGAGCCGATGAAGCTTTGCTGCTTCTGCTTCTTCTTCTTCGTCTTCTTCTTCGTCTTCCTTCGGCAAGATCGTGTCAGGATTACGAATGGCGGAAAGGCTCAGTTGCCCCCAGTCGCACCACCTGTTCTTTTTTCCCCTTCCCCGATTCGATTTTCTATTATCGCGTTAACTATTTATTTGACTTCGTTAGAGGATATATATATATTTAGTAAATTACCTTACCTAATAAAGGCGCACATGACAACTATTCTGTTTCAAAAATAGTTTCGGTAACGGAAAAACCTATTTCTAGAAGAGTTCCTAAGCAAAAATAATCATTTGATAATGATACAAAATTTCTACTCTAAAAATAGAAATTCGTTTGATAATAACACAAAATTTCTTCCTTTCAGATAACTTCGTTATAGGATAGTAAATTACCTCACCTAATAATATTCCCAAACTATATGATTTTTGAATTTTCAAGAAAATATTAAATGGAGAAAAGCCACCATAAATCCTAAATTATGATCATCTTAACACATTTATCAAAGTTTTTTTTATCGCATAAAAAACCTCAAATTTATATTTGCGTGATACATATACATTTACCTGAAATTATTATATATTCATCAATGGCATTTATTTGCAATTTTTTTTTTCCTATGGAAGGAATTTGAAATGAGGGAAGAAGTCCGCTTTTCTTTATCATATCAAAACTCTTTACTCTCTAGTATCATCCAAACCAAAGTGTACTTCAAATTTGATCTTAAAATTGAAGGATTTGTCTTGAAGATAGATGTATGAATGTAAATTTACGGCTTTCAACATTAGGATTTGGAGTAAATATATCATACCGATATATTATATCACATAAATATAAGTTTTGAATTTTTTGTATCATAAAAAAAAAATTAGATTAGATATGTCACAGTATGTAAAATTTATGATTTTTGGTGATTTTTTTTCTAATGGTAGGTAGTGATATTTATTCATCTTGAGAGGTTGTGAGCGTTTTCATTTGAAGTGATTTATGGAATAAAAAAAAAAAAAAAAAGAGGGTATGCTTTCAATTATTGTGATTTGAGACATGAGAGCGACAAGGGGACAATTGTTTACAGTTGGACGTTGAAAGATGAAATTCCTTTGTGCTTATAAGAAAATAAATAAATAAGTATGACATAAAGTACATCTTTTCTTTCTTTCTTTAAGACAAGATATATATTTTTATATACTTTGACTCCTGTCAATTTCCGTGGTCGATGATGGAAAACGGGCCGCCGTGAAATGAGGCCCGGCTCGTTTGGACGACAGCCCGGCCCAGGACCGACCCGCTTTGCAGACCCGTCGGAGCGCCTCCATTTTTGCACAGTTTGAGAGGAGAGAAGAGAGGAGAGAACTCAGAGAAGCCGTTAACTCTCTCTCTCTCTATCTCTTCCAGTAGCTCGTCGGCGCTCTTCTGTGGTCGAGCTTCAGCTTGAGCGGAGCTTGAGTGCCTCTCGAAGCCCTAGCAGTTGCACCGACTGCTTCGGCATGTTGCGCGGGCGGTAAAGAGTTTGATATCTGTGCTTTTTTTTTTTTTTTTTTGGGCTTAATTTTGGTTTGCTTTTTCGTTTCTCTTCGTTCGTTTGGAGTATTTCAATCTACGTGCTCTTCGTGCTCCCTTTTTTTCCCGCTCGTTCCCGCGCGTCCGCGATGAAAGCGGGGGCCGAGGGGGTAGAGGTTGAAACTTTATTATGCACAATGATTTTTTTTTTTTTTTTTAATGTGTGTCCTGTGGTTTGGATTGGAAAAGGCTGGACTTTGTCGCGATATCGGCTCTTATATTTGGATAAGCATAAGTCGCGAGCGCTTAGTGACTTTCCATCTCTTGCTTTTGTGTAGGATTGCGCGGGAGTATGTGGCCATCGTGGAGATTGAGGTTTTCTGGATTCTGAATCGAGTAGTTTGTAGGTGTGCTTAATCAGGGTTTTGGTTTACTAGGAACATAAATGGGTAAATTTCCTTGCTTTTGGAGTAGTACTTATAGCTTCAAACGTGGAGGGTTGTCCGAGAATTAATTGCCATGGAAATTGCAATGTTTGGAGCCATGTTATATCCATAGGTAGAATGAGAAGATATGGTAGCAGTTTCCTGCGAAGAAGGCGATGGCGTTGTTGTACAAGTTCATTTTCCTAGTATTATTCTATTGGTTATGAGGGGTTCTATTTCTCTCATTTATCACTGCTCTGCCAAACTCAAGCTGATACTTCGGAGTAATAAGATTTCTAGACCTTTTTCATGTGGGAATTCAGCAGCTATGTGCTTGAGCATGCTCGACGATGAGCCCTCCATTTCTTATGATGCAGAAGTTATACCAAAAAGAGGATGCATCTCAGCTGTAAATGTTGATGAATTGGAGTCTCATCATGGTGATCATTGTTCTGCCGAGGAGATTTCCTGGTTTTGTGAGAATCAGAAGTCAGAGGAAGTTGAGATGGAAAGCATGAAAATGTCAGACACAAACTGCGAATGGATTCAAGGTTGTGAAAGGTTGTACTGGGCTAAATTGAATCAGATTAATATGGTCCGGGGCTTGGACAAGCTCTTTGATCAGAATTCTGAAGCTGCACTTGCTCTAGCATTAAAAAATGGGATCCGAGCTACTTGTAAAATGATTCATATTTTTGCCTCACGGAACATGAATCATATGGCAGCTTGTCTTGTCTTGTATCTTGTACGGACATATCATGGTCAGAAGGACTCATTCACTCTACTGTTAGATACTTTTCTTGATACCTGTACAGAAAGAAGAGTACTAAAAACTGTATATAGTATGCTCGTCAATTCTTATATCAAGGAAGACATGTTAAAGATTGCCCTTGAAGCATCATTTAAAGGAAGACTGCTTGAAATTTTTCCTTCAGCAGCCGTCTGTAATTCCTTATTGCAGGCACTATTACGATCCAACCAATCAGACCTGGCTTGGGATTTTTTGGAGGAAATGCAAAGTCAAGGAATAGGTATGAATGCCTCTATTATCAGTTTGTTTATCAATGACTATTGTATCAAGGGTGACATAAGAAGTGCTTGGAAGTTGGTCACAGAAATGAAAAATTTTGGGATCAAAGCTGATATGGTTGCATATTCTATCATAGTTCACCATCTCTGCAGGATGTCCTGGTTAAAGGAAGCAACATGTTTATTCTTTAAGATATTGCAGATGGGCCTCTTCCTGGATTCTGTTGTAATTAGTTCAGTAATTGATGGCTATTGTAAGGTGGGAAATCTAGGAAAAGCAATCCATATTTTACGCATTTGCAACCTTCCCCTTGACAATTTCTTGTATAATAGTTTTCTCACAAAGTTATGCAGAGATCGTGACATGTCGGATGCTTCAAAACTTTTTCTTGAGATGCCCGAAGTAGGCTTACGTCCAGATTGTTATAATTACACTACCATGATCAGAGGCTACTGTAAAGCTGGAGACACAAAGAGAGCTTTACACTACTTTGGGAAAATGTTGAAAAGTGGTAATAGACCATCCACAACTACATATGCAGTGCTCATTGATGTGAATTGCCAAATAGAGGACATGGGAAAGGCAGAGCACGTGTTACAAATAATGATGAAAGATGGCTTAGTGCCAGATGTTGTTGTTTGCAACACTTTAATGCATCTCTATGGGAAGAAGGGCTGCTTGCATAAGATTTTTAAGCTTTTGGGCTTGATGACAACTGTGAATATTTCTCCTGATATAATCACGTACAACACTATCATTCACAGCCTAATGAGGAATGGGTTTATGACTCAGGCAAGAGATATTTTAGATGAACTAGTCCAAAGGGGCTTCTCTCCTGATGTTGTGACGTTCACTAGTGTGATAGATGGATTCGCAAAAAGGGGGAATTTTGAGGAAGCTTTTCTCGTGTGGTCCTCCATGAAAGTACCAGTGCAGCCTGACATTATAACTTGTAGTGCTCTTCTCAGTGGCTATTGTAGGGCAAATAGAATGGAAGAAGCAAACGTACTATTCCGCAAGATGCTTGACGCTGGACTGAGGCCTGACCTGATTCTGTACAATACTCTTATTCATGGATTTTGTAAGATTGGATGTGTGGAAGATGCATGCTGCTTGGTCAATATGATGGTGCAGGGTGATATTTATCCAAACAATGCTACTTACAGGGCACTTGTCCTTGGCTTTGAAAAGAAGCGGGTCAGAAATCCTGCAGAAACTGCACACTCTAAGCTGCAAGAAATACTAGTGAAAAATGGCATTTACTTAGGTGTCGATGCATACTTATCTATGGTAAATGGACCTCGCAATTGAGGCACTGTAATTGCTTCGGAGATGCCCTGGCATGTGTCTGACTGCTTGACTTCTAATTGCACACGCTACAGTGGCCTTGGAGATGCCCTACCATATTGTGTAAGTTCTTTTGCATTTTAATTGTGCCATTTAAAAACTTGTCATATGTTTACCTTCTGAGAGAAAATATCATTAAATTTTTGGCTTGTTGGTCACTTGGTCCATGTGGCCTTATTGGAGTTACTCAAGTATCTAAGTGTTATTTTCTCATTTCAGATGTATGTACTTGAAGACCTGACCACTCAAGATGGTCCATTACTTAACCCTACGTACATCAGCCTGAGCTTGGAGATGGGCATCTCACAGAATCAGTGAAGTCAGTCGCATAAACTTCCAAGGTAAATGAGTACAGATATTTTCGCAGAATAAAGTTCATATTACACCTGATAAACAGGCCTTTCGACAAAAGACTAGTAAAACATCTAATTTTGCTCTCCTCAGGAGATTGAGCTGCCGCAATTCTGAATGCTGGCTGGCAGAGGTGTTTTCTTGTCTTAATGGTAAATGTCCATTGATGGTGTAAAGAAAAAGTCCGCTGGTCGTCCGAAGTCCTCTTCTTATGCCAAATTTGCATGGAAATGAAGGTAAGAGCATTCTTCTGGATGCTTGATTATACACGTGAGCTTTGTTGTGTCGTCAGGGTTATGCGTTCGCAGCCAGATAAGGCAGGGTTCTCTAGTTCACCACCTACCACGAAGGATTACATTAAATTTCATCAATTTCATCAACATAAAAATTTTCTTTTTTGTGAGTTTCCTTTTCCATGACTTGTAGGTCCCCTTGCATGGAAAGCTGCTATGGACCTACTGTCCGCGAGTTTTCATGGGTAACCAAATTTGAGGGGATGGCCGTAATCCTTTGGAACCTTCAGTCTGTATGATTTAAAAGAGGTGGGCGGACCTGGGGAAAATGATGGATCCAGAATTTGTTAGGAGTGTGGCTTCCAGGTGCATGGATTTTGTTTCGCTTGCTAGTCATTCCCTCTTTTCTCTATGCTAAGTTCCCATGTAAGCGAGGCATTCTTATGCTATGAGCGACTTCTTGTATGGTTTGCACATTCTTCTGTAATTAGCGATGATTACAATGATTACATTTTCATTGGATGAATACACGTTTTCCCTACCATTCTCAAAATAATTATCTTACTCCCAATCCAATTACTTCATTTTGACCAGTCATGGATGTACATGAGGTCATTTCTTGATATCTAAGGTCTCGATGAATGATGGTAACGTCTAATACTTTCCACTAGCTAGATCCAGCATCACCGTGGAAAAATTAACTGATCATATAGCCTGACTGGTTGGATAGTTTGCACTTGCACACGAGGAATTCATCCACGATATTTGGCCAGGTTAGGAATTTCATTCTACCCAGAACCTACCTAATTTATTACTGACCGGTGCGGAGTGAACCGAATTGTCGCTTTCCAGTTCTTCGCCTTGTCAAATATGAAGGCAGAGGGGACAACGGTGATTGCACAGGCTCAAAAGGCAAGGGGAGATCTCTGTGCAATGGTGTGACAATCGGCATTCATCAGAATCCTGGAATGAGACTGAGCAAATGTGGTTAAGTAGGGCCTGTGGATGATCGACAGAGCGAAAAAGCCAAATGAAGTAATACTTTCTTTTCTCCCCTTTCCTTCCTTTTCCCCCCTTCTTTTATACACAAGTACAAAGAATATTCAGGTTATTTTACAAAAACCTTAAAAATCTATGAATCACAGGTGGACAAAATTTACACCTTCAATTCTAAAAGAATAGGTCTCCCAAGGGAATTCTACGCAGCTATACCAAACCCACCACCCACTTAAGATCTAATAGAAAAAAAGTCCTCCTGAAACCCAGCAAAGCATCCATCTCCAAACAAAAGGAACACAAACTACTGTACAGAGAAACCCACGATCCATCCATAGAGGAATCCCTCCCCCTTTTTGCCAAGCTTTTGCAATATCTGATCCTTTGTGTCTGCCAACAAGGTCTAAGGACCACAACAAAAAATCCATGTGCACGACCAACGGAGCACCGCTGGAGTCGTCATCACAAGAATATGCCACATTACTTGACCCGAAATTCGTGCCTGAAAACAGTCAAGTTCTGAGTGAACTTATCCCTGTTCTTCGAATCTAGGCTTCGAGTGACATCGGCCATCAGTTTGTCGAAACACAGCGAAAGCCTTTGATGCTGATCCACCAGCTGTTCACACCACACAAACACGTAACCATCAGAAAACATGGAAACGGAATTTCAAAGCTCATCAGTCGAAACTGACAAGCACATGCAGAGATGGGGACTTTTATTGGGTGAAAATCTGACCGACCTTCAGCAAGGCTTCATCTAATTACCAAGTCAACTCCAACTTTAAGAAGATTTCACAAGTTTTGTATGTATACATGAATGCTTGTGAATCCTAGGAGCAAGATTTTATGCCAGATATCAAGCATGCTTACCAATGAATCACTCCTTTAGCTACAAAACACATACTGACAATTGGCATAATAGTAGTCAAACAGGAAAGAGGAACTATAAAGGAAAACATCAACTATTTGTACTGGAAAACCAAATGTCGTTTGTTACAAAATGGGATCATCACTATAGATACATCAATGAAAAGGGGTTTTGTAGTTGTAGAAACCAAATTATTCCTTTTCATTTGTGCTTTCAATTCAACTAAATGTTGTCTCCATTACCCAGCATCCCACCGACAACTATTGCTCCAATACTCCATTTTTTCTCATCTTGCAGGCAACACAGGAGACTCGCAATCCACCAATCCAATCATATACATAAAGCCAGTTATCCAGGTTTACTACTTCAGGCTAATGACGAGCGGATATTAGCCCAATATACAGTCTGATTGTAGATACTGTCTGCTTTCCTTTTAAATAACTAAACTTTGACCTTCCTACTTGCATACAAATGTCCACATATCATAACAGAAGTTCAACTTACTTGAGATGCCAAAATCTGAGCCTTCAAATCCGAGAATATCTGCAAAAGATGTGAAAAGTCTCAGCTAAACATCAGTGCCAAGAAGAACATATCAAACTTGCATAAATGAATTCCAAATGGAAGTGACAATACTTATCAACATGAAAAAAGATAAGAACCCATAGCATCTAACTCTAAATACGAGTAAAAATGGAGCTCTAATTATAATCCATGACTTGCCAGTTCTCCTTCCTATATAAATTTGCAAGAAATGACTCCTATTAACTTAGATCCTTGAACCACCCCCCCCCCCGGGGCCCCCTGGGGGGGTTTATCTAACGATGCCAAAGGAGTTACGCAATGACACGGTATTGATTTGCACTAATCATGCAGGTGTAATACATTGCATTGCATACATTACAATACCAAGGAAAACATTCATCATTAATGAACAAGTTTAGGAAAGAAAAGCAACTGTAAACCAATAGGAAAAGCTAATGAAATCTTACTTGCTCACTGATGAGGATCAAGCTGAGCATTGGTCTGCTAAGACTCCATTGGTTTCCACAGTCCTCGAATAAAACGATCTCAAACAAAGTCTTTAATATCTATACAGGAAAACATAGAAGTCTGAGTGCACATTTTCAATTTGAGCACATGATCAAACGAGAATTACATTTTCCTTGTACTAAAATTTAAACAAAAGACATTTATAATAAAATCCAACTTTAATGCATGTCATAGCCCTTGAATTTTAATTGCAGGAAAAGATTCCTACTTTTTCTAGTTTATGTCATTGTCATTCTCACTCCGCAGAAGTCATTACCAAGAAGTTAACGGACTGGGGATACTTAGCAAAATAAAATATTGAAAAAATGGACTGCTTTCTTACTTCTGGAAACAAGGTTGGGCAATCTGCAATATGTCGAGCAAGATTTATTGCAGCAGCTGAATTGGGAGCCTCACCCATCGTGATGTTGTTGAAGTAGAATGCTGCCAAATTATCAACAGCAGATGCACACTGAAATGGAAAAACAAAATTAACATGTTGCCTGTAAAATTCAGAAAAAGTTATGGCACTTAAACTGAAATGACACAGGTGTCAAGTAACTTTTTCTGGTAATGCAGAAGCTTATGGCGGAGCTTCTTCATGAAATCTCCATAACACTACCGTCCGAAAGAGATACATCCACAATGGAGGTAATTATATATCATGTTCTGAGATCTTCCTTATCCAACCGGCCAAGACAACTCACAGTTCCAAAGCCTAATTTTAAGCATTCTCACTTTTTGATTTAACATCTTGATATAGACCCCGTTAGATAGAAGAGAGGATCAACTAAATACGCACCTGAGATGAGATATTTGTATCCAAACCTTTAAGACCCGATTCAAGTGAACCAACAATATGCATGAAGGTACTTGTGTCGAGATTCAGAATAAAAACTATGTGGCTGCTGAATAAGACCTCTAGGAATGCAAAGTAGGCTCTTGTTAACTGCAAATGAGAAAAAGATATGAGTTCAATGTGTGGTGGCTTAATAAACAATCGACCACTATAGATTAAATGCAAATTACATCTTCATTAGAATTGTCATCAATTCTGCACCGTGGACATAATAATATGTCGACCACTATAGATTAAATGCAAATTACATCTTCATTAGAATTGTCATCAATTCTGCACCATGGACATAATAACATGATGCTATTTCTTTTTCTGGATAAATATTCTGAAATTACAGAAACATATTCCTAGCACAACTACATCATCCCAGGCCAGAAACAATAGGTGATATCAATGTGGTGGTTTGGTAAAATACCAGAGAGATTGCAAAAGAAATTACTATTACAGTCTGGTGTAGAAAGATATGGTGATTGAATTGCTTTACTTAGCAAAGCTGTCCATATCATAGGAACCCATGTCTCACATACCTTCCTATATGCTAAGATATCAGCAAGAGGAATTGAAAGTGTCATCTTCAAGGCTATATCAAGTGCATCTGAAAGTGCCCTATCACCATAAAGCTCGAACACGCCAAAGTTGACATAATTGCCCGCTAGAGCTGCAGTCAACAAGCATATTAAGAGGCAATTCTATCGTGTCGAGGAAGTGACTGACAATCAATGATTCTGAATATTGCCGATAGACTATAAAATCCTACATCAAATTGCAGAATAGCAAAGCAAAATGGATGTAACAGCAAATAAAGGAAGGAGTTAAACCATTTCAACACTCACACAGGTAAGCAAGAGCTACACCCACAAGAAAGGTGCCAACATAGAGCGACTTTATAGGCAGTGAATGAGCAACAAATAAATTACTACATTGACTCAAACAGATTTTTTCCCATTGCCCATATGGTGACTCAGGTGAAGCTGTCGGCATAAAATAAGTGAAAGAATTTGCTTAATGATAAAATATTTTTTGAAATTAGGTGTGCATTAAAACAACAAACTTTATCAAAAATATCAAAACACTCTGTTGTGAGAAAAATTCATTCGTACCCACGTCAAAATATTGGTCATTTGCTTTTTCCTTAATGGAGTGGGCACTATCAGCTGCTTGGTAGAACAGAAACCTGACAATGACCCAAAAGTCTACTACTCAACTCACTGAATTGAGTGGAAGTAGACAACAAAGGTAGAATTTTTGTCACCACTTTTGCTCATTATACCAAGCTACCAACAAAATATGGAGGACAAGGGCCCTCTCACAAGGCTAAAAGTGGGTAGAGTCAGGACCATTCCATTCTGGCTAACAAACCATCTTTTCCTCCTCTATATATATATATATATATATATACACACATACTCCTAATTCTTCCATTATTAGTTTATATCAGTGCTGCAAATACTAAGAAAATATGTGCTGAACTGAATGGGCCATTTAATAATTATCCATTCAGAAAGAGAAACAGGAAGAACATACTTATAATCAATGGAAAAAGGTGAGTAGGTTCACAATAGCACCTAATCAAGCATGCATCTCATTAAATTGCCAATGTATGGCTGCTTCTTTTGTGCTCTTACCTCTAGACAGAATAGTGAAAGAAATCCAGATTCCCTTGTACTTGAAAGCATATATATCAGCGGCATTTGGGAGGGACAATATTCTTGACCCATAGGCTACAATCAATTTACTGACTTCACGGAAAAGAAGTATTCCGTTGGGGGAAGATGAATCAAAAGTAAGACGCTGGGCTTTGTTCAACACAAACTCAGCCATGAATTTCAACATTGGGGTAGTAACCTGCATTTTTCAACCATAAAATGACTATCAATTGCAAAATATTCAAGGCAATAACCAATGAGTGTCAACCAGAGCATATGCGCCACACACAAAAATAAGACATGATTAACCAACAGTAATCAGGACAAAAAAAATCATCTTTGCTTCAAAAAGTAATGATCATAGGACTGCATCCAGAAAGGACAAACACAGGTCAATAGGCATAAGTTTGGGGGGCTGAGGCATAGGTTACCAGTCCAGCATTCACATCCTAGCCTGAGCAATGAGAATAAAAAAAATGACCGCAGGCAAACTGGAAAAAATCCAAGGACAAAATACTTGAAGTGCATTATATCATTTAGGGAAGGACATTTCAAAAACTTATAAACATAAGGTCAAATGCCTCAAGTACTCAACTGGAAGAAAGCGAATATGTGCATGTGTCCAGTTCTCTGCATGAAACATAATTAACCACCTAAAACATACCTCTGGCGTATCAGACCAATGAGAGATGCCTTTCAAAAGAAGTGGCATATGAGCTGGATATAGCCAATCGAAAAGAAGCCCATACGTTCTCCGACTGCAAGACCAAAGTTTTTCATTATCACAGCTTATACTTTAACACTGTCAAGCATGTTCAAACATAATATTAGAACACGTGCCTATTTGTAGCCATTGCAATTCCTCTCAGATCCCTCATTAACCCAATCAATGCATACTTTACAGCATCTGTACGGAACATCGAGTCAGGTGTTGATTCCAAGCTTATGAAAACCTGAAACGGAAAGAAAAACAACTTGGAATGAAAATCAGATTGAAACACTACACCATATGCCATGAGGAAGCTGACTAGAGGCATGTAAGGTGCATCGTTATCACAGAATGAAACCTTCAGATGCAAGAGTGCCTAAAACATCAATCTTATCGCTCATTTATCATTTAATAGAAAGGGTAAAGTTAACAAGTGCCCTGAGTCTGGTCAAAAAGATAACAAGTGCACGTCTAGTATACTTATTTTAATATTATTCCATTTTCAAAACAGTGACTACACATAACAGGATATTGAGCAAACAAAAAAGGTATCCGTCTCAGATCAAAACAATTTCTCTGTTGTTCTGGAGAATTGTAAGGGAAGTAGGAATGAGACTGCATTAGCTTTCCTCTCAGATTAAACTGAGAAGCTGACCCCCATCGCAGGTCAAAGGAAAGGCCATTAAGGATTATGACATCCCACCCCCTCAACCCAAGATGCAGTATGGGAATGCTCATATCATGAGGAAAAAAAACAAAGCTGAGGCACCAATTAATGTCAACCAGGTACATTGCAAACTGCAAAATTTCCTTAATTTGAACCTTAACTAGTGTCCATGGGCACTCATTGACAAAATCCTATCAAAATGTGTTGACACGAGCATTTCACATTGACAGGAGCAAATGCATCCCAAATCAGGAACAAAAGAAAAAAAAACCCATGAGAATGGAAAAGAAAAATTAAATTAATTAGTAAGGCACTTCGAATGTTACCAAATGAATCACAGTAAAAGAAAGCTTACTTGCAATAGGGGCTCCATCGATGATTTAAATTTCAAGGGGCTATCCTCCAGAAAAATTAGCCAGCCGATAATATAATAGAATGTCGTCCTGCTGCGTGAGCATCTGTATTCCTCCAAAAATGGAAAGTGCTCCCTCTGCATTCATAAGCATGGGGCAAAAAAAGCAGATTAAATATT
Source organism: Eucalyptus virginea (assembly GCA_014182375.1). Lineage (NCBI taxonomy): Eukaryota > Viridiplantae > Streptophyta > Magnoliopsida > Myrtales > Myrtaceae > Eucalyptus > Eucalyptus virginea. The sequence continues at coordinate 55,428,794 of CM024520.1, forward strand.
GCAAATCACCAGCAAGGGTAGGGAAAATAAAGAAGCAGAAAAATTATAAAGCTAGAATTACCGTGTGATTTGCAATTATGAATTTAACAGAGTCCAACTTCAAAAGGAGCTTTCCAGTCATGTAGCTATAGAAATTAGAAGGAAACAAAAAATATGTTAAAATTGTAAAGGACACAAAAACAACTGAACTGCTCAGTAGTTGAAGAGACTTATTTAATGACTAACCCCGAAGCCAGCTCCAAAAACAAACTTAAGGTGTGATCGATGACTTCTTCACTCTAAAATGGAAATAGAAATAAAGAATCAAGAGAGAAACAATAACCATAAATATTGCAAAAAGACAAGATAAATAAAATTTCACCTCAGTGTAGCATTTAAGATTGGTAGCAATCTTGCTCATAATCACATTCAAAAGTAACAAATGATCATGAATTCCAAGAAGCTCAGACAACCGGGCGTATAACTGCTGCAACAGAACAACAAGAAATTGTAAGGATATACATGAGACTAGATGAAGAAATCTCATAAAAATAGCATCAGCATAATTACTTTTGAGGAATGCATTGCCTGATCACCAACATAAGACTTTCTGAAGTGCTGAAAGAAGGTAAGTAATGCTCGATCAAGCCTTTGCTTGCTCAGTTCACCATATCTCTGTGACAAGGAATGACAAAGATGTTATTAGTGCAATAGAGACCTGCAGAATTGCTTAGCAACCAACAAGCAATATCTACAAATGGAGTGATAGAAAAAGGAAAGAGTGGAATCTGACTATGACAATCTCCACCAATTAGCAACAGCTAATTTAATGATCAAAGAATGTGTCAAACGCTTCACTTAGTAAAAAAATTTGTATTGGCAAAGACTACCTGACATAACAATCTTACACCTTAAACAAAAACAGCCATATACAACTCAGTAACTCAAGAGAGAAACTGATCCAATAAGAGGAGCAAAAGGAACAGGACCAATTTTTGCCCTGATCCCATCTATATAACTGAAGACCTTTAAGAATCTAGCTTATTGATGTGAGGAAAAGGGGAAGGAGGCAAAGCCACAGCAATTCTCACAGGGATATCTTGACCATTCAACTTCATAAACCAAAACACACAGTTAAAGAGTCCAAAATGTATTAGGTAAGATGAAAAATGAAAGTTCATCCATAGCCAAATGAACCTCAATGTCTCATTTTAGAATAAATTTCTAAATTGGATATGTATGATTGCCAAATTACCTGACTGTGCAACCCAGTGTCTGTCACATTAATTAACTGCAGAACACGAGCAGAAAGTTCTGCATCAAGCACTTCTTGTGACTCCATACTGCACCAAATGATGTCAAAAGTAAATTATAGCAACATTTAACATCTAAATGCGCCTAACTTTCATGAATGGATCTGTCCTCGTATGTTGCCTCCAAAAAAAAACATTGTGGGTCTATTCATTAATAGCAATAGGAAGATATGTACAGAAATGTTACCTGCAACCAATGCATTGCTTCATTTTGACTATAGCGGCAATTATATGGACAATCCAAGCCAGTTTAGCTTCAATAATCGACAGATCACTACTGTCACCTCCTGATAATCGTGCTCTCTCCTACAGAAAAGCAATTGATTGCATATTGGTCCCATCTCATCAAATTCAGGAAAAATACGCCAACGCAATAGAGATATACCGTGTATTTTTGCAAAATAGGCTCCATCATTTGTATTATGTACAAACTACTGCTCTCATACTGCAACACAAAATAAAAGAGAGATTCCATAAGACATCTAGGCAATTCGACCAAAAATACATTATATAATTGGCTTGCTCTTTTCAATTTTTTTAACCAAAAACAACCGGCAATAATATAATTGAAAACAAATAGATATAAATAAACAATGAGAAAGATATCAGAACCTGAAATCTACAGAGATAAGGGAAGCAGTCAAGCTGATCCTGAAGAAGTTCAACATTGTCCAATGGATTCTCTGAGGGATCATCTGGAAATCCAGCCTGTGCAGCACATTTATAAGTCAATAAAAAAATACCTTTTGAAAAGCAACAAAAGCAACACATAGTCACTGCAACAATAAGCAACCTGTATGGAATCAAACCGTGAAGTAATAAATCCTTCGGTGATCTTAGGCACAAACTCCTCCAGCAAGCTTGGTGCATCACCCTTCAAGTAGGGTACAGATGTCACCAATCTTGACCACAATCCCAGAAGGTAGTATACACTGCTGCTAGCCCACTGATGAAAAGGCAATTATTAGTATGTACACAATGGGGATCATGACGTGAAAAATAGAACAAGGCATCAACAAACCTGCCAAGATTGCAAGGACTTTAAAGTAAACGCCGCTACCAACCGTATCCAGTCACCGTAGCCTTCCACATTGACAAGTTCTGACAACTACATTAGATTTTCAAGAACTCAAATGAACACGACCAATTGTTCCAAATGCTTAACAGTGACAAATTCTGAATTAGATAATGAGTTGGAAAGAAACATGAGCACTCCAAGTATATGCGAGAACACAGGAAAAGGGCGCTTACTCATTACATAATCAAAAATCAATACTATATAATTCGCACTTTAAAATGACCTTATAATTAGGGTAGATTCAAAATTGTATCAAATAATTAATAAACTACAATAAAGGGAAACGAACAGCATGAAGCCTTGGTTGTTTTGGGTTCTGTTTTTCTGGTTGGGACCCTTCATACTCCAGTCACCTTAGGTCCAGTTAGCATTATCTGGGTCTTACTTAGCTTCATTCATTTTAAGTTCCAGTTAGTTAAGTCCCAAAAGGTTGATTCACCGTCCAATTACCAAGTGTATATGGAAAAGAAACAAAGAAATGGCAACAAATATACAAACAAATATGTTGATGCTAAGTGCATAAATCCATATGCCTATCAAGTGCAGACACAAGAGATCATAGGAAAAGGGCGCTTACTCATTACATAACCAAAAATCAATATTATATAATTCACACTTTAAAATTACCTTATAATTAGGGTAGATTCAAAATTGTATCAATTAATTAATAAACTACAATAAAGGGAAACAAACAGCATGAAGCCTCGGTTGTTCTGGGTTCTGTTTTTCTGGTTGGGACCCTTCACACTCCACTCACCTTAGGTCCAGTTAGCATTATCTGGGTTTACTTAGCTTCATTCATTTTAAGTTCCAGTCAGTTAAGTCTAAAAAGGTTGATCCACTGTCCAATTACCAAGTGTACATGGAAAAGAAATAAAGAAATAACAACAAATATACAAGCAAATATGTCAATGCTAAGTGCATAAATCCATACGCCTATCAAGTGCAGACACGCCTATAGCACATGTTCATACTAAAACTTGAAAAGGTGAAGTGTGGATAGCACCACAGTAAAGAAGCAGCCAATAAGTACAATACCTGATAATTTACTCTAAAGCGCCCGAGAAGTCGACAAAACTCATGGTAATTGTCATGATCAGCAAGACCTAACACCAGATCAACAAATTTTTTAAACCAGAAGTGGAGGAGAGAAGTCATAAAAGCATAGCACGTCATGCAGCAAAAAATTTCTCCATAATAGTTAGCAATTAACATTGTAATAAACTTCATCATGCACAATGCAATATTCAGACAAATTATCAACCCAAGTAAGCAAATACTACCTTGTCCTGTTTGCAAAATTTCTTTAGTTCCCGTCATCAAATGCGCCAAGAACTTGGAACGAGCAGCATCATTCGTAAACAGAGAACGTCTTACTGAAGCTAAGCGCACCAAGCATTCAAGTGCCTGAAGAACAGGAGTAGAAACTTCTGATCAATTAGAAATTTCCAGCGAGCTCATTGATAAAGAACAATACTACATAGACAGGGAAGAAATCGACCATCGAGTCTCTTCCTAAAAATTTAACCAAAATATAAATAAATGACAGAAATGACAGGGTGCTTTCAAAGCCGGTCATGGAGAAAACACAGATAAATAAACCCAATACGCTGGCAAAACACAGAACCACTCACCCTGACAGAGTATAAAGTCATTATCAACAACCCCTTCTTAAACCTACCAATTATGATTCAACTACCAACACAACTTCTAAGTTCAAAAAACATCAGAAAAAGTGCGATTCCTCATCAAGCTAGACTAATCTGAAAAACAAGGACTCTATCGGTTGCAAAGACAAGCATCTCAACTTAAACCTAAAATCCATGCCCTCCTTCTCATGATTAAGATGTAATTAAGGGTGATAGCTATTTCACATTGCAATAGGATAGATCCTAAGAGTACATCAAGTAAATGGCGAGTATCATGTCCAAGACTATCTGAAGCGTCGATTTGCACAAAATTCATCAGATAAAATCTGCTTAAGGAGTAAAATACGGTAGATACTACCCTTGAAAATATGCAACAACAAATTTTAAGTTCAAGCAAACCATCACAAAGTCTGTATCCCTAGGCGTTAAATCTGAAAGAGCTGTAAACTGCTACAGTTGATAACTGTCCGAATGCAAAATTTTAGAGAAATATTGACTTAACTGAGTCTCTATTGTCAAGCAAAATATGGTGATTAATAGACCGATTAATTAATTATTTAAAAGAGAACGCTCCAAAAAAGATCCTTACCTTTCCTAGCGCAACTTATTGGAACAGACAATACTTCCCAAGATAGAGAGTGTGATGGGACAATCAATGCATTTATGGCTAATAGCTAACTTAATCTACATCTATGAATGCTACCGAAAAAGAAGCAACTAAATTTCAAGCTAGCAGGCAAGATAGTAGTGGCATGCCAAGCAATATGAAAAATGAATGGAAAACCATACCTCTTTTGAAAGAGGAGCATTTCCAATAGCATAATAATCAAAAAAGATCTGGAGAGTAGAAGGATCCTCCAAAACCATCCTCCAAGATGATGGAATCTATAGTCATAATATCATATTAAGTCATTTCAACACATATATTTGATTATAAAAAATAAAAATAAAAATACAAAGAAACATACCTGAACCGTACCAAACTCTTCTGAACTTTCATCAATAGAGGTCCCCACAAAATCAAATGACAAACACTTAAGAGTGAGCGAGAGTGCTAGCTCCTGTAGACGACTTGCTACTGCACATACAGCATTGAAGCAAACAGATTATTAAGCAGGATACATCACTAAAAGGTTAAAAAAGTTGTTTATGATTTATTTCCTTTGTCCACTAACCATCATTTTTCAGTTGATGCAGAGATGTCAAGGATATCTGGAATATCTGGGAAAGTGATTGATCCCTAAAGGAGCAAGCAACCCTTCTGTGGTGTGTTGATGGCAGGCCTACGTTAGACTGCATGACCACGAAATGAAGAAATCTCTAAGAAATTCCAAGGAAACAAAAGGAAGAATAGTCCAAACAGTAATCATCACTATATTTCCTACAAGAGAAGTAACGAAAACAATCTCAAAAAAATATTCATCACTTTTTCTCCTCCACAAAGACCCTTAGAGCCAAACACAATATCTCACATCTTGCTCAGAAAAAATCAGTGAGGGTAGTCAAAACTCGTACTTCTGTTGACTCATACTTAAGATGAACATAATATCGGATGCTTATGTAATTAAACACTGTCAAATTGTCATGGAATAAGAAATAGTTCTTGTATCAAATATTAAAGTAGTGTTCAAGAAAAATAAAGAGAAGGTAGAAAAAATCCCGACCTGGTTCATTTCTGAAACAAGCTGATTCAATATCTTCAAACCGATGGCGTAATGATCAGATGTTGCCTGTGGACAAATAGAACATCAAAAAGGATACCATCATGACAGAATATACTTAGCAGTTACAATAACAAGAAAGTGGAGGCAGCTCCATCCAATCCCGAGAACTATGCATAGAGCAAGACCCATCAAGGTGAAAACCGCACCTATCTCGCTGGTGTTTCTATAAGAAAGTGCACACATTACAAACGGGATTATGTGTTTTAGAAAAGTTCCTATATATCTCATGCAACGTGTATATCAACTCTCAGCTGTAGAAGGAAACAGTAAAGCAACTTTCCTTTATAAACAAAGGTAATGATTTGAATAGAGGAATCGCATAATAAATGAGTCTACCATCAATGACGAAGCGAAACTAGTCCTAAAGAATGATATGGTGATAAATGCAATTAGGTAATTTTTTTCACTAATTAAAAGAAGGAGAAGAACGTGTCTTTAAATGCAATTAGGTGATTCCTCCACTATAGAATAATAAGCACCAGTTTCCAATAGGGCAGGATCAACAATTAATAGGGATTGAAAGGTCGCAGGACCATAAGCAGAGGAGAATCACAAGATAATCGCGATATTTAGGTGACATAACATTTTCCCAAGTTAGACATCCACATCATATCTGACGTTGGTTTAATTATCCTTCCTTCACACAATAGATTAGTTCGTGGAAACTAATTTAACATTAGAGATGCAAGGTGGATTACACGTAAAATGCATCGACAAATGTGCATGCACAACAGGCAGCAAAGTACAAAAGTGTGAATTTGTGCATGAATAACAACTGAGAGTGCTCGATGAATAGTAATATAGACCTGGCTCAAAAAGTCCGTCGCTTCTTTCACCACGTCACGAAATCTGTCATCATCAAACCACCCGAACTTCGTTATACGGCACAGAAGTTGAATCAATGATGCCGTTACAAAAGGCTGTAGTTTCGGTCCTCTGGTTGCGAGATAGTTAATCAGGTAGTTTCCTATAAAGAAAACCGACAGATTTAGTCAACGAGACAAATCCAAAAAAAGAAAATAAAAGAATGCAGACATAATAACCAAATGAGTATGTTAATAGACTGTTGGAATCTAGAAGATTACGGATATCAAGACGCAGCTGTAGAGCAAGGGTATGCTCGGTGACTTGCTTTAATAAGCTGGAACTAGCGAGCATCAACGCGTAAGGGGTCAAAGCATTGTCAAGGATATACTGGCACTGTGAGATGTAATCTGTGTTAACCGAGAAGCATTTCAGAGTGTTCTCGGCGTGCGCCCGTTCAGCTGAGTCCTGCGAATTGTACAGCCTCTCGCACAGCGCCTCTAGTTGTGCCAAGCTCTCCATGATTATTAAATCTGACACCACAAAAAACCAAATGCCAAGTTATTAGAAGACAGCCAATCTGTCCATGATAAACGGAGGACCGAAATCCACGCACAAGCAACCGGCTTGAAAGTCACGGAATTCCAGCAAAGACTTCACTAATTACCCTTCCTTTCGAAAATGGAAAAGACGGCGAAACCAGTTTGCTTCTTAAGTTAATTTGTCCCTACCAAAACTAGGACATCCATTTCCACATTAGAGGACCAATCAGGAGTTTAGCAGAGTTTTAAGCTTTGTTTAACTGGAATGAGGTCAAAGCTCTCCGGCGAACATTGTCGCCGAAAACCGTATTTAATCAATGATGTCAATATTCGGTCCAGATGAACTTAATTAAACCAGGTAAACGCATCGATCAGCGATCAGCCGCCGGCGCACAACTCCCCCGACGCTTGCCCAAGGATTTCGCGCTCGAAACCGCACTCCCCCAAACCAACACCGCAGTGATCATCCCCCACCAGGCCACCGAATGCGCGAGGCTCACTCCCGAGACCGACGACGCGACCACCGATCGCGCGCAGCATCGGCCGCAATGCACATCGCGACGGACGGACGGACGGACGGACTCCGGAGAATGCCGATTCCAGAGAAGCGGCGGCGGGCGGCGGGCGGGGCCGGTCCGGAATCGAACCAAGCGAAGCGACGACGACAGACCGACGACGGCACAGAATCAAGCCAAATCCCAGAGAGGCGCAGAGACAAATACCGCTATCGGTGATCGAGGATTTATCAGTAGCAGTCCGGGATCATTTCCCTCCCTCCGATCACGGGGCGCCGGGCGGCGGATCTGAGATCCGGCGAGAGTCGTGGCGGCCGTCGATTGGGGGGGCGAGCGAGCGCGGTCGAAGCGGAGAAACTGAACACGGAACGCGAAAGTCTCGCGGCGAGCGGCGAGCGGCGAGCGGGTTAGAGAGAGAAAGAGAGAGAAAGAGAGAGAGTGGATGGTCGGAGTTTGTCTCGGCTGCTTGCAATGGAGAGAGAAAGAGGGGAGGGGGGGCAGCGCTTTTATGCGACGGTGAATTTTGGGGTGTGGTGTAGCGTACGGGGGGGAATTTGTCTGCGTCGCGTGGTGACCGTCCGATGAGCGAGGGGGGGTCGAGGGAATCTAGGGCATGCGTTAGCGTAGTTGTTTTCAGAGAATCTCTTTGTTGTTTGTCACGCTCACGTTTCCTTTTGTTGCGTACCGTTGTTTCGCTTCGCGGCTGATATTATTAACTGCTCCTCCCTTGTTTAATCGGTCGTCGGGTCCAATGCATCGGACGGTCCATATTGCTTCTGCACATTTGGATCGTTTTGGTCATCCGAGGGCGGAACTATTTCCGTGCACGCTTCCTGTTTATTTTTTCGAGAATTTTTTTTAATACTTTCGACCTACGTTAGCCTATAAATTATATACTACTTTGCGCACATTAAAATTATATACATTTATTGAGCGAAAACATCTTTCGTGAAGTAAAATCATGAGATTAGGTTCCAGTTTAATCTTCTTTCGAAATGTATCTTGAGTCTCTTTCACATATGAATCGAGCTTAGAGATAATTTTGACTATGAAATTTTACTAATAAATTTCATTAGATGAACTGTAAGAGGATAATAATAAAATAAAAAAGGTTATCATGTTGTGTTTAAAAAGCAGTTGAAAATATTTCTTATCCTAAAAGCATCTAGTCCATTTTCTAATCCACCAAATCCACGTATTTTACCTTTTCCTTATTTAACATATGTATCCTTTGGTTAAGGATAATGGACTTTCAATTACCGCAATATCCTTTTTGGAAAACTATACTAAAATTTCGACCAAAAAAAAAAACACAAATCAAATTGGCTCAAAGGGTAATCAAATGGAATTTCAAAGATGAAAGTAATTGTTCCTGACTATAGTAAATTGATTTTATACCTATGGATAGATAGATTAATTGATAAAGAGATAAACAGAGATATGCTTTTAGCTGTGGTTTTAAAAGCGAAATCTCACATAGATGGGTTTTTAGTTAGCTTTAAAAAAAAAAAAAAACAACTACGGGATTTTTAAAAATTAAAAATATATATTCTGATAAGTAAGAGTAGAATTGCTTGTTTTGAAAGCCAGTACAGGATAATTCACTCTCTCGAACTTATGCTTTCGCTAATTTCAAATCATTTGAGAAAAATTTATTGCCCATCAGAGTCGTCAAACTTCTGCATGACCCGGATCTATAGTAGTCCTTGTCGGCATTAAGGAAGAGCTTGATTCCTCCGTCTCGCTTTCAAATTTCTAAAACTATCCTTATCATGTTCTGTATTCTACAGTGTTGGCAATCTGAACGATTTCTTATCTATCTTCAAACACACGGCAAACTTTTTAAAATTCGATATTGAGCCTATCGATGAGCTCGGCTAATCAAATAATTAAAACAAAAAAAGTCATGGTACTATAAAAGAATTTCGACCATCGGCCTATTGACGTGCTCAGCTCGCCAAACCTAAAGCATGTCTCAAATGGTCTAGGCAAGTCATTCATGCATGCTATGGCTCGATTAGGCTAGGTCATGGTATAAAGAGATATCATGGGCAGGGAGAGTTGTTGGGTTCGGTACAAGACCCAACCCTACCTAAGCCCGCCCATTGATCAAGTGAGTGTGTTAAGTGTCTCTTATAGTCACGTGATGAAAGTGAAAAAAAAAAAAAAAAAAAAAGATGCTTCAAGTGCACAATAATTAAATAATAATTGCAAATTTGATATATAAAAAGAAAATAATGAGTTACTACAAGATAAGATGAATTTTGATTGGATTGTGCATTTCCCAGTATTTAAATTTGGATTTTATCCACTGTTCAAATTTGCCATCTTAATGTGCTCTGAGCAAGAAATTACACAATATTTATCACAATGTTTTGTTAAGATGGATTTGAATAAATTGTCCCGCCCTCCTCAACCTTTAAATACAAATTTCACTACTCATATATCTCTCTTTTCTTTTAATTCGAAAGACTCGTAATTGTCGAAATGAAAACATAAAAAATAAATCCAGCTGGCATATAATTTTTCAATTTTAGTGGGAATTTTACTTTAAATATATTTTAGCGGCTTGTTTTACCAACTTTCTGCGCAAGCAATCATCTGCACTATGAGAGACCATCAGCGATACCGTTCTCGGAGGCAGTGCGAATGCAAAGAAGGCACGCTGCCACCGTCGACCGTGAGCAAGCACCTCCTCGGCCGTTGGTTGGAGTCATTGAAGCACGATGGCTCGACCACGGAAGACCTTACCAGGTGTCTGCCTCCTCAAGTACTGGTGTATCGAGTTGCGACCGCCCTCCGCAAAGCCCTACAATCGTCCGTAAGAAGAGGAAATGATAGCAAAAGGGAAGAAGGATTGGAACTACGTTCCTAGGACGAACGGAGCAAGGACAAATGGAGCAAGAGATCCAGTTCCTCAAAAAAGAGGCTGGGGAGGAGGCGATTGCGAAACAATCGACCACGAGGTTGTGATTGATGAGTGGAATGTGGAGTCGAAGCTGCAGGCGAGCTACCCTGACCCTCAACCTAACGAGCTCAAGCAAGATGCAAAGACTACAATCGAGAAGAATATCGAGGCAGAGGCAAGTGTCACACAAATCGTTTTGGGATCGAGACTGCACAGTGATTTAGTCTTTCTTGGATTGTTTAGGATTGTCGGAGCGCCTAAACCAAGCTTTCATTGGATCGATCGACTACTTAAGCTCACCCGAATCGTAAAGAGAAAAATTTATAGAGAAAAAATTATGAACAAAATAATAGAATTTTGATGATAAAATGGTTGGATGGATACAATGAGGGAATGGCATCATTCTTATACTTGAGGCTTTCGGATTACAATTATTGATCGCCTTTTGATCCGGCGGACAAGACCGTACGTTCTGATCTACCCCATACCGGCATTTATGCCGAGAGAGTTCTAGATTCTCGGCGCAATTACCATCTCACCCATCTCTGAGAAAGTTCCAGAATCTTGGGCAAACCCTGGACAATCTTGGGAGTGTTCTTTGATCATGGATGATCCCTTGATCATGGATACCTTGTGACCGTCAATCACAACCTCGTGGTCGATTGTTTCGCAAACCCTCGACTTGGATTGACGGCATGATGCCCATGACTTGGAAGCTCTTGGGCAAACCCTCGACTTGGCTTGACGGCATGGCACTGAAGGGGGAACGAAGGGCTGAGGTTTTGGGATTTAGGGGGAACCAAGGAGGTGCTGAAGCCTGAAGGTGCTTCCGCAGCGTGATGCCCATGGCTGTTGAGTTTGCTCGGGATTAGGCTCATGTTTGGGATTCCGATGCTCGGACCACCGGGTTGCAGCAGGATCACGTTGGCTCGTGCCATCATTAAAGTGATTGGCCTCCCATTTTACCTAATTTCTAGCCTTGAAACTGTGGTCGGCGTCTCCGGTACAATTCTTTGTTTTTACCATCATTTTGCGTTGTCTCATTCTAGGAAAAGGAAAACTTGAGCTCACATGAAACTGCATGTTCAAAGTAGATAATCTACAACAGAGAACAATCTAATCGAGGCAAACCTTCTTCACGTGCGCACAATGAGTTTTGGCAGCACCGTCTTTCTTTTTGTTTTACTTGTGATGTCAGGATATTTCATGCGATGCACAATTAATAATTGCCTGAGTTCTAAGTTAACTACAATCCTCATATGTGTGAAGCTAGGGCAATTGCCCTAAAAGAGTACCCGACCTCCCTTGCCTACGGCTCATCCAAGTCTGCCCGGATGGCCGAGGCTTCTTGTTTTGGGCAAGCACCGACGAAAATTCCTTGCCGGCCCTTGGCGCCTTCCATAACTTATGATGCAAGATTCCGTGATCCGGTACCATCTTGAATCTACATCTTCTTTTCATTTTAATGTGAGCAGGACATTCGAGTTTCTGACAAATTGACCAAGGAATTAGAAGCGGCGTGAAGTAGAGTTCAAACACTTCTCCATGTCACCTATCAACGACGAAGTCCTTTTTTTTTTTTTTTTTTTTTTTATGCAAAGCATGTTCACTGTTTCTTGTCCAGTTGGGCCCGAACTTGTCGAGTCCGTCGCTACCAAAGAGGGCCCATTCAAACCAGGAGCTATAGTTTCCCTCATCATTTCGCGCCTCCACAGCTCCATATTTGATTTTCCATTCGTCTCTTTCTCGATCAAAGAACAAAGCCCCTAGGACAAAAAACCAAACAAAATGCGTCACCGCCGAAAGATAATTCCTCCAATCAAGAACGGAGAAAGAAGAAGACGGCGGATCACGTAAGCCTTGACGCTGGACGGGCATGCATCCTTCGCAATCCGCTCACATCATTCCCCCGCGATTGGGGTCTCCTTTTCTCTCCACTCGGAATTCATTAAAAAAGAACACGGTACGCATGGGCTGTGGATTCCCATAGCCTCCCTTCCCTCCAAGTCCAAACCTCGCTTTGATACTTTGTCTTTTTTTGTCACGATTTTCACACACGCGTTCCACGAATCTGTCCCTTTTCTTTCCCCGCTTTCCCGTCTCCGTGAGGTTAGGCAGCCTCCTTTTTCTGGCCGCAAGCCTGTCGTTTTCCTGGAAATTAACATAATATACGAGCAGCCTCGGCGATATGTCAGCTTTGAGGGTATTTCCCTGGTTGTCGCTGCCTGACGAAAGGGAAATGACAATGTGGGGGCGGTGGTGATCTTTGCCTTTCCAAGGGTTCGGCTGTCGACTTGCTCGAAAATGTAAAGAACGGGCGGTGGAAAATTTCTGAAGCTCCTCCGACTAGCCAATCTGGAGACCTGCCTTTTTCGATACGAAACTCGAGAGGAGACAAAAGACAACTGGGTCGCTCCCGTTTCCCCTTTTCTTCGTCCCCCTTTTGGAGTTTGGTCAGCTTTGGATCGTGTGGAGATAGATGATCTTCGTTCCCTTTCCTAAAAATGCTCGACCCGACGCGGTCAAAGGGTTCTCCTCATCACTTGCATGACCCATCACCCTCCCACCCCACCTTGGCAAATGACTCCGCCATCCTCTCTTCCGTCTTCACGCCTCTCGAGTCGTCCGAAACGCGGGCATGAGTGGAGCGGGATCTAAGGCCGCGATCCAATGGATGAGCAGAGCCCGGATAAGGGGACGGATATGGAAAATCGATGAAGGGGAATATGAACTTTCCGAGAAAGGGGCAATTATTTTCCGGGATAAAGCGATGACCTCACGCACCGCTCAACTTGAGGAGAAAAGAGGGGGATTATTCGCGACGCCTTTTGTCTGACCGAGAGAGGTAGATGGAGAAAGGTGATGGTACTGCGCCACACGGTTTTGGTGGCTTTTGCTAAAATTGGGACGGTCTCGATGAAATCGTGTTTTATGGGGTGTCTTACTAGGGCATGAGTCCATAAAAAATAAGTTCCCGAATTGTCACGGTCATGTTGGGTAGAGACCGGGCCACTTCTAATATGACAAATATAGATTTTTTTTTCCCCGCATATAACTTAGAAATTCAGCACACTTCAAATGAGATCCAATAAATATTTGGTTATAACGAGTAATCGGTCAAATTCGATGACATAATGGTTTTCAAAATGGTCATGTTTCTAAAAACGGAAAACTCTTTATTTTGACCAAGCAAAATCTTTAAAATATGAGTTGTGATATTGATGTGGTTTTGAATCGATTTTTATTGAGATTTATTTTGTAGCTCGTGTTTTTAAATTGGAAATTATTTTAAATAACGCTAGATAATCATTAGGAAAAGACGGCACGTTCGGCTTGGCTATTTATATTAAGCGATCTCATTTATTGATCTTACGGAAAGATTTAGATAACTTAAAAAAAAAAACCAAATAAAAAAATAAAAGAAAAAAATCACCCCCGTTCATTCCATCAAAAAGCCCAAGAAGCCCAAATTCGGGAAACCAGGGAGATCCTCTCTCTCTCCTCCCCTCTCCATGTGCGGATCCCGCGTGTCCAATCATCATCGCGGCCGCATGCACATTAAGGCCCCCTGTCCCCACGCACCGTCCCGCGCGTGAGCTCCACGCCCCCCGGCGTATCTCGAAAGTACGCACCGCGCGACTCTGGTATAATCTCCTTGACTTTGGTCAGAACGACTTTGATTTTTTAATTTTTTGATTTTTTTAAAATAATTTCTTCTTCCCCATTCGAATGCGCGGGTGCGAGTGTGAACGAGAGAGAGAGAGAGAGAGAGAGGGAGAGGTGTTCCTGCTCATGCCTCTTTTAAAGGTCCGCGAAGGTGGAGGATGCCATTCCATCTCTTCTGCGACCGATCATGGCGTCCGCGAGGTGAGGAAATCTCTGGACAGCGAAGGCGGAAAATGATAGAGTAAGCTCCCGGGTCCTCCTCCTTTTCCGGCCGTCCACGGCGGCGGCGGCGACGACGTGCTGCGACGACGATGGTGATTTTGCATGAACGCGACGACGATGTTTGATCGGAAAGGAAAGGAGGAAATAAAGGAAAGGGAAAGGGAGAGAAAAGGAGGGGGCAAAAATTGGGGGGGAAATAATTAAAGAAAAAAAGAAAAAGAGAAAAACGAGGGGGGAAAGCTGTTGCCTCCTCCGCTTTTGTCTCCCCTGAATTCTCTCCGGTTTTGCCATTTCTCCACTCAATCGATTTCCTTCCCTCCTCCGCCTCTTCCTCCTCCTTCCCCCACTTCCTCTTTCCCTGAAAAATCTTCCCCTTACGCTCTCTCTCTCTCTTCCTTTCTCTCTCTAGGGAGCAAAAAGTCGCTTTCTCTCTCTCTCTCTGTTATGGTGAATGTCTGTGTGCGTTCGGATCTTGACGTTCGTCTACTTTCTGCCCGAGGGTCCGCGGCTTCCTAGGCTCTCTCTCGTGTCGAGGTCAGGCTTAGGGTTTTCTCCGAGTTTCTTGTTGTGGGGTGGCGGGGATTTTCTGCGTTTTTCGGATCTGCGGAGAGCATATGCTGCGATCGCGTTGTTGTTTAATGATGGAGCCATCCCCTTTCGCCGTAATCTGCGAAGAGAGTTGATGGTTCGGAACGAGTTTTCCAGCTGCGGAGCTTCTTGGAATTCTCCGTTGATTTGATGATTTTTCCTTTTGTCGGGTTTCAGGTGTTCCGTGCATAGCTAGCTATTCCTGGGCGGCCTAGCTCAATTCGAGGCCCTTGGACCTGGGAAATTCCCAATTGGCGGTGGATTGATTGGTCGGAGAAAGCAGTTTCCTTTTTGGCGATTCGGGAATCTCGTGTCTGCTCTGTCGCGGTCAGATTCAGGTGTGCAATTCCTTCGCGATGGGTTTTGGGGGGGAAGGGCCAGAATCTCTCTTTTGCAACCTTTGGATCTGATTTGTAGAAAGCGGTTAAAGTTTGCTTGAATTGTCGTCTGTCGAGATTGTTTAGTCTTGTTAAGAAAGACCCTGTTATATCTAGTAATGTCTTGATTGAAGTTTGTGCAGTTTTGTTGTGTAATAATTGTTGGGAATCCTCTGCAGTAGATGGCGTTGTGGTTCTAAGGTTGGTGAGCTAAATGAATTCTGCTTTAAGTGTATCTCAAATCACTAGACTGGGTTTATTTATACTTCCATGCTTTTGCCTTGCTTTATTGATATGCCAAGTTGGATGAGACTCTTTTGAACATAGTGATTATTAAATCCTCATTACCCCGATCTTCTCATTGGACTTCAGTCTCGGAAGATGACTTGTCTAATAACATATGTTTAATTAGCATTTTATGAAAGCTTGATTCTACCTTTTCTTTATAATTGTTTTTTCTGTTAGATGTTTATACGCTTTGGTTTTTGGGCCTTCTCCAATTTTGATTGGCGTCTCTTCTCTTTGTGGGCTTTTTATATCTTGTTTTGCCAAGAGGGAAACTTTTAAATATTGTCATCAGTTTGAATGGTTTTCTTGGAAGATTGAGAATGTCTCCCTAGCTACCGTGTTGCATCTAACATGCTCTGTCGCAAATTCGTTTTCTGGCAGTTAGATTGTCACCGCCCTGTTGCACTTCTGGAAAGGTCTTCTGTGCAAATACAATTGAAAGATATGAGCCACGCAACATTTGAGTGTGATGATGGGGTAGTCTCCCAGGATCAGATTGGCTCCCCTTTGATGGATAAAGGTAAGAGTGGAGGAAGTGAGGATGGCGGATTAGTTCTGAAGAAAGGTCCATGGACGTCTGCTGAAGATGCCATTTTGGTGGACTATGTCAAGAAGCATGGGGAGGGAAATTGGAATGCTGTTCAAAAGTTCTCAGGGCTTTCTCGTTGTGGCAAGAGTTGCCGGTTGCGGTGGGCAAATCACTTGCGGCCAAACTTGAAGAAAGGAGCATTTTCTGCAGAGGAAGAAAGACTCATTGTGGAACTCCATGCAAAAATGGGAAACAAATGGGCCCGCATGGCTGCACATGTAATTGCTTGACTTCCTTATCTAGATGTTGAAGGAGGAGCTTTCTCTACCTTTCATTATTATTCTTGTTTGCTTCCTGCACAGTTCATGTAGTAAAATTAAAATATAAGGATTTTCTTTCGTACCTGCATTGCACGAGATATGCGATCTATTGTTTAGTTAGTGGATTAGATTGCATCTGATGCATGTCTCTTAGTTTAATGTTCCTTTGGTTTAGATGAAAAGTATCCAGTATAGCTTCTTGCATAGTTAAAATTGCCAGTGTTGGCATGCAATGAATTTGGAAGTCGTTTGAATATAGGTATGTTTAATAAGGCGGACCACTGGAGAGTAATAATTTGCTTCCATTCTGAAAAAGTTTATACTGAATTTCTGAAATTGGTCGGTTTTCTACCATGTTTGAAGTCCGTTGTATATATATTACTTGAGGTTTTTGAAAACTATGAAACAGTCATTTGGAACTCTACTCCTTGATGTGAAGATTCTGCAGTGCCTGAAAGAACTAGTCTGCCCTTTAAAAAACTATCATAGTCCCAAGAGGCTCAGGACAGTTAATTTGCAACCATCAGAATTCTAAATATTTCCTTTATCGAGATGGTATCGTGTCAGATGAGTATGTCTTGGTCAGTTGCACTTTGCAATAAATGACTGTGGTGAGCTTCACATTGCAAGACCTTAATATCATTCAGCTGTACATGAAAGTCAATTTAGCATTTGGAATTCACTAATACAAGTACCGGTAGTGATGCTTTGTTGAAATTGTTGTTTTGAATTACAAAATAATTGGCAGCTCTCCTGTTACTTTCTGCTGCTAATTACAGATGGCATTCTTGCACTATGAGCAGCATTATATCTATCCATGCCAGGACGCATTTTGCCCCAATCATGTCTCTTTCTGTTTTGTTTGGCTGGATGAGTGTGTTCTAAGAAAAGAAGAATTCACAAAAGAGAAGTGAGTGACCTAACTCCTTATGCATGCTTTGAAAAAACAACAAGGCGATGCAGAGGGCACCTTTATATGTACACTCGACAGCAAAAGAGTACCTTTTGAGGACAATTACTCTACTGGCCTTCAGCCTTGTATGGACCTAGGGTTCATTAAGGATTTGCAACACTTTTCTTTCTCTTCATTTTTTCTTGTTCCTTTCATGACTTGGAATATGAAAGTGATCATTTACTGAACACCTGACGGAATGTTGGATAACTTTGATGATTTTCTTTGATTGTGCATGACTGCACATTACCTTCAATTCCTTCTCCTTCTTGCACTTGTTAATAGTTAGATTCGTCAGTTCCTGTTCTTTCCACCAGCATTGTCCTACTACACTTATTTTCTATGTGGATAGTTCAACATACTGACGTTCTTCACTTTTTCAATTGCTCTTGGCATCTTTTAGCTGCCGGGTCGTACAGATAACGAGATAAAGAACTATTGGAACACGCGAATCAAGAGACGTCAACGTGCTGGCTTACCTCTTTATCCTGCTGAGTTGTGCATGCAAGCATTGCAGGACGGTCAACAAGGTCAGACATTTTGCAGAATGACCAATGGGAATAAAGGTCATCATGAGATCTTGCAGGGCAGTGGTTATGAGATTCCAGATATTGTATTTGACAGTTTCAAGGCCAACCACAGTGTCTTACCTTATACTCCTGAAATTTCTGACATTTCTGCGACCGGCTTGCTGATGAAAGGTCTTGCTTCTTCTCAATGTGGTGGTTTGGTGCAGCCAACAATGCCTCGTCACAAACGTCTTCGTCAATCGGCATCCTTTTACCCTGGCTATGCTGATATTTTCAAAGATACATTTCCCTCGATACATCAATTTGAGGATGATTCCCACGAGAAACTTTCTCGAGCTATCGTCCATCCTTTTCCAATTGATCATGATCCAGATAAGAACCCACTGCCCTTTGGTGTGGTTCAAGGTAGCCATTCCTTTTCAAATGGCAATTCCTCTACTTCTGAGCCCTCTTATGAGGCTTTGAAGTTGGAGCTCCCTTCACTCCAATATTCTGAACCCGATTTGGGTAGCTGGGACACTTCTTCTTCCCCGCCTACTTTACTTGAATCGGTCGACAATTTTATCCTGTCTCCAGCTAGAACTGGAAAGGCTGAATCAGAGTGTCTTTCTCCCCGTAATAGTGGGCTGCTGGATGCTTTAGTTCACGAGTCGAAGACTATGAGCAGTGCCAAAAATAATTCACCTGAGAAAAGTTCAAATTCATCTGCTCTGACACCTGGTGATATAAGCAGTTCCACCTTGGATATTTGCAAGTCTGAATGGGAAGAGTATGGTGACCCCATCTCTCCACTGGGCCATTCTGCAACTTCAGTTTTCAATGGTTGTACTCCTTTGAGCACTAGTGGAAGCTCACTGGATGAACAATCACATCCCGATACCTTCACTGGTGAGAATGTCTTGGAATATTTTTTTTTTCTTCTGGTTGCAAATGTTTTTGTTCTTTTAGGAATTTGACACAATGGATGTAGCAACTTAGTCGAGCTCCATTACTTAAAACATCCTCAAGTTTAATGGCTCCTGATTAAAGCAGGCTGCAAATATCTTCAATTCCTTTTTCATTCTTTGCTGTAGTTTGTGTGTTCTACCTTTTTTCTCCAGTCTCCTAAATTTTCCTTCCTTCAGGCTGGATATATATGGATCATGGGTTAAGCATATAACAATTGTTTTGGTTGTTCTGCAGCATACAATGTTAAACCGGAACCTTTCAACCAGGTTCAGTCTCCTGAGAGCAAGCATGAAATCCCTGCCCATTGCGACTTGATGCGGCCTGATGCTTTGCTTGCTTCAGATTGGTTTGGACTCGGTTCTGGATCTCTGAAGGATCAATCCACCATTTCTGATTCCATGGTGTCGCTTCTCGGAGATGATCTTTGCAACGACTACAAACAAAGCATCGGAACTTGTACTTCAGATCAAGAATGGAGACTTAATTCGTGTGCCTGGAACAACATGCCTTCTGCGTGTCAAATGCCTGAACTCCCGTAGAATTTGCTAGGCCGGAATTTTCCCAAGGTCTGAACCGACTTCTGTTCCTGTCGATAAATCTGTCTTGTCAATCCCAGTCGCGCACAGAACGCACAAAGGTCACTATGATGCTATTCTGGCTGTGATTTTCTTAGTTCTCTTGCTCTTAAGACATCTGGTAGTTGGAATTTGCCGTGTGAAACTTTGAACTAGAGGCATTTAGGTGTATGTTGACCTTGTTCCTCTATAATTGTTTGAATAACCGAATATCCTGTATTGAATGCTTGACGCAGTCTAAGATTGTTCGCATTATTTTCTTTCGGGTTCTGTTTCTATAATTAATCGGTATCCCCCGTTTTTTTTTTTTTTTATTTTAAATCTTCGAAAGTGTCCGGCAATTCTGCTGTGATATCTCCAACATTTTATCCATCTTTTTTCAAACTTTCAATTGAGATATATTATTGTGGCCTTGAATTTAGTGTTCCCTGAAAATTGAATAATTATAAAAAATATTTCTCAGCATAATTATTTATATAGCGTAAGAAAAATTAATCAAAGAAAAGAAAACGGCAAAAAAGAAAAAGAAAGAAGAAGAATATCAACAACAATTTTAAGCTTAAAATTTTTATCTTGTCCTTTTTCAATCTAATCACCATTTACCATGAGGGGTGAGCAGAAGATCTAGATCAAATTGGGAACTGATTCCCGATTCCTAAAATTGGGATCTACCTAAACTATTGTGATAGATTTTTTTTTTTTTTAAATTCTTGTTATTTCAAATTTCTAAAACCCTAATTCGTTTTCTTTTTTGGCTCATATTCAGTCATGTATGCTCATTGTTTATGCCTCTCTTATTTCTCTCAGTCTCTCGGTCACATAGCATTCTCACCTCGACGCCTCTCAAGCTTGGTTTTTTATTATCATTAGAGTGTTGTCCGTAGAGATGAGTGTCATGTTTAGCTTATCTCAAGCTTGTCCTATCAACATGTAGTAATTTAGACTATGCAATAACACTTTTCAGATTAGGAAAAAGAGAAATTATATACGGTCGCTTACCAGATGGGTCCAGGACTAGGAATCGACCCTTCTAGGGTGGAAACCAGCCGCCTGGAACTGATCACTCCTGTTTACCATGAAAAAATCAATTAGACTCTTTTTTTTCCTTTTTCTTTTTTGTGAAATGCTATTAGCCCCTCTTCCGAAATTAGGAATTTCATTTTATTTTTTTTTGGCGCGAAATGACCATTGAGTTCCCTCGGCCCTCGCCTACTCCCCGCAAGCTCTGTTCGGAGGGAGAGATTTCAGTGGAATACATGATCATCGTCTTCGATTTTCTCTCTGCCTATGACTGTTATCAATCTCCTGCTGGGTTTGAACTGGATCATCATGAAAGTGGTCGAGAAATCTTGCGAGCAGAGCACGATGCTGTTTGAATGATAGTCAATGGGGAAGGGAAGCATTTTCTGGGTCGAAGGCATCGACGTGTTTTCGCCACTGCAAGACTAGTTTGATCTTTCTCTTTTGACGAGAGAAAAGAAAAAAAAATCGTCCTTCCGCTCGATCGAGTTCTCACTGGCCTAACTAGCTATACCTTTCGTCGTTCAAGATCCCGAGAACGTGCGGGAAAGATGACCCCGTATGAGCTTTGAGTGGCGGAATCTTTATGTTGATGAAGGACGACAAGAACAGCCACGGAACTTTCGGTTTTTCACATTGGACATGAAATGCATTTCTTTTTTCTCGGTTAACTTGATGATGACTACTAGGCTGGCATCCCTAAGGAGTTGTTACCAACTTCATGCGCGCATTGCTGTCTGCCTTACCGGGTTTATCGCCTTTGGACGTGCAACGAATGATGGAGCTGCAAAGCATGCTTTTTGTCCACTCTGGTGTAATTTTCCTCCGAAGATCATCCTTGGGAATCATGTTACATTGGCTTGCCATTTCGGTCTTGCACAATTGAAGGAACACAGTTTGGTGAAAAGGTTACAGGTGAAATCAAGCCGGATGAAGGTAGCTATAGCTAATATCTTATGGCGATGACTAATCCTTAAGAGATTCTGCATTGGCGTCCACCGATGTTTCTCCGCCCTTTGTGCTGGTCGTTTCACCACTAGCCATGCTCTGTGCATCACTTAGGAAGTCCCGGAAGAAGAGGGTTTCATTGGAGGCGATGGCGGGAGCCCGATGTTTCTCCGCCCTTTGTGCTGGTCGTTTCGCTGCTAGCTGTGCTCTGTGCATCACTTAAGGAAGTCCCGGAAGAAGAGGGTTTCATTGGAGGAGATGGCGGGAGCCTTCCGCTCGCATAACCCGTGCCATGCATCAGTGCTGTGTCCACATTGAAGCTTCTGTCATCGTATTGAGATTCGGTGGAGTCTGGCATGCTACCGGCTGAATCTGATCTTGCTGGGGAGAAGTCTCTAACGGAGCAACTGCCCTTTCCTTCCATTATGTAAGTTAATACATCAACTACCTGCATTTGTTTTGGAGGGAGACTGAGGAAACCCTTATAATGGCAAGATATTCTTAATAAATCAGCAAGGAACAGATTCTTGATCAAGCTTAGATGCTCGTTCCTTCGCTAAAGTCCAACCCTAACTACTTAAGTTACATGTGGCTACGATGGACCTCATAAGCAAGCAGGTTACATGTGCCTACGATAAACCTCGTAAGCAAGCAGCGTGGGATAAAATTAGTGCCCCTCTCATGTGCGAACTCGAATGAAACCGGATGGAAAAATGGACTTGGAGTGAAATAATGGAGCAATAAGATGACCGAGAATCCAAAGTTGAAATATGAAATGGGACGTGAAGAATTGAAAACTAGCTCCAATACTATAATAACAAGTCCAACCCAAATGTTTAAACTGATAATTGGAGCAAAGCTACATGTATTTTAAGCCATGATAATCCCGTAAGTAAGAGATACAGGATGAATTTAATAGAAACTAACTATGAATAAGGAGTTGTTCCGCTATTAGTTTAGACCGAAAGTAATTTATTTACCTACAACACTGCACATTCTACAGAAATCCAGGCCAATTAATGTAGGACAAGAGGAATCTGAGTATAGGACAAAACTGTCACGAGATTTTTAGAATGCCTAGTGGTTCTGTTGCCGTGTTCATACATTCAGATCCATGTCTTAGTTTTGTCAGTACGTGTTCTTTTATCTTAGGAGATGTATGACAAAGAACTACAGATGGTTAGGAATGTGAAAGTGCAATGCCATCTGCGTCCAATTTTTAAGGGGCAGACAGCATGCAATTTTGTGTGTTTTGATTTTCGTTGTTGCTAATCTTGCAAGATATTAGTGAAATTGAAAGACTGACCACATCCATAGTCATCCTCTTTTGAGGATCCTTGCTGAGACATTTTTCTGCTACGCGAACCATCCAAAACAGTTGGTAGACGTCATGGGACTCCCCGATCCTGCGATCAATCAGATCTGGATAATTTCGTTCTTTCAATAGTGGTCGTGCCTGCAAAACGTTATAAGCTGTCAGTAGAGGAACCTTGTCTACAGAACAAAGGATCAAGTTGCACAAGCAGGGGAATAAAATGGAGAGCAAGTTAGACTGCCTGATCTTTTTTGGCAACATGCCACTGTTTGCAGTCTGAAACAAATGAACCAAAACAGGAAGTAAACTTCTGTTCTTTTATGAAAACATATCACCCTCTAGCAGCTCTGTTCCTTTATGCTTGATAGGGGGCCTTCTTTCTTTGATGTTTTATCGAAAAAATACAGCGAAGGAAAATTTTTTAAAGAAATTGTTTTCAGACTGCCTTACCTGGAGAACTTAAGCACCACACTTTTGCAGACAGATATTGAAGTAAATATAGCCAACAGGAAATTTATATTGAAGCACATAATGAAGCCAGTACCCATCCTACAAGACTTTTTCCTTCAAGAGATTTATCTGTGGTCTTCCGTCCTGTTATCAGCTGCAACAGAACGACCCCAAAGGAGTACACGTCCGTCTTGGTAGAAACTTTCCCATATTCTGCATATTCGGGGGCTAAGTATCCTAGAGTTCCAACAAGTCTTGTCTCAGAGCTGTATTCCAAGTCTTCACGTTGAGTTTTGGCAAGGCCAAAATCTCCTAGCTAATACATATACAATTCGTTAGTCAAACTTCAGTTTGGCAGAATAGGTTTTGTACCGGATTAATAGATTGAGTTAAATGTAGTATTAGTCTAGCCAGATTTGTTATAGCGCCTTTTATGAAAGTTTAAATTAGATGCTAAAACTTGTAAAGAACATCTTTAATGACAAAATATAGGTTTTACATATCCCAGATAAAGGATACTTTTATGTCCATTTCCGATTATAAAATTTCCAACTAATTTGTCACACCATCATCATTTTTTTTGGAACTAATTTCTTACTTTTGAAGAGCTTTAGGACGACTTAGAAGGATGAGTTATAATTGTTTAGGAAGACAAAAGACTTGTCGGATCTCACAATTTTGTTAGTTTTTCATTGAAAAAGTATTCAAGTGAATATTTGAAGATCCAAGGATGTCCTGAAGGATTTACCAGTGATTCAAAATCATGCGTCACTAGGATGTTGTTAGGTCTCATATCTCTGTGGACGATGTTCTTCTCATGAAGATACTGTAAACCTTTTGCGGTTCCCAAGGCTATTCTCATCCTTTTTTCCCAAGTAAGGGTTCTGCGAGAGTGTTCTGCACCATGAAAACATATCTCCGTGATTAGTTTTATCTGCATATCATATTCAGGAAAAATCCTGTTCCACACTTTGTGTGAGGAAAATTATCACACGACTTGGAACTAGAATAGTGCAACAATTAGAACAATCACACGCCTTCAATGCCTTAGATACTTACTGGACAGATGCTGATCCAGAGAACCGTTGCACACATACTCATATACCAGCAACCGGTGATTTCCTTCTGAACATGATCCTAACAGCATGACCAAATTCTCGTGCCTGGCTGTACTGAGTACATTAACTTCAGATTTGAATTCCTTCTCTCCTTGAAAACTGGCACTTTTATGTTGCTTAACAGCAATTTTGAGCCCTTTCAGCTTTCCTCTATAGACAGAACCAAAGCCACCTTCTGATAGAAAGTTCTTTGGAGAGAATCCTTCTGTGGCAGCTTGGAGCTCTGCATAAGTGAAGTCTCTTTTCCATCCAACTTTTGGACGTCTATTCTTGCAAATGGAGCATATAGGGTTTTTAAACTGCTCATTTTGTTGACGATCTTCCATGCGATCACTGTTCTGGTTGCTGGGATGTACCTGTGGGTCTTCCAGACTGAATCCACTATCTGGATTTGTTTTATCTTCCTCTTGCACGTCTGCAGCAAGTAACGGGGATTGCTCTCCAGCAGTTTCATGTTCTGTGTTTGTGGTAGTCTCCTCATCGCGAAAGTACAGAGGGGAGCCCTGGTCCTCAGTAAAGCTAGAACTCGAGGCTTCAGTGTTGCCCAGGCTTGAAGTTGAAACCGTGGTTGTGATAAGCTGCTCACTTGATGAAGATTTATAGAATGCAGATGTTCTGGGAGGATGCCTTGTGGGTTCTGCAACAGCACCATCGCCTTTTGTTTTGTCATTTTTCTGAAGACTGGTAGAGCCTAAAATAACATATTATAGATTGAGATGCAGTCTTCATTGCAGAATAAATTTTGATATCGTGTTTGCTTGAACAGTATTTCATAGATATGATGCTGTGATGCCTCCCTGTGTGTGAGCACATTGAGCATGCCTATATCTGATTCTTATGGGGTAAAAGTCTTAAATATAGGATGTCTCCAACACTATAATGTGATTCTACTTTCTTCTTTCAGGAGTTGTTGTACCAATTAGTTGGGAGGAAAAAGAGAAGAAAAAGGCATTTCTCTACCCAATTTTCAGCCACCAATCAGATGTTGCATTCACACTCCTTGAACTTGGAAGACTTCTGACTATTATTCATTAAACCATCCCACAGTATGGACTTTGTCTTTCGTGTCTGTAGAATCGATCTATGCAACTGTCTTACCTAGTTCTAAAAGAGAAGGTGAGCATATTATATTAGACGGCAGCTATCACTTGAATGCAAATTTAACCAATGAAGCAGATTGAAGCTTCTACGAGGCTCAGATTTGAATGTTCAGAGAAGTGCATGTGTTGTAATAGGAGTTCAAAGGTGTTTGCACAAGATACAAGAAGCCAATTTATTACTTACTCCTGGGAGACAATTCGTCCTCTGTGCCACTGGGTAGCATTTCAAAATATGTGACATGACCTGCAGAGCTTCTACTCTCACCAGTGCTTTTCCTGGTGGACGTTTTACTGGGTACACTGGCTTTTTGCCATTTCAACCTTTCAATGCGGTTATTGCTTTTTACCCTTGCTATTCCACATGAAAGATTTTCCATGAGGTACTTCTCATCCTTCTTCATCTGCCTGCATCAAGGATGTGACAAAATATATAGAAGTCTAAAAGTTTTTTTTGGGCTGTTGTGTTGTTGATGTTCAATTTTCCCTCTTACTGGTCTAAAACAGGAAGAAAAATCACTTGTTCGCATTATGGACGTTAAAATGCATATAGACAAAACCGTCACTTGAGCGGCATGTTTTGCTTTTACTGCATAGAAATGGAGGTCTTACATTGTGGAAGGTCCAATGGTAACATGATAGTTTGGCTAACCTGTCAAGTATCACCCATGTTGCCTCAAAACTCTTGGCAGCCTTTACAGCAACAACTTTAGGCGAAGCTCCAGCTTTCACATCTATTAGGAAGTCAATCTGAGATTTCATAAACAAAAGTTTGTTTTGTTACCCTATAGGTTACAAGGATAAAATGATGGCGTCAATTTTTCCCAGTACTTTACCTAGCAGCTAAGTAAATTAGTTCATCTTTATGCTACAAAAGAAGAATTCAGATTCACATAGAAGACTAGTGAACATCATTGTGCAACTAATCTAGCAATATGTTCTTTCCTTAATGTCATCAGCCAGATATCTATGGCCATGTCTACAGAGATTAATGTACAAAGTGAAAAGAGCTGCTTCCAGGGGTGTGCTCATTTAAATTGTCAAATTATTCCAAATCTGAGAATAAGATGCAAGTCAGTTAAATTCATATTCAGTACTATTGAGGACCTAATTAAAACTGATTTATAAGTGATTAGTATAATCTGAATAAAAGTCTATAGCCGAGTAGCTTGTGGACGCGTCTAAATTAAATTTGTTGTACTTATAGTATATGATTGAGAAGCGACAGGAATGGTAAGCTTACTGCTACTTTATGTAAGTGTCGCTAATTGGCATGTAAAAAATAGATCATTTTATTACACAATCCAGCCATGCAACTTCTGTTTATTGCATGTTTTTTGTGATAGCATTCTCAGAAAATTTTGGTTTAATTTGCCAAAACACTTTCATCAAGGGGATTGTGTCCCATCCATATGATATTTTTAAACTATCAAGCCACATATGTACCAATTTATAACAGTTAATTGCGAGAATAAATAATTAACAAATTAGTATATCGTGTGGTGAAAACTTATGTTTGTAAACAAATGTCTCCTGTACACTGCACTGGGCATTTGATTAGCAGCTTTTAGTGCACTTCCTAATTTCAAGGAAAATCGGTTGCATCTTAACAGCATAGTTGCGACTGAAAAGTTATCTAAACTGTCGGCATGATCATCTTAATCTCAAAGCTCAGATGTGCTATTTCCCGGATTGAAGTGCATAAACTGCTTATTTGTTGGATAGAAGAATAATTCCTATGAAAGGAAGCTATCTACGTATGACAGATAAAGGTTGAAAAATAAGTGGAAAGCCTCATATTAGAAGATCAGAATGGTAAAGGTATATTGTTGTCGTGGAAGCACAGTTAGCAGCATTATTTTCTAGTACTTATCTCTAGATCTCTTTCTGTTCCTTTTTATTACAGTTTTTGATTGGTTAATTGCTTGCCATGTAAAAAGATCTTAAGAGAAGCAGCGTGTGTAAAGTCTGACTTTTGGTATATTACCTCTGCTTTCTTGCACTCTTGATAAATCTCCTTAAGTTCCTCATTATTCATGTACTCTTCCTTCTTTCGTGCAACTTCTTCCCGTACAGTCTTCTGATTTGCTCCAAGTATGGATGCTGAATCCACTTTGCTCTTGTAGCCCACTGGATATACGAAGAGAAGAGTGTGCAAGAGAGAGAAGAAGTTAGCAAACAAAAACTGGTTTAGTGGTGAATTAGGCTGTCATTCTCTTCCCCGTACCCGTTTCCTAAGTGAGAACAAAAGTATGAAATCTTACGCAGTTTTCCAGCCTTTGAAAACGTACTAGGATTAATAACCTGGTGGAGAACTCCTAGAAGGAGGAGCTTATGTCCGGGCTTACGTGGTAAGCCTTTCAGGGCCCATTTGATTGCACTCAGGCTAACATCTTTGAGGCATCCACGATCACCACCACTCTTTGAACTCTAAAGGACATTTTTTTTTTTTTGTGTTGCTAATTTCACTGAACTAGAAGTGAATATTGCAAACAAAAAAGAACACAAATGGGTAGAAAGCTCAAAATCAATAGTTTTCCAACTATTTGTTTTCAAAAACTGCTTTAAAGTTTCTGTAAGACGACCTTTGAGACATCTGCGACCATCCTATGGCAGAAATTTTTTAAAACAGTCATATTTGAATTCTTGCATGGTTGGCTCAAACTTTTGTCGCAGGAGACTAGATTCAATGAGAAGATGGGCACAGATGACTGAAATTGACATATTCACAAGGATCTCAAAAGCAGGTTCCTTGTCAATGTTGTGCAGACCTTGGCTGCGGAACTTTGAAAGCAGTTGAGGTATAAAATGGTGGTGATTCTGGGCAGGATCTCTAGGGATGGCCTGAGTGCATATTCGGATATTCTAGGAATGGCCCTGGGAGTTTCTCTATATTGCAGGACGGAATATAAGTACACTTTCCTTAAGTTGATGATTCCTAGGATTGAATGAGTATCTTATTATTATTATTTTTAGACAGATTGGTAGCCTCGTCACAGGTAAATATTATTTGATAACTACAAAGCTGACAGGTTTTTCTTCGTGGGCAACTCAACCATATATTATCACTTAATTGCTTGCTGTTAAGGGTGGATGACCGTGACAATTGAATTAAGTAAAGCAAATATTGAGCTGTTTTGAGGTTTGATTGGTCTGCGATCTTTTGTCCTTGTCATATGTTTTTACATGAGGAAGGTATCCTTATGAAGACGTTTTTCAATGAATTTGTTTAATCTGTTTGAGAACTAATTCTGAAGTCTCGTTCAGATACATCCGACCTTGGAGATTGATGCACCCAAGGACCAAAACTTCAAAATGGCTTCCTTTTCACTGTCAGAGGATGCCAGGATAAGATATTTCGAGTAACAAGTTGTTTTAAATGGTTTGAAACTGTGAAGTGGCATCCTGAAAATGCTTATGAGCGTTTTCGTCTCTCCAGAAATATGACCAATCTGCCAATTTTCCCCGCATCTTGTTTCAAAGTGGCGTCGAACACCTTCTTTGTCTGTTGACATCTTCAGTCTGTTCACATTAAAGGAATATGCCAACAAATGCCGAAAGGCTGTATACCCTCTCGCATCCTTAAAGGAACACAGCTGCTCGACGTTTCAACCTGTTACCTCCAAGGTAAAAGACGCCGATGAATATTTCCTGTAATCCTAACTGAGCAGGAATTTTCATTAGACTTGGTTTTTCTACATTATTTCCACATAGCAGGGCAGGTCCAGCACAAGGAGCTTGAGGGTGCTGTTTAGACTTTCGCTTGGTGGTACGTGCACGGAAGAACCGGTCCTTGAATCATCAAAGACATCGCCATTGGCAATCTCTATGTTTTGACACTTTCAATTCATTACTATGAACCCGTTTTGCTAGGAATGTTTATTCGTGTTGGTTGCCATCGCACGGACCCCATTAAGGATCCTGACAAATTTGACTGGCTGGAAAGAAACGCTAATGGGACTCTTTATACAAGAAACGACTGGTTTATGAAGGACAGACGCGACGGCATCTATTATCTGTCAATCATTTCATTTAATTGCACCAGCAATTCTTTCTTTGTCTTAACTATTTGTTCAGTAGCAATTGTGATCCATTCGGAGAGCCACATCTGATCATGATGCAACATTACGAAATGTTCGGCCTAGAGCAGACAATGCGGCTCATTCATTCTTAGATTCCTGTGGTTCGATGCTCTTTATGTTTTGGTAAAGAGATGCGTCCGATGTTCATATCTAGGTCTCATCGTTTCCATAGAAAGAGTTACAAGTGTGCAACCAAACCGGTTCTATTCGAAAACTGGACCAAACCACCTAAAAAATAGGTCTAGGAATAGGTTCAAAAATTTGGAACCAGTTAAAAACAGTCCAGGAACAAGTTCTGATTTATCCACCTGGAAATCAAACCGACTGCTTGGAACCGATTTTATAAGCTAATAAGCCAAACCCATGATTTCTTTTTCCCTTAAATTCTAACCTCAACACTCTTTTGTTCTTCATTGAAGTCTTTCCTCTTGCCCTAATTTTTTTTTATGGAGGATTAGGGAATGAAGTTTTATAATTTATATTGTATGTTACGTGTTTGAACTTTGTATTGTGACTACGGTGTTCATCTTATAAATTGTTGTTTTTAACAAATAGGGATTTCCATCATTCATCTTTTATTTTGAACTGTTTTGTTACTCATAACCTCATTTGATTTTACTATAGAAAAAAGAACAAAAAAAAAAACTCTTGAGAAGCCTCGAAACCAGACTCAAAAAACACTATAGGTTTTAGAATCGACTCTAGACATATAGAGTATATTCTAGATTTCAAAAATTGAAAATCGATTATAATAGAGTACGTTCTAGAATTAGCCATATCGGAAATAGCCGGCAAAGTCAGCATCTTACCCGGCAAGCTCCGCATCTAGGATTCTGTAATCACACCCGGCGAAAGGCGATTCTTAATAGCCTAAGGTGCGTAGCGGTCCCCCACGGGACGGTAACTACCTCTAAGACGAGTGAAGAAAGAAGGGGGGATAATTTCTTTGAACATCTTTATCCCAGAATTCATCATCTGCAAGCAATCCACTTCCGTAAGAGCGTTGACTTCAGCTTCTTTTTGGTACCCATCCTCGAACTCGAACAGATCACCCTAGATCACCCTAGAAAGAGTTGAGGTTTTAACCTGCGAACGCTGCTACACCAGCCAAATTGCTTTGACTAAATGTCAAAAACCATGAAAAGAAGTATTTGATCTTCGAGAAGAATTGAACGCATGATTTTCTCTAGACTTCATAAGAAAAATTGCCACTTTGAGCACCGGCACTAGAGAGTGCCCAAGGTATGCGAGGTTCACATGAATCCAACATTACTGCCAAAGCCCTACTCGCCTGCAAATGACTGCAGAGCATTGGTCAAATAACTCCACTTCCACGCACAGATTAGCGGCTAGCCCTTGCTCCAACAAAAATAAAGAAATGCAGCATCTCTATTCTAGGAGACATCACTTGCATCGGACCAGAACATCACCATAGGATCGGTGTTTCACAGCATTAAAATGGAAACGGTAAACTATAAAATGACGGTAAAAAAATTCACCAGACGAGCAAAAGAAGAAGCCAGTATTGCTATAAACTCAAAAGGCATCTGCATCTGCCTCATAATCTCGCAGTAGATCAAATAATTCCATAATGCTCATAGCATGCCAACTAACTTGGCTTGGAGTCTCTCTTCAAAGTGTGTGCTAATTGACTGATGGAAGTACATAATTATCGAGAAGCTTCTATAAACTGGGGCAATGGAAAACTTCCACGCACAGAGCCCCTCTGTACTGAGATGTTGCCTATAAGGTATGTCAAAAATGAGTCCTCGGTAAAAAATGCTCTTTCTCACGTGTGACATGGATTTCAAAAATTGAATTCCTGCCATGAGAAGAGAAGAATATGACCTCAAAGGGTACATCCAGAGACGGCCAATCTCCACATGCACTTCTATAAGTCGGCAAGGGGGTGCAGCACATTATACCGAGCTTTTCTTGTTTCTGAAGCTCTCCTTCAGCAATGCAAATTTTTTCTTGCATTGGTTCACAGTCTTCCCAGGAACTGCAGCTGCCACTCTCTCCCACCTCTGATTGGTATCCTTAGGGAAAGTCTTTAGTGCTTGTACTAGTGCCCTCTCTTGAACAGCAGACCAAACATCTTGCTCCGAGCTTGACGAACTGCCATTTTCAGTAACCAAATCATTGGGATCCTGGTTATTCACAACTTTTCTTGAAGATGCTTCTCCATTGTCCGTCTTGACAGCAGTACTTTCAGCTGTGGGGATAATTGTTTCTCCGACTTCTTCTCTAGTTGTAAGTGGAGATGCAATTGACTGTGCTGGTTTCCTTTTCTCAAGAAATGAATCGAAAGCTTTGGAAGAATCCGGCTTTTGGAGAAGCACTGTTTTTGTTGCCTTGAGAATTTCTTCCACTGATCTTCCAGTACCTATGTACTCCGATATAACCTCCCACCTATGAGATGTTCCTTTGGGATACTTCGTCATTCCTTTCCTCAAGAGCTCAATCTCTTCTTTTCCCCAAGGTTTCTCCTGCTTCTCAAAGTTGCTTAATGGGACACTGCCATTTGCCTCCACAGAACTATTCGGTTGCTCATTCTTCTTATCACCTTGTTTTTTATCCTCCAACTTAGGCTGGCCCCCTCGTGCATTTCTGAGAATTTCTGCACATTCTAAGCCCTCTCTGCCTTCCATCTGACCACATAAGCTCCTCAGCGCCTCGATATCAAGAGACATGCAGAGTGTTTCCACATCATCTTCAGAGAGATCAAGCAAATGCTGGGAGATGATAGGAGCTGAAACTGTGCGAAGGCGCGTCCTCTCTTTGCGTAAGAGCTTCTTTTCTCTCTCTTTCACCTTCTTCTGCTGCAATGCAGCTTCAGCAGCCCGCTTTTCATCCTCCTCTTTCCGGCGTTTCTCTTCTTCAGCAATTCTGGCAGCTTCTTCCTCCTGCAACTTCTTTGCCAGATACTTGGCCACCTTTTTCCTCTGCCTCTCTGCTTTCTCCTCCTCCTTTCTCCTCTGTATCCTTGGATCTCTCTTGTAGGCATTATCAACAAGAGTGCGTACCCGTGCATATTCTTCCTTTCTAGCTTTTTCTGTGAGCTTTGCATTCTGCCTCTCCATCCACCTCTTGTGGTCACGAGATTCAGCTTGCTCAATATCAACTCATCGGCATGGGGAAACTCTCTCCAGCTTTTAAAAGAGTACCAAAAGTTGTAGAAATTGTCCACCTCCTTAATTGTTGTATTTTCATCACCTAACGATGGGACTGGCTGGTTAACAGACCATCGACCATTCCTCATGAAAGCAGGAGCAAAGACCTTATAGAAGTCCTGCGGTGCACAATCAGTAGGTATTTCATCGTCAAACTCATCAGTGGAATCATAGATTCTCCTCTTCAAAGGATCGATCAAAACCTCATACGATTCTTGGATGGCCTTGAAGTGGTTTTCAATTTCATCCTTCTTAGCTTGTTTTGCAGCTTCAGTTTCCTCAGCTAGAAGCAGTGAGGCCTGTTTGTCAGGGTGATACTTCAGGGCCGTCTCTCTGTAACTTTTCTTAATTTGATCTTCTGTTGCAAGATACCTCAGATGACTCAAACCCAACAAAGCATAATGATCTTGCTGATTGCTCCCCGAACCAGCTTTCTTTTTACCTTTGCTGCTATATGAATCAAATGATGGCATGCTCGTCTGCTCTTTATCCCCGACAACAGTCTGATCAGAACCATCCACATCTTCCTCCTCACAGCCAAGGAGCTTCATAGCAGCAGCATGGAAGGCATGTCCAGCAGGTTCATATTTTAAAGCCTTCACAGGAAGGCAATTTGAAGCCACATAAATTGGCTGTCCACCAACAATCTCGTCTGAGTAGGAAATTAGCCTGCTCATTTGAATCGCCATTTCGCCAGAAATGAGATGACGAAAACTGTAGAAAGAAGCTCCAAGGGTCAATATCCACAAGCAGATCTGTTCAGGTGTATTGCTCTGGTCATCCAACAATTCCAACTGCACTTGCCATCAAAACTACATCAATATTGTTCAGATAGAAGCATTAAATAAAAAAGAAATAAAACCAAGTTTACAAATCTTGGAGAGCCTAAGCCAACACACCCATGAAATGCAAACATTATTTCTTTTTAAATTAGTAAGATTTCATTAAGAAGGCACCGGGAGGGTAGTGTCCGTATACAAAACAGCTTTGGGCAGAAGCCAACATATAGAAAATTATGCACAAAAGCCTGTTTGTAACATTTCCACCAAACTAGATGTATGAAATTAAGCTTTCTGGCTACACCAAAACTGAAAAGTACACAACTAGCTTTAAAGAATCCAAAGAGGATGTAGAAATGCAAACTTAATGTAGGCCCTCAATATATAAATGGAATTCATTTCAGAAGCTAGGTTTAAATAGCAATCTAATCATTATGTCCACAAAAGGAAATAGGATCGTCATTTTGCTAATCACAAGGTGGAATAAGTATTCCCGACACGCTTCACTCGAAATTACCCATTGCGAGTTGCACTATTTTTGTTAGGCCAGCTGGCCGATGCTAATTGTATCGGTCCTACTCTGAACAGCTACTCAGCGAGTCTAGAAGCAAGTCCACAGGATTGTGCAAACTTGCAATGGTAACCCCTAATGATACGCCATCTCAACAGTGATAGTTAAGGAATTGAAAGCGTGAAATTGCAGGAAAGACCGATAAGAACAAAGAAACTAAAGTCAGGGCCCAAAGAAAACCGCAGAGCCCAAATCCCCAAAAATCGACACATGCACGCGGCACTCTACATGCGACAGGCCAAGCCTCCAAAGGCAAATTCACATTCACACAAACCAAGAACAACTATCGAGAGAATCCCCAATCAGCAGCCAAAGCACGAAACTGGAACGGCACGGCCACCGAGCTACCTTCAAAAATCACCGCGCAGCCAAACACGACCTAGCGGCAAAACAAAACCCCACCCGCACACCGGACGAGAGCCGTCTCATTACATCCAAACCCTACCACTGGACGGACGGACGACGGCGACGACAGCCGCCGCCGCCGCCGCCGCCGCCGCCGCGGCTCCAACAACACGACGCGAGGCGGCCGCCGCCACACGCGACAGAGAAAGCAAACGCGAACCGGAACAACAATCAATCGAGAAGCGACGCGTCCGTACAAGAGCGGCGCCAGCGAAAGCAAGAAAGGCGCAGCGGCGTACCTTCGGCTAGGGTTTTGACAAGCGAGGAAGCGAAGGGAAGGGGAGGGAGGCGGGCGATTCGATTTCCGGCGTGGGTTCGGCTGCCTGCCTCCTTCTTCTTCTTCTTCGCTCGATTTCGTAAGAGGTCGGATTCGGTCCCCCGAAATTTATACGGCGAAGAGAGAGAGGAGAGAGAGAGAGGGCCGAGGGTTTTGCGATTTCTGGAGGCTGGCTCTCTCTGCGTTGCGGTGGCTGCGTTTCGCCTTTTTGTCGACTATAGAGGCGGAGGAAGGACCGAATTGCAATTTCCGTGAAAATAGGATTTGGGCCCAGCCCATTCCCCCATAAAACAAGCCCAGTGACTGTGGATCCTGGTAAACCGTATTGTCGACCCGCTTTTTTTTTTTTTCTTCTATATATTTTCAATAATCATTTCAATTTGATTAGCGAAGCCTGGAATTGTTTTTGGACTCCTTTCAATTTCATGGAATCCACAATAGAGCAAAAAATAAAAAAATACCGCCTTGATGGCTACCTAATTAAAGAACACATCACATCGATCTTTAAACAAAGAAAAAAAAGCTGTTTAGTAATCAAAAGAATAAGTCAATTGTAAGATGTGTTTTTTCCATGAAATATGAAGGAGTTGTAAAATAATTTTTAAAATTTATTGTGTTTATCGTTTATAAATGAGCGGACAAAATGGTAAGACATTAATTGCCGTCGATAATCAAAATAGTTTTCATCAACTAATTATTTGAAGTGATTATTTTCAAAAAAATTTAATAAATTATTCATTTTTCGATAAATAAATGAAATTTTAATTTAATCAAAGGTAATTATTATGCGTTGTGTGGAAAAAAAATAAAAATAAATGAATCTCCTTTGAATTTACGTAATTACATATCTATCGATTCTTCCATGGCAAAGGCCCACCCTCCTCTCCCTTTCCCTCTCTCTCTAATCGAGTCAAATGCTTCTCCTGCACAGAGCCTCCTCCTTCCTCTGCCTCAGCCATTCCAAACCTCAGGTACGTTCTCTCTCCTCCCCCCTCTCTGCATCGCCGGAATCATCCTCCGTCGCCGAACGTAGCTCGATGATGATGGTGATATCTCGCTCAGTTAATCTTCTCGAGCGCTCCGAGGGCTCCCGCAAGCGCTCGCTCGGATAGCGTGAAGATTCTCCTCCCCGCCGATCGCTGCCGGTACGGACGGCTCTGCTCGGTCGGTGGCGACGGCAATGTGAGTTCCTGCTTTGCTTTTGTTTTTCGGTCCTGCGAGTGGAGATGAGCGTGAGTCGTGATCGACGTTGTGGTTCGCCGATGAAATGATGATTAGCGAGGCTTTGTTTTGGCTGTCTTTGAGGTCAATTTCGGTTAGGACATCCGTGGCACTAGGGGGATTGTGTTTCTGCAGTCTGTACATTTTTCATTGCCTTTGCACAGAAATGTTCAATCATCTGTTGCGCCCGCACGTTATTATGGCATGGAAAGGTGAGAGGACGTGCGTCGATAGAGGAGCAGGTGAAAGATGTGCAGGATAAAGGAGACTGCTGGATTTTCCTGTTGAGGCATAGGTTTGAAAGAATAGGGAACAGTCTCTGAGTGGGAAAGCTGCACCTGTCAGTATCGAAACACTGTTTGTTGTTAACTGATGAGATGTAATCTATTAGCTTTTAGCTGATGTTGTTTTTTGCCCTTCTTTGAGTGGTTATCTGGAAAAGATTTCTTATCGCACACCACACAGTCTCTCTATTCTCCTGTTTCTCAGATTTTCTACTTCGTTTCAGGCCTACAGTCCGTCAGATGCAGAAAGTAGCTGCCCCAGTGAGGAAGGCATTGATCACGGTGGAAGACGTGAGGGAGAACCACTGGCGTCGAATGAGTACTTACTGCCTGCCTTTTGATTCTGGAAATATGAGTCTTTCACGTTGATCTGCTCTATTATAAACAAAATACACGTCTATCTGTGACTGGCTATGTAAGAGCTACTAATTAACCGTTCTATTCAAGGAGGAACGGGAACTATAGGTTCGCGACCTTGCAATTTTTATACTGATGAGCACTATTAATCAAAATTGCGCTCGGGTTTAATAGAGAGAATGCATTAGTTGGTCAATTCAGCTGAAAGGGATGAAACTTCCTCCCATCCTCAGGCTGCCCTGTAAGGTAGTTCAATCAATTACTTGTACTGATTTCATCTCATTAGTCGATGCTGCAGGACAGAAATGACCTCTCGTCTCATGTGATCTGAACAAAGTACTAGTTCTTTCATAGTTCACATGAGGTTGTCTGTTTTTAGCATCAAAGATGTTGGACCTTTTCAGATATGATGGAACGAATAGATATCAATATGAGCACTGAAAACACGAGGTTCGATGAGTTTCTTTTCACTGCTCTATATGGGTTTGCTCTTCTAAGGATGAGAATAAGTTTGAGAGTTTCTCTTAATGCACCTGGCTTCCAGATGCTATGGCTATATTATTTCACCAATGGGTGGGTCAGGGAGAGAGAGCAGAGCATGGTTAGCACGAAGGACAGCACTGTGAATTGAATACATTATATTTGTTTTAATGGGATGGGATTTTCTCAGCATGCTGTTGGTGGCTTGCATGAGAACCTTATTACACTTAACAGTGCTAGTGCTATTGATGTCTATCTAGTTTCAATGCACTTCTATAAACATAAAAGCATATCGTGACAATGACATTTTAAGAGCTCTACACCGTTTGAGCTGAATGTGTAAAAAGTGGAATGTGCTGGATGTCTGCAAGCCTGGATTGTCTGTATCCTTTTGTCTTAGGCTTTTCTTGCTCAAGCAATGATGGTGACAATGGCCAAACAAAAAAGAAAAAAAAAGAAATGATGGTAATGATCTATTAGGCTAATTGAGGACTGTTCTTTCGAACACTACTCCTTAAGCTTTATGTTTCCTTCTCCAAGTCTCTAAACAAGTCATGCTTGCAGTTTGGTCTCTTTGTTATTCTAGGCTTCACTAATTTCACCTTTCTAAAATGTTGATTTTCTTGGAAATCGTTAATATTCTTTTATTTGTATAGTTTTACCTTTTTTTTTCAAAATGTTCCCAGTATTATCTCGAGTGCATTGTTTAATCTTCTTTCTTTTTTGGGTAGGACACTGAAGAAATTGAAGAGATATGGAATAGCTGGAATATTGTCCTATGGGTTGTTGAACACTGCTTACTACCTTACAACATTTCTTCTGGTCTGGTGAGTGATGGTCTTACATATGGCATAATTGCTTTTGTCTTTTAGTCAGCACTGGAATCAGTACTTCTAGATATTAAATCTTTAAACATGAAGATCTACATTTATGGGAGTGTAATTGCAGACATATAGTCCGTGATGTAAAGCAAGCTAGTTTGTTTGATCATCTGGCTTTTAAATTCCTGCATATGCATTCATAGATGAAACATTAAAGCTGCAGGTTCACTCTAGTTTGACTTCTCCAATGTCCGTTGATTTTTTCCATTATATATGAGAACTGTTAGCAGCTTTACAAGCATAAAATTTTATCTAGATTTAATTTAATGGGAAAAAGCATTTATACTAAATGAGAAGAAAAAGGCAAAGAATTTGTTAAGGTTGTTGAATATCGGTACAGATTTAATCCTGCGGATCCTTGTTCACAATATGGGTGCTGTGCATGGGTTGACACCTAATCATCTACTGTAATAACTTCCGCTAGTGCATTGTATCTATCTTGCTATTCATCTTCCCTCGGTGGAGAATGAGCTTATCAAATTAATATTTATCACACACTCATGACAAAATTGAGAAAATCCATTTTTTTATGATCATTAATACATAATAGACATCATATGCTAATCTAAACAGTTCTACAGGTTTTACTTTGCACCAGCACCAGGAAGAATGGGCTACCTTGCAGCAGCTGAAAGGTATGCATTCTTTTGATCATTTGGTGAGGATTAATATGGGATGACATCATTTAAGGAACTTGCAGATTCATCAGGTAATGGCCATGGTTTGGGCTGGAAGCCAAGTCACAAAGCTTATACGAGCTGGAGGGTAAGATGCTATATTAGAATCTTCTTTTATGTAAATAATCTTTATATACTGGCTAACCGGGTACAATTGATCTCAGCAAGAGAAATCAACTTTGCAAATGATGATTTCCTGGGATTGTTGCTAAGCTTAATGATTCTATGAGTGGTCATCTATTGGCATTGTCCGTTCTCATTCACACCTGCAAGATATTAGTGAACATTCTTGAGTTGCTTCTCATGCAGGGCCCTCGCTCTTGCGCCTTTTGTAGACAGAGGATTGTCCTGGTTTACTACAAGATACAAATTTGAATCTCAGGAGAAGGTAGCTGAAACTCGCGTTCTTCGATCTCTGGCCATTTGTCTTTACAATTCTCCTGGTTCAATCGAATTTTACCTCAGTTGTTCTAGAATTATGCACCTGTTTGTGTTCAATGTTTACAGGCATTCTTGGCAATCGTGGGTTTTTGCTTTGGCCTGGCCATCTTGCTGTTTTTGGCTGTGACACTGATCTCAGCGTGATAATGCATTCTATTTGTTGGGGAACATAGTAGTTTTGTGGTCAGAGTTTTTTGTTGTGGGGGATGCGTTGCCAATCATCCCAATCTCATGTTTGTACAGCAACTTTATCCCATAGTTTTAAATGCAGCTATAAGATAGCCCCTCATAGATGATGCAATTCATTGATTTTGATTGTATACAGCCAGACCAAGACATGGGTCCTTTTGAAATTGAGACACGTATTTGGCTTGTTTTGCGAATGTTGAAGCTAAAAAATATGCCCTCAGCTCTTTGATTTTTCCGTTGTGAAGATGTCATCTAGTACCGACTTTGGTTTGCATCATAAGCCAACTTATGCATAGGAACCTTTGGTTAATTCCCACGACTATCAGAACAAGGAAGACCAATTTGTTACTAGCACAGTACGGAGATACATAGTCGAACTCTTGGGGCAGTTATGTACTTCCAGACGTACAGCTAACAGATGTGACACTACATATTGATTCAGATCAAAACCATTTGAAGAGCCCATAATTATAGCAAGAATTTCAAAGGTAGGGAGCTTATTTCTTCATTGCTTGACTCGGAGATGAACTGAGGACGGTCAGTAAGCCAAAGGGTAGCCTGGAGTAGACCTTTGAGCTGAATCGGTTTTAGGAGCTCTTTGGGATCGGCTAGCGATGAGAACATGTGAGAAGGGTGTCCTATCGACTTTTGCCCCTCGGGTTGGATCTTGTGACCTGAACATGTCAATTGGTCATAGAAGACCCTACGCTTTTGAGATTGTCATTACTTGCCGCCAATTCCGACTGTCCTGAAAGAGCAAGTGAGCCCTAGATGAATGATCAATGTTCAGACATTCTCTTCAGCTTCTCTCCCCCTAAAATGAGATAGACCCCAATGTGATGATTAGCAGCGGGATTTATACTATATCGAAACTAAGACACAGCAATCTACTGATGAAAGCTCCATAGCAAGAAGGATATGAACCCAAAAACTTGTCAAATTCCAAGATTTAACAAATTTACCTGCAAATATTTTCCAAACCCGAAAAGCCATACTTCCCGTATCCTGCCTTTGGATGTTCGAAGGCCGGTTGTTTGGTGGGTAAAACCTTATTTCCCTGTTCGTCTAAGGAGGTCTCGAGGCCGCATGCATTGCAGAACGACTCCACTTCTGATTCCTGGGAAAGTAAAAATTCTTCAATAAATTAACAGCGTAAAAAAAAAAATAAACAGATAAAAATACTCAGGGAACATGACATGAGCACATTAGTTAGTCATTCTTAAATGAAGAGGCCATACCTCCATCATCAGTAGATTAGACAGATGTGCTATCGGGTATGGATGAAGCTTGTAGCCACCATTGTTAATGCATAAAACAGCTAGAGCTCGAACCTTTCACAGTAAAGCAAATTTAATTACCAACAAAACATTCAAATAGGGTTAAGTGACGAAAAAATACATATTTACTTTAAAGATCATAATCACGATGCAATCTATTCACTCATAGAGGGAAGGGCTTTGCAAAACAGGTCAATTTGAAAAATTATATGGTGAGCAAGAAAAGGTGATGCCCATCATCTCTCCCTGGGTCCAAGAAGGGAATGGATGAAGTGCAACCTAGGCTGCTTACAGTGAAAGTTTATATGACTACAACGCCAAAAGAAGAGGCCATAGGAGAAACAGTATAATTGAACAACCTTATCAATATAAGGTTCGAGGGCACAATACTGGAGATAGGAGGCCTCAGCTGCTATGGTACTAAAGAAACGGTTATAATTGCCCGTCCTGAAATACCTGCCAAGTAGAAATAATTTCTGAAAGCTCAACTTATGCAATTAACACAAAAAATCATCATAATAACAGGATCCACAAAATATTATGTTCCCAAGATAGGTAGGCTATAAATGCACCTCAAAATTCTTCTGGCGAAAGACATTTCTTTAGACTTGATAACAGGAGTAGGCACACGACGGAACCACAAAGAAAGTCTCTCACCCTGTCAGTGAAGAGGAAGTGACTCTTACTCATCTAGGGCCCAAAAATATGAGGAAGTAACAGTCTAAGACACGATTAACTTAATATTCAAACCTCTGGAAGGCTTTCAGAATTGAGACAAAGCAGCACATAAAGTGAGCGATACTCCGGTTCGTTCTTGTGCATGGAGCTATGATCTCGATTCAGATCATAAAGATTGTATAAAGATGTCAACACCTTTGCTAACTGCTCCATGTTAAGGTGATGCAATGAAGAGATATTGAAACTGTCAGGTCCACTGCTTCTAAGTCTAAGCTTGTGGTGAGAAGTGACATGAAAATTAACCTGCAAGAACATAAAGACAGACAGACAGACATGGAACCATGTCATTCTACAGCACAACCCGGAAAGCTTTAGATTGTCAACTGCAAGAGGAGACATATCGCCACGTTATCCTTCCATTGGATTAAATAACAGCATCTTGACCGTGCCTAGTATAAACTTTTATGAGTTTAAAAGTTTATTTTTGTTCAACTTCCATGTTCTATAAGTAAATGCTTAAAACATGAGTTACTTGGATAGTTCACAGGCTCAGCCAGACCAAGAATCAGAGAAATGTGCAGAAGTCTCACCAAGAGGACCATACCATTTTCTCGTACATATGAATCACTCTTTTGTCAACTATATTCTGCATGCTCAGGTCTTGTCTTATGGAACGCGTTCTGTCAAATATGAAGTCATGAACTGTTTCAAAAGGCTCTGGCGTAGAATTCA
This sequence comes from Eucalyptus virginea, assembly GCA_014182375.1. Classification (NCBI taxonomy): domain Eukaryota; kingdom Viridiplantae; phylum Streptophyta; class Magnoliopsida; order Myrtales; family Myrtaceae; genus Eucalyptus; species Eucalyptus virginea. Next base: position 55,470,753 of record CM024520.1, read on the forward strand.
TCAAGCTCATAAGGTAGTCTAGAGTGCTTCCCAATACTGAGAAAGGTCGTATATCCGATAACTGCACATCCCTCGTGGATATTGTCCTGCAAAACTAGAGACATTGATGCAAGGCAATTTCACCATTTTAAGTCACATAAGCTTTGTTTCCGGGGAAATTCCCGGAACAGTTCATTTACATTTTTCAAAGACGAAGTTACACAGCTTTGCTGAAGTAAAAGCGAAGCAAAGTCTACCTTTTTGACAGCAAGCTCAGGAGATGTTTTAGCCGGATTACCATGCAACCTCTCAAACACAGCTAAATCGCGTAACCGTTCACGCTGGGCCATCTCCCCCACTGCAATATATGCCAAATAAATCGCACGAAATATAACGCATTGCTGAACAGCCATACGAAAAACATAACAATCTGAACCCTAGAAAAGGGTAAAGCATTCACACAGCCATCCTCAGCTGCCCAGCACTAGTGCAAGAGATTCCATGACTGGCTGGGACCATTCAAACGGCACCTCAAAACTCGATTCGAGGAACTTGAATTGGACTAAACACGCTCTGAAAACTGCAACCGAGTGTTTCGCCGGCCAAGTCATTGACTTCCGATCCTAAATTTCATATCTCGTCTGACGACTTTGATGCTAAGGGATCGCACCACTGATTTAGCCTAACCCCCTCACGCAATTACCAAGGAGAGGGAAACAAAGCAATCGGAAATCACCAAAAGCAGAGATTTTACAACTACCGGGGCACATGTGAGGGCAGGTCCCGACGACGGAAGCGAGTTCGCGACAATCTCGGTCGTCCTCTCGATCTTGATCACGCCGGTGCTGTTCTAGCCGTTCCCGAACGCCGATCGAGCTCCCGGCGGCGGCCTCGGAGGCATGCGCGCGCATCGGTCGGGCAAGGCTCCGAGGCCGGGCGCCGGGCGCCGCGTCTCCGGAATCGGGGTACGGATCTTCGCGGCCATGCGGTCGAGCATCGCCGCCGGCCCTGTTGGGAGGTCGATATCGCGGCCGGTGGTTGGACGAGTGGCTCGAAGAGGAAGAAGAAGAAGGGTTCCGACGAGGGTTCTGCGGCTGCTGGTGGTGGTTCTGCCTTCTCTCCATGGTTGGTCTGCCGGAACGGCTCGCCTCGACTGATACTGAATCGAAACGTTTGCGAGAAGAAGAAGCCCACTTTCGACATTGCACTTCGTAATTAATTTTTCTAATCAAGATTATTCATTTCTAAACCTGATTAATCGGAGCTTAATTTATTCATCGGAGCCAGCAAGATTATGACATGAATTTTCCCTCTTTTATTTTTCTTTTCTTACTAATAAGGAGAATTGAGTAATGCATAAGACTACAATTCGGAAGAGAACAAGAGCGATGGGATTTATCAATACAGAAACCACATTTGATCTTTGCACGTCCCGACCCTTTCCACTCTTGATGGTCAGGTAATCTCCAATTAATCAACAAAGAGAAAAATCATGCAAGTTCGAGAATTTGATTAGACAATAAAAGGTTTAAAAAATTTATCGCAAAAAATGTGCAAATTTAAGGGAATTTAGGTAATAACATTGGACTCTATTCTTCATCAGTGCAGCCATCACAGCAACAATGTTGGCCTTGAGAGATTTGTCTCAAGGATGGAGGAGATTATGCTCGTCATCACTGATGGTCTTAGATCAAGATCACACTCAATCTAGATGGCCCTCGAGAATAATCATCTCGCTTTGTCAAGCAAGTCCTCGTGGGCATAATGGACATGATGATTTGCTCTCACAAGTTCAAGTTAGATAACAAGAGAGACTCTTTTAATCAATTTTTTCTTTTCTATTAAAGATGTAAATAATGTGATCTATAAATCATTACTTAAATTTCTTTCTTTCCCGTGGACAAACCTCCCAATTTTTGTCCCTTACCAAACAAAATGCGGAAAAAAGGTTATTTAAACTTCACCTAAAGCATTGATTTCACAAAATCAAATGAATGCGATTCCATTTAAAGGTATATATCGGTCCAACTCGAGAACTTAATTAGACTAACCGATTTTGGGTGATTCTCAGGAAGCAATCTAGTTCTTGGTAAGGAATTGAATTGGATCATTGGAGTGATCAAAATTTTTAATTTTGAGCGAATCTTAATTAGTAATTGAGAAGCTCCCATTTATAGATAATAAAAAGAGAGAGAAAAAAGAAGGAATGAAATCACCAACTTCAGGATCGACCCTGTATGAGAACTGGGAATCGACCAACGCTGTCCGATTTGAGGGTGGGAACGGACCGATCTGGAATTGGACCGAGACCTACGTAAGTATTTATCTGAACCGAGAACAAGAGTAAGTTACAAGAACTTAGAAGCCCCAACAGCCCCCACCCACAAAAAGGAAAAAAGCTCAGCGACATGGAAAATCGGAGGAATCGCATCGTCACCACCTTCATCTTCTTCCTCCAGGTAATGCCAATGCCCAGTAACTCGAATCCTGCAGCAAAACCCATTTGAATCTCGATCTCCATTCCCAGAGATGCTCACCTTCTTCAATGGAAATCTACGCTCCCTCTTCCCCAAACGCCTCTTGGCCACATGGTCTACTCTGCTCCTCAAAGCTCCATACTCCTCGCCGCCGCCGCCGCCGCCGCCGCCGCCGCCGCCGTTGCTGCTCGATCGCCTCCTCGTGGAATCGCTCGGCCTCCCCTTAGAATCCGCCGCTTCGATCTGCGAGAAGCTCGGGACCGACGGGAAGGTCCCCGGCGACGTCGAGCGAGCCGGCTCCGTGCTCGGGTTCTTGAAGTCCTGCGGCTACGACGAGGCGCGCCTCGCGAAATTGATCGCGAAGCGGCCGTCGCTCCTCCTGTCCGACGTGGAATCGACCCTCGGGCCACAGATGCGGTTCCTCCGCGACAGCGGGGTGTCGGATTCGGTCTTGCTCAGCGCCATGGCCGTGAACCCCGCGGTCTTCAACAAGAGCGTGGATTCGTTCTTGGGGCCGCAGATTGATTTCCTCAAGAAGTATCTCAGGAGCGCGGACGCGTTCGACACCGCCATCAGGCGCAATTTGTGGCTCTTGACTGCAAACCACAGGCGTAATCTGGGCCCCAATATCGAGCTCTTGATGAGCGAAGGAGTGAGCGTCGACGACATTTCGCTGTTGATGATTCGGCAGCCGAGAGCTCTGATGCTCAAGGTCGATAGGATAGCTTCCATTGTCGAATCTGTTAAAAGGTTGGGGTTCGAGCCGGGGTCGATGAAGTTCGTGAAGGCCGTGAGAGTGATGTCGTCGATGAACGAGTCGACTTGGCATGGCAAGGTGGAATTTTTCAAGAGCTTGGGCTGGTGTCAAGAGGATGTCGTGTCTATGTTTATGCGGTATCCCCGTTTCTTGACTGTTTCGGAGGACAAGGTCAGGAGAGTAGTGGAATTGATATCGCGGGAGGACATAGTGTTTCATCCGTTGTCTCTCACGTATTCGATAGACAAAAGGCTTCGGCCTAGGCATAACGTGATTAAAGTGTTGTTGTCCGAGGGCTTGCTCGAAAAGGATAGAAGAATTATTAATCTGTTTAAACTATCTGATGAGGTGTTCCTGCAGAATTATGTGATGAGGCACTTGGACCAGGTTCCCCATCTGATGGACATATTCAGAGGCTCCATGACCCTGTAGGAGAACCGAAAATCGGTAGACATTTGTTCGCGTCTACCTGAGCTGATTGCCAAGTTGGGGATCCTGTCAGTTCGATGGCAGCTTAATGAATGACCGTCATGTCAATCTTGGATGCAACTTGAAATGGTCTGGTAAGATTGGGAAACTGGACTTTGTTGAATCTGTGCCTTATTGGCTGATACTTTGCTAGTCAGTTCCTATCTCTCAATTTACTGTGCTCGGGCAAGGTCAGTCCATATCTTCTGGCATTGGGATTGCCTCTGTCTCGAGAAGCTTCACAGTTTTCCTTCTCTCTCATATGCGGTGGTGTTGTCTATGAATGAGGCGTGGGGCAGTATGCTAATGATGGTGTAAGTCGCTCCAGTTGGCTGTGGTAATTGGAATTTGGAAATTTCTGGATGCTTGCTCTTTTCTGGCATTTTTATGGGGGAAAAGGTGGTAAGTGAAGAGATCCAAGAGAAGTTATCATGGGCAATGCCAAGTTCTCTAAGTTCACAGTTGATACGTTCCTTTGGGCTTCAGCATTGGAGAAGCCCCTTGAGAATGGCAAAGAAGTTTTCTGGGATGCCTAAACTGCATGAACTGAGAAGGGTTTCTCCTGAAATAGTCAAGTCTAAACACATGAAGGAAATGTTGCTGCGGCCTCGATGTAATGCTTGTTTTGCTAAACCACACCTCCTCTTGTATCACGAGTTTTATGTATATGTCTGCCTTCAGAGACTTGATGTAGATTGCTCTTGTGACCGAGGAGAAGGATTGTATTTCTTGTTGCAGGATCCATGATTGAACTTTGAGGGTACTGGTGCTCATGTTATGGAGACTCGGTATTCTGCATGACATTTTCTTTTGTAGTGAAATGATCAGCTTCTACGTTCTATTGAGTATACTGATCACTGATCACGAACATGGTCATGTACTTGCCTCCATAGAATAGATTGATGCATGAAAGCTATGCTCATGACATGCTTTGAGGCTGCACGGTTGAGTTCTCGTCGAAAGTTCGAATCGATCATTGTTACAGCTTCTTGGAAGTTGCAGACTGAAAAGAACACGGCCCAACCTAGCCTAGTTAGCATTAAGCAGATCATTTTCCCAAGCCAGCGGCAGTAAATGTAAGGGAGATAAAGATGGGAGATAAACTGATTTACAAAGGTTGTTTTGATTTGTGAACCAGTTGCTTGTTTGCTTCTCACTTAACTTCTCAACAATTGGGCATACTAGCTTCTACCATGACTCATGAAAGATCACCTCTATTGGTTGAGATAAATTTACTATTAAGGCGCGAATGATAATCATTCTGGCCAGAAATTGATTTTTCTATTTCTATTTCTAGATGAGTTTCTAAGTAAAAATACCCGTTTGATAACGACATATAATTTCTACTCTAAAAATAGAAATTCGTTTGATAATAATATAAAATTTTTCCTTGCGAACGGCGGCGGACCCGCGACCGGCCGATGGCGTGGTGGCCCGGCAACCGGCGGCGGCGAGCGGTGAGCGGTGACCAACGGTGGCGATCGGCGGTGGCCATGGATGGGCGGCGATCGGCGGCGGGCGATGACGGCCGGTGACTGACAAGCAATTGGCGGGCGGCAGGTGGTGATGGCCAGCGACTGGCGGTGGCTGGCGACTGGCGGGCGGTGGTCAACGGCGACGGATGAAGGACCGATTCATAACCCTAGGACGAACGATGTTGAGAATTTTTATTTCTCATTTTTGTTTCATAAATGAGAAGTAGAAAATTTTTATTTCGATTTATATTCCAAACTTATTTCTATAACAAAAATCTATTTCAAAAATAGAAAAATTGAATAATTTTATCAAACGGATTTACTATTCCAAAAACAAGTCGAAAGTTTTCCAAACCTTTGGAATCAAAAAATTGTTTTTGAAAAAAAATTGGTTGTCATGACCTATAAAAAATCAATTTTAGGTGACTTATAAGAAATGGGGATTTGCTTATGGGTGTATAGATGTACTGACATTGTCTGAACTTTGATCAACCCTTTTTAATTTCAAAGGCGTACTCTACAATGACGGGGCTTTATTAATTAAACTAATAAGATATCAAATGTAATATGTTGTGGCAACAGCATGGGCCTATGAAGAAGTAACAAGTAACGTTGGTGAATGCTATGTGTGCAAGGTTTGATTTTGTTAAAATAATCACACAAAGAAACAAATTTATAAACTGTGTTGATTATGATAAATTTACTTTCAACTTTTTTTATAGCATCAAAAATCACAAATTATGTCTATTACGACATATTTAGCTTAAACTTTTTATTATGACATAAAAAAAAAATCCAAACTTATACCATGCGATATATTTATCTTTCGTCAAATGATTTTTTTAGCTAAAACGATTTCATTTTTATTTTACTTAAGTCATGTGCATGCCATGTTAACACCGTTATTCTTCCATTGTCCACATGTAAACACATTTTTAACGGTGCTCATTTATAGAATTTAGATGGACAGTAAACGTGCCACACGATTAAAATTTTTTGGGATTTTTGGTATCATTAAAAAATTAGAGAAAATTCCAAATAAGATTACGAAGTCATGTCTCGTTTTCTCAAATAAGGATCTCAAGTGCGCTTTTTAATTTTTTTTTTTTTTTTTTCTTCATTTTTTTGTAAAAAAAAAAACTAAATAAAACTATTTTAAAAAAAAAAAAAAGAAGGAAATCACAAGCGAGAGAGCTCCCTCCCACCAGTGGTCGCTGCCCTATCGCCAATGGGGCAATGGTGACTGTCGACGGAGTTTTTGGCGCCTAGGCAAGGGCCAATGGGGTTGTCGATGCTTGCCCCAAGGGTTAGTGACCCCTATTGACTAGAGGCAAGGGCCAATAGGCCCTCACTAGGAACGAGAGAGGGTGGCAACTCTCTCCCAAATTTTGGCAAGGGTCGCTTGCCCTCACTCCCATCTGCTGGAGGCCCTTGCCTAAGGCCTCTAGACCTCGCGACCCAAGTCTAAGGGGCACTGGGCAAGGACTGGTGATCTTCGCCCAAATTTGGGAGAGGGTCGCCACCCTTTCTCGTCCCTAGCAAGGGCCAACGAGCCCTTACCTTTGGTCGACAGGTTCATTGGCCATCGCCATCGCCCACTAGCAATGAAGCGACGACCCCTCACACTCATGTGTTCCCTTTCTTTAAAAAAAAAAAAATCTTTTTTAAGTTTGAATACAATTAAATTTAACTTTAAATTGTTTTTGAACATAAACATCCCTGATTAGCCGAAATTTTTTATCGACTAGCGAGTCAGTGAGACTAAGTCCTTATTTGAAATAATCATAACCATTTGAAGCCCTTCTTGATACGGATATAGTCAATTTAGTTCTTTATTTGAAATAAAATCTACTTCAAATCTTTATTTGTAAAAATAAGGACATTTTCAGCTTTTATTTGAAATTTTCCTAAAAAATTATAGGTGAAATGTATAGGCATAATTGGGAATATTCGGTGATTTTCAAAGGAAGAGAGAGAGAGAGCGCGACCTTCAACGGCTCCGCATTGGTAAAACCCTGAAACAGAACCCAAGTCGCACCTTTTCCACAAAGCAGAGGAAGAGCCAGCGACGATGAAACATCAAATGTTCCAATCGCACAGCGGAGGAACAATCACTTCTCACTGTCGCCGAACGAGGTAAATTCGACTGCCATTAGCTCGAACCCGCAAGCGATTTCGGCTCCCCGAAATGTTGAACGTTTCGGTTAAAAATCTCATCTTGTTCGCCCAAAAACGCTCTCTGGCAACCTTGGCCACGCTCCTTGAACCTCCGAAATCGTCTTCGTCTTCGTGCTCTTCGTCGACGTTGGTTGATTGTCTTGTGAAATCGCTCGATCTTCCTTTGGAATCCGCTGTTTCGATCTCCCAGAGACTCCGTGCCCACCGAAATGGCGTCGAAAGAGCCGATTCCGTGATTGGGTTTCTGCTTTCCTCTGGATTCGGCAAAGCGCAGATCGCGAAATTGGTCACTAATGGGCCGTCGCTCCTCCTGTCGAATGTGGAATCGACCTTCAAGCCGAAATTGGAGTATTTCCGTGGGGTCGGATTATCGGATTCGGTCTTGATCAAAACGATTGCTGGGAACAGTGGCTTCTTTACTAGAAGCTTAGACTCGTACTATAAGCCGCAGATTGATTTCCTCAAGAAGTATCTCAGGACCTCTGACGAGTTGGATATCGCCATTAAGCGCAATTCGTGGCTTTTGACTAGTAGTCACAAGTATGCTTTGGCGCCTAACATCGATCTTTTGATGAGGGAGGGAGTGAGATCCGAGCATGTGTCGCGTCTGATGGTGTGTCAACCTCATACGCTAATGACGAAAGTCGAGAAGATGGCTTCATTTATTGAGGTGCTCAAAATTTTCGGGATTGAACCGTCCTCTATGAATTTCATTAATTGTCTCAGGGTGATGTCATCGTTGAAGGAGTCGACTTGGTGTGAGAAGGTAGAGAATTTCAAGAGTTTGGGTTGGTCTGAAGACGAGTGCCGGTCCATGTTTGTGCGTCGCCCGCGCTGTTTGGCTTTTTCCGGAGAGAAGATTAGGAGGACAGTGGATTTTTATCTAAATACTGCGTCGATAGCTCGGGAGGTTATTGTCAGTCAGCCTTTACTTCTTTCGTTTTCAGTCGAGAAGAGGCTTCGGCCAAGGCACAGTGTGATTATGGTCCTGCGGTCCAAGGGTCTCCTTAAAAGGCAGAATTCCATTGTAATACCATTTACGCTATCCGAGAAGTCGTTCTTGGAGAAGTACGTGACGAAGCACCTGGAACAAGTTCCGCATCTGATGGAGATATACAGGGCATCTGCTGCCACGTGAAGAGTTATCTGGTAGAAAATCAGTGACTTCAATTTATCGCTTGCCCACAAGTTGATTGTCGGATTGTCAGTAATGTCTATCTTGATCAGAAGCTTGGTTGAATGTTCCCATCAAAGCAGGAGGGTAATTGAGACTTCTGATTTACTTGCGGCATCTACCTGGTGATTCCCCTGCCTGTTGAATCGCAATAATTTGGCGCAATCAGGTGATGGTAAACACCTTGCAAACATCAGTTTTGCACGTAAGAAGAGGGTTTCAAGAAAGGCAGTATGATTAACTGCTCTCTGCTGTTGAAGAAATGCACTGCATCTGAATCTGCTAACATCATGCTCAGGACACTCCTGTCATGAGGGCATGCTTGTGAATAAGAGTCACGGCAGTCTCCAAGACGATGTCCTGTCGAAGGACAAGATGTAAGAACTCCATTTTCTTTGGTTGATTCAAGGAGAAACTGTGTCATTATGAGGTTTCTTGCAATGCAGTCGACTCGCCCATGAAAGGGGAAACCCATTGCGGCATTCCCTGCATTGTTGTGTATCAGGCATGATTAATGTTCAACAATAGCCAATCTGCTTATGAACTTGTGCTTTTTGAGGGCATAGCCAGCATTCTCTGCAGTCACAAATTCATAGACAACACCACTGCATATGAGAGAGAAGGAAAACTGCAAAGCTTCTCGAGACAAAGTGACAATCCCAATTCCTGATGCCCGATGCCAGGAGATATGGACTGACCTTTTCCAAGTACAGTAATGTTAGAGAGAGGAAATGACTAGCAAAGTATCAGCCAATAGGGCACAGAATCAACAAAGTCCAGTTTCCCAATTTTACCAGGTTATTTCAAGTTGCATCCAGATTGACATGACAGTTATTTATCAAGATGCTATTGAGCAGACAGATCCCCAACCTGGCAATCAGCTCAACAAATGGACATGGCATGGACCTCTTCTTCTAGCGTGAAAGACCCTGAACCGATCCCCCGCCCGCATCCGACTTGGGTCCATGGTATTTCTCTGAACCGAGTAACGGGATTAAAAAGTGAATAGAAGGAAAAAAGCTCAGCGACATGGAAAATCAGACACCACCTTCATCTTCTTCCTCCAGGAAATGCCAATGCCCAGTAAATCGAATCCTGCAGCAAAACCCATTTGAATCTCGATCTCCATTCCCAGAAATGTTCACCTTCTTCTATGGAAATCTCCGCTCCCTCTTCCCCAAATGCCTCTTGGCCACGTGGTCTACTCCGCTCCTCAAAGCTCCATACTCCTCGCCGCCACCGCCGCTGCCGCCGTTGCTGCTCGATCGCCTCCTCGTGGAATCGCTCAGCCTCCCCTTAGAATCCGCCGCTTCGATCTGCGAGAAGCTCGGGACCGACGGGAAGGTCCCCAGCGACGTCGAGTGAGCCGGCTCCGTGCTCGGGTTCTTGAAATCATGCGGCTACGACGAGGGGCGCCTCGCGAAATTGATCGCAAAGTGGCCGTCGCTCCTCCTGTCCGACGTGGAATCGACCCTCGGGCCGCAGATGCGGTTCCTCCGCGACAACGGGGTGTCGGATTCGGTCTTGCTCAGCGCCATGGCCGTGAACCCGCGGTCTTCAACAAGAGCGTGGATTCGTTCTTGGGACCGCAGATTGATTTCCTCAAGAAGTATCTCAGGAGCGCGGACGCGTTCGATACCGCCATCAGGCGCAATTTGTGGCTCTTGACTGCAAACCACAGGTGTAATCTGGGCCCCAATATCGAGCTCTTGATGAGCGAAGGAGTGAGCGTCGACGACATTTCGCTGTTGATGATTCGGCAGCCGAGAGCTCTGATGCTCAAGGTCGATAGGATAGCTTCCATTGTCGAATCTGTTAAAAGGTTGGGGTTCGAGCCGGGGTCGATGAAGTTCGTGAAGGCCGTGAGAGTGATGTCGTCGATGAACGAGTCGACTTGGCATGGCAAGGTTGAATTTTTCAAGAGCTTGGGCTGGTGTCAAGAGGATGTCGTGTCTATGTTTATGCGGTATCCCCGTTTCTTGACTGTTTCGGAGGACAAGGTCAGGAGAGTAGTGGAATTGATATCGCGGGAGGACATAGTGTTTCATCCGTTGTCTCTCACGTATTCGATAGACAAAAGGCTTCGGCCTAGGCATAACGTGATTAAAGTGTTGTTGTCCGAGGGCTTGCTCGAAAAGGATAGAAGAATTATTAATCTATTTAAACTATCTGATGAGGTGTTCCTGCAGAATTATGTGATGAGGCACTTGGACCAGGTTCCCCATCTGATGGACATATTCAGAGGCTCCGTGACCCTGTAGGAGAACCGAAAATCGGGAGACATTTGTTCGCGTCTACCTGAGCTGATTGCCAAGTTGGGGATCCTCTCAGTTCGATGGCAGCTTAATGATCATCATGTCAATCTTGGATGCAACTTGAAATGGTCTGATAAGATTGGGAAACTAGACTTTGTTGAATCTGTGCCTTATTGGCTGATACTTTGCTAGTCATTTCCTATCTCTCAATTTACTGTACTTGGGCAAGGTCAGTCCTTATCTCCTGGCATTGGGATTGCCTCTGTCTCAAGAAGCTTCACAGTTTTCCTTCTCTCTCACATGCGGCGGTGTTGTCTATGAACGAGGCTTGGGGCAGTATGCTAATGATGGTGTAAGTCGCTCCAGTTGGCCGTGGTAATTGGAATTTGGAAATTTCTGGATGCTTGCTCTTTTCTGGCATTTTTATGGGGGAAAAGGTGGTAAGTGAAGAGATCCAAGAGAAGTTATCATGGGCAATGCCAAGTTCTCTAAGTTCACAGTTGATACGTTCCTTTGGGCTTCAGCATTGGAGAAGCCCCTTGAGAATGGCAAAGAAGTTTTCTGGGATGCCTAAATTGCATGAACTGAGAAGGGTTTCTCCTGAAATAGTCAAGTCTAAACACATGAAGGAAATGTTACTGCGGCCTCGATGTAATGCTTGTTTTGCTAAACCACACCTCCTTGTGTATCGCGAGTTTTATGTATATGTCTGCCTTAAGAGACTCGATGTAGATTGCTCTTGTGACCGAGGAGAAGGATTGTATTTCTTGTTGCAGGATCCATGATTGAACATTGAGGGTACTGGTGCACATGTTATGGAGACTCGGTATTCTGCATGACATTTTCTTTTGTAGTGAAATGATCAGCTTCTACGTTCTATTGAGTATACTGATCACTGATCACGAACATGGTCATGTACTTGCCTCCATAGAATAGATTGATGCATGAAAGCTACGCTCATGACATGCTCTGAGGCTGCACGGTTGAGTTCTCGTTGAAAGTTCGAATCGATCATTGTTACAGCTTCTTGGAAGTTGCAGACTGAAAAGAACACGGCCCAACCTAGCCTAGTTAGCATTAAGCAGATCATTTTCCCAAGCCAGCGGCAGTAAATGTAAGGGAGATAAAGATGGGAGATAAACTGATTTACAAAGGTTGTTTTGATTTGTGAACCAGTTGCTTGTTTTGCTTCTCACTAACTTCTCAACAATTGGGCATACTAACTTCTACCATGACTCATGAAAGATCACCTCTATCGGTTGAGATAAATTTACTATTAAGAGAAATTTTACGTGACCTATAAGAATTGGGGATTTGCTTATGGGTGTATAGATATACTGACATTGTCTGAACTTTGATCAACCCCTTTTTAATTTCAAAGGCGTACTCTACTATAGACCTGTTAAACCGGTGGGTCGGCTCGGGTTTGGGTCGGGTCATAAATGGTCCGACCCAAATCGACTCATTTAACCCGTTTATGACTCATTTATTACAATACAAAATTTTAGACCCATATTCGACCCAACCCATATCTAATTCATACCCGACCCGTTTAACTAAATTTGATAAAGCTTATATATATATATATATACATAAAGGGGTTAAGATCGGAGTACTATGAGAGAACAAGGAAGTATAAGAGATTAACAGACCTATAAGAACAAAGAATATAAAAGACTGTATAAAAACTAAATAAAATCGCGAGAATTAAAAATAATGTAAAGACGGAAAGCAATATATAAGATATAAAGTAAGAGTATGCATAAACAAAAACCAACCAGTGGTATGAACTTATATTATAAAAATGAAATTACATAAAACTGAAAGTTACATATATTGAAGGATGCAGAAACTAAAGTATCAAGTCATCCACTAGGGCGGTAATCCGCACTCCAGGGAGTATTGATGTTTATATTACAAGAAATGGTTAACCAACTATCATGTAAGTTGGTAACCGTGTATAAAACTACGTATATGAAAAACTAACTTACTTTGAAACCAGGGGATACAAGGTAAGAGAGCTAGGAGATGGAATAAATGAGGATGGAGATGGAAGAGATGATGGTTTACAAGTGGGAGAGGGAGGAAGAAGAGAGAAATCTGGAAAATTTCGAGTCCCCTTCTTCTATGTCGAGAGGGTGTATTTATAGAATGTGCTACAGTGAAAGTGCTACAGTGCTGAACAGTGTATAGTGAACAGTGTATGCCTATCATGCTACAGTGTATAGCCTTTGCGCCGCTGTAACAATGTCAGCATGTGATATCTTGATTTTAATTTCTGTCTAGGTTAATCCCGTAGTAGTCGTCTTCATTGGTGTTTCCACTGTGATGTGACTGTGAGGATCCGTCTGTTTTGTCTTGAGATTTGGAAGATCCACATTGTGATCCTTCTGCTTCAGAGAGCATTGTTCTGAGGATGTTGCAGTATTTCTCCTTGCTCTGGACTGCAGCCAGTGTTGCGCTTGCAATGGATTTTTCTTGTAGAAAAGATGTATTTGATGGGACTGTGGTTATTTGATTTTTCTAGCTATTTAGCCATGTCTTAACCGCAGACTCGGATCCTTGTTCATGTCTATTGAATCTATCCCACCATTTGGTCTTGTATTTTCGGACGAGTATTGGTATTGAATTGGTAGATGTAGTGTATTCAAACTCTCAGGCTGTTACCCATGAGATTTTGAATATTATGAAGAAATGCATAAGACATGGGAACCTTGAATCATGTTGATTTGGTACAAAGTGTTTACGAAATGTTTGGTATCCTTGATTGACTGTGGGATGTAATATAATGTCCAAAGGACAAAAAAAATCCCACCAGGAACTGAACCAATTTGGTAGGCTTTGTCTTGAAAAGTTGTCTTTGAAGAATTCTAGCCAGTTATGTTGGAAATTTGTATTTTTTCCACCAGACTTGTTGGTAGTCCCAGTAGGTATAGGAGGAGGAATATGGTAAGATTTGAGTAAGTCTAGTTTGGAATTGTCTGGATGTATGAGGTGAATCTTCCCAATGTAAGGGGTGTATGACTTTACTGATGGATATAATGAAGTATAAAATGTTTTCGGTATTGGTTTTGTCAATAAAGTGAGTAAACATTGCCGATTCTGTCTCCATTAGGATTTGCTCATGATAAGCAAGGGTTTTGTTTGTATTGTGTGGTTTTTTTTTTTTTTTTTTTCATTCCTATTCTATTCCTACTCTACACTCACTCTCAGACTTTTGCCCTGCCTCTTGCAGGGCGTGGGAGTCGAAACCCACCCCTGAAACTTACGCATCCCGACCCCATCCCCTCCTAAGAAGGTGGGGATTTGAACCCCTCACCTCCCCTTTCCATGTTGGAAGGGTGGCCACTGGGGCGAATGTATTGTGTGGTTTGAAAAATCAGTTTTTTGGGAAGATGTTTTTTGCAAATTTGTTTGGATTATCATCATAAAATCCATCTTCTACAATCAGTATTTTTTGGGATGATGTTTTGGGGAAAAATTTTGATCTTTGAGAATGAGGGGTTGCCTGTGACCTAATAACCACCTCATTCGAAATTCTTTTGTATTCCGCTTGTTTTTTGTAGCAAGCGGGGAAGGATTGTTACTTACCTCGATGGCACTAGATTGCTCTTTCTTTATGTCTTTTTGCAAAGACTGGGCAACTAACAATATTGTTTCTTTTGGTAGCATGTCGGCTAACTGATTAAAGGCTAACATGGGTTCAGATGATATGGGTTCTATTGTCAAAGGTGTTTGTTGTGAGAATGTCTGGTTGTTTTCTGCCATTTGGAGCAATGTCTTGATGTATGTTAAGCCTTTTGGCTTTGGTGATGTATTGGAGGGTTCAGCAGTGGCTTTGCCTTTGCCTTTATCTTTGTCTTTTTTGGATCTTGGCATATTAGTATCCCCTGTAAAAATTCTCTTGTGAGAAAATCAGGTAATGAATTTGAAGAACCATTTATGAATTCAATGTCAAAATCAAATACTGAAAGTATGACTTGCCATCTGGCAAAAATCTGTTTTGATGCAATGTTTAAAACGTCTTTTTGTAAAATGTCCGGTTGATTTGCAATCAATTCTCAAGAAAAATTTTTGATTCAATAAATCTCCTTGGAATATTGATATAAATAAAATTATAGCAAGTATTTCCTTTTTTTATTGTAGAATAATTTTGTTGAGTGGAATTCCAATGTTTTGATATAAATTGAACAACTTGTTCTTTGTTGTTATTGACTTGTTTGAGAATGCCACCATAACCTAATTCTGAAGCATCAGTCTCAACTATTTTGAAAGTAGAAGGATCAGCAAGATGTAAGCATGGTATATCTTTCACATGGATTTTTATTTGTTTGACGATGTCGGTATGGACAGAAGTCCAAGGTGGAGGATCTTTCCGTAACCTTTGGTGTAAAGGTTTGCAAATAATATTTATATTGGGAAAAAATCGATAATGTAATTGAGGCTACTTAAAAACCTTTGTAGTTAGGTTTTGTCTTTAATCTCATCAGGAAATTTATCAGTAAATGAGATTGATCTTTCTATGGGAGTTATGGTACCTAAATGGATGTAATGACCTAGAAATCTAATCATGGTTTGGAAGAGTGCAATCTTAGTGGGAGAGACTACTAAACTATTTTGTATGATTATTTTTATGAAAGTAGAAAGATGTTTGAAATGTTGTTCTATATTAGAGGAAAAAACTAGAACGTCATATATATAAACTATGATGTATTCTGAATAAGGATTGAAGATATCATTCATGATTCTTTGGAATTCTGAAGAGGCATTTTTGAGACCGAATGGCATAACATTCCATTCATATTGACTAAAAGGGACAGTTAAAGCTGTTTTGTATTTATCTTTTTCACTGATTTGTATTTGCCAAAATCCTGACTTCATGTCGAATTTAGAAAATATTTTCGATCTACATAATCTGTTAAGCAAATCTTTTTTATTGGGTATTGGATATCTTATCCATCTAAGGGCTGTGTTTAGAGGTTTATAATTAATAACTAATCTAGGAACTCCTCTTTCTAACTCAGCATTTTTATTAACATAAAAAACATAGCAGCTCCATGGTGATTGGCTTTTTCTTATGAGTTTTTTATTTAAGAGATCTTGTATTTCTACTAGAATTTCAAGACTTCTTGATTCATTTGTGTCGGGCGAGCTTTGGTAGATATTTTGTTTTCAGAAAAATCTCGTTCATAAGGTAAATCAACGATATGCTTCTTTCTTTCCCAAAAGGCATTGGGTAGAGTAGATATAATCTTTTCTGTGTTTTTGCAAAGAAGCTATCTTTTCTATGATGTTTAGTTTTAAGGATAAGTGTTAAAATCCTGAAACTGTTTGAAAATGCATTTCAATCCTAAAACTTGCAAAAGTGCATTTAAGTTCTAAAACTTGTCAAATTGTTTCAAACAACTCCTAAGATCAACGCCGTTAGCCTTTTCCGTTAAAAATGCTGACGTGGCATTTTAAATAATTTTTATTTTCCACGTGAATTTTTTTAAATTATTTTTAAAAAATAAATTTAAAAACTAAAAAAAAATTTATTCATTTTATCTTATTTTTACTTTAAAAAACTTAAAATATTTATTAGAAAACATTTTAATTAAAAATAATTTTTTAGTTAAAGTATTTATAAAAAAACATATTTAAAAAGTTAACATTATTTTTTTAATTTATTTTTAAAAAATTTTAAAATAAATTTTTTAACTTTTCTTTTTAGTTTTTGTTAAAAATAAGATAAGAATAAATTTAATTTTTAGTTTTTAAATCTAATTTTTTTAAAAAAATGGATAAAATTAATTAAAAAATAAACCTGGAAAATAAAAATTATTTAAAATGCCAAGTCAGCATTTTTAACGGAAAAAGGCTAACGGCGTCGATCTTAGGACTCATTTGAAACAATTTGACAAGTTTTTAGACTTAAATGCACTTTTTGCAAGTTTTAGACCGAAATGCATTTTCGTGACAACTTCCGAACACTTATCCCTTAGTTTTATGAGATTTTCTTCTATTCTCTTGAATTCTAAATCTTCTTTTAAGAATTCAAACTGATTTTCTTTGTCTTTTATAAGGCAATTTATTTCTGAAATAGAATGCTATTGTAAAATATTTAAACTTCTCTTCTGTGGTTTTGTTATGAAATTAAAGGTGATTTTTTTGTTTAGAGCATGAGTTTCAATCCCTTCATTAGTAGTTGTGAAAGGTTGGATTAATTGTATGAAATGTGTTCCAAGAATAACTTGTTGTCTCATATTTTTGACTAAAAGAAAAGATATTTTGTAAGACTTATGATTATTATTAAGGCTTCGGCAATTTATAATGTATATTTAGTTTGTCTCCTAAGGCTGATTTTAGGGACTCGAATGTTTTATCAAAGTATCTTGTTGGAACAAGACCTTCTTTTATACAATTGAGATCAGCTCCTGTATCAAAGAGTGCTGTTGTTTCAATAATAAACTCATTGTTGATTTTTATCATAATATTTATTATCCATTTTCTAGATGTTATTTCTGTTAATAACATAAGAAAATTTCAGGTCCGAAGTGTCGGTATTATTAGTTATTTCATTTTGGTCTTCTAATTTTGTCTTTCCTTTTATGACAAGAGATTTTATATTAGAAATTTCTCTGTTTCTCTTAAGGATAAGAACATTCTTAGAGCCCTCACACTCCAAATCAAAACTCATAATTACAAAGTGGCAGATGGATCTATTCCTTTAGCCCTTGTCTATAGAATTCATTATAAAGCCATGTTCTCCGCCTTTGGAGAAAATGCTTTCAAACATAGTCTACGAGAAGAAACACTTCTCCTCCAAACTGACATTTCTAGAGCAAATACGACAATTCCTAGATATATTAATTGGAACCAAGTTTCTTTACCAGAACAATTGGAATTAGAAAATCAAATTCCCCAACAAGTTGTTCAAAATACAAATCCGATTAATGTCATCCAACATCCAGAAGGAAGAGTGACCATTAGATTTCCTAGAAGATCTTTTGATTCAAGATCCAGTCCTTCTTTTCATACATCTTATACAAGGTCGATAGATCTTAATCCCAATCTTCTGCCTATAATCACTATCCCTCCAAGTACTCATAGGAACACTCCTCCTCCTAGTATGCATAGAGACACTCCCACACACGATACAACACCTTTACCTCCTTCCACCAGTAGAAGTAATCATGAGACACCTCTTGAACCGGAAATTAGTGGTTTAGATAATAGATCAGGGATTTGCAAGCCAATTTATCAACAAAACCAGCCTGAACTAGTCCTAGAAAATACAGATTCTCCTCATCATCCTCCTACTTATTCGCAAATGATAGATGCCGAGCTTAATGTTTTAGAAAAACATTTTGAACCAAACAAAGCTTTTCTTAATAAAGAATTTAATTCTGAAGACAACAAACAAATCAGAGAATGATTCTTCAAAACCTTTGCTGATAAAATAAAAGACATCAAACAAAAATATTACGACTACATATATGATTATGAAGTCCATATATTCTTCTTTGATTGGTTAGAAGAACAATTCCTTAAACCAAAATAAATATTTGTTTTAGATCATCATTATAAATGGAAACTTGACAATGGTGAAACCATAGAATCCAATTATCCACCCTTTAGGAGAATAAAAATACAACATGGAGATAGCGAGGTTACAGCCACTCCTTTTAGGCTTCCAGACAAATGAGACTCTCTTTTCACTCACAAAGTCATTGAACAAAACAATTTTACTAATCAACATTTGGCAACCATAGGAAAACAGTTGAATAGGATAGAATCCACCATCCAGAATCCTACTCAACTCATTACATCGAAAGTCGACACACTCAAAAGGCCCATTTTCAAAGCCTTTGAATTCCCAAAAAACCTTAGCCCAGAGTTTGCCAAAGCCATAGAACAAAAGAAAAAACTCCTAGGGAAAGCAAAGCTAGAGCCTACTCCTATTTTAGACACCCCAAAATTCTAGAATCTTATCATCAAAGACACTCCGGACCAACCCACTATCAGTACCTTGACCAAACCATCTGGTGATTCTGATAATGAATCGGTCACTGAGATCAATAGACTCAATTGGAGACAACCTCAGAAGCTTTATAATAGTAGAGCTACTCCCCCAGACACTGCCCAAGAAGAATCATCGCAGAAAATACATAATAAATACTCTCCTGACGCCATTTATGAATGGAATATAGATGGTGTTGCTGAAAGCAATATCATGAACATTTTAAATAACATGGTAATGTTTGTCAATGCCTACAAAACTCAGCAAGATGTTTCTGATCATGTTGTTGCTAATCTTTTAGTAGCCGAATTTACTGGACAATTAAAAGGTTGGTGGGATAATTATTTGACTGATGAACAAAGAATGCAAATTTTAACTGCCTATAAAATCGATGACTTTGGCCAACGCATGGATGATGATCAAGGACATCTCATCCAAGATGAGGTGAATACTCTTATCTATTCCATTTCACAACACTTCATAGGAGACCATTTACATATTAGAGATAGGAACCAAGATCTCTTATCCAATATGTGCTGCAAATCCCTAGGGAAATTTAGAGAATACAAGGAACTCTTCCTTCAAAGGGTTCTAATTAAACCTGATTGTAATCAACCCTTTTGGAAAGAAAAATTCTTAGCTAGTTTACCCCAAATTATAGGTGACCAAGTTAGGGATAGAATTAGGGAAGAATACAATGGCCAAATACCTTATGATCTTCTTTCTTATGGAAAAATAGTCTCTTATGTTTATAGACAAGGAACACAAATGTGTAATACAATCAAATTACAAAGACAACTCAAAGAAGAACAATCTCTCACCAATAGAAGCCTAGGAGATTTCTATGCTCAATATGACCCCTCTTATAATGAAAATATAAAACCAAAATGTAAAGGGATTTGTCCTTCTGAAAAAGAAACAAAGAGACATCGTAACAAACCTCAACCTCATAGGAATAAACGTAGACACCATATTAACCAAAATAAACCTCAGACGGATAAGAAAAATTTTAGAGACATCAAATGTTATTCTTGTGGTAGAAAATGTCATATTTCAAAATATTGTAGGATTAACAAGAAATTAAATGAGCTTTCTTTAGATGACAATACTCTTAATCAGTTAAACAACATTTTCATAGAAAATGATAATACTTCTTCTGATGAACTTCTTGAAGAAGATGGTCTCCAAGTTAATGAAATAGAATCCTCTTCAGAATCTGATTATGAAGACGCCTCTCAAGAAAAACCCATTCATGAAATAAACATGTTAACAAAAGAAGAAGAATTTCTTCTTAGCACTGCTGATAAAATCACTAACCCAGAAGCCAAAAAAGAATACCTAGATAGACTTCATTCTTCTATGAATATTACCTCCAAACCCAATACTTCCTACAATTTAAAAGACATCTTGAATAGGAACAAAAAACCCCAGACCAGACCCATAAATATTAATGACCTCCAAAATGAAATAAAACAACAAAAAATAGAAATACAAGCCCTGAAAGCAACACAGTTAGAAATGAAACAAGATATATATATATATATACATTATATCAGTTTTTAAAAAATAGTATTGCTAAAATAGTTTTATATAACATAAATTTAATGGATAATTTTTATAATTTTAAAAATAATTACTTTAAAAAAATTGAATTTTGATTATTTTTATTTTTTAGATATAATTTTCATTTTCTTTTTCTCTTTTCTTTTTATTTTTTCATTTTTCTTTTTTTCATTTTTCTTTTTCTTCTTCTTCTTTGGCCGGCCGCCAGGCCACGACGACGGCCGGCGAGCTCGAGGCTCGCCAAATCGGCGAGGCTCGAGCCTCACCCGACATCGGCGAGCTCGAGGCTCGCCGGCGTCGGCGAGCTTGAGCTCGCCCCTCGCCGGATCTCGGTGAGGCTCGAGCCTCGGCCGCGTCGGTGAGGCCTCCGCCTCGCTGACGCCGGCGAGCTCAAGGCTCGCCTAGCCGGTCGCCGGCCATCACCGTGCCAGCGACCGAAAGGAGGAAGGAGAAAGGAAAAAAAAAAAGAAAGAAAGATAAAAAAATAAAAAAAATTATAATTTCAATTTTTATAAAAAAAAAAATATTTTTGGAAAGTTAAAGAGAAAAGAAAGAAATGATAAGGTTTTGGAACCCATTTAAGACCCACTTAAAACCTACTTAAGACCTACATAACTTAAGCCTTTAGTTATGAAACCCATTTAACTACTATTATCTAAAAACAAGTGACCCATATATGACCCATTTATGATTTAAATGGGTCATATATGGGTTTAAGACCCATTTTAACACATCTACTCTACAATGACGGGGCTTTATTAATTAAACTAATAAGCTATCAAATGTAATATGTTGTAGCAACAGCATGGGCCTATGAAGAAGTAACAAGTAACGTTGGTGAATGCTATGTGTGCAAGGTTTATTTTGTTAAAATAATCACACAAAAAATATATATATATATAAAATTTACTTTCATTGATTATGATAAATTTACTTTGAACTTTTTTATAGCATCAAAAATTGCAAATTATCTCTATTGTGACATATTTAGGTTAAAATTTTTATTTTGACATAAAAAATCCAAACTTATACCATGTGACATATTTATCCTTCGTCAAATGATTTTTTTAGCTAAAACGATTTCATTTTTATTTTATGTAAGTCATGTGCATGCCATGTTAACACCATTATTCTTTCGCTGTCCACATGTAAACGCATTTTTAATGGTGCTCATTGATAGAATTTAGATGGACGGTAAACGTGCCACACGATTACAAAATTTTGGGATTTTTGGTATCATTAAAAAATAAGAGAAAATTCCAAATAAGATTTTGAAATGTTTTCATTTTCTCAAATAAAAATCTCAAGTGCTTTTTTTTTTTTTCATTTTTTCTTCATTTTTTTGTAAAAAAGCAAACTAAATAAAACTAAAAAAAAAAAAAAGGAAATCACAAGCAAGAGATCCCTCCCACCAATGGTTGTTGCCCTATTGCTGATGGGGCAACAGTGACTGCAAGCGGAGTTATTGACGCCTAGGCAAGGGCTAATGGGGTTGTTGATGCTTTGGGAAAGGGCTAGTGACCCTTGTTGACCAGAGGCAGGGGCCAACCAGCCTTCGCCAGGGACAAGAGAAGGCGGCAACTCTCTCCCAAATCGGGGCAAGGGTCGCTTGCCCTCACCCCCATCTACTAGTGACCCTTGCCCAAGGCCTCTAGACCTCACCTTCCTAAGTCTGAGGGGCACTAGGCGAGGACCGACAACCTTCGCCTAGATCTAGGAGAGGGTCGCCATCCTTTCTCGTCCCTAGCAAGGGCTAGCGAGCCCTTGCCTTTGGTCGATAGGTTCACCGACTGTCACCGTCGCACCATTGGCAATGGGGCGGCGACCCATACCACTTGTGTGTTCCCTTTCTTTTTTTTTTCTTTTTTTTTTTTAAATATTTTAAAAAAATCTTTTTAAGTTTGAATATATTTAAATTTAAATTTTTTTTTGACATAAACATCCCCAATTAGCCAAAAATTTTGTCGGCCGGTAAATCAATAAGATTAAATCCTTTATTTGAAATAATCATAATCATTTGAGACACTTTTTGATATTGATTTAGCCAATTCATGTTTTTATTTGAAATAAATTTACTTCAAATTTTTATTTGAGAAAATAAGGGAATTTCAAGCTTTTATTTGAAATTTTTCTAAAAAATTATAGGTGAAATGTATCGGTATAATTGGGAATATTTGGTGATTTTCAAAGAAAGGAAGAGAGAGAGAGAGAGCGCGACCTTCAACGGCTCCGCACTGGTAAAACCCTGAAACAGAACCCTAGTCGCACCTTTTTCCTAAAAGCAGAGGAAGAGCCAGCGACGATGAAACATCGAATGTTCGAATCGCACAGCGGAGGAACAATCACTTCTCACTGTCGCCGAACGACGTAAATTCGACTGCCATTCGCTCGAACCCGCGAGCGATTTCTGCTCCCCGAAATGTTCAACGTTTCGGTTAAAAATCTCTTCTTGTTCGCCCAAAAACGCTCTCTGGCAACCTTGGCTACGCTCCTTGAACCTCCGAAATCGTCTTCGTCTTCGTGCTCTTCGTCGCCGTTGATTGATTGTCTCGTGAAATCGCTCGATCTTCCTTTGGAATCTGCTGTTTCCATCTCCCAGAGACTCCGTGCCCACCGAAATGGCGTCGAAAGAGCCGATTCCGTGATTGGGTTCCTGCGTTCCTCCGGATTCGGCAAAGCGCAGATCGCGAAATTGGTCACCAATGGACCGGCGCTCCTCCTGTCGAATGTGGAATCGAATCTCGAGCCCAAGTTGGAGTATTTCCGCGAGATTGGGTTATCACAATCGGTCTTGCTCGGTACCATAGCTGGGAACAGTAAGTTCTTTGGTAGAAGCTTGAATTCGTACTATAAGCCGCAGATTGATTTCCTCAAGAAGTATCTGAGGACCTCCAGCGCGTTGGATATTGCGATCAAGCGCTGTTCTTGGCTTTTGACTGTCGACCGCAGATATACTTTGGAACCTAATATCAATCTCTTGATGAGGGAGGGAGTGAGATTCGATGATGTAGTGATTCTGATGCTCTATCAACCTAAGACATTAGTGATGAAGGTTGAGAAGATGGCTGCTTTTGTTGAATCCGTTAAAGGTCTTGGAATGGAACCGTCCTCTCCAAAATTCATACACTGTCTCAGGGTGATGTCATCATTGAAGGAGTCGACTTGGCGTGAGAAGGTAGAGAA
Organism: Eucalyptus virginea; assembly: GCA_014182375.1. Lineage (NCBI taxonomy): Eukaryota > Viridiplantae > Streptophyta > Magnoliopsida > Myrtales > Myrtaceae > Eucalyptus > Eucalyptus virginea. The sequence continues at coordinate 55,494,264 of CM024520.1, forward strand.
TTTCAAGAGTTTGGGTTGGTCTCAAGAGGAGTGCCGGTCCACGTTTGCTCGTCGCCCGCTCTGTTTGTGTCTTTCCACAGAGAATATTAGGAGGAAAGTGGATTTTTATCTAAATACTGCGTCGATAGCTCGGAAGGTTATTGTCAGTCAGCCTTTACTTCTTGAGTATTCAGTTGAGAAGAGGCTTTGGCCAAGGCACAGTGTGATTATGGTCCTGCGGTCCAAGGATCTCCTTAAAAAGCAGAATTCCATTGTAATACCATTTACACTATCCGAGAAGTCATTCTTGGAGAAGTACGTGATGAAGCACCTGGAACAAGTTCCGCATCTGATGGAGATATACAGCGCATCTGCTGCCACGTGAAGAGTTATCTGGTAGAAAATCAGCGACTTCAATTTATCGCTTGCCCACAAGTTGATTGTTGGATTGTCAGCAATGTCTATCTTGATCAGAAGCTTGGTTGAATGTTCGCATCAAAGCAGGAGGGTAATTGAGACTTCTGATTTACTTGCGGCATCTATCTGGTGATTCCCCTGCCTGTTGAATCGCAATAATTTGGCGCAATCGGGTGATGGTAAACACCTTGCAAACATCAGTTTTGCACGTAAGAACAGGGTTTCAAGAAAGGCGGTATGATTAACTGCTCTCTGCTGTTGAAGAAATGCACTGCATCTGAATCTGCTAACATCATGCTCAGGACACGTCTGTCATGAGGGCATGCTTGTGAATGAGAGTCACGGCAGTCTCCAAGACGATGTCCTGTTGAAGGACAAGATGTAAGAACTCCATTTTCTTTGGTTGATTCAAGGAGAAACTGTGTCATTATGAGGTTTCTTGCAATGCAGTCGACTCGCCCATGAAAGGGGAAACCCATTGTGGCATTCCCTGCATTGTTGTGTATCAGGCATGATTAACGTTCAACAATAGCCAATCTGCTTATGAACTCGTGCTTTTTGAGGGCATAGCCAGCGTTCTCTGCAGTCACAAATTCACAATCCACCAAAACCTTCACCATCACCTTCCACGCTAGAAGAAGAGGTCCATCCCATGCCCATTTGTTCGCATCTACCTGAGCTGATTGCCAGGTTGGGGATCCTGTCTGCTCAATGGCAGCTTGATAAATAACTGTCGTGTCAATCTGGGATGCAACTTGAAATAACCTGGTAAGATTGGGAAACTGGACTTTGTTGATTCTGTGCCTTTTTGGCTGATACTTTGCTAGTCATTTCCTCTCTCTGACATTACTGTACTCGGAAAAGGTCAGTCCATATCTCCTGGCATCAGGCATCAGGAATTGGGATTGCCACTTTGTCTCGAGAAGCTTTACAGTTTTCCTTCTCTCTCATATGCAGTGGTGTTGTCTATGAATGAGGCATGGCCGCGTGGGGCAGTATGCTAACGATGATGTAAGTCGCTCCAGTTGGCTGTAGTAATTGGAATTTGGAAATTTTTGGATGCTCGCTCTTTTCTGGCATTTTTATGGGGGAAAGGTGGTAAGTGAAGAGATCCAACATTGGTTATCATGGGCAATGCCAAGTTTTCTAAGTTCACAGTTTATACATTCCTTTGGGCTTCAGCAGTGGGAGAGGCCCTTGAGAATGGCAAAGAAGTTTTCTGGGATGCCTAAATTGCATGAACTTAGAAGGGTTTCTCGTGTGAAGGAAATGTTTACTCCCATGCTCGATGTAATGCATTGTTTTGCTAAACCATACCTTTTGTATCACGAGTTTTATGTATTTGTCTGTTTTCAGAGACTGAATGAAAATTGCTCTTGCAACTGGGGAGAAAGATTGTCTTTCTTGTTGCAGGATCCATGATTGAACATGCAGGGTACTGGTGCACATGTTATGGAGACTCAGAATTCTGCACGACATTTTCTTCTGTAGCGATATGATCAGGACTTCTACGTTCTATTGAATCTTGATCACTGATCACGAACATGCTGATGGACCTGCCTCCATAGAATATATTGATCCATGAAAGGTCTGCTCAGGACATGCTCTGAGGCTGCATGGTTGAGTTCTCGTTGATAGTTGGAATCCATTGTTAGACTGAAAAGAAAATGGCCCAACCTAGCCTACTTAGCATTAAGCGTCATTTTTCCAAGCCAGCGGCTGTATATGGAAGGGAGATGAAAGGTTGGAGATAAACTGATTAATGAAGGTTGTTTTGATTTGTGAACAAGTTGCTTGTTTGCTTCTCACAAACTTCTCAACAATTGCGGCATACCACTACCATGACTCACGAATGATCGCCCGTATTGGTTGAGAAGCTACTATTTACCTTTTTTTGTTCTTTTTTTTTTGGTCATAAGCTACTACTTACCTCACGATGTACCTTTAAAGCCTTTTCGAGAAGTTGCTAATGTTATTTTTGCAGAGTATCTACTAATAAAACACGTGCAATTACTGTCGCGATGGTGAATTTTCCGGACCTTTGTAACATCAAAGTCATAGTCTAATACTTGAATAAAAATTGCTAGGTAGGAATCGAAAATTGCTGAGTAGAAAATGAGAATATAACTATCCAAAGCAATATACAAATACAAAATTTACTATCACAAGATAAATTTTTTGTGACTAATAAGAAATGGGAATTTGCTAATGCGTGTATATAGGTACTGACTTTGTTTGAACATTGATCGACGCCTTTTTAATTTCAAAGGCATACTCTACATTGACGGCACTTTATTATTTAAATTAAAAAGCCATCAAATGTCATATGTCGTACTAAGTAACAGTATGGGTCTATAAAGAACTAGGAAGTAATGTAGGCGAATGCTGTGTGGGTGAGGATTATTTTTGTGAAAGTAATCATAAAAAATCCAAAACTATGGTCACTATTATAAACATTTTTCAAATTTTTATTCTAAAATCAAAAAAATTATACTTATACTACATTACACATTTATTCTTTGTCAAAGTTTCGTCAGATAATTTTTCCAACTTAAACGATTTCATTTTTATTTCACTTAAATTACATATGTGCGTCATGTCAATATCGTTTTTCTTTGGTGCTCATTAATGTAATCGAGATGGATGATAAACATATCAAACGGTAACAAAATTTTGGGATTTTGACGTTATAAAAAAGTAGAGGATAAATATATCGGTATAATTTCGAATATCTGATTGATTTTTTAAGAAAGGAGAGACCTTCGACGGCTACGCATCGCCGCATTGGTAGAACCCTATAAAGAGAACCCGAATCGCACCTAAAATCCACAAAGCAGAGGAAGAGCCAGCGACGATGGAACATCAAATGTTCGAATCGCACATCGGAGGAACAGTAACTTCTCACTGTCGCCGACCGAGGTGAGTTCGACTTCCATTCCACTCGAACCCGCGAGCGATTTCGGCTCCCCGAAATGTTCAACGTTTCGGTTAAAAATCTCTTCTTGTTCGCCCGAAAACGCTCTCTGGCAACCTTGGCCACGCTCCTTGAACCTCCGAAATCGTCTTCGTCTTCGTGCTCTTCGTCGCCGTTGATTGATTTTCTCGTGAAATCGCTCGATCTTCCTTTGGAATCTGCTGTTTCCATCTCCCAGAGACTCCGTGTCCACCGAAATGGCGTCGAAAGAGCCGATTCCGTGATTGGGTTCCTGCGTTCCTCCGGATTCGGCAAAGCGCAGATCGCGAAATTGGTCACCAATGGACCGTTACTCCTCCTGTCGAATGTGGAATCGAATCTCAAGCCCAAGTTGGAGTATTTCCGCGAGATCGGGTTATCACAATCGGTCTTGCTCGGTACCATAGCTGGGAACAGTAAGTTCTTTGGTAGAAGCTTGAATTCGTTCTATAAGCCGCAGATTGATTTCCTCAACAAGTATCTGAGGACCTCCAGCGCGTTGGATATTGCGATCAAGCGCTGTTCTTGGCTTTTGACTGTCGACCGCAAGTATGTTTTGGAACCTAATATCAATCTCTTGATGAGGGAGGGAGTGAGATTCGATGATGTAGTGATTCTGATGCTCTATCAACCTAAGACATTAGTGATGAAGGTTGAGAAGATGGCTGCTTTTGTTGAATCCGTTAAAGGTCTTGGAATGGAACCGTCCTCTCCGAAATTCATACACGGTCTCAGGGTGATGTCGTCCCTGAATGAGTCGACTTGGCGTGAGAAGGTAGAGAATTTCAAGAGTTTGGGTTGGTCTGAAGAGGAGTGCCGGTCCATGTTTGCTCGTCGCCCGCTCTGTTTGTGTCTTTCCACAGAGAATATTAGGAGGACAGTGGATTTTTATCTGAATACCGCGTTGATAGCTCGGGAGGTTATCGTCGGTCAGCCTACACTTCTTCAGTATTCAGTCGAGAAGAGGCTTCGACCAAGGCATAGTGTGATTATGGTTCTGCGTCCAAGGGTCTCCTTGAGAAGCGGCATTCTATTGTAGTACCGTTTAAAATATCCGAGAAGTCGTTCTTGGAGAAGTACGTGATGAAGCACCTGGAACAAGTTCCGCATCTGATGGAGATATACAGGGCATCTGCCGCCACATGAAGAGTTTATCAGGTAGAAGATCAGGGATTTCAATTTATCGCTTCTGCACGAATTTATTGTTGGATTGGCAGTATTGCGTATCTTGATCAGAAGCTTGGTTGAATGTTCGCATCAAAGCAGGAGGGTAATTGAGACTTCCGATTTACTCGTGGCATCTATTGGGTGATTCCCCTGCCTGTTGAATCACGATAAGTTGGCACAATCAGATGATGGTAAACCCCTTGCAAACATCAGTTTTGCACGTAAGAACAGGGTTTCAAGAAAGGCAGTCTGATCAACTGCTCCCTGCTGTTGAAGAAATGCACTGCATCTGAATCTGCCAACATCATGCTCAGGACACTCCAGTCGCGCGGGCATGCTTGTGAATGAGAGTCACGGCAGTCTCCAGACGATGTCCTGTCTAAGGACAAGATGTAAGAACTCCATTTACTTTGGTTGATTCAAGGAGGCACTGTGTCATTATGAGGTTTCTTGCAATGCAGTCGACTCGCCCTCGAAAGGGGAAACCCATTGCAGTGTTCCCCGCATTGTTGTGTTTCGTGCATGATTAACGTTCAACAATGGTTAATCTTCTTGCAAAATCATGCTTGTTTAGAACATTGCCAACATTCTCTGCAGTCACAAATTCACAATCCACCAAAACCCTTCACTGTCACTGTCCACGGCAGAAGAAGAGATCCATCCCGTGTCGATTTTTTCCTTTCAAAGTTCAATTAGCCACCCAAGATAACGCCATAGGAAGGACGATACTCAGGGCCGCTGCTGTGCCCTTCTGCCATGACTCACCTCATGCCAAGATACTCGGTTCCCACTTCCCTATGCTACTCTATCTTGCAAGCGATTTTTTTGACGATCTGATCTTAGATATTGCACGAGTTGCAGAGTCTAAGATCGGAGGTTCTTCAGCCTCAAGATGCAGCTGGTGGGGGTTAGTGAAATGGAAAAGAGGTGATTTACTTTTCACTCCGATTCCTCACAAATCAATCAATTCGTGACGAATTAGAACTTAGAGCCAATTTAATGAAATTTAATTAAATCAAAAAACAAATTAAAAAGCAAAAATACAATGCGATTCACACGGCAATGGCCCTACACGAATCACCATCTCATAAGCAAATTGTGGCAAGTAAAATCGACACATTGACTCAGAAAAAAAAAAAAGGGAAAAAATCGACACATGGTATAATATTTGAAATCTCGCCTTAATAAAAGTTTTACGTTTTCAGCAAAACCCTAGAACAAAAAACCCAATCGCACCCCGACCCTCCTCCTTCCACAAAGCAAGAAGAGGCTCGAAAAGCGGAGGAGGCAATCTCGTCTTCCCGGTCTCCGGCCGAGGTGATTTTGATCTCCGTCCGCTCGAATCCCAGAACCCTTTTCGCATTGCACCCGTCACCGCGCTTCGATCCATTCCGATCCCACAAATGTTCAGAGTTTCAGCTAAAAATCTCTTCTTGTTCGCCCAAAGGCGCTTTCTTGAAACGTCCGCCGCACTCCCTAAACCTCCGAAATCTCCGCCGCCGCCGCCGCCTCCGCCGCCGTTGGTTGAGTGTTTCGTGAAATCGCTGGATCTTCCTGTGGAGTCCGCCGTTTCCGTCTCTCAGAAAGTCGGTGCCCACCGGGATGGCGTTAAGAAGGCCGATGCCGTGCTCAGGTTCTTGCGTTCCCACGGATTCGGCAAAGCACAGATGGCCAAATTGGTCACCAATGGACCGGCGCTCCTCCTGTCGAATGTGGAATCGAATCTCAAGCCCAAGTTGGAGTATTTCCGCGAGATCGGGTTATCGGAATCGGTCTTGCTCGGTACCATAGCTGGGAACAGTAGGTTCTTTGGTAGAAGCTTGGATTCGTACTATAAGCCGCAGATTGATTTCCTCAAGAAGTATCTCAGGACCTCCAGCGCGTTGGATATTGCGATCAAGCGCTGTTCTTGGCTTTTGACTGTCGACCGCAGGTATTTTTTGGAACCTAATATCGATCTCTTGATGAGGGAGGGAGTGAGATTCGATGATGTAGTGCTTCTGATGCTGTATCAACCTAGGACGTTAGTGATGAAGGTTGAGAAGATGGCTGCTTTTGTTGAATCCGTTAAAGGTCTTGGAATGGAACCTTCCTCTCCGAATTTCATACATGGTCTCAGGGCGATGTCGTCCATGACTGAATCGACTTGGAATAAAAAGGTGGAGAATTTCAAGAGCTTGGGTTGGTCTCAAGAGGATTTCTTGTCCATGTTCGTGCGCCACCCACACTGTTTGGCTCTTTCCGAAAAGAAGATCAAGAGGACATTGGATTTTTATCTGAACACAGCATCTATAGCCCTAGAGATTATAGTCAGGCAGCCTCTACTTCTTCAGTTTTCACTCGACAAAAGGCTTCGGCCGAGGCATAATGTGATTACATTTTTGTCATCCATGGGCCTTCTTAAAAGGGACAAACCCGTTGTAACGCCATTTAAACTGACCGAGGAGTTGTTCATGAAGAGATACGTGATGAAGCATGTGGAGCAAATTCCACATCTGATGGAGATTTATAAGGGCTCTGCCCCTGCAGAAATTAGTATCTAATAGCAAATCAGGGGTCTTAAATTGATCTTTTCTACACAAGCTTATTGTCATGTTCGTTCCTGTCTATTTGATTGGATGCCTGAGTGAAAGCTCCCATCAAAGCCGGAGGCAACTCAAAACTCCTGGTGCACTTGTCTTGAAGTGTTTGTGATAGAGATTGAATTAGAAGATGCGTGGATCTGGCATGAGCTGTGGGCCAGACTTTAAGGACAGTTCTCAGCATCCATTGCCTCCATCTTGCTCCTATGGTGCTATATTGCTATATTAGAGGTAGCAAAACATGTCATGTTGTGAAATCTAGTCAAATGGACAACTAAGGATCGATGTGTCCATCATGTGATTCTGCATCAGGAATCTCTAAGGGCGAAGTTGCAAAGGTTGAAGGTTATATTATCAACTCTGGATGTGCAGAACTCTATGCCCAATTTTGGCTTGAGGAGTGTTTAGCAAAAGATCTGGGATGTGCCTGCCGTCCGTTCAGTCTTCTTTTTTGGGGAAGAAAACAAATTAAGATATCCTAATAAACGTTTCCATTTGCATTTCAGTTTTTTGGCTTAGATGCTTTGAATTCAATAAGATATCAATAATAAAAATATACTAGGAAATTTCTCAACGTATGTAACATTTCTCATCAGCCAGAACAAGATGTCTGATTGGCATCTCATTTGGAAGACAAATAGGATGTTATTAGTTATGAAGCTTATGACACCTTCATGAGTTGAGATAGGTTTGTTAGTTGATGTGACAAGGGAAAAGGCGCTCAGCAAGAATTCATCTCATCTTTAGTTTCTAGTCGAGTCGGTTTGCAAGCCCACCGATTAGTCAATGTTAAATGCAAATACTTCTATTTTCATTTTACTTGCTTTAATTGCGTATCAATGAATTAATCAATTATTCGGGTTAAAGTTACTAGGAGTAGAATAGAAGTTAGAATGAAGTCGCATGAAACTGAAACCTTCCTTCATCGAAAGTTTTCCTCATATCAGTTAGCTCGATTTTTTCAAATTATGTGACAAATTAAAGAATTCATCATATTTAATGTCAGAGGAAGTAATAGGATGGGTCTATAAAGAAGTGATGTTGGTGAATGCTATGTCTATAGGGTGTACTTTTTGTTAAAGTAAAAAAGAGACAAAAAGTTCAAAACTATGTTAACATTAATCAATTTACTGGAATTTTTCTATAACATAAAATCCTAAATTTTTATTATTCTAACATAAAAAAATCCAAGAAAATTCCAAAAAATGACTCGAAATACATTTATTTTCTTAAATAAGAGCTCGAAATGGATCTTGTTTTAAATAAAGATCTTGAAGTAATCTTGTTATTTCATATAAGGGCATGAAATAACCATGATTGTTTCAAATAAGGATTTGATCTCGCCGATTACTAACCGCCTAAATTTTCCGACAAATCAAGGATGTTTTTGTCCAAATTTTATTTTCTTTTTTCTTCTTTCTTCTTTTTTCTTTTCTAGTGTCGACCAACGGCTACTAGCAAAGACCAATGAGGGCTTGGTGACGCTCACTGGCCACTGGGAAAGGCCAATGAGGGCTTGAGAATCCTCGCTAGTCACTAGCGAGGTTGACCTTCGCCTCGTCGGTCCTTACTAGTGGCAAGCAAGGTCGCCGAACCCTTATTGGCTGCCAGTGAGGCCATCCTCATTAGATCTAGCGAGAATTGGCCTCCCCTAGGGTAGCGAGGACCAACCTCGTGGATGGTCGCGAAGGGCAACCTCCCCCGCATCGAGGGTTGCCTCATCTATGGTTGACGTGGGTGGCCCTTGTCGAATCAATCGAGGGTGACCCTCACCTAGCTCTTTGTGGGCATCATTGGTTGCTGGCTGATCATCGGCGAAGAGGAAGGAAAAAAAAAAAGAAGAAAGAAAAAAAAAAAAAAAATGAAGAAAAATGAGAAAATGATAAATGATGAAAATACCCTTGATTATCAAAAAGTCAAGCCCTTATATGAAATAACATAGCCAATGCAAGCCCTTATTTAAAACAAAATCCACTTCAAGCCTTTATTCGAAAAAGCAATAGCACTTCAAATTCTTATTTGAAGTAAGGTTCACTTCGAACTCTTATTTAAAAAAAATGATGGTATTTTAAGCTCTTTTTTGGAATTTTCCCAAAACCCACACTTGTATCTTGTGACACACACTTAGTAGATGATTTTCCAACAAAAATTATATTGCTTTATTCCGCTTAAATCATGTGGGAGTCATGTCAACATCATTCCTTTTATTTTCCATACATAGATTTTTAACAATTCTCAATGATGGATGTTAAATGTGTTACACATGTATAAAATTTTGGAATTTTTAATGTGAAAAATATTTAGGCTAAATGTATCATAATAGGCAAAAAAAAAGGATTTTCTTTTATTAAAAGAAGGGTTAATATCACAAAAATCCCAAATCAATACACATTTGACAAATTTATCATAAATTAATTTTTTAATTACAAAAAACCTAAACTAATACAATTATGACAAATTTCAAGAAGATCTATGTCTTGTTTAATAACACACCTAGGAACAATTGATTTTATTCCTTTGTTCCCCAGAAAAAGAAAAAAAACAGAAATCCATTTAGTTAATTTTTTGTCACTGGGAACAAAAAAAGAATTTTGGTTCCCAAGAATAAATTTGGAATGGAATCAAGAAGTACAAATTTTCTCATTCTCTTTTCTTCTTCTTCTTTCAAGTCGATCACCGGCCACTGTTGCTCCCTACCGTCACTGGCGGCCAGCACCCAACCGAGTAAGGTTCGATGAGTTCGCCAAAGGCTCGCCTAACCATAGCGAGCCTTGACCTTATCAAATCTAGGCAAGGTCAAGTCTTGCTAATACCTAGATGAGACTCTCCTCGCTAAATTGAGGTTGGGCCTCACCAAGCCGAGGCAACCCCAAATTTGCGCTACCTAGGTGAGGTTGAGCCTTGCCAATGTGAGCTCATCGGACCTTACCTAGTCAATTGCTAGCCACAGAGAAGGAGGAAGAAGAAAAGAAAAGGAAAATAAAAATAAAAATAAAAATATAAAAAAGTCAATAAAAAATCAAAAAAAAAAAAAAAAAAAATTAACAATCCTAAAGCATATTTTTATTCCGAAAAAAAATTTTGGATAATTATCAAATGTTTTCAAAAACTCATAAATTGTTCCTAGGAACAAAATAAAATAATCATTTTTGAGTAAAAATTATTTTCGATAATAGAATGGTTACCAAATACACCCTTATAGCACTCAATAATGGAATCTAGATGGATGTTAAATGTATCGAACATGTACAAAATTTTAGGATTTTTAATGTAAAAAAAAATTAGGCTAAATATATCATAATAGGCATAAAAAGGGTTTTGGGATTTTCTTTTATTAAAAAAAGGACAAGAAAAAGTATGGAGGATCGGTTTCCAATTCCAAGGTAGAAGCGGGAACAAGAACTGGAGGGCCGATTCCCAAAATTCAACAGTGAGGACCAAATCGGTTGATCACTAGGATTGAGAGCTGGACTGAGCCCATCGTTTTAGTTCGATTTAATAGAACCAATCATTTTTTTCCATTACTTTTTTAAATCAAATTAAAATAGTATTTAGCTCATATTTTATTAATTTTTGAAGAAATAATAAAATAAAAAAGCATATTTAGTCCGGTCTATCCGGATCTCAATTGGAATCGAAAATTGGACTAACACTACGAGGAACCAGATCAAACCAATCAAGTTTGGGCGGTTCATTTTACACATCCTTGAAAAAAAGATTGGGGGACCTTCAACGGCTACGCAAGGCGAAACCCTAAAATGTGAAAACAGAACCCAATCGCGCCTTCTCCTTTTCCACAGAGCAGAAGGAAGAGTTAGCAGCGACCATGAAACATCAAATGTCGGAATCGCACAGCACAGGAACGATCGCTTCTCACTGTCGCCGACCGAGGTAAGCTCGACTTCCATTCCGCTCGAACCCGCGAACGGTTCCTTCTCCCCGAAATGTTCAACCTTTCGGTTAAAAATCTCATCTTGTTCGCCCAAGAACGCTCTCTGGCAACCTCGGCCGCGCTCCTTAAACCCCTGAAATCGTCCTCGTCTTCGCGCTCGTCATCGCCACTGATTGATTGTCTCGTGAAATCGCTCGATCTTCCTTTGGAATCCGCCGTTTCGATCTCTCAGAAACTCGGTGCCCACCGAAATGGCGTCGAAAGAGCCGATTCCGTGATTGGGTTCCTGCGTTCCTTCGGATTCGGTAAAGCGCAGATCGCGAAATTGGTCGCTAATGGCCCGTCGCTCCTCCTGTCGAACGTGGAATCGACCCTCAAGCCGAAATTGAGTATATCCGTGGGGTCGGATTATCGGATTCGATCTTGATCAAGACGATTGCTGGGAACAGTAGGTTCTTTACTAGAAGCTTGGATTCGTACTATAAGCCGCAGATTGATTTCCTCAAGAAGTATCTCAGGACCTCTGACGGGTTGGATATCGCAATTAAGCGCTGTTCGTGGCTTTTGACTAGTAGTCACAGGTATGCTTTGGAGCCTAACATTGATCTTTTGATAAGGGAGGGAGTGAGATCGGAGGATGTGTCGTGTCTGATGGTGTGTCAACCTAGTACACTGGTGATGAATGTCGAGAAGATGGCTTCATCGGTCAGGCACTCAAAAGTTTCGGGATGGAAGCGTCCTCTTCGAATTTCATACATGGTCTCAGGGTGATGTCGTCGATGAAGGAGTCGACTCGGAATAAGAAGGTAGAGAATTTCAAGAGCTTGGGTTGGTCTCGAGCGGAGTGCCGGTCCATGTTTGCTCGTTGCCCGCTCTGTTTGGCTCTTTCCGAAAAGAAGATTAGGAGGACAGTGGATTTTTATCTGAACACAGCATCTATAGCTCGAGAGGTTATAGTCAGCCAGCCTCTACTTCTTCAGTTTTCAGTCGACAAAAGGCTTCGGCCAAGGTATAATGTGATTACATTTTTGTCATCCATGGGCCTTCTTAAAAGGGACAAACCTGTTGTAACGCCATTTAGACTAACCGAGGAGTTGTTTGTGAAGAGATACGTGATGAAGCATGCGGAGCAAGTTCCGCATCTGATGGAGATATATAAGGGTTCCGCCACTGCACAAGTTAGTATCTAATGCAAATCAGTTGATCTTTTCTACACAAGCTTATTGTCATGTTCGTTCCTGTCTATTTGATTGGATGCCTGAGTGAAAGCTCCCATCAAAGCCGGAGGCAACTCGAAACTCCTGGTGCACTTGTATTGAAGTTTTTGTGATAGAGATTGAATTAGAAGATGCGTGGATCTGGCATGAGCTGTGGGCCACACTTTGAGGACAGTTCTCAGCATCCATCGCCTCCATCTTGCTCCTCCGCGTCATATTAGAAGTAGCAAGTCATGTTATGAAATCTAGTCAAATGGACAACAAAGGATCGTTGTTTCCATCATGTGATTCTGTATCAAGAATCTCTAAGGGCGAAGTTGCAAAGGTCGAAGGTTACATTATTGAATCTGGACGTGCAAAACTCTATTCCCAATTTTGGCTTGCGGATTGTTTAGCAAAAGATCTGGGATTGCAGCGGTTCAGTTGTTTGGTTTGGGAAGAAACAACTTATCGGTGGCCTGCAGTCCGCGTTTCCATTTGCATCTTCTTCTTTTGGCTAGATAATGCGCAAACACGATGAGATATCAATAACAAAAGCGTACTAGGAAATCTCAGTTTTAGGTTAGATTTCTTTGTATATAGAGCATTTCTCCTGACAAGTTTATGGAAGATTTCTCGACGTGTGTAACCTATCTCATCGGTCAGAACAAGGTGTCTGATTGCATCTCATTTGGAAGACAAATGGGATGTCATTAGTTATGAAGCTTGTGACGCCTTCGTGATTCGAGATAGGTTTGTTAATTGATGTGACAAGGGAAAAGGACTCAGCAAGGGCTCATCTCTAGTTTCTAGTCGAGGCGGGTTGCAATCCCACCGATTAGTCAGTGTTAAATGCAAGTACTTCCCTTTTCATTTTACTTGCTTTAATTGCGTTCCTTTTGCAATCTTAAGAATAGCAACCGGAAGCAACCATGCGGTCGGTTATTGACGTTAACTGCATATCAAGTTTAAGGAGCGCAATGGAACTATAGAGCTTGATGTTTGGGCACCATACTCAGGTCATTGCTTCAGCCTTCAATGAGTGATTATCGATTGTGAGAGAGCTCAAAATGGTCTTCTGAGGAGGATAGACCGATTTCATCCAACGTGATGAAAACAATTCTCTTGTTCCTCAAGCATCAAGTCAAGAAAGACATGCCTAACCAAAGGAATGAAAGAATGACCGAAGCAAGACCCAAACAAACAAATTTTTTTAGGTCGAAGCGAGTTGATCAAAGTCACAGACACCATTAACCTTTGGATCAAAACATCCATATATAAGATTGTTACAACAGATGGAGGAAACTTATATGATTGGTTGAGAAAAAAAGGACGGCTTGAGAGCACAAAATCTGAAAACCCATGAAGAAACGTAGAGGCTGCTAAATCCAACTTGACCAAACAAAACTTATTCTCAGTTGGTGAGATCCATGATGGCGGTAACGATATCTCCATTCGCAGTTTTTAGTGCCTTTACGGCCCTCGACCTAGAGACTCCAGCCTGTGTCATCACTAACTCAATGTCCTTGGGCTCCACACCTGTCTCATCCACTTCTTCATCATCCTGAGCCACTGTTGATGACTCGGGCTTGGAGATGACATGACTGAGATCAGGGGCCTTGAACTGCTCAGCCGCCTGAGACTGCAACTGTGAGCTCAAGTCCTCAATCTTTGCTTCCCCAAAAATGACATACGTGTCTGATGTCGGGCTCTTGAAAACATCTGGCTTGGAGATGACAAACAAGATCTAGCAACACACAGGAGTTCAGCAAGCAAAATTCTTAAAAGGCAGTAAGGATTCAAAAAACCATGAAAAGGGAAAGGCCGCTCACATTCTTGCTCTTTTTTACGGTGACACGACTAACACCAGTAATGGGTTTCATTCCAAGCTTCAGCATAGCTTTTCGACTCTTTTTCTCACTTCTGCTTTGTTTTGACCTACCCGTACCATCTCCTTGTCCTGAGGAAAATAACGCAAATTTACATTGCAGCAGGACTAAAACATCTTGAAATCTTCTGTAATCGGAATGATAGCTAATATGAATTTATCCAGTTCATTATTTTTAGAGTTGCAAACCCCTAGTGATGTAATACTGTGGATTCCCCTGAAGCACAAAAGACACAACAAATAACTATGTGGTGAATCTAAAATTTCCTAATAGAAACTTTACCATGTCACTGAACATAATGCATGAATGACTGCGGTGACCCAGCCATATCCAATATGGCCATTATCTCAGGAAAAATGATGCTAGAACACATAGTAAAACTACAAGTGTTTCTGAAACCCTAGAGTTTCCACAGGGCAATAAAAGAAAAACAGCAACATCCAGAGACTTAAGGGTCCTTTCTGAGGACACCTGGACAGGCGCTTGCATTGCCAACACTGAGTATCGAACTCATAAACCAAACATACACCATAAATTTCTGGAAGAAAAATTAAATTATGTCTTTGGCCTGAAACCATGTTGCTCAGATTCTCACATCCATAGTTAACACTGGAGACCAAATATATCAAGATAAAGCAACCACATCAATATCATCTACAGTTCAGAAAATTACCAAACCAATGAATCACCAATATACTGCAAGAAAGAGAGGAAGAATGGTGGACAAGAAACCAAAAACAAAGTTTACAGGAAAAAGGGAAAAGAAATAAGGGAAAGCCAATCAGGAAAGCGTACAGTGCCTTGCTTAAAATTTCTGTAATGAACATACCCTCTATATCATCATCATCTCTATCATCATCCTCATCATCATCCTCATCATCATCCTCATCTTCAAGCACAGGTTCATCAGACTTCAAGAGGAAAACGGTGCAATGAGATAATTCAGAGAACACAGTATTCAAAATAAGGTATTAAACAGCCGCAGAACCATATTGGAATATTGGAACCAACTAGAGCCTTTTCATGAAGTGTGTAATTAAAACATGCAATAAGGAAACAGCAATTGCATCTTGTCTAAGAATGACAAAGTAACTTTTGCATGGAGGCTGCGAGGAAGAACATATATAAACAATGGGCAATTTAAAAAATGGGTTCCATTTCTATACATTGTTGGATCAAAATAAGCATTGTTATCCTCCCTTGGTTTTCTGGTTGATCTGTACATGATCATACTCCTTTCCTTATAATAACATGTTCAAGAGGATAAAATGGTCATCTAAAAATCGCAGAGCAGATTTCTATCGAGATATTATTCATTATCTGTGGGGTTGACTTGTGATTTTTGGATCAACATTAGTATTTGTATTTAGAACTTCCATCATGCAAATTGGAGCACATGAAATCATCCAAGGCAAATCTTCTTGAAGCTTTATTATTATTGAATCCAGTGAATTCAAATCCCCATGACCACATTCCTCTAGATAACAAATGTCGAGGACACCGTACTGACGACCCGATATGGCATTCCATAATCGTTCCTCGACCCTACTCAGAAACTACAACTAATTGCATGATAAATCAGACAATCGCATATATTTACCAGGATTGAGATAAACATGTACCACTAACTCGACCAACTGACACACACCAAAAGATTTAAGTTAGAGAAGCCCAGCATATACGATCGCGATAATGTTTGTGCAAATAAAGCATTTCCCAAACTGCCCGCCAGTGGATCAGACGCATTCCAGGCAATCACTTCAATTCACGGGGAAAAAAAAACCCCAATACAAAAAAAAAAAAAAAAAAAAAAAATTAGCAGCAACTACACACGGAGTATAAAGTTTGGCGTTTGTTGCCCTGATTCACGCCAGAGGTGCTCCAGTTCCCATTAAAAAAAATTGAAGCTTGAACGATCAAATCAACCGAAAAAAAAAAAAAGAAAAGAAGATAAATTGATGGCAAACGTAAACCGTTGCTTAAGAGCGAGACTAATAAGATGGCACGAATCCGACTGATCTAATGGAAAACCACGACAACTCGCACGCATCTCCAGCCAGACCCCCACCGCACAAAGAGTAGCAGAACGAGGAACTCACATCGATCTTTTGCTGCTCCAGATGAGCCGCGAGGAGCTCCTCCTGCGTCTGAGCAGTCATGATTTCAGCCGAGAGCTTGAGAGAGAGTGAGAGAAGTGCTCGTAAAAACCCTAAAACCCCTCGACGAAGACGAAGATGGAAACGGCAGGAGCAATCTTTTTAAGCAGCAAGACAGCAAGTCGCCGGTCCTATGCGCTCCATTGGGCCTGGGCCTGGGCCTGCTCATGGATGGAGCCCATCCACAAGGCTCAGCCCGGCCCATGAAGTGGGGTCCCATGTTACGTGGCGACTCCTGATAGGCCGTCACGCGAGATCTGGCGACCGCCGGCTCACGCTAGCGGTCTCTCTTTTTTTCTCTCCCTCTTCGCTTTTCGTCTTCGGGAAAGTGCGCGGCGAGAAAATTTCTCCTTTCATTTTCCCGAGAAAAACAGGAAACCCTAATTTCACAAACGCAATGAACCTTCTTGGCTTCCTCCTTCTACGTCCGTCCTGACGCTGCCGCTTCGTTTCGCCGAGATCCGGCGCATTCTCCAGCGGCGACCCGACCGGCGGGAGATTTCCGGCGGCATTGAATCGGACATTCGACAGTGATCATCACAGGCATTGACCTCTTTCTGTTGTCCCTTTTCGTACTCGTTTCGATCCTTTGTACCTTCTTTTTCTTTCCTTTTTTTTGCTTTTGATACGTAGCTTTTTGCATTTTATACGAAGTTGAGGTCGATTGGGAGGGTTCGTATCTCGTGCATTGGTCCAGTGTCTTGAAATGGTCGTTGCAAATTTCTAGTTTTTACGAAGCCTGCTCATTGGAGGGTCGAGATGGTGCATTTCGGTTTCATGATGAATGGATTGAGATCACCATGTCAGTAGCTGCCGCTGAAAGATTCTATTTCACTGAACTAATTTATGTTATGATCTCATAAGTGCATCCGGTTAAGCTGTCTTTGCTGTCATTTGAATGTTCTCAGCATTAATGAACTCGATGCAGAGATGCATTTAGTAGAGGTGCTTGAAATTAGTATGCAAGATTTGATTTCTGATTATAGTCATTGAACTTCTTGTGTTTCAGTTGCCGCTCATCATTGTGTCTCTTGAATAGCCTGGTATGTTCAAAGCCTTGCTGAACAGCAGAGCATGAACCTTGTGCTACATGTGGTGTTATGTGTGATGAAATGGTCGTACTAGTCTATTAATCACTATAAATGATGTTGTGTTTGGCGTGTTCTTTCTTTTAATAAGTGCTGCTTCATCTAGGGAGAGATACTTGAAGTTCTAATCCTGGTCCTTCGGTGTTGGCAGGTATGGACCAATATGACTTACATGCTCAGAGAAGGGAAATGAAGCACAAAGGAAGAAATGTTGTATGGTCCATTGCAATGGACAAATGTCTAATTGAATCTCTTGCTATTCAGGCAAGAAATGGGAATAAAATAGACAAATGCTTCAATGAGAACGCCTATACTGCTGCTTGTGTTGCTGTGAACTCTCGTTTTAATTTGAACTTGAATAACCAAAAAGTAATTAATCGCCTCAAGACAATTAAGAAAAGGTATAAAGTGATGAGAGATTTGCTTAGCCAAGATGGGTTCATATGGAATCCCAACACAAAGATGATTGAATGCGAAGATGATGATCTTTGGAAAAGATATATTGCAGTAAGTTGTTTTTTAATAGGCAGTGAATTTTCATTTCTTCTGATTGACTTCTGCTTTTGTTTATTAGTTGATGATATACCTCAGTGAATTGACTAGGCACACCCGGATGGAAGAGTATTTCGAGGAAAGCAGATTGAGATGTATGATGAACTAAAAATTGTTTGTGGGAACTATCAAGCTCCTAGTCGTTGGGCTAAGATGAAGGAAGAAAGCTATGCGAGTGATTTGAAGAATTGTGAAGAAAATTCTCCCTCATTTCTTTCACCAAGTTCAGAAGAACCTAGCGAGACAGATGGAACAGAGTCATACACAGAATCTCCGGCATATGTGCAAGATGGGAATCCCGACCCTCCTCCTTTTGCCCAGCCACTCAGAAAGCATCCGAAACGAGCTCAGAGCTCAGAGACAGTTGAAGAGGCATTGCTGACAGTTGCGTCAAGCATTCAGCGCTTAGCCGATGCAATGGATCGAAACAAAAATGCAATTGATGCCTCAGAACTGTTGCAGGCTGTGATGGAGATTGATGGGTTGGACGAAGGCAAACAAATGTATGCCTTTGAGCATTTAAATGCCGATCCTATCAAAGCTAGAGCCTTCATGGCATATAATGCTCGTATGCGGAAGATCTATTTATACAGACAATTTTGGTGTTGGAAATGATACCCGACCATTACCCTTGCCTTGGTTCAGAGTTCATGGGACGATGAAGCCTATTGGATTTTCTTTTTCTTGGAGGCTGAAAGCCTACTGGAATTCCATGAATCTGAATTTGGCGTGCTTGGTGGAGATTGTATAGTAATTAGGTTAACTAGTGGGTGAACATGTGTAAAAAATGCACATTTTGCTTGCCTCTGCAGCCTATTTTCTTTGTGAGGGTTGCAGTAGGTGTAGAGATCCTTTGTGTTTTCTTTACAAGTTTGTATGTGGTTTTCTGCTCCTTCTTCCAAATATCACATCTCTTTTTGCACTTTCTTCGCACCGTCCAGTACATTTATCACTTCAACGGTCCAGATTTGAGTAAGCGTGTTCCTTATAATAAAATGGATTTCATATTTATCTGCTCCAGGGTGCTTCCAAATTTGAAGCTTTTTGCACTATTGATGTTGTACCTAAATTACATCGATGACAATAATGCACCCCTTTAGAAAGAAAAGAGAGTGGTATGTTTTTTTTTTTTTTTTGCAGTAGTTTTAACCGAAGAAATAGGAAGGAATGGGTGAAATTATACAGTGCATGTAGAATAAACCTTAATATGAGTTTATTGAGATACAATTATATTGAGAAATATACATATTCTTACAAATGTGACCAAAAGGGAAAAGAACACAGTATGAGTCAGTCAATGACTGTGATCAGGGCTATATCCATTTGAGTGATTGTACAAACTACAAAATAGGGATACTCACTGCTGTTTTCCCTTTACTCTCCAACTCTGCAAGGTCCACCAACATTTCGGTACAACCTAATGTATCAGCATACAAATTGCAAGACTAATTCACTAACTTGCAGTGACACTTCCAGGGATTCCCAATTATGGACTCATCCCAACTACAGGTTTCACCAGTAATCTCCGCAAGAGCATGTTCCATTCTTGAAGTGGTGAAACCGTTGCATATCACGTACGATTATTTCTCGTCCTGTCACAAGGGAAATGTACTTTGTTGCATCGTGGCAATCCCCACAAACTCTCAAGTTCTTGCGGATGTGTATCGTCGTGCCAGGGCTGGTATTCAGAAGCCCGAATGCAATAGCCAACCTCTCACTATGGCTGTTGAGCAGCTGCTCCTTCACATCATCTTCCACATCGTGGATAGAATGGGTGTCAGGCACATAACCAGCAGCTTTAATCTCATCAACAAGAGTTTCAAGAAATGCATAAATCCTTTTAGACTGAGGATGATCTGTGCTTCCAGAATAGAAACTATGGACCTCATTTCTCAACTCCACTAAACTACAGCCAGGAGTCTTTTGAAGCCCTTCCTTCTCCATGATTTTTCTCACCTCTGCCACTTTACTCCACATTGAGGCTGTGGCATATATATTAGCAAGCAGGACATGGTATCCGCCTTCCTGTGGGTTCAATTCAAACAGCTTATTTGCTGCCATCTCTCCCAGTTCAACATTTTTATGAATCTTGCAGGCACCCAACATTGCCCCAAAGACGGTAATTCCAGGTTCAATAGGCATCTTTTGAATAAAATCCCAAGCTTGTTTGAGACGACCAGCTCGACCAAGAAGGTCAACCACAGAGCCATAGTGATCCATTGTAGGTTCTATGCCATAGTCTTGCTTCATGCTGTCGAAGTAACGGAGACCCTCATCGACCAAACCCGAATGGCTGCAAGCAGAAAGGATGCAAAGAAAAGTTATGCCATTTGGCCTGACTGTCCCCTTCTGCATTGCTTTGAACAGCTCCACAGCAGACTGCCCAAGCCCATGTGTACCATATCCGTCTATCATAGCATTCCAGGTTATGACATGCCGGTCTTCCATCATGTCAAAGAGCTTTCTGGCAGTATCAACGGCTCCACATTTTGCATACATGTCAACAAGAGCAGTCATCACATAAACGTTCTTATCCATGCATGATCTTACAACCAGTCCATGAATCCACTTTGCTTGCCGGGTCACGGATAATTCCGCAAGAGCAGGAATTACACTCACCATGGTGAATGTATCTGGTTTTACATTCTGAGTATGCATCTGGCAAAAGTGATTCAGAGCCTCACTCACACACCCGTTCTGTGCAAAACCTAATATCATTGCATTCCAGGAGACAAGGGTTTTCTCCCGTAAGTCATTAAATATTTCTGCAGCAAGATCTACTCTCTTACATTTGGAATACATGGAAATTAAAGAATTCATCACTGAAACACTAGAGTCGAGTTTCAGCCTAGTCAACAACTTGTGAACAAACATCCCTCGCTCAAGATCACCCAAATCAGCACAAGCATGGAGTGCCCCCATTACAGTTACATTTGTTGGCTCCACCTGTTCATCCAACATCTTTTCAAAAATCGCAACTGCTTCCTTTGGATTTTCATTTTCTACATAGCCATCAATCATAGAATTCCAAGTAACCACACTCCTCTTCTCAATCCTATCAAAAATTACTCGAGCAGTCTTCACTGACTTGCACTTCGAGTACATGTCCAACAAAGCAGTCGAAACATTCACCAGACTATCAAATCCAGCCCTCACAGCATAACCATGTATAGACTTGCCGATTCTCAAGGACCCAACATCAGCAACAGCGGGCAAAACCGTGACCAAGGTGATGGAATCAGGCCTCTGTCCTTCCTCCTGCATCTGGAAAACCAACTCCAGCGCTGGAGCCGCCCAGCAATTTTGAGCATAACCAGAAATTATCGTATTCCAGGAGACCAAGTCTCTGTGCGGCAATCTGTCAAACATCTTGTACGCTTCCCCAATCTGCCTACACTTCGCATACATATTCACAACCCCAGTCATGGCAAACACATTGGACGCGAACCCATTAGCCACCAGCTGCCCATGAATCTCCTTTCCTCTCCTGAGGTCCGCATTGTCGCCGCAGACTTTCAACAGGTAAGTGAAGTTATACACGATGGGCTTCACCTCATCACGCCTCATCCTACAAAAGAAAGACAGCGCCTCGTCTAAAGACGAGTTCTTTGCGTACCCTTTGAGCAGGGTATGGTAGAGCGCGTCGAGCTTGTCTTCGACGGGCTCGAAGACGCGGGCCGCGTCGGCGACGCTGCCGTAGTTGCAGAGCAAGCTGACGAGCTTGGTCTGGAAGAGGTGTTCGTCGCAGAGGCCGTTCTTGATGACGAGGGGGATGATTTGGCGGAGCTCCTTCATGGAAGTGCAGAGCTCGAGGAGGATGGCCGCCGGGTGCTTGTAGACATGGGAAGGAATGTGGATTCTTTGGGACAACGCGTGGTGGATAGGAGGAGGTGGCGATGGCTTCCGCGAGACATGGGCGGCACTAGCGTTGGCGAAGGAGATGGTGGGCGTGAGCATGGAGCTCATCTCTCTCTCTCTCTCTCTCTCTCTCTACATTCCTGAAATGCTCTGGATAGGCTAGAGACGAAGAAAAACTCGTCTAGATTCTTGACAATCACCGACAGCGATTGCCATTTCTTGCCGGCGTTCTTCTCGTCGCGCGGATAGACTGGTGGACTAAAAATCAAAACTTGACAAAAATCTTGCTTCCTTTGACCTCTCGCATGACCACATGAAGCAATTCCTACATGTATGTGCTTTCTACGTATGAACCCGTATATAATTTGATTTAGGCTTTAGGTTTATAAGGCGAGTTACACTTATCTAAGTGGATATTGGCCTACCTTTTTCTTGGGAGCACTCTTCATTGCACCAATAAGATTTGAAATTAATTGTTACATGAATGAGCACCCTTTGCCATCAAATTTACTCGATCGTTGAATAGGGCACGGCAAGTTTTCCTTTATGAGGAGTCGAGTCATTAATAATTTTCATGTATGAGGAGTGATTTCTCCACAATAAAGTGAATATTGACATATTTATAGTTTGCGATTTTTACATAGATATTAATTCTTTTCTATTGACTATTGAGCCAATAACTACTAGCTTCTAGCTATATAACAAGTAATTTGAGCCACCGATTCTTGTTTGTTTTCTCCGGACATGATTTTGGAGGCAGAGAACATAGTTAAAATGACAAACAATGCGTAACCACTAAAGCATAAAACCTGTTCGGTTTGATTAGCAAATTTGTGTGTAGACTAGTTAGCAAATTGGACCATTCAGTCATGTGATGAAAATGCCACTCCGCTATTAGATAGGCCCTCAATAGGTTTATTTCCTCTATTGATAGGAAAAAGCTTTGTTAGGAAGTGTTAATGTAATACTCGGGCTTTGCCCCTTTTCTTACCCAAAAAATATGACAGATGAAGCGGCCATTGGAACCTATGACGCTGACCCATTAGCCACGAGCAACAGCCACTCATATTTTTCATATAATGGTACTTCGTGTCGACAGTTAAAAAACATTACTTTAAATTTTCAAATCAAATAATTGAACTCGAAAGAATATATATTCCTCGACAAACGAGTTAAGCATATTACAGTGTCCTGTGGAGATTCTTCCATATTCATTTCATTGTATGCCGTTGTTCGTGTAGTGTATGGCTTGGAAAGTTTTCAGATCATTGCAATATGCAAATCCAATGCCGTCGGCTGTTTTAGACATGGCATTCGTGCATATGCAAATAGTTAAATTCCTGTGCCTGCTTTAGTTGCTCTCCTTAATTTCAGTGAAGTATCAATTGAGACATTCATATACTGCGAAAAAGAATTTCTGACAGAACTGTTTTTGTCGATCTAGATTGCAGTCAGAGCTGCAAACCCAGACAACGGACCCAAAGCATAATGCAAACAAAATGCACATTTCTGTAGTTCTATCTTTGTGCAACTGAAATGAATTAGCCTTCAGTTGCTCTATTTTATATATTTATGTCTCATTTTTCATTTTCCCATATAATGAAAGGGTCTAACCTCGAGCCTTACTTTATAAACTGGGTTGCACTCATCTAAAGCATTGGATCAAATGGAGCATCAGTCACCTCACTCAATTCTGACTATACACCCAGCGAAATACTCATTACTCATCATGCAGGCTAGTCAATCGATCAAGATGCATCAACAGCCCTACCCAACCTCATGCCACCAACCACGATCATCACCGCCACCATCAAATTTACGAAGTTAATAGACGCAAGAGGAAATAAATACTAAGGCCAGATATCACTAGCGGCAACTTTAATAGGGAAACCAGAAACAAACACACCATCACATCCATCCAACCCAACAACACCAGGGCTTTTGTTGTTCCGCTATTCTATTTTTTCTTCTCTCATCTCCTAGACCAAGGCCTAGGGAGATGGAGAAGTTACAAATTGCCTGGGCAAGCTAAAGATGTCTTTGCCAGCAAATGGAGAAGTCCACTCACATGAACCACCTGGTGATGCATCTGTAGTGCGGACTCTGTTGGCAGCTCCAAGCATCATCGTGGGATTGTTCCTCAACATTGATGAGAGGTGTAGCCACACCCCACTCGACTTGGAATTTGCCAAATTGGCATCCAGGGTCCAATCTATTCTGGTATAATCAAACTCCGGCATTGCACTGCCGACATTCCAATCCACCTGAGAGGATGGGCCCAATGTTCCTGTCGACCTCCAAGTAGAAAATAATCCAAGAGATGATGAAGGAATCGTGTGTGAAGCTGCAGAGGTGCCAATTTTGTTCCAAGAAGCTGCAGGGTTAGATGGAACAGCATTAGGAGGAGATCTGCCCATTGCATTCCATGAGCCACCAAACTCAGCCATCGCATCCAATGGACCAAGCATTGATGGACTCTCCTTGTATACGGGCTGATGGTAGAATTGTTCCAACCCCTGATTTTCTAGGCCAAGGCTTCCCAATCTGTGAGCATGGAGCAACTTCATGTTTGACCTTAACATCTCAGCACGAGAAACATCATTTGGATGGTAACCAGTTGATACTGAAGGTGAGGAACCTACGCTCGAGACGATGGTTGACCTGGGTATCGTGGACTGGGGACGCTGCATCACTATTACAGGTTCCCTATATGCTGCATTTTGAATCAATTTCTCTTCAGCAACACCATGATGAACATCAGGCTTCGTTACTGCAGGTGGGACCTGCGTCCGCATTCCAATACTTGATGAAGGAGAAAAGCTTAATCCTGAATGAGGCCATCTCTTCTCCACTAGTGATGTTTGCTGGTTTATCTTTGACGATTGCAACTTGGAGGTGCCAAGCTCTAGGTCTGTTGGTGTGATGGGAACTGCCTTACTACAGTTCAAATCTCGTTCATTCTTCCCCTGCAACGCCGTCGTAGTAGCTATGATCTTCTCCCGTGGTCTGACAAGGGTCTGTGGGGAAGGCATAGCTTCTGACGTTGTTGGTGTAACTTGTGAATGCTGTTTCTGTGCCCTCAAAGAGTCTTCTGCCTTCACCAGATCACCTTCACAAGCAACCACTGCTCTTTCCACCTCCTGCTTAGAGCACTTGTATTTCACCTCCAGTTCTGTAATCCGAGCAATCTCTTCACTTATGTCAATCTTCAAGTTACCTCTGCTTCCACTGTCATTACCCTTGTCACGAGCTTCCTCTTCGTTTCCATCAAATAGCCAGGTTATTGAATCCTCCAGCCTGCCTTCGTTCATCATAAGAGCTAAGGTTGCCCGCTCCGGAGAGAACCCCATGCTCACAAGTTGCTGAGAAAGTGCTTCCAATTTCCTTGACATTAAATAGCCACGGCAACGCTCATGCAATTCTTGTGCTCTCCTCTCTCTCTGCCGCTGGTGCTTCTTTTCGTTCTTCAAGCGAATCTTCTCTCGCCTTTCACTGTCAGGACCAGGCACCATTTCCCGTTGAGGAGTGGAACCTCCCTTATCTTTGAGGTCTTCTGACTCACCAGACCAACTACCGTTGTTGGAAACTGAATCGTACTCCGAAACAGTTCCATGCGGGCTGCTTGAGTGCTCATCTGTGTCATCTATAGTTTGAAATCGGCCATTACTCTGCGAAGGTGGTGAAGAATCAGATGGTGAGGTCTCCAGCAAATGGAATGTTCCAGAGACTGGATTGTAAGCACTCGCAGAACTGCCATTTCCTCCATTCGAAGACCCAGGAGTCTTAGAAGCAACCTTTTGTTCATTTGAAGCCTTTGCAGAAGACTTATTCTTGGACTTCGACTTGGACTTCGCCGGAGACATATTTGCAGATATACAATGCGTCGTTCTTCCTGCAAAAATACACAGCAGCACCTTTATTGAATGCTACAATCCTCGAAAAAGAAAAACACGAAAGAAATAAGAGCAGAAACATGGAAATATACCAACAAAGGCTAGAACACAATTGCCAAAAAAAAAAAAAATTGTTTAGCAGATCGCATCCATCATACTTTCGAAGAAAACAGAGACAAAAACAATGAACAACCACTAGAATGTCCTGTAAATGGGGATGCCCCCCAAGTACAGGTAAGACATCTCCGAAACAAGACAATGATATAAGAGAATGAATCACCCAGTGAAAATGAACACAAATGAATTCATCCAAACAGCAAAGTTTCTCGATGCAAGATATAAATAAATTTAAAAAATAAAAACCGTAGCGAGAGACTCCATCATCAAGCTGACCCTTTAAGCCATTAGAACCCTCAAACCAGAAACTTCCAGAAACAACATCAAGAAAACAAAATCACCGACAAACGATCAATCCCAGAAAAACTATTCACCGAAAGAGAGACAACTCCCAAACTGCGAATCAAATCGAGATAATCCACCCTACAAAAGAGAAAAAAGGAAAAAGGAAAAAAAAAACAAAGAACGAAATCGAGACACCCCCCAAACACCACAGATCAGAACCCGCCACGCACAGATACGAAATAAAAACAGGAGCTCCATCGCAGCTGCGATCTCGCGGAGCTCCTCGCCCGCCCTCCTCATTCCTCCACCCAAAAAAGGGGGAAATTCGACCCCCAAAAAGAAAAAAAGCAGGGACCCAGAAAAAGCCAATCGCCCCCGACAGAGATCCGACGACGAAATCGAAAGAGAGCGACGGGAATCAAACAGATGCGGCCGCAAGATCAGACGCTGACCTGATAAACGGAAAGATCGATGGACGATGGGCGGGGGCGGGGGGCGCAGTGCTGCTCCTCTCTCTCTCTCTTCGCTCGATCGCTCGTGGGGCTGTGCTCCGGCTTGTGCTGTTTAGCGTATTTTATTGTTCTCTCCTCCTCGCTGGTGGTGGGGTTTTTCTTTTTCTTTTTCTTTTTCTTTTCGATTTTTGGTGGCTAAATTACGTTGACGCGCAATTTTCTTCCCTTCCCATTTTCGTCTTAACTTATTTTATTTTTTTTTTAAATATATTTTTGTCTTCTTTCTTTGTGTGTGTGTGTGTGTGTGTTTAATTAAGTCCGAGTTTTATTAATAACTCACTTAATTTAACCGTAATAGCCTAACGGACGTGAGGTCATAATTCGGTTCGATTTAATTGTGGGGTTTGGGGATCCGCCCGTTTTCTTTGGGTCCGTTGGTTTGTTTTGCAATTCGCCTAAATTTAGGATCTGGCCCTCTAGAGAATGGAGAGAGAGAGAGAGAGAGAGAGATGATTTTCGTTTTTAGTTTTTTTTTTTTTGAACAGATTTTCGTTTTAAGTTGGGTGTGCCGAAAACGACGGGGATTTGAGCGGATCCAGAGGTCGTTGGGACGCGTCGGCACCCGAGACTCACCGCCCTTGGACTAATTCATTACTTTTTTAATTAAATTTAATTGTGGTTTAATGAACATGGGCCGGGCCTCTGGCTCGACAGTGAGCCCGCTTTAGGAGTGTTGTGAAGGGCCTTGCTCCGGCCCGTGTTTTGGACCTACCGGGTCCGGGAGTGGTACCGGTACGTAAAGTTGACGGAGAGACGTCGCCATCGAGCACCCGAAAACCCTGAAGTCGCTCGATTTCACCATCAGTTACAGGTTTCCCCGTAACGTACGTAAGTAAACACGCACATATGCACGTATAGTATTTCGTTTATATCCATATATAGCAATTAATACACAAGGAGTAATCAGGAAAGGGTAAAGGTTTTTCAGGACTAACTATAGGTTCTCCAACGCGTGCTAACTACTCGGTCGTCGATATCATCGGGGATCTAACGCCCAATTCTATCACTCTTGTATAAACAACAGATTGGATGCGTACACCTCCATATCGGGGAGACGACTTCTTCATGAGATAAACCCAGAGCTCCAGCAAGGACGATCACTCAAGCATCGAGAGTACCACAAATTGAACTTGCCCGAGACTAAGCATTTCTTAAAGAGTGGTCAACTGGGAAAGCATTCAATTGCCAGTCGAGTCTTCCGCAGGGACAACCATCGATCGATCGTATGGGAAACGAGTGACTCCAAAAAATTGCATCACAGACACGAGAGATATCAGCAAGAAAATGCACTCCAACGCAAAGAGCACCTGCAAATGTAAGAAGGTTCCTGAGCATTTCAATCTCACTAGAAAGGGAACAATCCACTTGCATGGGCACAAATCTCACACACTTGAATATGTAAATGAAAAAACTACTTCCAAGATAAACACCAGAAGGTTAAAGGTCAGAATGCAGCGATTTCAGGGACCAAAAGAAAGTGTCAATTTCCAGTAAAACAATGTCATGGAAATCAGTATACTTGTAGAAATCTAAAAAAGCACACGATCAAATAACCAAAGAACAGACAATAAGTCCAAGGTTCATTTTTAGCGAAAAACGACAAGGCAGCTGTACCTGAAATTTCAGTGCCCATCAGGCATATGAACATTCCTCAAGTCCTCCATACCTCTGAAGGTGATGCAAAAGCAATTAGCCCTTCAACAACTTCCTATTCCAAGCATCCTTTCCTCCTGTATGAATTCCAATCAGTTAGAAGACACCAGGTGAAAAAAAGAGAGAGAAAAACAACTATATCCAGGATTCGTTTATAACTCACAAGCCCAATGACCATGGTTTCATGTGCATGCAAGTGAAAATCAGTTGGTCAACACTAAAGGAATTTGTGTTGTCTGATGGGACAAAATCATTAATCCATAAAAAACATTTCAAGTGTGCAGTTCTAACGACTACATTGGTACACCACATCAACTATAGCATGATGAAAAGTATGTTGTTCAAAGCAGAGTCTCCAACCACTTTCTAGTTAATCTTCCAGATTGAACCACTAAACTTATCAATGAAAGCAACTCACCGATCAACAGCATGCCTGCCCTGCAAGGCTGCAATGTGAGCAAATTTAGATATTTCACTGAGATTGCATTGAGCCATTGCTCCTTTAGCGAATATGGCATCTGAGAGGACAACTGCAGATGCTCCTTTAGCAATGTATTCTCCAGCTAAATCTGAACCAAGGAAGTAATTATTCCATCAGTGAAAGGTGGACTACTAGACGCTGCTTCAAAGATTGAATAAAAGATCCTCGCTAGAAGCTGAGAATTAAGCTTTGAAAGTTTTTTTTTTTTTTCCTTTGGGCTACGTCGGACTGAATGTTACGACAGTAACTCAGCAGATCCACATAAGGTCAAAAGATTGGTGAGAGAGAGAGAAGGGGGGGAGGGGGAGAGAGAGAGAGACCATAGATTTCAGATGTTAATGGTTGGCATCTGTTTCTCATAATGATGGTTAGGAATAAAATGAGAATCATTCAAGAAATGCTGCAGCTATTTGAAAATATTTCATGCATGGAAAAACAAAAGTTAACTACACAGGAATAACGGTCATCAATGGCCTCCATAAATAATGACATATGATCTTCAAGTTCACGCACCTTATGCAAACCATTAACAGTTTATAACCAAACGACTTAGTTCAAGAAACAAACCTATTGGAATGCCTTGAGAAGCAATCATGCGAATGTGAGGAAAAGGCTTCTTAAGGGCTGATATGTAGTGAGTTCCACCTAACGTTGAAACAGGGTAGACCTATAGAAAAACATAATTCAAGAGAATATAGGAATCACAGGTTGATTCCGGAAAAATGTTCAGGATTTACATAAACAAAGCAAGATAATTTGTCTGAAAATAATAATGAAAAGAAGTGCTGAAGAAAACACAGCTCCTTGACAAAACAGATTGAAACCCCATTATTTGAGTCTTCCATATAGGCAGGAATGACACAGGTTATTGAGAACAAATATCCTGATGCATGCAGAAGGGGCTTCCCTATTACATGATGATTGGAGAGTTTCACAACTAAGTGTAAGATGCAACAGATTTTTGGCCAAACTCCACTCATCAAGGGCACAAAGAGATACTCAGTTGAAGGAAATATGCAATTACTCAAGAAGTAATGGAAATGGTTTCAAAGCATGCGTACCTTCACGATCTTGGCACCAGCATCATATGCAGATAATATCTGCAAATGATGTATAAAGTAACTAACGACACTTGATGTTGATAAAAATGTTGTGAACTTTCACCAAAAGCAATGCTATAATACTCAGACAAGAGAAACTAAGCATCGATGGTTGCAGAAACAAACTTTATGCCATATCATTAGCCAGTTGAATGGCATTAAAAGGAATGTTCCACTTGAAGAAAAAAAAAATGCACCTACTTCTGTGGGGGTCATCACTCCAGGAATGTATAGGACTCCACAATCTTGTGAGTCAGACAAAATGTCCTTGCAACCAGAAAAAGGATCAGAGTCAACATAGGAGCAATGCTGGAAGGCAGTACTATAGAAATTTTCTTTCAGTGAGCACAAACTTGAAATAGGCTTCAACACCTTGTATACCATACACTGGTTAAAATATTACAATATGCCTCCAGTACTGTAGTGGATACCTTAACCATTGCAGGACTCATCAGGAACTTGGCTCCAGCGACTATTGCATTTTGAGCATCCTCAGCATTCAAAATAGTCCCAACCTGACCAAAATTATCAGATTTAGAATACACAAGAAGGTATCTGATACGAAGCATCGATTGTTGCAGCCATGTATAAGCAACACTCATAAATCAGGAGAGTTGTCCAGAAAACCCACATGTTAACTTAACCAACCACAAATTCCATTGTGACAGTGAATGTCAACTAGAGAATTGTTATTAAAAAAAATAATAATAAAAAATAGAAAAAAAAAAAAAACTAAACTAAAAAACAAAGAGTTAGAGAAGCCCGATGACTGTAAAAGCTATGTCAGGTACTCTTTATCAAAAGCTACGCCTGCATGTCCAAACCAACTTTTCACATGTGATGCTTGAATGTCACAAAGAACAGAAGCAAATGCACGCAAAGTCTAGAAAAGGCAGGTGAGTTACTCCAAGGGTTGCCGTCGGGTGATCTTTGATCAGCTGATGCAAAACCTGCGCACCATGCAAAATAGAATTTTAGCTCTCCAGTAAGTCATCCAGGAAAACTGAGATCTTGCGAAAAATTGAGAAGAGAATCCAGACGACCTCAAAAACACCTGGGGTGGACCTGACTATTTCCAGCTGCAAAATACAACCAAAGCACAATAAAAACCACGAGCATGAGTCACGTGCCATGACTACAAGCAGACAATGTCTACCCTGTTCTCCAACGAGCACTTCATTTTTTTCATGAGGTGTTAATTTTATAGCTCAAAATTTCAAATTTGGGAGGATTCAACCCCACTCAACTCCTCTCAAACAGCATCAAGCCTAAACAAAAACTCAACTCTCCAATGAGCAATTCTTTGCCAATATTATGCAAAAACTAGCAAATGGAGCAAGAGCAAATGGAGCAAGAAAAAACATACCCGTTCCTCTCTACTGACAGTAATCACTTCAGCATATCTCAAATTAAGAGTAATCATTCCGTCCATACACAATGCGTGGACCACTCTCTCTTACTCTACCCATGCATCCGTATATAAGAGTCCATAAAAATTGTAGCAATGCCTAGAGATGTCGACCGAACCACGCGATTCACGCGAGTCATGATGCAAATTAGAGGATTCAGTTCACAAGTCGTAGCAGAGGAAACCTCTGTCCATCAGCAACAGAAGAAAAAAGAATAACGTACGGAAAATTCATAGCACAAGGCTTAAAAGTAACGCGAGTAAGCATACGAGAGACTCTAACAAGTAACAACTCCTCCGTTCAAGCTCAGGAAAGGTGACGAGAAGAGAACTCACGACCGTAATGCCAGCTCCAAGCGCAGCGCGGGCAGCTTCAAATGCCAGCTCCGGACTATCAATTACACCGTTTCCCAATGAGATTCAAACACATCGAGCAAAAATCATGTCGATCGAGAGAGAGAGAGAGGGACCTATTGGCGCGAAGGCAAGCGATGATGCCAGAGTTCTCGATGTGCGAAATGGTTCGTTGAACAGGAGATAGCGACGATCGATCGGTACAGGCACGAAGCCGGTATCGTCGGGATGGAGGCGGAGGCATCGGCGGTGGCGGTGGCGGCGGCGGCGGCGGTTGCGGCGGCGAGATTAAAGGCGGTCTTCGCCACAAGCAGTAGCTCGCGCTCAAAACGGCCATATCCATATAGCCAGATTTTTTCTCCTTATATATATTCCACCTTCTTACATTTTCAGCCTTTTAAGATACTATATATATATATTGACCAAAAAAAAAAAAAGATACTATATATATATATATATATATATATATATATATATATATATATATTCCACCTTCTTACATTTTCAGCCTTTTAAGATACTATAAAATAAATGCCAAAAAAAAAAAGATACTATAAAATATACCGACCAAAAAAAGATACTATAAAATATGGTTTTTTCACAAGCGGTGTTCGTAATTTGCATAAATCCATCATTTACTTCTTTATTGGCCAACTCAAAGTAAATAAATATAATTTTACCGATTTCACTTCGTGAAATTTTTTCATGGCGTCTTTCGTGTATACATCCGTATACGGGGACGCTAATATAATTACTTTAAAAACATGAACAGGCAGATATTTGTTTTTAATTAAATAAATCAAAAATCATAATACTTCCCATCGCATCCTGTTCCTGGCAGAATTTTAATAAGCTTGGAATTGCTTTTAAAAAGCTAAAGAAATGCAACCTCAAGTAGGTTCGGAGATTAGTTGAGCAGAGTTAATGACATCATTAAACATTCCCTAAGGAATCAATAAATTGAAAAAAAAAACAGGATTAACAGGATTAACACAACTCCAGAACATGCTTCCCACGTAATCATCACTGGTTTCTACTATAGTCAAGTAATCTTAACTGAGACCCGCTTCAACTTCAAGTTCCACGTCCAAAACCAACACCTTGAACACTCGTGCCAAGCAAATCCGCGGAACATGCAATTCAAAAGCAAAATCCAGAGCAGAAGTGCAGGAAGTACAGAGAGATTATTGATGATAAATATCAGTATCCATGCTCCTAAAGAGAAAATGGTAAACATTCCAAATGCTCAGTGGACGATCAAAATCCCAGGCTAAGTCAGCATAACTCAATGGTGCAAATTGAAGAAAAACTGTGTTTGTCGGATCGATTCGAAATAAGAACGCTATCAAATAGCACTAGGCTCAAAATTAGCTGCATTGTTCCCAAGCTCCATATTTGGAGCTGAAGTTGCCCCCACCGCTCTGCCGCGCGAAATCCAAAACGACAGCTCGGACACTCTCTTCCCAACTCAGGGCTATCCCTCTGAGCGACAGGGGTTGTGGAAGCATTCTAAGTGCGCGGCCGAGCCTTGATTTTGCCTTAGCTGATAGATCTTCAGCCTCTCTACTGCAAAAGGAATAATTGCAAGAACAAATTCAGACATGAAGCAGAGGTTATAGTAAGTACTGAAAAGACCAACAACCAGCGACGAGATGTATAATATCTGACTTGAACTGGCGATTTTTAAAATTCAATAGAATGAGATTGTTAACTACAACTATTGACGCTACAAATTTGCAAAATTTGACAAGAACCATATGGAAATGGTATATCCACACCATGTCATATCCTTCCACATCTCGTATGGTTTTTCCAGGCTCTTGGGTTGTTGTCACCATATTACATTGACAGGGAAGAAATGAAGAACCAAAGGTGGGATGTAAAAACACAGCCATTTAATTTGATATCTCTTAAACACAAATAAGGCAGAGATTTCCCATGGATAATCACTAAACAGTCAAATGAGAAAAAATCAAGAGTATAGACAAGAAAGGAAAATCAGATACGGATCTAAATGTTTTCTTTTTTAGTCCAAAAAAGGACGTTAGGATTGATTACTACAAATGCTAATAAGAATGCTAAATAAATTCTCACCTGACATCAACTGGAAGCTTGTCCAACAGAATGGGAGAGCAGTTTGGATAGTTCATAGGCAGAAGCAACCACAAAGGCTGAATCAGTGACTGCACAACAATCAGAAAGAAAAATTGGATAAGAACTTCAGAAAACCAGGTATGTTCGAGAAATCTCATACAAACATCATACCATCTTCGAGGAGGTGCTCTCTGATCTTAGATTTGGACTGATACCCACACCGGTAAAAGAGCACTTGACAATAGTTCCCTCACCCACTTTAGTGAAAGTGGAAGCTGCATGAGAATCAACTTCTTCATCACTGATATCAACCACCGTGAGTATAAGTTGCCGGTTGATCTGCTTTATTTCTCCCCAGAGGTTATAATTAGCCTACAAAAATGTGTATCATTCTGCTCAGTAGACTAGCATCACGTAATACTCTGAAGCAAACTAGCTCAATATGGACATAACAAATCTTTCTAGATTATGGAAAAAATAATCACTAAGAAATCCACTCCCTAATCCCATTTACCGGAACAGGTCCAAGTGGCTGAAGTGTTCAGAAGTGTGGCTATCTGGGAGATGACTGCACCTGCTTACTTAACAATTGCTATGTTTGCTTTTTATCCCCAAAAAATAAAATAAAATAAAAAAGAGCTTGCTTCGTCCATCACTAGTATTCATATAAGCGAACCAAATACAAGAAAAGGAAGGGCACTCTGAAGGGCACTCTGAGAGGCATAGAAAGGCAGCAGGCAAGAAAAGTTAGAGAAGACATATGAAGGTCGCTAGCCCAGTACAAAAGTGCCCTTTCAAGCGTCAGTACTGTCAAGATTATCGACCCTGGACCTGTCACATGGAGACAGCAACAAACAGAGAGAAACAAAAGAAGGGGTAGACTAAACACCCAGAGGAATGGAGTATGACGTTCAACTTAGAAACCCAACGGTTCAAGTATCAATCACAATTTCCAATGGATCCAATCTTTCATAATGAAGAGACATGAATTGGTCCAAGCAACACTACCAGACTGACTTGAGATAAGAACTGTTCTTGGCATTTTGAGAAAATAGTATCCTGGATAACTGAAAAATTAGTATCTACCGAGTGCACTCAAGAAATGTGAGTTCTTGCAAAGAAAGAGAGCCAGTAAACAGCAAAACCAAATACCAACAGACTTTGGTACACGCCAAAACTATGCTTAGCTTAGAGAAATGACTACAATGTACCAAA
Source organism: Eucalyptus virginea (assembly GCA_014182375.1). NCBI lineage: Eukaryota > Viridiplantae > Streptophyta > Magnoliopsida > Myrtales > Myrtaceae > Eucalyptus > Eucalyptus virginea. The sequence continues at coordinate 55,529,105 of CM024520.1, forward strand.
AAGTTTTGGCTCATATGTCAAAGAAAGATCAGAACCTCATATTTCGGCCTTTTGATACTAGATGATGCTGTCGACTCTATGTCAGAAATTTCTGAAGCAGTCCTTTGCGCAAAACTATCATTCATACTTCCTGGAGATGGCGCCAGGTTCGCAGGCATCGCACTAACATAGCGTTTCAATTTCCTTGTTCCACTTATTTCATCTTGCAAATTGGAGTTTTGTGATGGCAAATGGCACTTCAATGTTGCAGCCAAATCTTCACCAACTGCAGTCCTTGAACCACTTCCTTGTGCAGTCCCAGCTAGACAATCATTTCCTCTGACTAATGATATGATGTCACCTACGGCAGATTCCAAAGCTTGATGTGAAGCTGATTTCACCTGAACCAAAGACAGCAAAACCATCTTACACTTACAATTTATTCAAGGGGGAAATGTCCATCTCGATATAGTGTAGTTTTTAGTAAAAGCATTTGAAAGAAATCAGACCAACCGCTCTAATTAAACGCTCAACAGGCTGCTCAGTAACACTTGATTTTCCAGAAGCAGTTTTTGCCGATTTCCACGGAGCCCCGTCTGGACTACTTAATTCAGCAAGCAGTGGCGAGATTGAAATTCCTGGAGTCCCAGTAGAAACTGGTGGCGTTGATGCCAGTGCGTCGTCTGTTTGCAGCTGTCCAGTATTTCCACCATTGGATAGTGATGAGAGACCCGAAATAGATTTCTCGGCATCCACTGGCATTGGCGACAAGCCCAAAGGAGAAGCAGGGGATGGAACCATAAAAGGTGAGTTTGCAGATTGTAAAAGCATTCCAGTTTTTGTGGATGCCGTCAACAGCTTATGCTTATCAATCTCTGGAGAAGGGTGTTCTGAGATTTGAATGGAAGCCACTGGGAGAAGCTTCTGTGAAGATTTAGGCAATGAAGTTCCTGGTTTCAACTGCTGATCTAAATGAGAAGGCCGGTATCCAGATAAACGAGGATGCTGAGAGACAGATCCTGGTCTGACGCCTGTTCCCAGTCTCGTCTTTAAGTCATTTGAATTTCCCATTTGATCAGGCTGTGACATCTGATAAGTCTGTGAGCATGCAGGTAGCTGCTGTGAAATCTGTTGTTTCTGCATCAGCTGCGGCTGCACCAGACATTCTTGAAATTCTTGATTAAGTTGCTGATTTTGCAGCATCCATTGTTCCCGCCGTTGATTCAGATGATTAAACTGAAGGATGTTTGGGTTGCACTGAAAATTAACAGTGGTTTCTGACATATCTATCCCAGGCGATGGGACAGAAGGAAACTGAGCTGGGGATTGTTCAGGTGGCATGAACTGCATATGAGGTGGGGGTGGGGGGACATGTGGTTGCTGCAGTAGACTTAGCCCCCTGGCTCTATTTACACCGATGACATTCACAATGTTCTTCTCCCATGAACTCAAGTTATCCTTGATACTGGGTGGGATTTTGCTTTTGGGAACTCCCAGAAAAGAAATGAGTCGACCCACCATTTTCTTAAATTCTTGCAGTTTTTGATATTGCCCTGAGTTGGGTGACTGGGAAATAGAAACAATCTGGGAAGGCATAAATACAACTGGTAAAGAGAAGAACTACACAGGCTTAACTTTGTACTTGCATGTTTTCTTAAAATGAGTACTCCAAATATGACAAATAGTTTGGTCCTATACTTAAATACTGAGCACACACACCTGATACAATCTCATAGAAACTCTGCTGTATATTTCCTCTAATTCAGATAAATACAGCCTCTTCATGCCAATAATCTGCAATCCAGAAGAAGCTAGTCAATATAATCAAGGCAGTTTCTAAGACACGCTCATGAGAGTACTTTCTTCTCATTTAAGTCTGTCCGTTCTAAGAAGCCAAAATACTGAAAGTTCATCATTCAGATTTGATAAGTGGTGCACATACAAGTTGCATCGCTATTTTGCAGTAATAAATAGAAGACATATTTAACAGTGTTCTATGGAATTAAAACGAGAAAAATTGCAGGAAACAGCAATCTCTCTAATGCCCTCTACATGTGACCTCATCAGATCCTATGACATCACTGAATGATCAGAAAAACCATCAGTCTTTTGGTCGTCCTGGTTTTCAGGGTGACATCTTACAAACCCATGCATCTACTCATTTTTTTGCAATTCACAATAGTCCATCACCACTGTTTATCATACTAGAAAACTCCTCCATTGCATAGCTTAGAAACACAGTGAAGGCCCAAGGGCATGACTACAGCCATCTAATTTGGTCAAATTATGCTCAACAGATCAAATCACATTGAACTACCTTTCGAAAAACTTCCTCTTGCCAATCGCCCGTACAAGCAGTATCTGTTTGAGAGATAGAATCAAGAGATTCTGCAAAATTGAAAGCAAAACTCTTCACCTACGATCCAAACTAGAGGATGTAGATATTCTTTTACAACAGGTGCACTACAAACAAGGCTAGGATGATTCACACAATGGTAAATAACATACTCGATGTTCCTGGAAGGGGCATCTGTGATGGGAATGAGTGCTTTTGTTGATTTGTCATACCCTGGTGCTGCATGGATGATCTTGACGTTTGTAGACTTCTCTGCATTCCAGAATGGTAGGAACCAGATGGCAAAGAATTAGAAGGGTCTTGCATAGCCCCCTGTTTGCTTGAGCAAACATATTGAGTCTGCACGAATGGTTGCTGCACTTGCTGCTGCTGCAATTTCAGAGACATCGACTTGAGCCCCCAGCTTCAGCCTATTTTCATTGGAGAGAACGTTTTCTTACACTACTAAAGAATATTGCTGCCTCACCTGGTTTGGAATGTCATTCTGCAGTTGCTGCTGCATATTCATCGGGCTGCTATGCTGATTGATGAAGTTATTTCGTGGCATATTCAATACACTGGCCTGTTGTCCTATATTCTGCTGTTGTGAAGGCACTGGGTAGGCACTTGTACGTTGTGTTTGATGTTGGAGCCTGACAACTGGTTCTTGATGTTGCTGAAGCATCGATTGTCTTGATTGCTGAGTACAGGACAGTTGACTTTGATGAAGGCTAGACAGAGGAGATGACTGCATGACAATTTGCTGTGTGACAGGGCCCGTCTGCAGAACAGATTGCTGAGGAGGTTGAGATTGAGTCGCCGGCGACGAATTATGAAAGTTTTGCTTCATGGCCGGACACGGCAACTGCTGGTTGTAAAGATGCTGCTGTGGATTTTGAGATTGCTGCTGCTTCAGCTGCTGTTCAGGTCCATGAATCTGCCTCTGAGGATCACAAAACATGCTTGAGGAGAAATCTCTTCCCTTCATACCCGGAATGTGCTGCATTGTGGAGTTCAGTCCACCCGCACTTGGCATGGAATTCCAGTTCAAGTTGCCAGGAGGGTGCACGGATGATAAATTGGGAGGACATTGCGTTCTGGCAGTTGTAATTGTCGATAAAACCGCATGGTGTGCTTGAGACTGATTAACTGCTGCTCGATTAGGATTTGATTGGCTTTGATTTTGAATTTGGGGCCAGGTACCTACAAAGGCCATGAAATTGATGAACTGACAAAAACCATGAAAGCATCTTGTATAAAAATCTTGTGCAGTGTCGAAAAGAAAATCAAAACGTAGAAAAACATGAAATACCAAGTAGGTAAAAATCAAGCATCTTGATTTCATCACATGCTGGCAAAAGAATAATTAGAACAGACTGCCTTGGCTAGTTTTGAGATGTCAAATACATCTTCATTGTATATTTCACCTTCTTTGTCCACCTCAAGGCAGAACCAACACAGAGACTGAGCATGCAGTGAAAGAGGTCTACTGAGAGTAGTACTCCGCTGAAATTTATGTCCTCAACAATTCTACGGTACCCGGTCACACAAACTTGTTGCATCACATGATTGTCAACATCCTCAAATGTGTACCTGGATCTGAAGGCTTATTGCTTGCCCCACTGGTGTCGGCCAGCAATGAATTGGCTCCCTTTTCTTGCTGACGTCTCTCAATTTGTAGCATCTTTAGAGATATCCTCTTTATATAATCTTCCTGAAAGGAAAATGAAGGAGATGCTCAACGTGACCGATAGTCAAAGACTTAAACAATGCTATACCTTTGCAAGAAAATTTCCTTATTTTCACCCAATACCACCGATGCATAATTACTCAAATGCATGACTTCCTCTAATCCATAGAGCAGAAATTCACAGAACAGAGCCTGTAAAATCCAGCAGCCTACATGCAGTGACCAGACTCCGTAACTATAAACATGCGTCAGCCAAGAGAGTATGTTCTCGTGTTGATATTACATCTATATCGTGCAATCTTGTGGGACCAGCATGACCGTCAACCTGGCGAAAGAAAAGACTATTCATGTACCTGACTCGAGGCGGCCGCGTAAAGCCTTTCCTCCAAGTGCATTGCGAGGTTCTGCACTTCGGGAAGACCCTCTTGCCCACAACGAGGAAGAAACTTCATCAGGTTCTCCATGCTTCACGTCAAAAACCACATATTCGTGAGAGATTGAAGCTGGGGACGTGAATCACGACCCACAGCAATCGACATGAAGAAAAATCTAGCGGGCCTTGAAGGATGGCACGCGCGAAATCGCAAAAGCAATTCTTTTTCCTAAAGGAAACAGAGCCAGAACACCCACAGATAAATCAAACTCCCCACCAACGCCGCGATTCGTTAGTTTAATCTCGATGCGCCTCTGCTTTCGACGTTCTTGGTGAAGAAAGCAGACGTCGGAATTCCCCCACCCCCGCCCCCGCCCAAAAAGAAAAAAAGAAAAGACGCGATGAAAAGAGAACTCACATGCTGCCGACGATCCGTTTGCGGGTTTCCGGCGTCAAGATCCGCCTCCAGTCGCCGCCTTCGACGGCGGGAGCGCCGCCCTGCGCGCTAGCCACCGGATTGTTATGGCCTTCCATCGATTACCCGATCCTCGTCCTCACCAACCCATTAACGTTCCCCCGATGATCAGCGACGATCAGGCCGAGAGAGAATTCCGACGACTACGACGACGACGACGACGACGATGCCGGCGCTCTTCGGAGATTGCACACACGTACGGACGATCGCTAGAGAGAGAGAGGGGGAGAGACGGAAAGGATGAGGGAGAGCAACGTGCGGTGGAGAAGCTAAGGCTCTCTAGGAGTCCCTTGATCATGGATTGCTTGGGGAACAGGGAGTTTGCTTGCAGCACATGGGATGGGAGGGAGCAAAGCTTCGCCAGGCGCTGGTCGGTGAAAGCTGAAAGCGATCGTCGTGTTTAAACTCTCCGAAGGATGTGCGTTCGTTTACGTGCTTCACAGGATTTTCCGATTCTGCCCCCCAGTCTATTTAAAGGATCCTGTTTTGAAAATATATATATATATACATATCCCCGGTAAATAAAATTCTAAATAAGGATTGTGTATAAACGATATTTTTGAAAAATCGGAATTTTTCCTCGTTTTGCATGCTGACTCGGGTCTTCGTGAGAAGATCCTTATTTAAATTCACTTTAAAAAAATCCCTTCGTAGAAAGAAATGAGAAGATTAGAATTCCACGTTGGATATTTTATCTCAATTCCAATTTGTGACCTTTGTGAACTGTGGACCAAACGTGTTATTAATTATGATAAGGGTAACAACTACGATTGCCAATTGTATATTGTTTAGAACAAAAGTTCAATCTAGCATAGTCAAGATGTGTACATCTTCAAATTGGGAAACTACTAAATAAAGTCATAGATATATTATACAGATGCCAATTCAGTTCCAACCCTATCAATTTTATTAATTTAGTTCTAAACCTTTGACGATTCACCAATTTAGTCATTCCGACTAATTTTAGCTTAAAATCACTAACATAGACATTGATATCCTTGCTCGCGGCTAACGAGCTCTAACAACCCTCGTATGACCATAGTGAAAAAATAAAAATAAAAAAAGGAAAGGAAAAATAAAAATAAAAATAAAAATTGAAAAAGTTGTCCACGTTAGCATTGCCCGTATCATATAGAATTACTATAATATACAACAATGATTTTCGAGAAATGATTGGAATAATTATATTGGAAAATCATAAAAATGTCATTGGTTAATACCATTAAAAAAAAAAAAATAATAAAAAACATAAATTATGCTCATTGTGACACAAATAATCTGAACTTTTTTTGTCACTAAAAACCCTAAATCCGCCCATTAAGGGTATGATTGGTAACGATTCTATTATCGGGAACAGATTCTATTAAAAATAATTATTTTTTATTCTGTTTCCAATAACAATTTCTAAACATTTTAAGCCATTTTGTAACTATTCAAAATTTTTGTTTTTAGAATAGAATTGCGTTTGATCTTGTCTTCATTAATTATGTTCCAAATCAGTTTCTTTTTAATTTTTAAATAATTTTTTCTTTTTTTTTTTTTTTTCTTTTCTTTTTCCCTTTCTCTCTCTTGTCCTTCTTCTTCCGGTGGCCGGCGACCTCACCGGAGCATCGCCGGTAGCCAAGATGACCTCGTTGGGGCTAGGCAAGGCTCGCCCAACCACCGGCGAGGCTGGGCTTGCCTCCGGCAAGCTTGCCGAACCTCGCCTTGCCCGGCGAGCCTCCAAAGCAAGCTCGCTGGATCGATTGTCGGCGATCGGCGGCAAACGGCACCGGATGACAACCGCGAGATGGTGGTAGATGAAGAAGAAGAAGAGAAAATGGTTGAAGAAAAGAAATGTGATTTTGATTTTTAGATTTGTTCTGAAACAAGAATCAATATTTTTTTTATTCTAAATTCTATTCCAAATCTAATTTCGGGAACAAAAAAATAGAAATTTGTTCCTATGAACAAATATTTTACCAAACACGATTCTATTCTTAAACTACTCCCGGAAACAAAAAATCAGAATCAGACATTGTTTAGATGGTTACCAAGCGGGGCCTTAATATAAGTACCCTAAAAAATTTTAAGGAAAATTTCAAAAAATGGCCCAAAGTGGACTTTATTTCAAATAAAGGCTTGAAATGCCATAACTTTCTCAAATAAGGATGTGAAGTGAATATTGTTTCAAATAAGGGTCTAAAGTGGTTATATTCATTTTAAATAAGGACCTAAAGTGGCTATGTTTGTTTTAAATAATGGCTTGACTTTCTGGCAATCAAGAGTATTTTTGTCAATAATCCTTTTCACTTCTTTCTTCATTTTTTTCTTTCTTTTCCTCTTTTTCTTTTTTTTTTTGGTTCTTTTTCTTCCTCTTTGTCAGTGGCCGATTGGCCATCAATGATGCCCATAGAGGGCTGGGTGAGGGCGATTCAACGAGGGCCACCCATGCTAGCCATTGGTAAGGGCGAGCGAGGGCTTGTAGGCCCTCGTCAGCCAAAGAAAAAATAAGAAAAGAGAAAAAAAATATGACAAAAATGCCCATAACCAATCGAAAAATTTAGGCAGGGGGCGATCAGTGAGGTCAAGCTCTTATTTGAAATAATCATGGTCATTTCAAGCCCTTATTTGAAACAACCAAGGCCACATTAAGCTCTTTTTTAAAACAAGGTCCACTCTATGCCCTTGTTTAAGATTTAAGAAAATGAAAGCACTTCAAACTATATTTTGTAATTTTCTCAAATTTTTATGTTACAAAGAACCTAAACTTATAATAGCGTGACAAATATGCCCTAAATGAAACAAAGACAAAGAGTACATGTATTACACATGTATAAGTTTGAATTTTTTGTGACATGAAAAAAAAAAAACGTTTGGAGTTTTTGTAGTATTTCCCGTTATAAAAAAAAAGGGAAAATAACATAATATGCTGTAAAACTTAAAAATAATTCTCAAAGTAATTCATTAATCATTATATTTTTGGAATTTCGGATTTCTGAATAATGAAAAATAAACAAACTAATCTCTTATTTTTGCTTTCCAAACATATTGAACTGAGAAAATTTTAATTGAATATATAAATACATTGCTTTTTAATGCGCAAGAAATTATGCATTTTTCCATGAGGTAAAACATTAAAAGATGCAAGTTGTAGTGAAAAATAGAGGAGTGCGTGCACACATTAAGGAGCAAGTCCTCAACATTTGAAATAAACGAGAAGCCAGCCAAAAAATTTAAAACATCATTCAAATTCCCTAGTATTGTAAAAAAAAAAGGCACGTTAATTTTTGTGTCTACATTTTTCAAGGACGAAAATTTCATAAATTTTGAATATAAGAAAAGTTAGAATGCCATGGGCAATTAAAGTTGAATAAATAAAAAAGTAACGAAAAAGTTAATTTAGACCGATCCTATAAAAGTGATGTGAGATTTTTGATTTTTTAGATAGTTGACTTATTGTTTCCAATACGTTACTATTGTCATCTTTGTCAATAACAAAGATTTTTGATTTTTTAGATAGTTGACTTATTGTTTCCAATACGTTACTATTGTCATTTATTAGAAATAAAATGTCGTGGACAAAGATGTATATAGAAAGCAAGATTGTACTCATCTTTGTCCATGACAATCTTGTTTTAGATATACATCTTTGTCCATGACATTTTGCTGGTTAAGCTTCCCCGAGAGTCTTGTCAAAAAAAAAAAAAAAAAAAAAAAAACTTCCCGAGAGCGAGCGAGCCACTTGTCATTTCTTGATGGGTGGGCCAGCGTTCGTAAATGGAGAAGAGGGGAAGGTGGTGGCTAGATTCGACTCTTTTGGCTTCTCTATATTTTTTAAAAGTTTATTTAATTGTCTTAACTTGTCTAATCTTATCTTATGTTCAGACAAAATAAACTCATCTTTTATTTGCATTTTTTTAAAATTACATGAATAATTTAGATATCTACTAGCTGTAGCATTTTTGCGCAAGTAATTAGTATTTGACAATAAACCAATCCCCAAAATAAAGATTATTATACTTTTCACGTATCAGTGCTCCATTGAGCATCCGACATATATTAATGTAGTTGCGAAGGATCATCAGATTCCTTATTTTTTGCCCAATTCCTCGCAATTTATGCTACATGATATTTTTTCTCTATTTTTATTTTTTTATATTGATTTTTTTTTCAATTTATTAGCAATAACAAAAAACACGCGCAACTTTTATTTAATTTTGTCAATTAATCTTTTGAAAAGGTGGAAAAATTAACAAAGATAAAGAAAGATCTTTAGGTTTGTTGAGCAGTTTTAGAGTCTCTATCATTTTTTTATGAGATTTCTAGGGTTCTTATAATCTCGAAAAAGGATATTCTTTCATGAAAAAATGAACAAAATACGGAGTTACTTGAAATATTAGAATTTTAAACATAACTAATAAAAACAGTTGGACATTAAATTATTTGCATGGACCTAGACAATTCGTAGCATAATTCATAGAATGCATACCCAACGCGAGCATTTTCCTATCTCTTCAGACAAATAAAAAAAAAAAAGGAAAAAGAAAAAGAAAAAGGAAAAATAAGAAAAAAAAGAAAAAAATAAAAGAAATACAAAAATTATACAAATTTTACCAAACGTGACATATAATAATACAAATTATTTGCATGGACCTATAATTCATAGAATGCAATTTTCCTATCTCTTCAGGATATTAAATTAAGTGACAATAATAATACAAATTATTATAGACAATTTTGGGCAAGAAAGAAGTTTTGGCCGGGAAAAGAGAGAAGAAAAATAATGCTCGGTTTGGTCTTGATAAAAATACATAATATCAAAATATTATATTAAGAGTATTCACTTGAAATAATTCATTGAATAAAAATATTTTAATTATTGACAATAATGTATATCAAAATGTTTTTTTTTTTTTTTTTCAGATGATGGAAATATTTATTTCTCATTTTATTTTTAAATGATATAAGTTATTATTTTTAGAATTTTTTTTTAAAATTATTAATTTCCTTCTAAACAATTAGAGTTGAAGCACCAAAGGAAATGATCAACCATTTTCTTGACTCGGGTGGATTGCTCAAAGAATGGGTTTTGATTGCAAACTCTTCACCCTCTTCACTATCTTTGTAGCGATTATATGAATTAAAATGTGGTGCTATTAGAATGTCATATAACATGATCAAGTTATTCCCGCTTCTTCCCAAGCAATGAAGTTGGTTTCATATGAGTTCATGGAATTTTCAAAAAAGTTAAGGGAAGAGAACATAGTTGCAACAAGTGAGGATTCGATCCTATTGGGGAAGGTACAAACTCCTAACTCCCGTCGTTAAATAAAGAATTGAAATTTAATATATATACAATATGGAAAAATAATAAAGGAGCCATTGGTATCATAGCATGATTGGCTAGCGGCTTAGTTGTCCAAGCTTGGACAAGGAAAGGACATTGGAACTCACTAGTGGAAGTGGAAGCAGTAGCTCTTGTTCTCCCTTACAATCATGCTCGACTTTCAAAAAGTGATTGCAAAGTCTTAATTGATGCCATTTAACAAAATTATTCAACCTTTCGCTGCATGTTCTCATCTCTTACTGCAGCAAAATCCAAGTTATAACTTGGCCTAGACTCATAAATCCAAGAATGAAGCTGCTTATACACTTGCAAATTAGGCTTTTAATCAAATAGACACTACATCCTTCTATTTTCTTTCATGATCTTCCGTTTCGAATTAAAAATATTGGATTGATCGAGTCTTCTATCGTTCTAATGTAGGTACATCATCCATTTTGTTGTGTTTTGTTTTGAAATGAAAATTTTATTTCGAGCAAAAAAAAATAATAATCATGTTCGAAGCATCATAATTTATTTTACCAAGTAAGACGCAACGTCCTTGAGAATACAGAGAAGACCACCCAATGAGAGAGCACCGCGTGGACAATACCCCGGGCCAGCTCGTCCCCTGGTGCCTGTCACGCTCACGCTCACCGCGAGCGTTTCGCTATCCTGGGCGCGCTCGCCGTATCACGGCACGTCAGGGAATCGCCAACCCCCCCTGCGTTTTCCCATTTCCTCTTTTTACTTTTTATCTTCTCCTCCTTTTTTTTTTTTTAACTTCATCGATTAATTTCTTTAAAAAAAGCCCTTTTTGTCAATTTCGTACGGACGGATATCCCGTCGAGGCACGTCTCAGGTTCGATCTTCGTGTCGCGATTTCGAGGAAGTTTTTCACCTTCTTCTCCTCCTCCTCCTTCCTCCTGGTTGCGGTCGTTTTCGCTTCCGGATCTGGGATTCGCGCCCGTCGATTGTGCATGGAAGCGCGGCGGTCTCGCGATTGTCGTGACGCTTCGCGTTCGAGAGCTCGATCTGATTTCTCTCTCTAGATTTGGTTGGTGGTGGTGCTGCCTTTCTTTTTTTTTTTTTTTCCCTTTTCCCCCCTTCTGAGAGGGGAAAAAGAGAAAACGAGGAAGGGAGGAAAGGGGGGGAGGTTTCGTTTGATGCTGCTGCGGTCCTGACGCCATGAGGAAGAAACTCGACACGCGATTTCCGGCTGTAAGTTCCCCTTTCTCTCTCTCTCTCTCTCTCTGTAACATTTTGATCTAGTTTGCGCGACTGAATCAGAGGATTTCGTGCTGAAATTCGTAGGGAGACGCGATCTGTCTGAAAATCCGATGGGGGATTGGGTCTTGGGGTGATGGCTTTATCTTTTTTGGGAATATGTGGGAGCTAGGTCAAATTAGTTGCAGGAGTCTGCAGTTCCCTAGATCGATGATCTGAAACCCATCCGCCGTTGACTTTCGTGATTCGTTCTTCCTCTAAATCGCGGGGGCTACTGCCATTAGATGTCAATTCTGTCGTGAACATTCCCTTTTAGGGCAATTTCAGGGATGGGGTCGGGATTTAAAGCTTCAACTGGGAGGGGGGCTCATGTGCTTATTCCTTGATTCCTGGCTAGAGTGGTAAAAGCCTGTTGCTGTTTTTGGCAGATCCTCTCTTTTCTTTATCTGAAGGTTTTACCCTAGCAGTTCTGATCCACAGCTAATTTTGGTGGTGCTCAGGACAATCCACGAACTTGTCCCTTTATAGTGCAAATGCTGAAATTGGGAGTTCACAATATTGGGACATTCCGTGTACTTGAATTGCCAAGACTAGAGCTTAAAATTCAAATCTTGAGCGCCGAAGTGATATACTTCAGTGGTTTTTTAACCATGGCAGCTAGCCTTGCCAACATTCTGAGTTAAAACTTGAGAAGGAACTGAGGGAGAAATCATAAAATTGGAAGGAAAATGTGAAAGGAGGAGGCAAGCCATCTTTGGGCAGCAGTAGTTGGTCATTAATCTCTGAGATCAATAATTTTCCAAGATTATGGCTTTTAAGATAATCCAGAAGGAGAATGTGAAGTTCCAGAGATCACGATTAAAGCATACTATTTGCGAGATTGATTTGCAAGATTATAAGGCCCATGGATTAGAAAAATCATGGTAAGCATTGGAGCGTTGGCTTTGATATGGATGACTGGGCTTGAGTAGTCCTACTCCTGGCTGAGCTTGACCAGCATGCAAGTTATCCGATTCATTTAGTTTCCTAACTAGCACATTTGTGGCTGGAGCCTGGAGGTGCTCATAATTGGTGATATGTTTGTCTTCTTCTTTAAATCGCTTTACACGGTCCTTGTTCCTTCTTTCTTTTTCTAATTTGGAGCCTTATGACTGCCAGTTCCTACTTTACTTAAGGATCAATTGGCCATTAACCTTCCATGTGATTTGGTTCTTCTTGCGTCTAATGTTAGGGTATGGTACATTAGTGCAGATGGAACAGCTGTATTTTTAGTTTTATTATTTATGTGGAATATGAAAAGCCAAAGGAAATAAAAGATGAAAGAAAGTTTTTCTCAGTAAAATAATCCCTTTTTGATCTCTTACTTTTTCCTAAGGAACTTGGGGCCTCAATTGGAGTTCTGAGGCTGAATGCTTTCATGTTGTTGTAATGTTTAACTTTTAACCATATGAGCTTGGCACAAGCATTGAAAAGTCTGGAGCTCTTCAACATAATTGCATTAGTATGTTATAGGAGAGTGTGATCAGGTGATTAGGTCAAGTGTCGGTGGAAAAAAGAGCCAGATGTTTAAGTGACATGTTTTAAATCATGTTAAATTTGGTTCAGTGTACTCTATTTAGGGATCAGTTTCTGACCATGTTCGAGTTTTTGAAAAGAGAGTATTTCTAGCCTTGATAACCGGAGGTCATGTGCAGGACGATGATATGAAAATGATGAATTATGCCTTTTTCGGTCAATATATCCTCATTGTGGTTTGAGTTTTCTTAATTAAAATGTTGCAGGCAAGGATCAAGAAGATAATGCAAGCAGATGAAGATGTAGGGAAAATTGCATTAGCAGTTCCTGTTCTAGTCTGTAAGTACAGGAGCACACATGCTATTCACTCTGCTGTCTTTCTAAGATTGTTGTGGTGCTTACGATTATCCTTGATGTTGTTACAGCTAAAGCATTAGAATTATTTTTGCAAGACCTTTGTGACCGTACATACGAGATAACACTTCAAAGGGGAGCAAAGACTATGAATTCGCTGCATTTGTAAGTTAGACTAGACTTAATATTTTCCTTGGATATTTTATGTTGCTTTTGGACCCTTGTGCAAGTAATTGTAATTTTGCAACTATTTCCTTCTTTTCATTTTTTCAAAACACAATCTCTCATCTTGTCCTAAAATTTTTGTCAGCTTTAATTCATTACATTTCATTGTGGATGCTTGTCCTTGTGATGCATTCATGCTTATCTGATGTGCACATATGGCAGTAAGTTGTGCATTACGTTGTAAATGCTAGTGAGGGTTAATGATTTTACCTTTTCGTATCAAACTTTGACCTTACGGATGTTTTTACTCTCAATCTTTTTCTATTGTCTTCTTTGCCACCATGATCTTTGGTTTTTGTGAGATAAAGCAGCTTTTTTGATTATGGAGGTTTCCTGTTCTGTGCAACTCTTCTATGGATGGGTTGAGGCAGTTTGGTAAACTAAAGGTGATTTATTTGAGTGAAGACCATCAATCAACCAAATGCATCCTGAAATGCATTTATCACGTGCACTTAGAAGTGCGAAGACCATCAGATTAATGGTTTAGATGATTATTGCATCTTCTAGATAATACATTTCATCTCTTCCCTGGTATTGGTACAGATGATATGCTTTTGATTTCCCTCTTAAATAAGTGACCAAATCATCCTCTCTTAGCTTTCTCCCGAAAAATATAATTTCTTTGTACTTTTAAAGCGGAGCTAGATCTGATGCAACAAAATCCTATTTTCTGCAGAAAGCATTGTGTGCAAAGCTATAATGTGTTTGATTTCCTGAGGGAGATTGTCAGCAGGGTTCCTGACTATGGTCATGGTCATGGTCATTCAGATGCTGTCTCTGAGGATAGAGCAGTGTCCAGGAGAAGGTTGGAATATCGTTTCCCTCCATTTTTCTTATTGAGCATATGTATAGGTTAAGCTAATAATGATAGAATGTACTCTATTATTTTGGTAACCCAGGAAGGCCACCATCGACGATGGTAATGACACTGATGAGGAATCCAAGAAGAGCAGGACGGTAATGACTTTTTCTTTCATTGTGATTGCTCTACCTCACTCTTTGGATGATTTGGATATGGTCTGAAAAGGAGAGCTATTTCTACCCTTCTTAAATGCAGCTTGAGATGGCCCGTACAGGCAGCAGTGGCAGAGGAAGAGGCCGTGGCCGAGGAAGAGGCCGCGGGCGTGGTGGCCGAGCCACTGAGAGGGAGACTACGCACCATGAAACTGAATCATCTGAGCCGACCACATCTCTGCAACCTGTCAACAAGAACATTATCAATCAAGGAACAATTTCAGATCACAGCTCTGAGCCAAAGAAAACTGCTGAGGAAACTATCACAGCCACTGATGGTTCCAAGCTTGGAGCGCATGGTTTTGATCTGAACACTCAAGTTACTGAGAATGAGGGCACCCCAGCGAAAGTTCCAGCAGCTGGTGTTTCATCTGAGGAACCTAATGTTGATGAGGCCAAACACGAAGAATATCCAGGATGGTCACTGTCCGAGGTTGACAAGATGTCCATTGACCCTCTTCAATTAGCAAATCTAGGTACCCGCATTGATGAGGATGATGAAGACTACGATGAGGAGGGCTGAAACCAGGAGCCTCATGTAGGAACTCTAGATGGGTTGGATAACTGGGAGATCACGGGGAGAGTACATGAGGAGCAGAAGAGGTCCAAATCGTCACCAGACAAGCGGTATATGCATGTGGAAGATTGTACCCTGTTTGGTGCTCCTTGGCAAGAGTTTAGTTCCTCTCTGCATTTGGTTTGATATTGCATCTGAATTTTACCATATTGTAAGCTAACATCATCATTCTCCAAGAATGTAGTCCTTCGCTGTTAGAATTTCTCAGGGAATGTAGTCTTAAGAGAATGTTAGAAGAGCCAGGTTCTGCTCTTTTAGTCATCCATTATTGTAGTAAAAATTTGGTTATCTTAATGAAGCAAGGGTTAGGAAGGCTTCTCTCTGCATGTTCCTCGGTTTCTCTTTATTTATGGATTGGACTCGGTTCAAGGTCTCCTGCGAGCTTGTTGAGCCTTTGATGTGCTCTCAGGGTTCGGAAGTCGTCCCATCCGGACAGAAAGAACGGAGAGAACAGCGTTGAAAGACGATGTCTGCTTGATCAGTGAGGCGAAACAATTAACATGATTCCTGGAAAGGAAATCCTGCTTGAAGACAAACATGATTCCATGTGAGGACCTTTCTAGTCAAAGCCCATACATCGTTTGAACCAAGTTTTCTTTTATGTCAAGCGCAATAAAACTTAGAAATTCACCGAGCAAAGGCAAACTTAGATATAATTGACTCACAGATTACATTATAACCACAAAAAAAGATAGAAAAGAGCAGTGAAATTCATATGTCCACAGTTACACGCTTGTACAACTCTGCAGCCAACCTTGGAGTCGGTACGGCTTCAAGAGGAGTCCTCATGAATGCAACCAATCCCGGGTTCTCGCCCATGTCGATCTCCTCGGGCCTCGCCCCAATGGCCGGAGCCCAAGAAAAGTGGTGCAGGAGATGGCCCAACATCGACATCACCAAGCTTATTCCCAATTGAGCTCCGGGGCAAACCCGTCTCCCCGCTCCGAATGGTAAAAGCCGAAAGTCATGGCCCTTCATGTCCACATCCTCCTTCATGAACCTCTCGGGCCGGAACTCCAGCGGCCTTTCCCAGACTGTTGGGTCGCGGGCTATGGCCCATACGTTTACGTGCACATTCGAGCCCTTGGGAATGTCATGGCCGCCGATCTTCACATCTACATTGGTCCGATGGGGCAGCATCAGCGGCGTCGGCGGGTGTAGCCGGAGGGCCTCTTTGGCGACGCAATGAAGATACGGTAGGTTTGGGATGTCGGATTCCGTCATGACGCGGGAGGGTCCAATCACGCTGTCCAATTCTTCCTGGGCCTTTTGTTGGGCTCTTGGGTTCCTAATGAGCTCGGCCATGGCCCACTCGACCGATATTGCCGTGGTGTCCATGCCGCCAGTGATCATGTCCTGCTCCAATGGGATCATTTGCTTATCAAATTGCACGGGTTCGAGCTCGACAAATGGTAAATGTAAGGTTTTGAACGTACCCAAAGGAGGCCAATAATGGTGTCCTCGCTCAGGTCATAACTTCCTTGGAAAGTAAGCAACGCATCCACGAAGTGCTGCTTGGCTCCACCGGGCTTTTGCCGCGCAAGCGCATGCTCCTCCATGATGGCCCGGGTGAGGCGGTCACGCCGTGCGCAGTGCCTGGCGAACGCCTCCTCCTCCAGCGGGAAGAGCCAGCGGAGCCATTGGACGTGCTCGGCCATTGCGAGGGATGCCCCGAGCTTCAAACCGTTGCCCACGATCGCCTTGAACTCTTGTCCTTGCTCGTCCATCACTCCCTCATCATTCACGAACCTCTTCCCAAACACGATCCTTGTGATGTTGTTGAATGCCACAGCCCCCAAGTGCTTCTTCACCATCAAGCCCTTCCCTTTATGTTCTGCATTTAGTGTTAATTACAAAAGATTATGTTCCTACTTAGCATTCGATTTGTCTATAATTTAGTTCATAAACGAGATTTCGACCCAAAATACAATAGTTATAGAAATAGTATCATATATATACCAAGACTAGTGCAGTCTCTGTAAAGAGACTCGACCATGGCAGTGACCTCATCTTCCCTAATGGGCCGAAGGGCCTCGAGCCGCCTCGGTGAGAACAGCTCGAGCGTGCAAAGCCTTCGGACCTTAACATAATGAGGCCCGTAATCGGCCCAGATAAGGTCCTTCCCGTCTCTGCTGAACTTCGCAGCCGATCTGCTCCTGTGCCTATTCGCTAATTGCTGATCGTTGTCCTTGAGCACTTCCTTCGCCAGCTCCGCGCTCGAGACGATGACGTTCAGTGTCGACCCGAACCAAACCGAGATGATGGGCCCATAAGCTCGCGACCACTCGGAGAAGCAACGGAAGCGTACCGGCTTAACGCCGTAGAGGTTTCCGACGACGGGCCATGGTCGTGGGCCTGGCGGGAGGTTTAGCGTGAGGCGTTTGTATAATTTGTAAGAGAGGTATAATAAAGTGAAGGCGAATAAGGATGTAAGAACAGCCATGCAGAGAGAGAGAGAGAGAGGTGTTTGTTGATTTCGGACAATTGAACGTACTGAAAATGTGACTATATATATAGGTCGGAAATTGAAAGTAAGGGAAGTTTTCTTTATTTGTAAAATGGCGAGAGGGTATAGTTCTACCAAGGTTGGTGAAGGATATTATTATAAGACTGCAAAAGAATTCCGTTCTCTGCTGACCTTAAAATGTGATAGTTGTCATGTTAGGTCGAGCACGCAAGATACTAAGGAAAAGGAAATTACTCAAGAGACACAAAAAGACACAAAACAATGAAAGAATTAGATTTTTATGTATTTCTTTTTTTCCTCTTTTTAAGGAAAATGTTTATGCGTATTTAGATGGCAATTTTTCAAATGTAGGGAATGACATTGAAAACAAATTTGGTGTTCAAACTCTATCTCCACCACCCAACAACCCTGGGTTTGACCTTGACAAACTTGGCTTAGAAAACGGGTCATGACACCCACCGTTTTTATGGCCTTTCCCACGGGTTTGACACCCACGGTTTGCCCCGGTTTGATTCCTTCATTCGAATTAGTTGAAATCTCGTAATTAATAATCACGATTGCTCCAACCCAAGTCAAATAATGATTAGGACACTTTGCCTTTCTAATGAATCGGGTCTATGTCCTTAACTGGGCCCGTTGAGACTTTGTAGGACAATAGTCCGGCCCGTCACTTCGGCCTGTATAAATTGGGCCCAATCAATTTCGGCCCATTTACAGTGCGAAATGGGACCCCGCGAATCTTCCTTTTGTCTGTCTCATGAAGAAAATGCGGTTTTTTCCTTTAGTTCCTGAAGAAGCCGAGTCATCAGAAAGCACTTGACGGTTCAAACAACTCGGTTTAGTTATATTTGGATCCACTTATTCGATAATGGAAAACTTGGCACTCCTTGCTTAAGGTAATGTTAGGAGCTATGTCGGCATTCCTATTGTTCAAGTCTTACTCAACGTATGTGGAGAGATAGGGAAAATTGTACAAAAAATCATAAATTTATTGTACAAAGGCTAATTTGATTCTAAATCTTTCAATTGTGCCAAATTAGTCTTAATAAGATGATTTGCCAATTTAGTCCTTAGCCTTTTGATGATTTGCCAATGTAATCCTTTTGGCCAAATATCCAAATAATATGTTGAGAACTTAATTGGCAATTTACAAGCATGCGTGCGAATTAGTTGGGCCAAGATTTTGATACAAACTTCATTTTCCATGGAGAGAGATTTCGGTGGAATTAGGGTTTTATGAAGCTGCACATCTAGACATACTTCCAGATACTTACATAGTTCTCTTAGATCTGGCTTTGACCGTTCTCCGCCAATTGAGGAAGCATGAACTTGGACATCATAGGAGCTTCTGAAACGGGAAGAATACTAGGAAATTCTTTACTTTCTATCTTCAAAGTACCTTTAATTTCATTCCCCACTTCTCTATTCCCCTTATATTAACAATAGCAGATCCAATCCCACAGACACGATATGATATAAATTTCTCTTCTGCCTAACCAAGATTCGAAACACCGCCCACATGTTTGTGCAATTCCAATGTTTTTGCTAGATAAAGCTTGCTTAGATTCGAAGGTAAAGGGCATTGCTATCTAATTCTACAAATTCGATTTTTTTATATTGCATTTTATGTTCTCATTGTGGATGAGGAGGTGAGTGAATTAACTTTTGTTAGTGCACGGAGCATATAGAAAATTAAAGATATTTCTGGAGAATCATTTAGTAAATGCATGCAGCCTCGATTAAAGGCAAAGTATCTCTTGGGAAGGAGAATATGATTTTATTTGATCATGACGTTCGCAAGTCATCGTCATGCATGATCAATGAGTACTAAACTCTCTCTAATTAAATTAAGGAGAGAATTTTTCACAGATTTGTTTTAAAATTTTATGCTTCTTTTTTTTTGGGGGGGGGGGTGGAGGTCTTTAGTGTGCCTGGTCAGAGGCCATTATACGAAAGCACTATCGGATATACACGTTCAAGCTTTCAAATCATTTCAGTGTCATTTAAATAAGAACATATTGCTAATCCAGCACAATTAGATATTAACCTGAGGCAGAATCTTGTGTTAAACATTGCAATTTCACGTTTCGTCACTAAAGTTGGGAATATTTGCAATGTTGGGTGAATCTCCATTATCAGAGAATCCTCTGCTAGACATTTTTATAAGCAGGGGGTATAGATATAGATGCTCTTTTGTGGGATATATGCAACTGTCATGTGAATAGAATAAAGGGCATGGATGTATCGTGGAAGTCATCTTGCCTTATTTAGATGTTGTGCCACATTGCATTTCGCTTATCCTTTAAGTAAAGACCCTCATCTCTCTTTATACACTCGTCGCTAAAAGCTCACACGAGATTGAGTCACGCAACATGCTAATCTCGTGCAACGCGCTTGTGTGAGAGCTTTTCTCAATAATTTATTTTCTGTGGTCACTTTAGCTTATCCTCATTTTTGGTGGAGGAGTGATTCTAAACCAAAGAAGCTGTTGATTATGCTAATCAATTGGAACTCTTGTAGAAAGATAGTTGTTCATTAGATTACTGATTCTTTTATACATTCACACAAGGATTGTGTCGAAAAGTTTCGACCTATAGAAAGGAAGTAATTTACACATGAATCAGGCCATGTCAACATATCACAAGCCTTATTATTGACTAGACTTCCATCAAACAAATCATGGGTTATGATTCTGGAATCTTTGCCAACTCCTTACTAGATAAGAGTGGGGAAAATTATCCAATCAGTCCTAAACATATTGCAGAGATGCCGATTCAGTTATGAATTTTAAAACTTTGCTGATTTAGTTCCAAACTTTTTGTACAAAATCATAATGTAGTCCTTCCGGTTAATTTTTGCTGAAAATCGCTGATGTGGAGGTGTGCTGCGTTGGGCAACCGGCAGTAGTTGGATGGCGACGAGATAACGAAGCATCTTAGTTGTCACATACATGGGAAATCACTGAATGCTCAAGAACATCTATCCTTAGTTTGGTGAGTATATAAATGTCTCCTGGAGATGTGACAAGTGCTGGGGAAAAGAGGCAAAGTGGGGGAAAGTAACGACAATGGGGGGAATCGTTGTTGCAGAGTCTAGCTAGATAACACTCCCAATACATATTTATATAATATACGGAATGATTGGCGATCAATTTGTATAGTGGTGTCCATGCAGATCTGAACTTGTTTCTTCAAGTGGGCTTAATATGCTGCGATTATGCAGCATACAATCACACGACAAGTCGCACTTTCCTCCCCATTTCATGAATATATGTGGCGACGATGATGGTGATGATGATGGTGATGACGACTTACATGAATGAGACAGGCCACCATAGAAATTGGCATTCCTACTTGGCCCAATTGGATTTATTGGAAGAGTCAATTCAGTGAATTCACATCGAACTTTGCTTTTGTGAAAAAAAAAATTTGAGGTACGATTGAGAAACATCAACTGATGTGAGAATATCACCATACTTGGTTCGACTAATTTAGCATTGATGAATCATCTCCAATTCGATGACAATTATTTTTGTTAAAGTTAATATCCTGAAAAATCCCAAATGGGTATACTTTTGATAAATTTACGTAAAACTAATTTTTTTACTACAAAAAATCTAAAATTGGTGCACTTGTGGTGAATTTACCCTATATCAATTTTATTTAAATTTATTGTCAAATTACTGAGTTGGATAACACATAACGGTTTATTAATGTACCGATTGAGATTTTACTATCAATTTGTCACAATCATATCTTTTTGTGATTTTTTGTTGTATTAATTCAATTTAATGGATGGTGTATTTGTCACAAATATACTAATTTTGGGTTTTTGGCAGTTGAACAAATTAGATTGTGATAAGTTTGTCATAAGTGTATCAGTTTGGGTTTTTTTTTTTTTTTTTTTTTGTAGTCATGTGGGGTAAATTTGTCATTAGTATACTACTTTGCGATTTTTTGTAGTTAAAAAATTAATTTAGGGTAAATTTGTTTTGAGTATACCAGTTTGAGGTTTTTATCACAGGTATACTATTTTAGGATTTTTCGTGTTAAAAAAATTAATTAGGGGTAAATTTATCGTGAGTATACCAGTTTAAAGTTTTTCAAGTTATTAACCCTTTTTGTTATTCTTCTTTTCAATTTTTCCAACAGAACAAAGGAAAGGAATTTTAATTACTCCTACTTATTTATGCCACGCATGCTTTACAGGATAGTGTGGATTTCCTTATTGATATTTGCAAATAGATATTTACATATACACTGTTTATGAAAATATAACAATAAAAACTTTGCCCCAATTAATGAAGTTCCACATTGTCAAGGGCAACCTTGAAGATGCAGACAATGGAGGGTCCATTTTTCTGATTGGGATTTTATATTCCAACAATGATCACGTAATCATTCTGATTCATCCTGTCTGAACCTTGTTAAGGTTCCCTCCAAGAATCTCTCCCCTCCTTATCATTTATTCTTAACTGCACTCATTTTCCCATTTTCCCCAGTATTTTTTAAAGATTTAGATTCGAGGTTTTTCGCTTTTTCAAAAGTTTATTAAAACGTTTCGAAATTTTATAAAAAAATTGATTTTATTATGTTGCATTTTCTTGGATCTCTGAAGTCTGAAAAATCCATTTGACAGACATCTCTCCGGAACCAACAACGACAAAGGTGTAGATAAGCCTTGTATGAACGAGACAAACCCAACTTGGCCACTCTCCGATTATACGACGTCATACAAACATTTGCATGTAGAAATAACAGTTGACAAATTGGGGTGTGAAATTCTTGGCCGGCTGATACGAATGTTAGGCCATTCAGGAATGAGAATATATGAAAATTTGGAGCATTCACATTCCTTTCCCTAAAGTTTGGCAATCGCGAATAAATGATATTGGCCTTAGTTCGACAGATTGTACTTGGAGCTGAGAATTCATTTATTTATCTTATTTGGCATTTGGCAATATCGTCGGAGGGGATGCATTTCAATATAGGTCAGATATGATTTGAATAAAGATATTCGCCTCGATGTGTGATATGACCTGCGGGTAGGATCTCTTACAAAATAAGAAGGAATAAAAGGAAAATCTACAAAGAAAATACGGGACATGTGTCAAAGTCCATATCATCCGCATATACGATATAACTTGCTTATATGATTGGCAGAACTCAATTGCTTATGTAACTTTACCTTGGTCCCTCTTTCATGCGCCAACTTCAATCACCGTGATCTGATCACCAAGGATCATTGCAACATCTTCAATCATCGAATATCCATAAAACCTTCTCTCGAAATTCAATCTTGTCCATGTTGTTCTTGTTGAACTTCTAAATTCGCAATAGCAATAATATTCACCTTCATCTTGACCAAATTGACATGATTGTGAGGCGCTTGTCTTGCTCTGGCTCTCCATTGCAAATTTCAACACCTATTCCCCAATTGTGAAATTAGGGCTCGGAGAACACGACAAATTCATGCTCAATTCGTTAATTTGGGCCAAACAATTGTGATACCAGACTTCGTTTGGTACTAATTTTGCCAACTTCACTTTTCTGATGGCATTGAAGTGACTTTTTACCAAAGTGGTAATCATCCAAGTGAGTGTCTCATAAAAAATTTGACACTTATGATTTCATTGTTCTTTTCGATTGTATAGGGATCTTACTCCTTATGCATAAGTTTTAGGAAACTTTAGATTGACGAATATGTAATGTTTTTTTTTTGACATTCTCTCTTGATTGAACTCATAAAAAAAGAAAATAAAAGAAGACATATTTGTTTGTATCTCCTCATGTTGCGCTCCTGGATCTTTTAGACAGAATTATGCTTGCCCGTTCATCGCAAATAATCGTCGGAAACTTGCAACTTGACTTAAAGGTCTTCATGGACTTTCATTCGTTATTGAACAACCCTTTTTGAGAAAAATCGAGATTCCCTATAATTACAGGATAAATAAATATCTTAAATCCCTTTCCAATGGCTATTGCTCACATTATTCCAGGTAGTTAGCCAAGGTTTCCTCACACTTGAAGTAAAAAAGAAGAAGCGATTATTAGTGCTCTGTGTATTTTACACAAAAATTTGATATTTCTAATTTTTTTTTATATTTTTCTGTATTTGACTGAAATTTAAAAATGAGCAGAAAATTATTTTTTGTTGTTGAAAAGGAAAATTACTTTTATTTTTGCGAAGAGACATGTATTATTTTTGTGATACTTTATCATCAAATTTTCCAATAAATTTTTATCAAATTGAATTTTTTCATAACATTAATACTTTAAAAGATTGTTTTTTTTTTTTCTTCTTATGGAACTCAGGCTCAAGGGCTAAGGTCCTAGGCTCAACCTTAGGGTACTCAAGCTCTAGTGCCGGGGTCCTAAACTCAATTGTGGGGACCTAGGCTCAGTTGTCAAGTTCCATGGGATTTGGCATAATGGCCAAAGACCCCTGCACGGGTGCGTAGGTCTTGGGCCGGTTCCCAAGGGACTTAGGCTCTGTTGCCATGGTCTCGGACTTGAGTGTTAAGGAACTTGGCTTGGTAGGGAAGGAGGTCTCGATCTTGAGGGACTTGAGCTCAACCACCACAGTCTTGATTAGAAGAGTTGGGGTATCTTCAGTCCAGCCATTGGGAATCTAAGTATAGGTACCGAGGACTTGGCTCGGTCTTGATGGATTCAAGCTTGACCTTGAGAGACTCAAGCATGATTGCTGAGGACCCAAGCATAAGCGCCTTGTTTCCCATCATCAAGCGCCTAGGTCTCTAGTCCTTCGATAGTTAATCGGAATTCGGAAAATGATTTCTAATTTTCAAAAGAACAAAAATCACTTTCTTGAGTTTAGCATAAATTTTTTGTAAACTCATTTTTTTTAGCAATCCAAATATTGAAAATGATTGAAATATGTTATGATAGAAATTTTTCGCAAAACAAATGAAACTCAGCTATATACTCATTTTTCTTTTCTCAGAGAGAGAGAGAGAGAGAGAGTTGATTATAACAAATTACATGTGGTCCATTATCATGCAACAACTTTAGGTGCTTATGACTGGTGATTACTATATAACCCTAGTTCTAGCTTCTAGGGTTGATTATAGCTGGTCCATTCTCCTTAAACAAATATCTGTCCTATTTATGCTATACATCCCTTGGCATGAAGGCACAAAGTCCAAATAGCAACTAATTCGAGATCTATTTTACCATTTTGCCATTATTATGCTTCTCATTATAACTTGAACTTTAAACTCTCAAAAGATTTTGAATCTAATAAAACGAATAGAGATCAAGCACGTCCGAACTTGAGTCTTGAGTCATTGTTTGTGCTTAGATTGATTTTTATCATATCTCTCTTCCCAAGGCATCACCTTTCTCAGCTTGGATATGTCACTAAGAAAAACCAATCAGCAGTGTGAAATCTGCATCGCCTGACAACAGGACAAGCGAGAGTGATTCACTCATCAGCATCCACTTCGTTTCCACTGCATTAGAGTACCCTCAAACACCACGCAGAGGAGAGATGTAAAGAGCAAAATGCTCTCAACCGAGATTTGCTAGTGGAATCCAAATGGTATCTCCTCACATCACTTCTCTATCTCCTCAATCGCTCTCTTTAGCTGCTGAGAGAGAGAGAAAGAGAGAGAGAGAGAGAGAGAGAGAGATCCCTGTCCCCTGCTGCTATTTAAGGGGTGGAGTAAATATTGTTGGAGAGAATGTGGAGGCATCAGATGCAATTTTTAGATTCTATTCTGACAACAAATGACTGGTTGCACGAACATATTTGCTGACGGAAAGTCAACCACTAGCACATGTTACTCCCTTGTTGGGAATCTGAATCAGACGTCAGGAAACCTGGCACGTCCGAGATGGGAAATACCAAAGAAACCAGTCACGGTTTTGAGAGGACGCAGACACGCCGAGGCCAAATGGGGGGAAAAGAGATTTTGGGATTCTCTCAAATCTTCATTAGTACAGGTACTCTTGGAACATCACATTCACCATCAGAAAATTAAAAAGGAACGAGGGGGGAAAAGAAAAAGTAAGGAGAATAAAAAAGGGGGGCAAAAGAAGGGGAGAAAATGGGGGGTCGAAAGGACAAAAAAGCCCATCTCCCTCCCAAGAAGGCCACTATTCCTTGGGCATCATTTGGGGAGCTTTCATGGGCATGGTGATGACAACCTTCTGCGACTCGACACCATTCATTTCGATGTCGTCTTCAAGGTTGTCTTTCGGGACTCCGTTGGTGACATTATTCCCGTTCTCTTGGACACCACCCTTCACAGCTTCCAGTATCTCCAGTCGCTTCAACCTATCCTCCTCTTGCTTCTCCTTGTGTTTGCCCCACAGGACCGAGTAGAGCCCGATCACTATCAGAACTGCACCAAGCACCCTGCAGCAATACAAAATATAAAAGAAAGTTTAGTGGGTTGTATTTATCATATTTTAATGTGACGTCAATTATCAATTATTGTTCTTGTAACCGACAAAGTTATTTCCTTTTCAGACAAATTGTAAAAGAGAGTTCGTGCGCAAATCGTTCCTTCTTTAATATTGAATTAAGAGTATCATGGATGGAAAAACTTAAAAGAGAAATATTAAAATCAGCTAATTGTCTGTTCTCACAAATAACAAGGTTTTGAAGTGATTAAGATTTAAGAGCCAATTACCCTCCAAGGTAAATCTTCTCTGCAAGGATGAAAGAGCCCAAGACCGCGACTATGATCATCATCAAGGGACTAAAAGCAGTTGCGAAGACCGGCCCTCTTTTCTTGATCACCAGGCCTTGCACATAGTATGAAATGCTTGAGGTCACAATTCCCTGAATGGACAAAATCCAAAAGTAAAGTTAGTCAATTCGTTTTCCTTGCGGGACCCACTCATATGCGCTTGATTTAGAGAGACGAGGGTTATTACAGCGTAGGCGGCGGCAAGGAGGTTCATGTCCCAGCCGACCTTCCAGACACCACTTCGGTGCTCCATGACAAACGTCACTGCGATCGCTTGTATAGTTCCCACGAAGCACACCAGCGACGTGAGCGAGAGCTGGTGGTTCCTGTATGTCTCCAAGGCTTTGGTCTGTGGATAATTAATGGTTAAAGAAAATTGTTATTCCTGCTGTGCGAAGCAGTGGAGAGCCAATGATCATATAAAAATTATTAGTTAGGGCAACGACTTTCATGTGGATTCTATGGGGAGATAATTGTCCAGATTACTTTGATAGATTCAGCGGATGAAGTTAGTTTCACGTTGAGATGACGAATTATTCCCCACTGCTGAAGTTAGTTTCACGTTGACATGACGAATTATTCCCCACTTTCCTTATCTAGATGTCGGAGATTACACATTTGCTTGGCTCATGTTTATAGTACCAAGCTGATGTTATACTTAACCAAAAAAGACTATTGTACACATAGAAGTTGTGTTCTTCCTTCAGGGTGAGTCTTAGCATTTCTTGACGTGTGATTGACATGGTCCAGAAAGGTGACTTGCTAAGTTTGCTACATGTTAAATCAATTATTTATTTATTTATTTATGGGAAGGAGTTCGTCGACTTACTTGGAGGACGAAGAGAGAAGCCCATGCTAGAGTGGCGATGATGAGGAGGATGCAGCCGAGGAACCATTCCTTGTCGGAGGTGCCGCTGCTGCCGGCGCCAGAGGTGGAAGATTGCCGGGGGTGGGCATGCGGCCACACCATTTCCATGATAGGACCCTTGTACAGCGTCATCAGCATGGCCCCGGCCACGGTCACCACTGTCCCTATGACCTTCGCTTGGCACTTCACTCTTTTAATATCGATTTTTTCCATCCTAATTAATGTCAAATTAAAGAAGGAAAAAAAAAGCTTTGTGTTACTTCAGAAAGCTATGTACGTACGTTTTTCTTTTTCCTTCTAAAGTTAATGAAAACACCATTGCTTGAAACTATCAATTACCTGAAAATGACAGCCATCACAAATGTCATGGCGGGAAGCATGTTGCTCATTGCGCACGAGAAAGTTGGAGAAGTGAGCTTCAGCCCAGCGTAGTAGAAGTTTTGATCAATCACCGGTCTGTTAATTAAACGTAAACCATGATAAGTTTATAACTTAGTTTTAATGCATCATTTGTTTTTACTTCATTATGTGTGGAGTGTCTTACCCAAGTAGTGCCAGGACAAATATTTGCATGAAAACAGGGAATGTGATCTTGGGTTGCTTCTTCCTGCAACGCGTAATGTCGAAAATCTTAGGCATTTAAAGAAAGAGAGAAGAAGGACGAATCATGGCGCGCATGTCGACTACACGCGACAGTCGGGATCAATGTGTCAACCTCTCGAAGATGAGGGCAAAAGGGGCGATGACGGCGGTGGCGAAGGCATGGCGGTAGACGACGAGCACGTAGTGGCTCATGCCATGGTTGAGGGAGACTTTGGTAATGATGTTCATGCCGGCGTATCCGAATTGCAAGGAGATCATGGCGAAGTAGGGTTTGGAGGTCTCCAGGAACTTGCTGCAGCCCTTGAGCTTGTCCATTGTGGAGCCTCTCTTTTTTTCCTTTCCCCTTTTCTCGGGAAAGTATAGATACGAGAATATGAAGAGAGAGAGAGAGAGAGAGAGAGAGCGAGAGCGAGTACTGAAGTGTGAAGGGGGTCGAGAGGGATGTAGTGATGCGAGAGAAGGCGATCTGAGTTGTTTCCTAAGGAAGAAGGAAGGACGAGTGTCATTATATAGGCGAGGGTGGTGCTGAGACATACTTATATTTGTGGAATCTGATGGAATATTTACAAATTTTCCTTTCCTTTTTTTCATCAAAAAAAAAAAAAAAAGCGAGAGGGGAAAAAGAAAAAGTGAAGAAATTCTTGTTATCCATTTAGAAGAGAGGGGGAGAGAGGGGGGGGAAGAGAGAGAGAGAGAGAGAGAGAGAGAGAGAGAGAGAGATGGTATAAATTGCATGGCTAAAGAAAGAAGGGGCTTATAAGGTTAGTGGGATTCAGCTTACGCCACTCTCCATTTGCTCGGTGACTCAGATCTTCAACATCTCGATTCCTCCACGCGTAGTCCACCTCTCTCTCTCTCTCTCTCTCTCTCTCTCGACATTTGCAATTGCGAGCCCGACGTCTCCTGGTTTTGGTCCCCCGTGACGTTTTCACTAACAATTTATTCTAGTTATTTTTTTGGTGAAAGAGTATCGGAGTTTACCGAGCATCGTAACTAGTTAGTATCAAAATATCACGCGTCACTTATTTAAGGAATCTTAGTGCGCCTTGTTTCCATCTAGTCTCCCTCCACCTACATGTTCGAGTTTTTGGATTGGGCGCTCGCTCTACACATACTTTACAATTTATGACACCTATTACGTGATAAGATAACTCTCATTTACCAATGAATCCGACTTAGATTTAGCTTATCGTTCATTGAGTCGGTAGAATGATAAAGTTCTTATGTTCAAGATGTAAGAGTACTCTAACCAAATACATATGCCTAAATATAAAATTCCTGATATATTTTTCTTAGTCAAGCAGCGATTTTTTTAGGATTATAAGTTTATTGTACGCATGTGTCGATTAGTTTACTTGGTGCTCCCTCTAGAGAGCTGACATTCCGTGCAGAAAGGGTTTCAAGTTAATGTAAGAATATTCCTAATGAGTTTCCATTGCCGTGTGCAGAAGGAATTAAAAAAAAAAGTTGTAAAAATAAGCGTGCACCTTCCTGGGCTAGAACGCATCGTGCATTTGTCACGGTGTTAGCCTTCGGACAGCTAGAATATTCCACTTCTAGAGAAAGAGCCATTCAAGTACTTAATGCGCTCATTTATAATTAGTTTATAATTAGCAAGTTTAGTCTCACATGCCATCATAATGCATTTCAATCTTTCCACAGAAGGGACATGCCTATTCTTCAAGATGATTAGGGTTTGAAAGGAACGCACGAGCATCGCCCGAAATCGAAGTCGGAACTTATTTTACTTGCGGCGGAAAGAGTAGACGCTTGCGATAAGCTGGCTTGCCGCGTCGCAACAGTGATGGTATCGCATTAATTACTAAGCATTATTCAGGTGTAATCTGAGTTAGTGCTAATCAGGTGCGTTGTTGTTGACTTGCTTGTGTGATTGTTAGGGTCAAAGATTTCCAGGAGACTCCTTAATTGTAATCGGTAAATGTCAACCTCAATAACCTTCTCAAAATGGGTATCTCCTCATTCAAACAATTCCAATAGAGGTTGTTTGGACCTTTTTCCTCCTTCAAATTCTTATAACGTTTTCTTCAAAAGTGCAAAACTCGTATGATTTAAATTTTATTTAATATAAGATATCTCAAATCTTTCAAATTATATTAAAAAAAAATACTATTGAAATGTAAAATCATGCTTGCTTTTTCAAAACTTAAAATATCGTATCCTTTTTCAATATCTTATTCATTTTTTGGTTAAGTTTGATTGATATTGTTTAATTATTTTCCTCCAAAAAAGTTTTAGTGTGGTTTTCTTTTTCTTTTTAAAATTGGTAGAGAAAGGCCTTTTTCCAAAAGTGGAGTCACCAAAAACGAATCAAACAGGGCGGGGGTAAGTCCTTAATGCTAATCAAACGCAACTCCAAATTACCTCACACGAGCCGTCACCTCATAATGCAAAAACCGCACAACAGAGCGAGGGGGTTCCCCAGATCTTCCAATATCTTCAATCCCAAAAATAAAAATTACAAAAAAAATCAAAAAAATGAAAGAAAATTAAGAAAAAGAAGGAAAGAGAGAGAAAATTCAGAAAAGACACTTTGATCAGACCATGACTTCTGGCGTGTACCACTCTTGTCTTCGCGACAGCTTCGTGGAAGATGTCGATCTATCGGACATGGAAACAACCGCCTGCCATGCGAGGCTGACTCGATTATGTCATGACAATCTTGAATGGAGACATGACCGTGCGATGTGAGGATTTGCTAAATATGAGGGTGATCGACGATATTACGGTTCGGCGTGCGTTTCCTTGGATATGTTACATGTGACTATTTTAGCTGAATTTCACTTCATTGATGAGGGAAAAGCTAGACCCCCACGACACCACAACGTTCCGAACGTGGATGGAAGTTTGCCATCTTGCTTCAGCTAACTTTCCTTTTGCCTTGCGCTTTCCATGTCGAATTCCAAATGGCCGTGCGAGGAGACAAAAAGTTGGGAACAATTTCGTATCGAATGTTTTAGCTAAATAAATTCGATCGTAAACAACTTTACTAGCCAAGGGAAAAGAAAAAAAGAATGAGCAACCTCAAATGATTAGCTAAGTAGGGAGTAATCTAAGTTTTGGCCGGAGGAAGAAAAATTAAACCCTAGTAATATAAACTTGAGAGTTCCTCATGTTAAGTTAGTGACACTTTAATGGGTTGAGTTATTAATCAGATATTAAAATCACATCTTTTTCTATAGTTTGGACTTTTAGAATAGTGGGTGGAAGTCCCATTAGATCTTTCATGCCGTCGTAACAAGATGCTCAAGGTTTAAATCTCTTTGGACTTTAATTTACCTTCCCTATTATATTTTGCCAAACTTTTTACGCTTAAATCAAAATATTCATTTAACAATTCAAGATTTAATGGCAATTAATAGTGATCTTATGAAACATTTCAGGTCGATCATTATTTAAAGAAATAGATTAGGTAAGAGTCAATAATTGGCAGATTTTTTTTTGCAAGTTTAGTCGGCAAAAGCTCCTGAATTATTGTAGCATTTGCGAATAAGATATCTAATTAGTTTTGTGATTTTTTTTTCCTGTGGTTAAAAAATTCAAAAGGGGGGAAAAGAAAAAAAAAAAAGGTGATGGGACTGAAAGTAAAAAAATGAGGAGAAAAGAGCATGTAGAAATGACCCACGCGCATGGTATGGCCATGTTGGAACCCCGCAAGGCAACTCTCATGTAAAAAGCGGTTCTGCTTCCTTCATGTCTGTTCTTTGTTTGTTTCCACTCTCTCCCTTTTCTTTCTCATTTTTTTTTTCTCATTTTTCACCTTTCAATCGTTTTACTTTCGACTGTTTCCTCGTAAATTTCTACTGTTTGACTTGATTTATCATCCAAGGTCTAACCACAGTTATTTCCGACCAATCCAATAGAATAAACAAACTCTTATACATGGTATTGAACAACACCCGATTTTCCCTATTTAAAAACAAAAAACAAAAAATCTTAGTTATCTACTATGTTTCTAATTATTACTTGTGAGGATTTTTCAGCAAATGAAGTTATACTTGCTTTTTAGTTACAGAACTTTTCTGCCCGGGATTTTTAGGGTGGAGATAATTGTAGCAAAACCCGACCATCGACCCTTTTGCTTTTCCGGAATATTTATCGAAAAAAGGCTATACTACTTCATTATGGACAGTTGCAGTTTCCATGCTAGGGTTTGTGAAAGAGACATTTCTTTCTGAGAGCAATTTGGGTGCAAAATACGGAGCGTGGAGACAAAAAATGAAGATATCAATAATCTCGAGTGGTGAATAAACTAATTAATATCGCGCATCATATCATCCAGCACCAACTTCTCTATTGTCCAACCCATTTTCCACTGAGCTGATGCCTTGCCCTTTGCGATGACGGATGATGTCTTATACATTTTGGGGTCCCCAAAAACTCAAAAGGGAGGAAACCCTAGAGAATGAATGCAGAGAGATCTATTCGAGGTGTGTTTTTCATCGTGCCTAGGCAATAGGTTTGTCATCATGGAATATTCAGCCCCCACCAAGTGATATCGCTCTATTGTCTAAATTAGGGCAAAAAAAAAAAAAAAAAAAAATCCAAAATATCTTCTTCTGAATAAGCCATTCGATGAGGAGAAGAGTTGCATTCTGCGATAGAATATTCTTTCCCCAAATTAGTGGAAACAGAATGAGACGTTGCAGCAGAAACACAGCAGGTGAATTACAAGAAAAGGTCATTGAGTGGTTTGTATCGACTCATACTTTTGCAGGTGCCCTTTGGTGATTAAGAGCAAACATTATCCCTACATGAAATGTATGAAAAAAGTACACTTGGATCCATTTTGGTCCGAACCGATATTGGTGATTCTTATAAATTCTTCCAATATTTTAGCTGGGGTTTCCCATGATTATAGAAAAGAAGAATTTCATGACATTATGTAAATTGATTCATTGACACTACAATGCATCAACTGCATCTTACTCATTTGGATTTCCTAGTCGCGATTGTTTAGGCAATACAACACCAAAGTCCATGTCTTCTAGTTTTACTACTCAACCAGCCTAGAATTCGGGCCCTCGAATCAACACCCTTCCATTTCCAAGGGGTTTGGTCAATTAGAAAATGGTCAATAATTAGAAACATCAGCATCATGCTTTATGCCCTCCCTTTCGGTCTGCATGGGTTCATGCATGAAAACGTCCACTTCATTTATATGTGATAACAATAATAATTAAAAAGAAGCAGAAAAAAACCGCAATCAAAGAAAAGAGAAACGATGGCAATCACAGCATACGAATGGCATTCCATTAAACAATCTTTTTCTTCCCTTTTTCCTTTTCCCTTAGATAATTATAAAATTGCTAACCAGATTGTCGTATCCATTCCATCAACTTTAGTCTCTCGCCACTTCTCTCTAAGCCATTCGTGAGAGCCCTTAAAGGAAAACCACCATTTTCTTTTCGCTCAAAACCGCACGAAAGCTTGCGCCCTATCTAAAAGATCACCATCTCCTAGCTAACTAGGTAGAAAAAGGCAGTTTCAATCCTCACGTTTACTTCATCTCCTACACTGGCCTTTCATCCTCCGAGAGAGAGAGAGAAGACAAATCTTTTGTGCCCTTCGGTGTCATTCCTTTAAGCAAAGCAAGAGCACAAAACAATGTGTTGTGCTTTGTCTAACCCCTTTTCTTGACCAGAAAGTGTTGTTCTATTATTGAATCTCTTCACGCACATCACCTTCATGCAAAAGTTTCTGGTCAAAGATTCAGTTTCTCTGCTACTCCAACACATGGATCTTTTCGTGCAATCAGTGGCTCTCCGTTCCCTCGCTTTAGAGCTTTTCCTCTGTACCCTCTTTTGCTTATTAAAAAACTTCAGGTTTGCAAATTGGTCAGTACTAGCTAGTGGAGATGACCACCGAAATATTGCATGCAAGGTCATTGGGATCTATATCTCTTTCAGTGTGCAATAATTGTTCTCTCCTTATTGACTAATCTTCCCATCACATAACAAGTTTCATGTCAAGCCGGACAAACTAATGGTCATAAAGGACCAACTTTTGTCTTTAGAAGGGGATTCGTGGTCTAAAGCTCGACACCATGATTGCCAATTGACACCCTTACTAAGGTATTACACTAAATATCCAAGAAAAACGCTGCTTTATATCAATATAACAAGGCAAGTGTGCATACCCGGAGGCTCTTGGCCGCATTTGCAGTTTTTGACTAATGTATCAACTTATAGAAAGCTATGCAAATATCTCCGGGTAGGCCGGACATGACATCGACAGTGATTGGAGCAATTCGGTTTTCTTTAGTTTGATGCTATTTGGGGATCTTTTGATATGGTCTGGTGTCCCAAAGTAGGCTTGCTTGTTTCTGAAAATCGGCAATGATAGAGTGACAGAAGTGTTTAATCTATCTGTAGATGTATCTTCTCTCGAATTAGTTTATGCAACTTCCCTATAAATTACAACCTCCAGATCATTTCAAGTCAAGACAAAGTATAAGTCCCATTGCATTCCCTAACAGCTGAAGTTTTCAGAATCAACAGCTGGGGCACTAACCTATTACATGATTAAGCTTTGCTTAAATCAAAGTTGGGTCAGATTGTTAATCTGTGAGAACCATCGATGTTGTTATTTGGTTACATTGAGACACCACAGTAGCGGCACTTCTTGTCCACTTCTTTCTTTACATGTCCAAGAACTTAAAAGCTGCAAACTTTGTGGACAGGTTTAATTAACATACACTTATCACATCCATCAGATCAGGAAAGGCTCAGTCTTTGCTTGACCATTTCACTTTAGATTAGCTTTTCAAGCTTCCCACACTGTGATCTTTGGACCAAGCTGGTAAATCCGGGATAATATACTTAAAATTTAAGACGACGTAGATGGAGCCCCCACCATCAACTTTAGGATTAATGAGACAACATCAAAAGAGGTGATACCCGCACTGAGGAGCTTTCATCTTTGGCGATTTTTACAGATTAAATGTCATCCAAACATTTTCGCTGATAGCGTATTGGGAGGATAATGCGCCTCAAACTTATTCCGTAAGCTAGTGATTTGACTGCTAATCAAGCGGGAAATTAATATATTTACTCACGAATGCACGGACAAAGTGTGTGAACAGTCAGACTTGTTAATTGATGCTTAACTTACCACCACAAGTTTTATAATGGGTAAGAGGAGAAGGAGGGAGAGCGAGAGAGAGAGAGAGAGAGAGAGAGAGAGAGAGAGAGAGAGAGAGAGAGAGGTTGAGAGCGGATTAATTTGTCGACCTTCTTGTATCTCTAAACGGGACATAACACTCAAGTCTCTTTGGGATTACAATAAAGTAATCGAAAGCCTATCCTAGACCAATAACTTGGTTGAAATTTTGACAGTCAGAAGCAGCAACTGTATATGTCTCTTTCTCTCTCTCTCTGTTATGTTGCTACTTAGAAATTCAATGAAGGAATAGAAAATTCTGGTGATTAGAATCTCCAGCTTCTATAGGGTTAAACTCCTTCGCTGTCGGCAACCCTTCTCTTTTCTTGTTCTCTGCAAGCAACAACCTCGAGATGCTACTGTATTCCCACGTTTGGCCAATGAACAACGTACAGGAAAAAGTCCTCCTCCACAAACTAATCCCCAATGGGATCGAGTGAAAACACTTACGCAATTGAGGTCGGTCTCATAGGCGTGATAATCAGGGTTTCGGATGATGACCCACGAGAAAAACTACTTTATTTTCCGACCTTTAACTCAAAAAGATGGGATCGCCAATGAACGAGGGTGGCTTGTGGAAAATGGGCGGCAGCTGACCAACCCTTTATCAGAAAAATGAAATCGGAAAGACGATTATCACGATGCATATGCGGCAACTTAACGTGTGCATCATGGTTTTGCACTCTCTTTTAGTGGTCACGACACGAAGCCCCATCGACATCGTCTGTTTCCTCCATTGGCCGCTGATCAGTAATCTACAAGGATGAATTCTATCTGGTTGACTTGCGTACACCGAAGTTGCATGGAAATCCTTGTAATTTGCACACGATAAAGTTGTCTTGTAATGACTCGAGAGAACGAGAGGGGAGTGGACTTCATCCCAACACCGAACGTCGATGCCTCGTTTTCATCTTCTTCGTCTTGTTCGGCGCGGACTCTTTACAAATTATCACCCCTTATTAGATTTTTTTTTGTGTTCGGGACATGATTATGGTGTTAATTGAGTCAATATCTCCTTTGAAACTGATAGTCGTCTAAGTACTTGATTAATTTCCTTTTTGTGTGCGGGACGTGCTTATGGTGTTGATTGAGTCAATATCTCCTTTGAAACTTATAGTTGTCTAAGTACTTGATTAATTTCTTTCTCTAATAGCATTTAACTATTGATAAACCACCACGGAATGGCACCAATGGAGCTAAAAACAGACATGGTAAAAATTGTCCAAAAAACCTCAAAACTATTGTACAACGACCAATTTAATTATAAATTTTTGAATTTCATCAATTTAATTTTAAACTTTTTGACGATTTGTCAATTTAGTCCTTCCAGCCAATTTTGGTTGGAAATTGCTAACATGAATGTTAACTTTTCTACATTACAAAACTGACATGAACAATTCTTGTAATTTTTAAAAAAAATTTTGAAATATTTTCCTTTTCTTTTCCTCTTTCCCTTCACCAGCCTAATTGGCGGAGGCTAACAAGGGAAAATAGGAAAAAGAAAAAGGAAAGAAAAGAAAAGAAGGAAAAGGAGATAAAGAAAAAGACAAAAAATTCTGAAAAATTTTAATAATGCAAAAAAATTATTCACATTGCCGGTCATGCCATGTTGGACAACCGGAGTTTACCTCAATAATTTTTTGTCAAAATTGGTCAAATGAACCATGTTGGCAAAGTGTTAAAAGGTTTAGGAATAAATTGATACAATTAAAATATTTAAAATTGAATTAACTGCCGTATAATAAATTTAGAATTTTTTAGACAATTATCCCAATGGATACATATACAAGTGAAAGTTGGAAAAGGATACTTGACAATAGTAATGGACACATATCTTGATTTTTGCGGGAATATAGCCTTGGAGAGTGGAAACCATAAAACCTAAAGATCTTTAGCTTCTTCCTCAAAAAAGGAGGGAAAAGTGCCAAAAAGTCCTAAACCTTTTGGCTTTGTGCCGATTTAGTCCTGCTTTTTTGGTGCCGATTTAGTCCTAAACCTTTTACGTTGTGCCAATTCAGTCCTTTCCGGCCAATTTTGACCGGATTTTGCTTGACGGACGCCGGCGGGCCGACGTGGCTTTGATCGGTGCTGACGTGTACAATTTTTAATAATATTTTAATATTTTTAAATATTTTCAAATATTTTTAATTTTTCTCTTTTTATTTTTATTCTTTTCTTTATTCTTTTTCTTTTTTTTGCTCATTTTCTTCCTCCAGCCGGTCGCCGGAGCTCGGCGACCGGCCGGGCGAGGCCGGCGAGGTCGAGGTCGACCTCGCCGCCACCTCGCCGGGGCGCGGGGCGACCTCGCGCCCGCGGGCGAGGCCGCCCTCGAGGCCCGGGCGGCGAGGGCGAGCCCCGCCGCTCCTCCTCGCGCCGGAGCGGCGAGGTCGAGCCTCGCCGGCCGTGGGCGAGGCTCGACCCTCGCCGGATCCGGCGAGGGCGAGCCTCGCCCGCCCGGCGGAGGCCGCCCTCGAGACCCGGGGCGGCGGGCGAGCCCCGCTCGGCTCCTCCTCGCGCCGGATCCGGCGAGGGCGAGCCTCGCCCGGCCTTGGGCGAGGCTCGACCCTCGCCGAGGCCGGCGAGGGCGAGCCTTGCCCGCCCGACGCGAGGCCGCTCCCGAGGCCCGGGCGGCGGCGCGAGCCCCGCCAGCTCCTCCTCGCCGGATCCGGCGAGGTCGAGCCTCGCCGGTCGTGGGCGAGGCTCGACCCTCGCTAGATCCGGCGAGGGCGAGCCTCGCCGCCCGCGCGAGGCCGTCCTCGGGCCACGGCGAGGTGGCCGGCGAGGTCTCGACCTCGCCGGCCGTCGCCTCCCGGCGTCGCCGCCGAGCTCCGGCGACCGGCCGGAGGAAGAAAATGAGCAGAAAAAAAAAAAAAGAATAAAGAAAAGAATAAAAATAAAAAGAGAAAAATTAAAAATATTTGAAAATATTTAAAAATATTAAAATATTATTAAAAATTGTACACGCGTCACCAGACGTCCCAGGTCAAGAAAATCCGATCAAAATTGACCGGAAATGACTGAATTGGCACAACATAAAAAGGTTTAGGACTAAATCGGCACCAAAAAAAGGTTTAGGACTAAATCGGCACAAAGCCAAAAGGTTTAAAACTTTTTTGGCACTTTTCCCCAAAAAAGGACATGACCGTTTTTCTTCCTTTATTTTCCTTTTATTCGTCGATTCTTTTCATTAGGTGGGTCACTATTGATTCGATAATCCATGCGATGTTTGAAAAAAAACATTACTTTCCAGAATTCTTATTCCTTTCCATCTTCCAATTGGAATATTTTCTCTTTACCTCCATTGCCAATGTAAAAAGTGACTTGCTCACACAATTTGAATATTGAGATGCAATACAAAACTAACTCTAGATATACATGACAATAACATTCATCTAACGATAAACGTGTAAATAACTTTCTAAAGAAATGTGGTGGACACAACGGTGATTATTCTTTTCCGTTGCCTTTGGCGTAAGAAAGGGCCTAAGAGGCTAAGCCGAATGGACAAAATTACTTAAGAACTCATTTGGGTCCAGTCATTAGAGCCACCGATTCGCTAGGCTCGTTTCCGCTCAATTGGAAATGGACTATGTACCATTATTGTCATTGAGAATGAGACAATCCCATAAGGGCCCTACTTGTTTGGATCCAAAGCACTTATTAATGGATGAGTTTTTGTCTTGCATTTTCTTGGGCTCTACCGTTGGGGGTCCAGTTGGGACCAATGATGTAAAGTTCATTCTCTTCTAAATCCCATGCAAGGTTCCTAAAATGGATCCACTCCTATCAAGTTCCTAATACATAGTTTGGTTGGAGGAATTAGGAGGGAAGAGAAATGATTTTGAAAAGCGCAATATTGTGTTGGATGAAGGGAAAGAGAATGAGAAAAATAGATCAGGAGGAAGTAAAGATAAATTAGGAGGGATTGGTAAATTTGAATGGAGGGATTTGGGTGCAAATATACAAACATTTTTCACAATTTCAAGGGGGTTTGCTTGAGTCACAACGGCGTTCATCTTGCTCACTCGAGGTAACCTGAGGCTTGGGTTTGAATAACTCCATTTGCACAATCTCGGGGCCACTTCCAGTAACA
The DNA here is from genome assembly GCA_014182375.1 of Eucalyptus virginea. Lineage (NCBI taxonomy): Eukaryota > Viridiplantae > Streptophyta > Magnoliopsida > Myrtales > Myrtaceae > Eucalyptus > Eucalyptus virginea. The sequence continues at coordinate 55,568,100 of CM024520.1, forward strand.
CAGGGTTATGTGCCTGCAATAATTACTCAGTGTAAATTAGTCGGGTGTTCAAAGAGCATTGGACACTCATTACTATAAAAGAAAGACAAAAAAAAAAAAAAAAAAAAAAAAATCCTTCTTTCTCACTTATTTCTTAATTTTTATTTTTTTTCTAAATGCATTCCAATTGACATTATAACCCAATCTTTCAAACCGGTTCTCCTCTTTTTCTCTCATAATTATTTGAATTATTTTTTCCTTTCTCGTCACTACTACCAAGCATTATGTTGGTGAACGAGTATTTCTAGAGATTTATGATTGTCGACTCCCCATCTTCTAAATACGACTTATCAAAAGCAAAGACCAAAGTCCTTTGGTCATGTACTCTCTTCAAATAAATCTTCGCATTTAGGTATCACAACACAAAGCACATTGTCGACTTTTCCTTTTATCTATTGCACTTTCTATGATCTAGTTTCGACACACATAACTCTCGTGTTCTAATATCTAAAACATACACATTCCATCATAAGATTTTCCAGTAAAATAACCAACTCCATTTTTAGATAGATAAACAAAGGGAGAATTACCAAAAAAATGTCTTAAACCTATTGTAATTATGTCAATTTAGTCATGAACTTTTTTTTAAAACAAATTCAATTCTAAACCTTTTATATTTATATCAATTCAATATATTTGGCCAATTTTGGCTGATCGGCATTAACGTGTACAATTTTTTTTAATAATATTTCATGTTTTGAATTTTTTATTAATCTTTTCTTTTCTTTTTTTTTTTTTTTTCCCCTCTTTCTTCCTTTGACCGGTCACCACCGGCCAAAGACGAGGGTTAGCAAGGTCAACCTCGTTGGCCTATGGGGAGACTTGCCCCCATGGCCACTAGCAAGGATGAGTCTCACCTAGTCATGACAAGGCTGGCCTTGCTGTTGCTAGGTGAGGCTTCACTAGATCTGGCAAGGCTCAGCCTCACCCAAGCGGGTGTGGGCCTTGCCCTCGCCAGTGGCCGGTGGTCACCACTGGTTTGCCATTGATTTGAAATTTGAAAGTTTACAGTATACAATTCATCAATTGCTAGATTAGGAGCATGAGTCTAGACCTCATATGAAAAACTCTTTTACAAACTGGCCTTTTAATAATAAAAAAACACGTTACAATTTAGGTGTACGTTGGTCGGCGTGACTTCTGCAACTTTTGCTGCCATGTGAGCCCCTGTTCCTCTTGTATCATGCGGGGCGGTACATGGACCTACGGTGGTAACTTTAGCATCCCAAACGACTTTCACGTGCACGTTCGTCAGCTGACTGTAGGGACAAAACCAGTGGTTGGTGGCGAGTCGCACCACCGGGACGTCGAACCTCAATCACTGATTTTGGGGCCAAATGTCATCTCGAGGTCCCCGCCCATCACGCGCATTCCCCACGTCCCCGAGAAAGTACGTGATTCTATCGGACACAACACGAGTTGGTTTGATTTTTTTACGTTGGCGTTTCGCGCGATGATGACGTCTCTTTTGCCCGTTCTTGGACATCACGACGCTTCGTCGGGTCTGAAAATGCAAGGGCTTGACGACGCCGGAACGAAGTCATGGTCCACGAAAGCGTGGCATCCCACTTAAATCGCGTAGAAGGTTGACCCCACGGCTGCACTCAGAAATTAGCCCGCCACCATCATCTGAAAATGCAAACGCCAGTGTAAAAAATCAGGCAGTGCAACCACCGCGAAGGAACGGGAGGTCGTCGTCGTCCTCCTGTTTCCGTAATTGGAAAGCCGTATTACTTTAAGCATGTTTGAAATATGAATCGCGGAGGCGGCTACCTGATCCGCCACTTTCCTCGCTCGCCACTCGCCCTTTTCCTGCTTTTGACTTTTGCTCCCTTCGCTTCCTTCCTTCCTTCCTCCTCTGCTCCTCTCTCATATTATTATAAGGTTTTAAACCAACCTAGAATTCAGCCGTACTCGCTTGTATGCATGCAACACATTATATGTTGGCTCAATCATCAACGCTGTCAGATTCTCGTGGATTTTTTTTGAACTAACAGATTCTCGTGGATCACAAGCAACAAATAATGTATCGTTCAATCCACGTCGGCGCCCATGCGATGCATGCTCCACCATATTCTTTGGCGCATTATTTATTTTTATAGTAAGAGTGACATCCACGTTTCTTCTCGTGTCGTAGAAATATATTCGAAAGAAACGAATGTATCATGTAAATTTTCCCGAATTTTTCATTATTTATCTCTTTTACTTGATTTCATACTCGTTTGCTTCACACTTTCATCTTAATTTAGGTATGATTTTTCGTAAATTTATTTAGACATGAGAGTGTTTTTATGATATGGGTCGGGTTGAAAACATATACGCAACTCATGTTGGTCTCATCAGGCGTGATAATTAGGGTTCGGATGATCATCCACGAGGAAAGCTACTTTATTTTCTGACCTTTAACTCAAAAAGATGGGATCTCCAATGAACGAGGGTGGCTTGTGGATGTGGAGAAATGGGCGGCTGCTGACCAACCCTTTAACCGAAAAATGAAATCGGAAAGACGATCATCACGACGCATATGCGGCAACTGAACGTGTGCATCATGGTTTTGCACTCTCTTTTAGTGGTCACGACACGTAGCCCCATCGACATCGTCTGTTTTCTCCATTGGCTGCTCGTGGGTAATCTACAAGAATGAATTCTATCTGGTTGAGTTGCGTACCCCAAAGTTGCATGGAAGCCTTTGTAATTTGCACACGATAAAGTTGTCTTGTAATGACTCGAGAGAACGAGAGGGGAGTGGACTTTTACCCGACACCGAACGTCGATGCCTCATTTTCGTACTCTTCGCCTTGCTCGGCGCGGACTCCTTACAAATTGTCACGCCTTATTAGATTTTTTTTTTTTTTTTTGTGCGGGACATGCTTATGGTGTTGATTGAGTCAATATCTCATTATCTCCTTTGAAACTTATAGTCGTCTAAGTACTTGGTTAATTTCTTTCTCTCATAGCATTTAACTGATGATAATCCGCCATGGAATGGGGCCAATGGAGCTAGCAACAAACATGGGAACGATTGTCTAAAAAGCTCTAAACCTATTGTACAACGACCAATTTAGTTATAAGCTTTTTAATTTTGTTAATTTAATCCTAAATCTTTTGATGATTTGCCATTGTAGTTCTCTCGGCCAATTTTGATCGGAAATCACCAATATAGATGTTGGCCTCCTTATATAACATAGCTAGCATTAACATTAACAATTTTTATAATTTTATAATTTTTTTTGAAATATTTTCCTTTTCTTATTTTTCCTTTTTTCTTCTTTTCCTATTTCTCTTCGCTATCCTGATTGGCAAAGGCCAACAAAGGAAAATAGGAAAAAAGAAAAAGAAGGAAAAGGAGATAAAGAAAAAAATAAAAATAAAAAATCTGAAATTTTTTTTTTAAAAATTGTTCTCTTTGTCAGCCGTGTCACGTGAGACAACTGGAGTGTACGTCAATAATTTCTAGTTAAAATAGGTCAAATGAACTACATTGACAAAGTATTAAAAATTTATGAATAAATTAACGTAATTAAAAGGTTTAAAGTTGAATTCACTGCATACAATAATTTTTAAATTTTTTAAACAATTATCCCAACGGACATGTATACAAGTGAAAGTTGCAAAAGGGTACTTGGCAGCTATGGAAGCCTTCGTGTCGTGTCCGACACTCCGACACGTGTCCGACACGCTCCAACACGTCCCGACGACACATTCCGACACGCGGTCAACGAGTGTCGAAAAATTCGACATGTGGTCAACTCTCTCCAACACGTTCGACACGCGAGTCCAGAATTCGACACGCAATTTTGACACGCGAGTCCAGAATTCCGACACGCAATTCCGACACGCACGGGGTCAATTTTAAAAATTTCTAATACTTGTGGGGTCAAAATATAAATATACACAAAAGAAGTAATAAAAATGCTACAAATATACATGCACGGGGTCAATTTTTTTTTTTCAGTTTTATTTTTTTTAGAATTGTTTTAGTTTTTTAAAAAGTTTTTTACTATGAAAGAAGTAATAAAAAATGCTATATATGATAAATAAACAAATTTAAAAATATCATTTCAGCATTTTTCTTTAAACAATGTTTCTTTCCTCTAAGTTTTATGTATTATTATAACAAATTAAAATAATGAATGATATTATTTAATATTTTCCGTGTAAATTAATTCTAGGCTATTTTTATTATTATACATAAAAATATATTTAATAGATAACGTGTCGGAACGTGTCGAAATTATCTATTTTTAAGAAATGACGTGTCGGCGTGTCGTGTCGTGTCGTGTCGCGTGTCGCGTGTCCGTGTCGGTGCTACATAGCTTGGCAGTAGTAATGGACACGCATCTTCACTTTTGCGGGAATATAAGCGCGGAGAGTGGAAACCATGAAACCTGAAGATCTTCAGCTTCTTCCCCAGAAAAGGACATGACCGTTTTACTTCCTTTATTTTCCTTTCATCCATCGATTCTTTTCATTAGGTGGGACACTATTGATTCGATAATCCATGTGATGTCCGAAAACAAACATTATTCGACAATTCCTATTCCTTTCAATTTTCCAATTGGAATATTTTCTCTTTTATCTCCATCGCAAATATAAGAAGTGACTTGTTCATCATTTGACTCTTGACTTGTGGTACAAAACCAACTCCAAACACACATGACAATAATATTCATCTAAGAAGTGACTTGTTCATCATTTGACTCTTGACTTGTGGTACAAAACCAACTCCAAACACACATGAATATAATATTCATCTAACGATAAACATGTAAATAACTTTTCCCAGGATGGTGGTGGACATAATGATGATCGTTCTTTTCCATCCCTTTTGGTGTAAGAAAGGGCCTAAAAGGCTAAGCCAAATTGACAAAATTACTCAAGAACTCATTTGGGTCCAGTCATTAGAGTCACCAATTCACTAAGCTCGTCTCCGCTCAATTGAAAAAATCTTCTTCCTTTTTTTTTTTTTTTTTTCTGCATTTCCAAAAATTCAGGCTTTTTCATACTAGGCCCACTAAGGGCGCGTTTGGAACGTTTATTCTTTTTTTTGTTAGGGAAAACAAAAAAAATGTTTATGTTCCGGGAACAATTTTTGAACAAAAGAACGCGTTTGGTAACGTTTGGTCCGGGAATAAAAAATGAACGAAACACGTTTGGTAAATTTTTGACTTTTTTATTTCTTTTAATTTTTTAAACAATTTTATTTTATTTTTCACTTTTTCCTTTCTTTTTAATTTTTCTTTTTTCGGCCGGTCACCGGCCTCCGCGACCGGCCGACGGGGCCGGCAGCCTCGCCTTGGCCGGGCGAGCTCGGCCTCGCCCCAGATCCGGCGAGGCCGAGCGTCGCCGCCCCGGCGAGGCCGAGCGTCGCCGGATCTGGGCGAGCTCGAGCTCGAGCTCGCCCGGCCATGGCGAGGCTCGGCCTCGCCCGCGCCGCGCGCCTCGCCTCGCCTCGCCTCGGGGGGCCGGCGACGCTCGGCCTCGCCGGGATCTGGCGAGGTCGAGCCTCGAGGCCCGGTCGCCGGCCATGGCCGAGGCCGGCGACCGGTGAAAGAAAAAAGAAAAAAAGAAGAAGGAAGAGAAAGAACAAAAATCCAAGAAACGTTTCTTCATTTATGTTTTTGGAAAACAACAAATTGTTGTTTTTTTTTTCGTTCCTATTTCGTTAAACAAAAAAAAAAAAAAGGAACGCAACCAAACGCGTTTTTTTTTTTTTCCTAAGACACTTTCCGTACAGAAGTGTGCCGGAAACACTTTTTGGAGTGTTTCCATGCACACCCTAAGCAAATGGACTTTACCATATTTGTCATTGACAATGAGACAATCCCATTAGGGCCCTACTTGTGTGGATTCAAAGCACTCATTATTAGATAGATTTTTGTCTTGCATTTGCTTGGGCTCGAGCGTTGGGGGTCCAGTTGGGACCGACAATGTAAGGTTCACTTTCTTCTAAATCCCGCCTAAGGTTCCTAAAATGGATCCACTCCTATCAAGTTCCCAGCACATGGTTTGGTGGGAGGACTTAGGAGAGAAGAGACGATCTTGTGTTGGATGAAGGGAAAGAGAATGAGAAAAAAGATTAGGAGGAAGTAAGATTACTTAGGAGAGATTGGTAAATTTGAATTTAGGGATTTGTGTATAAAACACCAACTTTTTTCACAATTTCAAAGGAGTTTGCTCAAATCTTAAGCGCGTTCATCCTCCTCACTCAAGGCAATTTGAGACTTGGCTTCGAATAACCACGCTTACACATTCTCGGGGCCACCTCTAGTGGCATAGGACTATGTGCCTGCAACGATTACCTAGTGTAGATTTCTTGGGTGTTCGAAGAGTATTGAACAATCATTACTATAAAAAGGAAGATGGAGAGACTTGTTTCGTTCTTTCTCACTTATATCTTAATTTACATTTATTTCTAAATGCATTACAATTGACATTATCGCTCAATTTTTTCAAATTGGTTCTCCTCTCTTCTCTCGTAATTTTTTGAATTATTTTTTTCCTTTCCAATCACTTTCATCAAACACTATGTCGATGAACGAGTATCTTTGGAGATGTATCTTTGGAGATTTGCGATTGTCAACTCTCCATCCTCCTAAACACAACTTATCAGAAGCGGAGACCAAAGTCCTTAGCTCATGTAATCTCTTCAAATGAATCTTAGCGTTTAGGTATCACCACACAAAGCAAGCTGTCATTTTTTACTTTTATTTATTGCACTTTCTATGATCTAGTTTGGAGGGACATAACTCGCGTGTTCTAATGTCTAAAACGTACACATTCCATCATAAGATTTTCCAGTAAATTAACCAACTCCATTTTTTAGATAGATAAACAATGGGAGAATTACCAAAAAAAGTTCTAAACCTATTGTAATTGTGTCAATTCAGTTATAAACTTTTTTTGGTCAATTCAATCCTAATTTTTTTGCATTTTTATCAATTTAGTATATTCAGTTAATTTTGGCCAACCAGTGCTAGTATGAATAATTTTTTTTAATAGTATTTTGTTTTTTGAATTTTTTTATTAATATTTTCTTTCTTTTTTCTCCTCTTTCTTCCTTTGGCCGCTCACCATCGGCTAGAGCCAAAGGCAGACGAGGTCAACCTTGCCGGTCACTAGCAAGGACGAGCCTCACCTAGCCATGGCAAGGCCGACCTCGTCGTTCGCGTGAGGCTAAGTGGGGGCGGGCCTCGCCCTCGCCATCGCTAGTGGCCAACAGTCGTTACCGGTTTGCCATCGTCTTGAAATTCCAGAGTTTACAATATACGATTCACCAATTGCTAGATTAAGAGCGTGGGTCTAGAGCTCATGTAAAAAAGTCTTACAAACTGACTTTTAATCAAAAACACGTTTAAATTTAGGTGAACGTTGCTCGGCGTGACTTGTGCAGCCTTTGTTCCTCTCGCATCATGCAGGGCAGCACATGGACCTATTACGGTGGCACCTTTTAGCACCCCAAACCAACTTTCGCGTGCACGATCGTAAGCCAGCTGTAGGGACAAAAACTGGTGATTGGTGGCGAACCGCGCCACCGCGACGAACCCCGACCACTGATTTTGGGACCAAATGTCATCTCAACGGCCCTCGCCCCCCATCACGCATTCCCTACTCCCTCGAGAAAGTTCGTGATTCTATCGGACACAACGCGAGCAGGTCCAGTATTCGACACCGGCGTTTCGCACGATGATGACGTCTCTTTTGCTTCGTCGGGTCTGAAAATCCAAAAGGATTGACGACGCCGGAACGAAGTCATCTTCCACGAAAGCGTGACACCCCACTTGAATTACATAGAAGGTCAACCCCACGGCTGCACTCGGAAATTAGCCCGCTGCCCGCCACCATCATCATTGTTTCTGCGGACTTTCCATTCATGCGTTGTTTGGCTTATCACATCGCTAAAAACGATAGGAAAATTGATCATAAAATCTTAAACTCATTATAATTTTACTAATTTAGTTATAAATCTTTTAATTATACCGATTGAATCATAAATTTTTTCACATTTTATCAATTGGGTTCATCCGACCAATTTCTGCTGAGAAATCGCTAACGTGGATGCTAATTGTCCTATGTGACATGACCGGTAATGACGCGGATAATTTTAATATTCTTCAAATTTTTTGTTAACTTTTTATTTTTCTTTTCTTTTATCTTTTCTTTTCTTCTATTTTCCTACTTTACTGCTTTCTTTATCCTTTTTTCCTCCGCCGGCCATTACCGAGCCTTGTCAAGGACCTGCCTAGCTTGGAGAGGCCGGCCCTCGCCCGAAGCCGGTGACTTTCGTGGGCCATGCCTTTTCCTACTTTTGACTTGTGTTCCCTTCGCTTCCTTTCTTCCTCCTCTGCTCCTCTCTCGAGTTATTATAAGGTTCCAAACAACCTATAATTCAGTTGTACTGGTTTGTATGCATGCAACGCAGTACTTATTGGCTCAATCATCAAAGCTGTTAGATCCATGTGGACCCAAAGCAACAAATAAGGTATCATTCAATTCACGTCATGTGGACCCAAAGCAACAAATAAGGTATCATTCAATTCACGTCAAGCCCCACGCGACGCATGCGACGCATCATTTAATTTTATAATAGGAGTGACGTCTACGTTTCTTCTTCCGTCGTAAAAATGTATTCGAAAGTAATGGATGTATCATATAAATTTTCCCAAGTTTTTCATTATTTACCTCTCTTACTCGATTTGAAAATGCAAACGCCAGTGTACAAAAATCAGACAGCGCAACCACCGCGAAAGAATGGGGGGGGGTCGTCGTCCTAATCCTGTTTCCGTAATTGGAAAGCCGCATTACTTTAAGGATGTTTGAAATATCAATCGCGGAGGTTGAAGCCGCCTCCACCTGTTCCGCCACTTTCCTCGCTCGCCCCTCGCCACTCGCCCCTTTTCCCACTTTTGACTTTTCTTCCCTTTGCTTCCTTCCTTCCTTCCTTCCTCCTCCGCTCCTCTCTCGTATTAAAGTTCCAAATTGCCTAAGAATTCAGCGTTTGCTCGTTTTGTAAGCATGCAACACAGGGTGTGTTGCCTCAATCATCAATGCTGTCATATTCATGTCCTCGCAAGCAACAAATAAGATATCATCCAATCCACGTCAACCCCCGTGCGATGCATGCACCGGCATACTATGCAGCATTTCATTTCATTTTTATAATCGGACTGAAATCCGCGTTTCTTCTTCTGTCGTAAAAATATATTCGAAAGTAAATGATGTATTGTATAAATTCAATTGTACTCGTTTATCAGCATGCAATATAACATTTATTACCTCAATCATCAACGTTGTCAGATCAATGTTGATCGCAAGTGACAAATAAGATATCATTAAATCCACGGGGCGCCCCATGTGATGCATGCTCTGGCGGACTCTGTGGCACGCCATTTATTTTTATAATTGGAGTGAAATTCACGTTTCTTCTCTTGTCATAGAAATGTATTTGAAAGCAATAGATATATCGTGTAAATTTTCCCAGTTTTTCATTATTTATCTCCTTCACTTGATCTCATGCTCACTTGCTTTGCACTCTCATCTCAATTTAGATATGATTTTTTGTAGATTGAGTTAGATATGAGAGTGTTTTTACGAAATGAGTCGGGTTGGATATAAGTTTTTAGATTTGTATTGCATGGAAAATGATCAAAACAAATTAAATGAATTTATTTAAGACTACCGATTTTTCGATCCGATTCGATCCATCAATTTCACAGGTCCAATCTTAGGTGTGATGGGGCTTTTATCAAAGTCATATGCTTGTCTATGTTCCACAAGAACTAGAAAAAAATGAGGTGGAAGATTCGTGCTCCACACCTTGACTAGTGACTTCGCTAGTCACCGTGAATTTTCCCCGACATTGCCTCGTACTTGAACTGAACTTTCCAAGGAACCTAAGATAGAGAGTAAAAAAAAGGCTGAAACTAGTCTGGCGGGTTACGTCTTATTTGAATGTTGACTTAGACAGAAGACCCCGCTCGAAGACAAAATGATTGATTGATTGCTCGAGGGTGAGGACAGATTTTTCTTTTTTTTTTTACTTAGGGTGAGGACAGATTAGCAAGCAGTATTATTACCTCATCAGTAGGTTGATTAGACGAGTACTAATCCATCTCTCCTTTTCGTCGAGATCGCATTCCCATCAGGGGGAATATAAAATTCAAGTTAAATAATTTAATTCCCATCTCCGACCGTCCTTAGAACTGTATAAAATAAGCATGGGATGGATGCCTTCGTTCTGATAGATATGCGATTCATTCACCAAACCTGCAAGACTTATTGGCCTTTCCACATTGCTTGGGGAAGTCGCGACGACTGGTTTATTATAATGTGTTATCATAAAGAAAACGGGAGGGGTAGCTTCACACTGGGCCGACCGGGATAATAGACGAAGGCATTAAGAGACTATTAGAGTCTTGAGACGAGTATATTTTTCCCAACATATGGGTCCTCCCTCTCGAACATTGGGAAAATTTTCCAAATAGTTCTAAATTTATTGTCTTTTTGTATATTCTGTTTTAAATTTTTAAATTTTATTAATTAAGTCTTGAATATTTTTACGTTTTGGCAATTGGATCTATCCGGCCAATTTTAGTTTGAAATTACTGACGTTAGTGCTGATTGGTATAGATGTGGACAATTTTTATATTTTAAAATTTTATTCATCTTTTTTTCTCTTCTTTCTTTGTCTTTTTTCTTTCTTCCAAACCCAATGAGGGTTGGCCAACCCTTGTCAGTCGCTAGGTGAGGGTTGCGATTACCAGCAAGGGTTGTGGCCCTTAACCTTACCAGTCCTGGTAGAATAAAAAGGAAAAAAAGAGAGAGAAAAGAAAAAAATTATAAAAAATTTCTACATCAATGCGTTTGTCCTACGTGATGATGCTAGCGTCCATGTTAACAATTTCTGATCATAATTGGTCGAATTGTCTCATTTGGTAAAATGTGAAAATATTTCGAACTCAATTGATATAATTGAATAGTTTACGATTCAATTGACAAAAAATGTAATAGGTCTATGACCTTTTGGACAATTTTTCCCTCTAACATTATATGACTATTTAGTAGTTTTCAAATATCACTAATCTCTATCTCCACAAAATCTATTTAAAGTAGTAAGTTAAGAGCATACTTGGTGAACTGGCTCATCTTGTCGGATCAATGTTGTAATACAATCCTTTAGATATCACCAAGTCCCAAAGGAGAAAGGTTTAGAAGAATAACTGAGAGGACATCATGGAAGTTGGGAAATTTTTACTCTTCTCCGGACTCTTGGTTATTATCCAATTCCATCTCGCCTTATATAGCTGAGGTTGACGGTAAAGCAGATGATATTTCATTAAATGGTACGGCCTACAAGGCTACAAAGCATACAATGCAGACCTATCAAACTGACAAAAAGTCGAAGAGATTCGGCACAGACCAATAATACAACAAGTTCTGTAACTTTATTAAAATAGTCAAGCGAACTCTAAAAGATTCCCCCACTTATTGATGGATTCATAATTTCATGCTATGGTTGGAGATATAACGTTCAACTACTACATCTCTAAGATTATTAACAATTTCAAAAATTGATTAACTTATTTACGAGAAAGATTCTTATCAGGTAACTTCAAGACCATTTCACCAGATAGAGCTCTAATTTGATTTATTCAAAGTCTTCGACAACTCAGAGACGACTTCCTATTAAGAAATGAATATTAACTTTCGACTTCGCAATGAATTTGTTATAGAAAATGGAAAAGATCACGAACTTTCCCCTTCTATGTCCCTTCCGAAACCGCTATTATAAATGGCCCCGGATGTAGTCTCTGAAACGAGCACACTACTACATACATCCCCTAGCGATTTCTAGATAACACCGCTCCAATTCTCTATAATTCTGCACTATGGTTCGTCAAATGAAGATGGTGGACGAGGTCCCCGGCTGGCTCCGTGTCTACGAGGACGGCTCCGTCGACCGGACGTGGACCGGGCCGCCGGAGGCCAAGTTCATGGCCGAGCCCGTGGCCCCCCACGAGGAATTCATCGACGGGGTCGCCGTCCGGGACGTCGTGACCGACAGGAAGTCGGGCCGCCGCGTCCGCATCTACCTGCCGGAGGACATCCCGGAGGCCGACTCAGCCAAGCTCCCCGTCGTCCTCCACTTCCACGGCGGCGGCTTCTGCATCAGCCAGGCCGACTGGTTCATGTACTACAACGCCTACACCAAGCTGGCCGCCTCGGCCCGGGCCATATGCGTCTCGGCCTACATGAGGCTGGCCCCGGAGAACCGGCTGCCCGCGGCCATGGACGACGCCTACGCGGCCCTCGAGTGGCTCGTCTCGGTGGCTCGGGGCGAGTCCCGCGAGCCGTGGCTCCAGGAGCACGCGGATTTCAGTAGGGTTTTCCTCATTGGAGACAGTTCGGGAGGCAACGTGGTGCACGAGGTCGCTCGCAGGGCCGGGGAGGCGGAGGACTCGGGGCCGGTGAGGTTGGCCGGGGCGATCCCGATCCACCCGGGGTTCGTCCGGGCGGAGCGGAGCCGGTCCGAGCTGGAGCAGCCCGAGACGCCGTTCCTGAATCGGGCCATGGTGGACAAGTTCCTCAGCTTGGGGCTGCCCGAGGGCGCGACCAGGGACCACCCGCTGACGTGCCCGATGGGGCGGGCGGCGCCGGCGTTGGAGGGGCTGAGGTTGCCGCCGGTGCTGTTCTGCGTGGCGGAGAAGGACCTGGTGTTGGACACCGAGATGGAGTTCTACGAGGCGATGAAGGCGGCGAACAAGGAGGTGGAGCTGCTGGTGAGCCGCGGGATGACGCACAGCTTCTACCTGAACAAGATGGCCATCGACGCGGACCCCGCCACGGCCGAGGAGACCGACCGGCTCATGGCGGGCGTCACCGAGTTCATCAAGAAGCACTGAGCGGAATCAAAAACCCGACGAATAAAAAGTGGCGAGGAATATAGCAAAGATACGTTCTTGGGGTTGTCTTCATGTCGTCCAGTGATTTTTTTTTCTTTTAAATTTTCCCATTCGTCTGTTCGCTGCAATGCAAAGAAGATAAAAAGACCAAAAAATAATAATAATAATAATAATAATAAGGTTTATGTTCGCCGGGAGTGCATTATAATTTTCTCAGTGGGGGGAGCCACGGTGCAGTGTAAGACTTTTCGTTGACTGGTAGTAAAGATTTACCTATGTGATCGTGTTATGGCAACGCCTTGTCGTCTCTGTTCCCACCACGAATCGAAAGCCGCCGCCAAATTGGTTTTGGTCTTTCGTCTGAAGCTTCGAATCGTGGGTTTAAACTTTAAACATTCTAACCGTGATATTAAAAATCAGATTGCTGCTTCAATTGATACAGTCATCTGTCTATCAAATTCACCGGTTATATGTTGATATTTTCAACCCAAATTAGTCAGAAAAAGATGGGTTTTGCGCATGAAAAGCAGCACTTCCACGACTTCCACTCCTCTCGTGTCGTGGGTAAAATATGATGATATTGATGGGACCCTGACCTGAGAAGTGCGGGGAGCCAATCATGATAGGGAGGCTCCAGTTTCAGGGCTGACGCGTCTGGCGTGATCGAGGCGCTGTCTTTTCGTCCGCTCGGACACTCCACTCGACTCTCGTTTTCCCCATGGTGTCAGCAAAACGAGATCTTGTCGAGAGGCGGATCTCTTCGTCTTATCTCCCCCACCGGCATTTGACGGAAGGCAATTAATGAATCGTACGCTCTAGTAGCTCGAATATTTCCACAGTTTTCCAGGCGGAGCGGACGCCACGCGGCAGGGGGCTGCACCTGCTCTTGGTCGTAGCCGCTTAAGGGAAATTAGAATTAAGAACCATTCGGGTTTTAATGGTTCTTAATTCGTCGCAGCTTTTCGCGATTCGCTGACCCGATCCGACGAAATCTTGACATCGTGTTGAAACGCGTCTTGGCTTTTGAAGTGTAGGCCTGACCGTGCCGTTTTCGTGCATGCCTCCACGTGTACGATCCTCCTCCACCCCCCTGTGCGGGTCGGGTCGGGTCGGGTCGGGTCGGGTCGGGTAGCGTGGCTTTACTCAGCGTTCCCCTGTTTCTCTCCATCGTTCTCGTCCGTCGCTTGTCGCGCCGCCATTTCCGCCGCCGCCGTCGTCGTCTCGTGCCGATCTTCGTTAAGTCTTCCCCCCCAAATCGCGGTCGCTTCCGTTTCTGGAAGACGCCTCTCCTGCCTTCTTCGCTAATTCCGACCGTCGTTCCGGTGAGCATCTTCGCTGTTGCTCCTCCCTTCTTTTTTCTCTGCTCCGATTGCACGAAAACCCTAATCGCCGTCACTGACCTCTTCCATCTCCGTCGTCTCCGATCGAGGTCGACTCTGGCAACTCTCAGGTGGTTCCCCGCCCCGCCTCTGTCTCGCGAATTATGGTGTCGGAAGTTTGTTCTAGGATCACTCTTCCATGATATCGTTTCGTGCATGTTTGTCATCTGTGTCGAACTAAAGTACTGGCCCGAATGCGCTTTGATATTGTCGGATTTCGTGCCGATCATCTTGCTTTTGACAGCCTTCGTCTTATAGCGTTGGCGATATGCTTGATTTGTAGTGTCCCCGGTGATCAATTCGCGGATTGCAATTAGCTCAATTGGTCATCTTGTGGGGAAACAATTGTCCCATGGTTGCTTCTGAATATACCATGGACAGCAAAGATCACATCCCTGAGGAAGCAAAGAAGATGTTGCAGTCGTTGGCTTCCGAGTGGGATGATGTGCTCGATTCAAATGCATTACAGGTGATCCGACTTAAGGGTGCCATGACCAATCAAGTCTTCCAAATAAAGTGGCCCGCCAGAAAGGATGGAGTGCCACGAAAGGTCCTAGTTAGGATTTATGGTGAGGGTGTGGACGTGTTCTTCGACAGGGAAAACGAGATCCGGACTTTTGAGTTTATGTCTAAGCACGGGCAGGGGCCTCGTCTGTTGGGTAGGTTCTCTAATGGGCGAATTGAAGAGTTCATCCATGCACGGGTAATTCTCTTCCCTATCTAGGTAGATTCTCGGGCATTCAACTTAGGAAGGAACGCATTATCATGGTCCTCAGGGATTTAAGATGATGTTGATGTTGCTAGTTATAGGATTTAGGATTTAGGATTTGGAGTTTTGATGCGCTGATGGGATCTTTTATAGATGGATATAAGAAGTGCTTAAACTGTTGTTTCAGAATCAATTTGTCAGATATATGCCAAGGTCAGATATTTCTGTTAGCTTTTAGAGTCTTCACTGGTGTTTCAGTATCATAATTATTGAAAATTATTTGGATTGTTACACCGATTAAGATACTTGGGGTTGTGGACAAAACACGAAGTACCTTTATTCCTCAAAGGACATGTCATGGGCAGAATTTGAGTACAGTAGTGCTCTGCTTGGGCATCACTTCTTTTTTATCATCATGTTGATGAATGATTCTCGAACAAAATCATTCGTAAAATCATAAGGACAGATCTGCTGTTCGAGAATCATTCGTAAAATCATAAGGACAGATCTGCTTAGTTTCATGTCAATCATAGCTCGACAAAAGTTTTTCTTGTGTCACTTGGTAGTTGGTATGATGTCGCTTTTTTGGAAATCAGGTGCATGTTATTTATCACCTACATCAGAGGTTTGTAAATAGTACTCTTTGCCAACTTGAAATCAAGAGAACGTGGGCAGAATAAGCTTCTTTTAAATTTGTTAATCTTATTATTTGTACATAACAACAAGAGTTGAAAACTAAGCTTATCTTAATTTGTGGATTACAGACGCTTTCAGCTCCTGATCTGCGTGACTCTGAAATTTCTGCTCATATAGCGGCTAAAATGAGGGAATTCCATACTCTGGATATGCCCGGTCCAAAGAATGCTGTTCTCTGGGATAGACTAAGGTATTCATTTCTCTTGTTGCCTAAAAGAGGTGTTCCATTCTTTTCTTGTAACTCATGCCTTTGGGGAAGAGTATGTGTGACTACTTTATGTGTCTCACTCATATGTAATTTCTATCTCAAGACCTAGCTAGAATAAATTCTAACTTTGATATTAAGAATGTCAGTGGAAAGAAAGTGATCATCCATGCCCTTGTTAATGTTCCAGAAAGTGGCTGCAGGTGGCCAAGGATATGGCTACTTCGGAAGAAGCAAAGGCTGTAAACTTGGATGCCATTGAGGATGAAATTGTTTTGCTGCAAAGGGAGCTGGCGGGGAAGGAACATATAGGATTCTGCCACAACGATTTACAGTATGGTAACATAATGATGGAGGAAGACACTAAAGCAATAACCATTATTGTAAGATATTTTGCTGCATCCTTTTTTATTCATTTTGATGCCGGTATATAAGATTGCATTGTGAATACTGAAGTGTCAATGCCAATGAATAGTCGTGACACTAGTGCAGATTATACAGAGAAAAAAAATGTTTTTTACCTCATCCTTATGTTTTCTGCTCCACTACAACATTGCCCTTTTTCTTACAATAAAGAAATTTCCTTAAAATGAGCTCTCCTTCTTCATTTCCCATGTTGAAGCTGAACGGATAAGAAACTTCTGATAAGATTATTATTCCCATTTTTCTCCATCTTTTTCACCTCATCAGGACTATGAATATTCCAGTTATAATCCCATTCCCTTCGATATTGCAAATCATTTCTGTGAGATGACTGCTGACTATCATACCGAGACTCCTCATATTTTGGACTTCGGAAAATATCCCGGTGAGCAGTTTTTGTTTTTGGGTTCTCTGCTGTTGCTTCCTTGGTCATTATCTATCTCAAATAGAAGTTCTTTTTCTAAAACTATGACTGCTAACAGGTTTAGAGGAGCGCCGAAGATTTATACGAATATATTTGAGTCATTCAGGTATGATTCTTTATATGTCTCTTTGCGGTTTGCTGTTAGGCTTGTAGTCTAGGAAAAAGCATGTTAAGTTGCATTGCACTTTCTTTTTTTTCCTCCATTTTATTTTCTGTGCATGCCTTGTTGAATCTTTTTCGCAGAGCAAGATTGAGCACCGATTTATTGCTAAACCTATTGAAGCATTGTACTTTTAGGGCACACTGAACTAGCTCTTCAACATTTGGTTAAACAACTTAATTGGTGTATAATCTCTTCCTGCTTGTATGGGACAAGATGCAAAGTATGAATCTTTTCATCATCTGGAGTAAATATTTATCATGGTCTCTATTTGAACATGCTGAATTAATCTTTTAGACTTCAATGTGTGACCTGAAAGTGTTAAAACTTTGTGCAGGTCATGTGCCAAGTGAGGCTGAGGTAGAGCAGCTGGTCCAAGATGTTGAGAAGTATACGCTGGCGAGTCATCTATTTTGGGGCCTGTGGGGAATAATATCGGTAGGTACTTTAATGTTAGCCCTGATTATATCGCGAAATTTGTGGCTCACTGGTGGGAATGGCTATGCCAGCGAGACCAAGCATGGTCCTTATTAATGTGAAAGCCCTTTTATCGACACGTGATAACTAGAGTTTTGACTTTTGATGGCTGCTCTTAAAGCTTATTCAATATGCATGTGGTGCTCTTCTTTCTAATTACAATTATTTCCTGGCCCTCCTCTTTGGTTTTCAGGAGCATGTGAATGAAATTGACTTTGACTATATCGGATATGCAAGGCAGAGGTTTGAACGGTATTGGTCGACCAGACCCATTTTGTTGAGCTCACATGGAACTTCTCCCTCTGATGGTGCGACAGACAGCCAAACGTAGCCCCAAATTCTGAAAAATTTGTTAATTTTATTTGCAGTGCTGTACATACGAAACCGTGTAGAAGTACACTACCCCAGGTTTTTTGGCCCATAATGCATGGTTAGATGAGATTTATTAGGAAAAAAGAAAATAAAAAAGACATGGTGAGGTGAGGATTTTGCTTGTAATGAAAATGCCAATCTCTTGGGTAGCATTATCTTTGAACTAATAATGTAGGCATTATCTATCGATTGTGTATTTTTGTAGTTGTTTTGCAGTTTTGGTGTTAGTATCTCTCTTTTCGTATTTACTTTGTGAAAAGTCTTATCGTTAAACGTTTGGGCATTTGATGTCTTATCTTCTTGGTTGCCTTGCCCTTCTACCTCCACACATTCAGGTTTTTAGATGACATATACCTCGTCATGACACTTTTGACTTTTCAATTCATGCGCAAGAGCAAATTCGATTACCTCGTTGCTTTGCTTTCGCTATTGAAGTAGAGAGATAAGTCGTTTGAGAACTCCTTTTTGGGCCAAGGAGATCTGTAGTTTTAGTAGTTAGTGTTATCTCTGTTGCCTCTGCTATGCGTGCTTCGTCGTCTTTGCTGAGACGCAGAGTCCCTGCAGAATTAGAACGAAACGAAGCAATGGTTTGACTGAGCACGCTTGTTCTCGCGTTAAATTTCAGAGATTTTGTTCAGCAGCCGTCATGTGCTTGCTAAACATTTTTTATAAGAAAAGTTTGCCGGGTTCAACGTCAAGTTTCTAATCAGAACAAATATATAATCGATTTGGAATACATTTTCCTAAAAATATTTATTGTATCTCTTATAAAAATGAGTGAACGAAAAATAGTTTCATCATGTACGAAAATGTTTAGGCATAAATTGTTTTCGATAATAAAAAATATTTTCAATACACTAATTGATTAAAAAATATTTTTCAAATTATTTATTTTTAATTAATATCACAAAAACCTTCAAACTGAGACACTAATAACAAATTTACCATAAAATATTTTTTTAACCACCCGGAATCTTAAATTAATACGTGCATAACATATTTATTTTCCATTAATGTTCATTAAATATTGCTATTAAATTGCTCAATTGGATGCCTATGTAGCAAATCCAAGTGGATCAATTAACGGTTACATACCATAAATTAAAAAAAGAAAAATTGATATATACGTGACAAATTTGTCCAAAAATAATCTTTGAGTCATCAAAAACTCTAAACTGGTACACGTGTCATTAATTATAGTGAAAAGTTTACTCCACCAGGGCTCAATAGCCCTCGCCAATGCCCGACGAGGGTTGCAAAGCCTCAGCCTACCAACCCAACAATAAAAAAAAAAAAAAAAGAAGAAGAAGTAAGGAATGAAAAGAAAACAGACAAGAAAAAAGAAAGTAACAATATCAAAATTTCAAAATAATATTAAAAATTATCCACGCTAACATCAACCTTGCCACGTAACATAGCTAGTGTCCACTTTAGTGATTCTAGATGGACTTAATTGACAAAACATTAAAAAATTTAAAATTCAATTGACTCAATTAAAAGTTTTGAAATTGAATTGGTAAAAGTGAAATAGGTTCATGTGCTTTTTCATAATTTTCCTAATTATACCAATTTTTTTCCAATTGAATTGCAAAGCGATTTTGGATTAGCATGTCTCATCTAAATTATTTATCAAATTTATTTTGTTTAATCTCATTTGACGACTTTTCTTTTTTTAATCATTTCCAAATATGGCACCTTTAATTGCAAGATGTTGGAGTATCCACATATAAACACCAACCTGTTCCAAATGAGATTTTTACAACTCTTCCTTATAGAATTTCAATTTATCATCAATAGTATCGGGAGTTGTGGAGGATACTGTATTGTGCCAATACAATCAAGTCACTCCATTTGAAGCATGGCCAACAAAAGCTGATAATGTTTCTTAAATTTATTGTAATGACTATTGTGCAGTCCGACCAGCGATCAATGCCTGCCTAAGAAAACACTACGGAATAGACGTGCCAAACACTCGTGGGTCACAAACATCTTCACGAGATCCAACTTCATCATCACAAAATTCATTGGGCAATTCACTATCACACGGTACTTTTGATTATAGTGAATTACAACTTGCACTTAATCTAGACCTTAATAGAGAAAGTCCATAACTCCAACTTCGGAATTTACCCCAACCCTGCATTCCAATATCTTTCACCGATGTTTCGACAAGCTCTCATCAATCATTTAAAAGACAAAAGTCATCCGAATTAAATGTGAAAGTTGCTTTTGTTATAATTATGGTTAATGGATCAACGATAGCCAATAAATTAAGATACGTCTTTTCTGTTCACGTATCTCTTTTAGGATTCATGAATTTCCTAGATTCATGTATCTTTTAGTTCATGTATTTATTGAGTTTACGAATCTCTTGAATTCATGTGTCTTTGGATTCATGAATCTCTTGGATTCACGTATCTCTGTATTCATGAATTTCGTGGATACATGCGTCTATTTAATTCATGTATCTCTTCTGTACATTAACCAAAAATCTCTATAAATAGATGGGAGCATAGGGCTTCATTACGGTCTTTCGGTTTTGGTTTTTCTGACTTCATTCCAAAAAGACTTTGATATACTTTTCTACTCCTCTGATTTTTCTGAGTGTGCTGGTTCAATTGAACGGTTCGACTGAGTCATGTTTGCATAGTGCTAATCCAAACAAGTTCGAGGTATTGTAGCTTGAGAGGCATAGTTCGTGAATCTGCGGAGCACCTTTGGCAGGAACTAATCACCTTAAGGAGATTCGGATATCCGTACCTCACCTCCAATTTTATGTTATATCTTATTTTTTTCTTCTCCAAGAGTTGTAAGTTTACATAAAAAGAAGAATATTATATAGCTGTTATCGTCTTCTTTACATTGATGTTCTAATTACAACAAATAGTGTGTATTCTTTGGATTAATTTCCAACAATCTTAAGGCGATTAGCTCACTCACTGTTTGTTGTTCTTGTCAGATTATTGATATGGCTGAAAACAATCAAGTGTCATTCAATGTCCCGAATGTTTCAGGAGACTTTCCTATGGTCGATTCGACCGTTGCTATGGAAGATGTTCAACCCTCAAGGTCTGAATTTGTAGTAGCCAATGCTACGGGCCCTTGGGCTAATACCAATTTTGGTGGTGCGAGTACAAGTCATATGACTGGTATGCCTGGGACTGTTTTTCAGAACAGTATAGGCCAAATGGCTTTTGGCTCTGTTTCTGGAGGGATGGTTCAACCTCCAGTTACAGCTAATGAGAAAACCGGAGAAATTCACTGGAGTGAGCTTTAAACAGTGGCAGCAGAAGATGTTCTTCTATCTGATCATGCTCAATCTGACGAAATATTTATCGGAGGTGTGCTCGATAATTAGTCCAAATGAGCAAGATGTCACGACGCTCGGTGCGTTGGAGGCTTGGAAGCACGGAGATTTCTTATGCCGAAATTATATTCTTAACTGTTTAGTGAATTCTCTATATAACGTTTATTGTAATATTGAATCTACTAAACAGTTATGGGAGTCCTTAGAGAAGAAATACAAGACTGAAGACGCTGGCACCAAGAAATTTGTGGTTGCCAAATTCTTGGACTACAAGATGGTGGATTCTAAATCTGTCATGAGTCAGGTTCAAGAATTACAATTAATTCTGAGTGACATCTCTGCTGAGAAAATGATACTTAGTGAATCATTCCAAGTGGCAGCTATGATTGAGAAACTACCTCCGAGCTGGTCAGACTTCAAAAATTATTTGAAGCACAAACGGAAGGAGATGAGCTTAGAAGATCTCATTTTGCGCCTCAGAATCGATGAGGACAATAGAAGGAGTGCAAACCCTTCTATTGAGCCAAAGGCCAACGTTGTGGAATCTTCCAAATCCAAGCAAGATAGAGAAAGGAAGATGTCTTTTCAAGGAAAAGGCAAGCAGAAGGAACAGTTCCAGAAATTCCAAGGGATATGTTTTATATGCAACAAGCCTGGCCATCGTGCTAAGGATTGCAAGAAGCGCCCGAAAAAAGGCAAGAACAATGGTGCAGCCTAGCAACTGAATTTGACAGAACATGATAATATTGAGAGACTGTCTACTGTGGTAATGTCTGAAGCATCTCTGGTGTCGAACACTAATGACTGGTGGCTAGACACAGGTGCCACAAATCACATATGTGCAGATAAACATATGTTCAGGCTGAAGAAGACGAGAAGCTTTATATGGCTAACTCTGCATCAGCAAAGATTGTCGGTAGAGGAAAGGTGATCCTGAAGTTTACATCTGGCAAGGAGGTCGCCTTATTGAATGTGCTACATGTACCAGAAATTCGGAAAAACCTAATTTCTGGCCCCATACTTGTCAAGAAGGGTTTCAAAGTTGTATTTGAATCCAACAAATTTGAACTTTCAAAATGAGGGATGTATGTGGGGAAATGGTACTTGTGTAATGACCTGTTTAAGGCCAATGTGGCTGTCATTGATGTAAACTCAAAATATGTGTACCCAAAGACTATTAATAAAGAAAAGTCTTCAGTTTACACTATTGTGTCTCCTTATCTATGGCATGGTAGATTAGGACATGTAAACTATGGTGCAATGAAGAGAATAGCAAACTTTGGGTTAATTCCAAGATTTGAGTTAGATGCCCGTTACAAGTGTAAGACTTGTGTTGAGGTCAAGTTTGCCGAGAAACATTTCAAATCCATTGAAAGAACAAGTGAACCTCTACAATTAATCCATGGTGATCTATGTGATTTAAAGTTTGCATAAAGTAGAGGTGGAAAGTACTTCATCACATTTGTGGATGATTGTACTAGATTTTGCTATGTTTATTTATTAACTAGCAAAGATGAGACTATGAGCATGTTTGTCAAGTATAAAAATGAAGTTGAAAACTAACTTGATAAACGAATCAAAGTGCTTAGGTCTGATAGAGGAAGGAGAATACAGTTCAATCAATTTCAAAGAGTTTTATGCTAGTTTTGGAATAATTCTCCAAACGACTGCACCTTATACTTCACAACAAAATGAATTTGCTGAACGATTGAACAGAACATTAAAGGAGATGGCTAACGCCATGCTTTTGAGTTCAGGTTTACCTTAGTTTTTGTGGGGGGAGGCAGTTTTAACTGCAAATTTTATTCTTAATAAAATACCCCACAAAAGGCTAGGTAAAACTCCATACGAGTTATGGAATGAAAAGTTATCATCCTACAATTTTCTAAAAGTGTGGGGGTGCATAATGTGATCTATAACAGTAAGTCTAGACACATTTGTCGTAAACACAATACCGTAAGGTAGTTGCTCTCAAATGAAATCATTTCTTTTTACTTTGTAAAGTCAAAGGAAAATATTGCGGATCTGCTGACAAAAGGTTTGTCAAGAGAGCATATAAACTGCTCATCGGGGGGAATGGGTTTAAGAGCCTTAACCCAATAAAGAGATTCCAGGGTGGAAACCTAACCTATGCGATTGGAGATCCCATGGTCTAGGTTCAATAGGACAACGCAAATTCTGGAAACTCTAGTGTAAGCATTGTCTCCCATTCCTATGATGCAACAGTGCTTTCCTACAGCGTTATTAAGGGTACGCTATGCGTTTAATGATTCCTATAACTTGGAATATAACATCCAAGTAAGATATGGTAGGATGTCTTTAATAAGAATGCACTTATATGCATGGAGATGGCCAACTCTATGAAAATCTTTAAAGGCTAGATTTTCTAAAGCACGCATGAATCCCGAGAGGTTCAGGGCCGAAAGAACGAACACAACTGAGAACCAATATTGAATTGGAAATACTCTGTGTGAGGTTTATTGTCTAGGCTTACACAAACAACTGATAATTCAATGCTTAGTCCATCGACTAGTTAAGTAAGTCCAATAGGCTTTCACTAAAGATGGTTCAAGGCGAAAGCTACCTATCTTGATGCGGTGTATTTCAATAGGTATGCTCAGATTCCTTCGAGTCAAAAATGTTTTGTTGATCCATTAATGTGAGGGATTGTTATAATTATGGTTAATGGATCAATGATAGCCAATATATTAAGATACATTTTTTCTGTTCACGTATCTCTTTTAGGATTCATGAATTTCCTAGATTCATGTATCTTTTAGTTCATGTATTTATTGGGTTCACGAATCTCTTGAATTCATGTGTCTTTGGATTCATGAATCTCTTGGATTCACGTATCTCTTTATTCATGAACTTCGTGGATACATGCGTCTATTTAATTCATGTATCTCTTCTGTACATGAACCAAAAATCTCTATAAATAGATGGGAGCATAGGGCTTCATTACGGTCTTTCGGTTTTGGTTTTTCTGACTCCATTCTAAAAAGACTTTGATATACTTTTCTACTCCTCTGATTTTTATGAATGTGCTGGTTCAATTGAACGGTTTGACTGAGTCATGTTTGTATAGTGCTAATCCAAACAAGTTCGAGGTGTTGTATCTTGGGAGGCATAGTTCGTGAATCTGCGGAGCACCTTTGGCAGGAACTAATCACCTTAAGGAGATTCGGATATCTGTACCTCACCTCCAATTTTATGTTATATCTTATTTTTTTCTTCTCCAAGAGTTGTAAGTTTACATAAAAAGAAGAATATTATATAGCTGTTATCGTCTTCTTTACATTGATGTTCTAATTACAACAAACAGTGTGTATTCTTTGGATTAATTTTCAACAGCTTTAGTAATTGAAGAGGTAGAAAAGCTTCTCGAAGCACGTAGGTAATAGTTTATGGAGAGAAGCACTCTTAATCCTTCCGACATCCCATCTAGTTCTTATCAGCCCTTGGATGATATAGGTATCGAATATTTTGAAGCTCTAAAAGTCAAAAGACTTATCGGGGAATACTGGAGGCAAAAGTTTGGACATAGCTTAGACAGTTCGAACGATGACGAACCAATTTGCAAGCACGATTTGTGAAGAAATCTAAAGCATCTTCATGCGAGGAAGAAAATGAAGAAGAGGAAGAAGCCAAAAGCAACCCAAAAGAAAGTCTATGCCATGTGAAGGAGAAGATAATTTATTCAAAGTACTGTAGCAAAGTACTATTCATGTACTGTTTGGCATTATTCATAACCCTGTAGCGCACTATAACAGAAACGAAAAAAATAAGGGATAAGGGTCTATCAGGAGCAAAATTCTAGCTTGTCAATATAAGGGTTAAATTATTGGCCATCGTCGGCCAAAAGGTATCCGTAAGAGTCCGTAGAAGTATTGATGATTTCGAACTATCACCAACAATCACATTTATGTCTTCAGTGTTTGCCTATATAAAAAGGCTTGTGCATGAAAAGAGAAAAAGAACGCACCCTTCTCCCTAAAAATAGTATTATGTGGTTTGTAATAAATCCCTAATTTTTTTTTTCCTTTTTATCCGATATGATTCTTTAAAACTTGGGATGTCCTGATTAATCTTGGTAGTATGCTCTACACTTGTCATAATATGGAATGTGAGCATCGGAATTCTGCCACCCTATAATATGAATAAAAAAATAAAAAGAAATTGGGTGGTTAACTAGTAATCTCTATTCTAAGGCTGAGAAAGGGTCATGCTTGTGGAATAGCATACCTGTCGTAAATTCTGTTTTCATTTTTCCTGAATCGTATCATAGGTAAGTTTTCTGGCTAAAAATGAAAAAGAAAAAAGAAAGTAAAAATATAAAAAAATCAAAAAAATCAAAATATTATTAAAAATTATCAACGCGCATCAATCACGCCACGTAAATCTGGCCAATATTCACATCAACGATTTCTGGTCAAAATTTACCAAGTAAACTCAATTGACAAAATGTGAATTAAAATTCAACTGACATAATTAAAATTTTTAGAATTGAATTAATAAAATTGTAATAAGTTTAGAAGTTAGATTGATAATTTTCGTGATTGTTTGGTGAATGACTTATCAATTTTTTCCCAATTAAATCACCCATTGATTTTGGATCACCACCTTCCATTTAAATTATTCATCAACATTTATTTGGTTTAATCTAATTTCTCGACTCTTTTTATTTTTATTTTTTTATATCATTTCCCATTTTATACTACCAAAAAAATAAAAATCTGCAGATTCCGGCAACGCAGATGTCGACACGTAACCCGCGCAATATCCACTCGAGCGTCGAGCGAACCGCAGACCACAGCAAATGCTGCTCCGCCTCTGGTGAAAAATCATCAGTCGAGCTTTAAGGAAACGAAGAAGCAACAACCGAAAAAATCGAATCTTGCGACTCTCGAACTGAGCACAGCCCCCACGAGCGTTTCCGTGCGGGATTCGTGGGTGGGGAACCGCGAAGTCATGGCGTGCGCATCGCAGGCTCTGATGAACACGCTGATATCCGCGAACGGCTGCACGTTCAACCCGTCGCGGAGGTTCTTCTCCGGGAGGTACCGACCCCTGAAGAGGCAGGAGCCCAAGCCCTTCGCCGTCCGGGCCTCCGCCGATGACGCCGACTGCAATGTGGAAGAGTGTGCTCCCGACAAGGAGGCAAGTGTCCCCTTGGTTTCTCTGGCTCTTTGTTATTCTTGTGCTTGATTTGGAGGGAACGAAAGGAAAAAGGAACGGCTTTTGGTGTTTTACGGCATGGGTTTTGGGTGTTTATGTTCGTGTATATTTGTGTACGCAATGATTTCGTGTCTGAACGTGAAATTTCTTTGTTTATGCCACATGGGTCTTGCATTTGGGCTTGAATTGGTTACGTTGTATGCTCGTATCGGTCGGTGTTCTGGGTTTGATGTAGCTGAAGAATTATTTCTCAACTTTGAGTATGTGAATTTCGATGATGATGGGGAATGGACTTCTTGGTGTAGTCCAGTTCCTTTTGAGATGGTGCACCTCCTGTGGACATTTCATGCTCAGAAAACACAGCTTTCTTTGGTATTAGTTCCATAGCTTGATTTGTGGACATGAGAAGCTTCTTTGTTTATGGTTATTAAAGCTGAACTGCCTAAATTTAAGCCAAAGAGATGAGCTTTGATGTTCATGGCGTGGTTTCTTTTCTTTTATACTTGATTGTTTTGGATGTAAGGTGCTATTTTTGCTTTTCGTGGTCATGTAAAGCTTAATAAGGAAATTTCTTGTTAATGAAATGATTATCGATGTACATAAATGCTTTTGGCTTTTTATGATTGTGTCAAGCTGAAGAATATGAGTTCGCTTTAAGATACTTTGATGTCTGCGGCATATGGGTCTCGCTGTAATTCATATAAGAGGAAGTTTCGACTGTTTATGGTTTTATATAGATGGAGAATGGGAATAAGTCTACTGGTTGGAAATGAACAGGTAGGAAAAGTGAGCATGGAATGGTTAGCAGGAGAGAAGACCAAAGTGGTGGGCACTTTTCCCCCAAAGACGAAAGATTGGAGTGGATATGTTGAGAAGGACACTGCTGGTCAAACCAACATATACTCTGTTGAGGTTTGTGAATGATCTATCGGTTTACTAATTCTGCACTTTGTCTCTCCTCTCTCAGCAGTTATGTTCCTCTGGCATGATGCAGGAGTTAGATTATGCTAAGCCCAAAACCTAGTTAAATTGGTCAATGGGATTTCAATCTATGATCTGTTCCATGCTTCTCATTTTTTCTCGATTGTATCAGTTCTTAATTTCTGATGGGGCATTACCATTTTAGAATTTAAAGTGATAGCATTAGAATTCTTGAAAGGAGTCCGAATTCACAAATTCAGCTTTCTCTCTCTTACCAACTTCCTGCCATGTAAGTGCCATGAATAGTAAGAATTCAAGAGGCTTTTCCAGAGGCTCTTTTCCTTTGGGGTACTCCCACAACACTATGAAGCTAAGTTGGAAGTCTCTGAAACATGATACTTTGGGTAACATCCATCGGGTCACTGATACCCTACTTCTCCTGTTTCAACCAGTTTAAACCTTACAAAAAAAAGCTTGTTCCATTTCTTTTGCAGAGCAAATTTAAAGTGATAAGAACCAGATGGACACAACCAGCAGTGTTTCCTTGGGATTATTCTTTATGTCTAGTGTCTTGGACCATTAGTGTAGATGCAGGTTATTCTCCAAGTTTTGAATTATGCAAAAGGATTATTAGCATCATAAGCTAGAGCCCCGTCTATTCTTTTATTGGCACCTACTTCAACTTCGATTCATAGTGCCTATTCTTTCTGTTTCTTTGTTTCTTACCTCTCTCTCCATTTTATGTGGCCTGTTTAGGTGAATAATTAACTTTTCTCAATGCGTGTATTCGTAATGCATCAGCCTACAATTTACATAGCGGAAAGTGCTATAAGCTCGGGAACTGCGGGTTCATCTGCTGATGGAGCTGAAAACACGGCAGCGATTGCTGCCGGTCTCGCTCTTATTTCCATCGCCGCTGCTTCATCAGTACTCCTCCAGGTCAGCAAGAATGAACCCCAGGTGCAGAGGGTGGCATACTCCGGGCCATCTCTAAGTTACTACATCGACAAATTCAGACCGCCAGAAATTATCCAGGCATCGGTGCCAAGCCAAATCGAATCTGCACTTGTGGCACAGCCAGAAGTGTCTGCCCCAGAAGTTTCACAGATTCAAGCTGCTTCTAGTGATCAGCCTGAGGCATCGTTGTGAATGTGAAAATTGGAGTTTCTTGTGGGGAATTCAGGCTCTGTTTTGTTGAGGGCTCTTCTTCTGTACTGTAAATGTAGAATATAATCTCTGTGATATGGTTTGTGATGTTCGGTTTAGTCTAAAAGGAAAGAGCAAGGAATGTTTTGTTACTGCAAATATTCTACTCATTTGATGCATAGTGGAAACCAATCGGCCCTGTTCTTACATTCACCTGGTGCATGTAAGTACTGTCGATCTTCATTCTCAAACCATGTCGGCTCAGGTGAGATCCATGTGATATTATACATGTATCGGATGCTCTCAAACATTTAGGATAGAAATGAATTATTGAAAGTAGAAAATTTGTTTCTTAACGGTAGGATACATTTTCCTTTTGCATTTTTCACATTTTATGACCAGACATTTGAACTTTTTTTTTAAAAATTTTAAATACCTGAAATTTCCAGGACATATAAATACTAACAGGTAAATTCACATATAAATTTATAATTTTTTTTTTAATTTATGTAGTATTCTAAATTTTGATGGACAGGTGAAAAAAATGAAAAAGTATTTTTACTTTTAATTAGGCCTGTTTGTTTGGCATTAAACAGTAGCAATAAGTACTCTTTCACGTTGTGCTTTCGCTATTAATATTTTATAAGTTCAATTTGAATTTCCAAAATATATATATGATTTCAAACGTCAGTATTTATATACTGTAAAAGTTTTGGATTATTCGTCTTAAAATAAAATCAAAGTGCGTGGCTCGCAATTATTTTGATCATATAGAAATTAAAATATAAAAGTCACAAAGTCCAAACAAATAGAAAATCATTCCATATAGGCCTTATTAAAAGGTCGGTTACAAAGTTATATAATTTTTTAATTACCTTGTTAATTCGTCACTGTGAAATCAAATGTTTAGTAGGTCGAATCGAAACAGCACGTTAATCATCGCTTATCATAATCAAGCCGTAAATTTTTTTAAATTAGACCGAGGGAAATAAAAAATAAATAAAAAGAATAAGAGAACAATAAAATACTTTATTATGTGCAAAACGGTGGAGGGAACAAGCCTGTTTGGCGCCAAATCTCTCTCGTTCACTGCTTCTGCTTCGGCTCGTCTCTGCAGAGCAGCTTGCCGAAGCTCGATGGCGAGTCTAGGGTTTCGCCATCCTCAGTTCTCCGAGGTAGCTTTTCTCTCCTCTGAATCCGTCTTTTCTTCTTGCCGATTCCTTGATTTGATTGGATTGGATTGATTGGATCGGCGGGATCGTTCGTTTGATTCCGATTCGCAGGATCTTGCTTGGTTACCGGATTGGCTGCAGCAAAATCAATCGGAATTTCCTGCGGAGCAGCCGTTCGAGGTCTGTTTGATGATTAGAGCGCCACCTAGTTTTCCGTTTCCGCTAATTCCCTCGATCGATCGCTCAGAATTTAAGTCGAATCGCTCTTTTTGAAACAGAACGCGGCGCTCTTTCGAGAGAATCTCGGTGACGAGAGGTGGTCGGGATTATCGTCAGAGGACGAAGGTGGATACGCCGGTTGCCGTTTGTTCTTGTCCGGGGAAGATGGTTCGCCGTTCTTGTCGGGGGGAGAAGATGGTTCACCGGGGAGTTATGCTGAGTCTCCTGGAAAAGTAAGTTCGCTCGTTCTTTAACTATTTAGAAGTAGAGCTTTGTCTACGACGAAGCCTCCGAACTTTTTTTTTTTCCTTTCTAATCGGTAGTCTGACCTAGCTACCTGTGTCTACGCACGAGAGGGAAGAATTTCGCTGTGTCATCGACCGATTATGTTGCTCAGGCATGGAAATTCACTGAGTTTGTGTGCAAGTCTGTAATCATGCCACGACGCGACACTTGTTGTCCATGAGTTTCTGGCTCACAGATTGTTCGGGCTGACAAACAAGAACTTATTCTGTATACGATTAGTCTATTTTTCAGTTTAAGAGGAGTATGGGTTTAGACAGTCACACAGATGGAGGGTTCTTGATTGTATGTACGGGTTGTTGACAGATAGACATAGAGAGCAAAGGTTTCTGCTGCGCTACTCATGCAGAGGTCTCCAATTTGCATTAATCAATTTCGCCAATTATGCTGGTTTCTAAAAGAACTTCCCATCCTAAGAAGTTTGGTTCCTTTTGGATCAAATGCTTGGTCTCATGGTTTTTGGAGCTACCAAATTATCTAATTTACTAATAATTGCGATCACTTGGATTCCATTAGTATTTCGGAAAGTTTAGAGCACAAATTGGGGGCATAGTTCATTCTAAAGGATAAAGAATGTTCTTTACCTTGCAGGTGCTTCATTTTCACCTACGATTCTCGTACAACAGCAGCTCACAGTCACAGTGTACCAAAAGCCAAGAATCTAATGCATCTCTGCCAGGGATTCAGTCTTCAAAAAGTACCCAGATTCAACGAGTTGAAAATGCATCTCAACCTGTTGAGAAGGTTAGAGGAAGTGTGCATGGAGAGAACTTGAGAAGACATCTCAAGGATGCAGATCTTGATGCGGCAGTTGAACTCTCGATTGCTGCATCTGAAGCTATGGCTATACATGAATTGGTAGAGAATGATTCAGCTTTAAAATCTCTACCTGCAGCAGCTGTTGTGGAGGTCGCACTTCGGGTGAAGGAAGCACGCTTAAAGGGATCGGAAGAGGTGTCCAATTCTGTGATCAAGAGGACTGAAGAGGATATAGACTTGGATGATATTGCTATGTTAGATGCTTTTAAAGATGTAGGGCTGTCTTTCATTGACTATAATGAGCGAGGCATGAGTGATTTTGACATTTCTCAAGTCAAAGAAACTCCGTCATCTCAAATTCATTGTGAGAATGGTTCCCCAAGAGAGGAGACAAGAATTGATTTTAATAAGATGAATGCGCAGAATCATGCTCATGAGGTTTCAGCTCTTGATAAACAACCAGAAAGCGACTCTTTATTAGAGTACTCCCAATATGAGTGCAGAAAAAGCGCTTTTGGTGATAAAGATCGGGTTCACCCACCTTCGATGTGGCAAGTCATGTTGACACTATGCTGCATCAGTCAGCTCTGAAAGAATCATTTGTTTTAACTGTGGAAAAGGTAAGGGTGTCATTTTTCTCCCTCTGTTTTATTCATGATAACTTCTGAAACCTTCAATTATCTCCTTTAAAAAAAATAAAGAGATGGTTTAACCTTCTAATTGGCGTTGCTTGATGAACAAAATGCTATGCTATGTGGAAGGTTGGTTCTGGCATGGTGGAGAATGCGTTATGTGAACGACAAGAGGAATCATTTGTTAACAACATCTCTCAATGTACTGGTAATACTGGTAGAGCTTGTATCTTCTCTTTCCATGACCCTCTAGCCTCATCTCAAATTAACTCACTTATGTTGCTGTACTGTACCTGCAGGAGAATATAGACAAGTATATCTAACTGAAGAAAGATTCCAGAGCCGTTGGTTAGGTGGTTGGTCCGCGAAGGTAGTATAAATCTTTCCTGTTCACTGAGCTTTCAATAGGAGATCCATGCAGTCTGTACTTTGTCACTGCTTCATCACCTCCAAAATGACCGATGGTTGTGTCAATTTTCATTGCCACGATAGGAATTGTGGTGTTTGTGCTCCTTTGTAACCTTACTGATTTGAAGAAACATATTTTGCCTTTCTCACCAGTGCTTCATAAGCCTTTCATTCACTCTTAGCTTCCACTTCTTCTTTAACTCTATTGATGATGTCCATATTCACTCGTCTTCTTTGGAAGTTTTCAACAGATATTAACCTTTGTTTCCTTCCCCATGTGATATTTTTTTTTCTTTGTTCTTCTTATCATACGAGTTCTTGGTTCTGTAAAATTTTCCAGTCTGTTTACTGACGTGGTGCCTTTTCTTCTTTTTTTGTTGTCTCATCCAAAAAAAATTTATAAGGACTTAGAACCTCCTGTGGAGTTGAAAGAGAAAAGCATGAGAACTAGAAGTGTTGCGAAATTTTTTGTTCATGAGACAAGCTTTCTCTCAGAATCGGCAGATATCGTGCCCGATGAAAATTCCGTTGTGCAGATTGGAATCAGTACCCAGGAAGCTTCACAGTTAAAGATGGCTTGTGAAGGTTCATGTGACAAAGATAATGAGGGCATATCTTTCTCTCAAGAAATTGTGAAGTCTTCAAGTTTATCTTCAGCAGATCCTCTTTGTTCTTTTGTTCCTTGCAGTATTTCCGCAGAAAACGATGGATTACATCATGAACCTAGTCAGAATTGCATTGATATCGATGGTGAGAAATTCAATGACCCGGATTCAGAACTTGGGTTGGCAAGCCCTAATAGAACCTCCAACCCAAAATGTAAGGCTGAAAATCATAATGCAGTTGTCAGCTCTGAACCTAACGAAGGTTTTCAGAAGTCAGCTAGCAGACAGCTGTCCTCTTTAAAGACTTACAGTGTAATCTTTTCAAGCAATGACAGCAAGTTGCAGAATGGACATGGACGCTCTAATTTATTGTTGTTCTCGAAATGCAACAGGTAAATCAAATTCTCATATCCTAATACTAATTTCACTCAAAAATATGGCTGGCGAAATTCTGTAAGACTGAAATCACCAAAATTCAGGCATGATACCCCTGCTATGGGTTGTGGTGAGGAACAGGATCCAGTCACTAAACATCCAGCTGAAAAAGTGGAAATCCATAGGAGTGTTTCTGCTCAACCAGCAAAGGATGCAGCAGCATTGCAGGTTCATTTGCCAGGGAAAAGGAAGTTGCCTTTGATATCAGATGATAGAAATTGGCGACATAATATGGATTCCCAGCAACTTGCAGGGGATTGTTTTCGAAAAAGCAATCTCAAACGGGTCACATTACCACTAAATGCAGCTAACATTCGCCAGTGTCAAAAAACTCACGTAACTGGCAGAAAACGTGTAAGTTTCTCATCAGAAATTGATTTCCAGCTTGAGGTGGATAAGATTAGACACAGATCCTTGCACCAAAATTGTAAGACCTTCTTTGATCAGCATTTTAAGTTCTTTTTATCCACCGCTTTAATTAATCTTTGGGCCATCTAATGAGTGTATGTTCGTTGGCACCAACAGGCTCAACCACAGGATCGTGGAAAAGATTGAGATACTGCAACAGTCAGTTAGAATGTCAAAGTCAAGGCGCAAAACATCGCACTAGTTTCATGGCTCAGCAGCCACTAATTTTTCACAATATGGGATTCTTGCTCACTGGGTTTTCAACTAGCAAAGAAAAGGAAATCGAAAAGTTGATTCAGAAACATGGAGGCGAGGTTCTCCTGGATATTCCACCCGTGAATTTAAGGCGGAAGGGAAGTTCAAAAGTTCTTTCCAAGCAGCGAACTTTTGTCATATCTCCGAGAAAGGTCTTTTCTCTAAGAATTAACGTGGCTAAATCTAATTCTTTATATTTTAGATGGGTAATCACTTTGCAATTGTCTGAACTTTTGCTCATTTTTTGATCAAGTACAAAATATAACTCTTCAAATTTGACGAGGGAAATTGCTGATGTGGCACAAAGGCTGTTAATTAGCCATTTAATATGATTATTTGGGTGCTTACATGGAAAAATTATTTCTAAGTTTGCAAAAAAAATTCTTGCCAAGTGTCATTTGTGTGGGTATTTTGCATTTTGTTGGTTAATTTGATTTGAGGTGTAGATTTTGAATCTATGTCGATGTTGCTCTTAAAATGCAAAGCTACATCTCACTCAAAGATAAGCTGAAGCACACAGGAAGCATTCATTCTCATTACTTTCTTGAAGAGCAGTTAATTTACAAGACCAGGATCTTGATTCATCGTTGCGAATTATTTTGTGACAAATAATATTTCTGTCTGCAATTTTGTTGATATAAGTTTAACACGCACTAATTTTAGATCAAGTACCTTACTTGACCCGATTCTCTATTCAATTCATCCCTATCCCTATACAAGTTGATGTGCTTGCTATACAGTCTGAAACTAGATGATGCCTTTTGATGCTGAGAATTTAAGCAGAGCTCTGGTTTGGTGAAAGTACATCTGACATGGCATTTTAACACTTCAACAAATTCTTGTTTTTCTCAGTTGAAGACCGCCAAGTTCTTATATGGATGCGCAATCCGCGCCTTTATTCTTAAAGTTACTTGGATTACCGAATCAATCAGTGCGGGTTTTCTCATGTTACCTGATAAGTAAGTTGCTCATTTAGCACAGTAAATGGGACTAATTTACCTTTCTTTCTCTATTCTCTGTGTTTGTGTGAGAATTAGAGTAACGGTACACATTTTTATGTGCTTGCTAGCACAACAGCAATGACCAAGCATTTTCCCACTGAACCTAGTTGGCTGCGTGGATCTTTTGAGTCATTACCCTTTGTCCTGAAGGAGATCTTCACAATATTTAAGTGCTCAATCTTTCTTAAAACAAGCGCCGTGTCTTATTAGGCCCTGTCTACTGTAGATGAGGAAACTGTAATGCTTTATCAAAATCTCTCATCTGTTATAAATGATTAAGATCAGCTGCTCCTTTCAGTTTTGGAGATTACATCAACGTTACTCTGTCTTTGTAGATCATCATCTTTGACTGAAAATTTTAAGTCTTATACGTTGCCAAATCTGCTCGATTCTTGTCCATGAACAATTTTGAAAACTTTGTTCATCTATTTTATGACTTGCATGAGTGGCAACCTTTTTGTATTTCTTCAACCCCTAAACTAATATACAGAATGTCTTGTGTCTATTACTAAATAGAATTAATCTGGATTAAGAGAGCCACAGGATAGTTTGACCAAAAAGAATTCCTTGTCCACAGTTGCCTTCTCCCTACCTTCTTTAGTGTGGCTTTTTTTTTTTTTCTCCAATTAGCTCATTAATTATCTTAGTCTGACTGATTGAATTGGAGACATCTCCTCAACTCTTTTTTCTACAGATATATGATCATCTCAAATCAAGCTGATGCGATGTTTATCCATATTGGAAAGTCATTGCCACACTCTAACAGCAAATCTATCTTTGGGCAAGTAGGGATAATGTTACACGGAAAGAAAAGTTTCTGTAACAAGTTTTCTGAAGTAATCAAGGTAAAGTACTCCTCTGGGTTGCAAGTAATGTTAAAAGCTCAGATATTATGGGTTGTTATATAACAACATTTTATATCCTTCTCTTTAAATAAGAGACTAGAAAAGACATGTATTTTGGCTTGTTCCTAGCTTTAAAGTGGCAAAGAAACTCACTAAGAGAGATGGAATTTTCTGGGGTTGGACAGGTCACCAGCCTCTGGGTACTCGCGTGCCGAAGTGTCCTTAGCTTCTGAAGATAGACTGATAAACTTATATCTTTCACACCATGAGTGGTCCTGTCATGTATCCTGTCACTTTACTGGTACTGTTAGTCAAGATGCATTAGATAACTATGTGAGACTACAATTCTAAAGTATCATAAAATTTCAGCCAGCTTGTTAAATATGAATTCCAACTCACTTTACCAAGTCCCGTACAGTTAAGATGCTGCATCCCTTTAGCCTTCCTGAGGGTAACTTATGTATTTATAACTGGGAAGCTAACAAGGGCTTTCGAAGCATACTCATATAAAGATGGCACCTTCCTTCCAAGAGGTTTCCCCCTTCTCTCTTTTTGTGGTATGAGATAATTAGGATGCCAGCATTGGCACATTTGCAAGTGATATGTGCGCTTTTCCTAAATAGCAACTGACTTTGTGTAGTGTTGCTGCATGATCTTCCTCAATGCTTGGTCAAATACTCTGATTCCTTGTGTTTTGAATGATGAATTGTGAGTTTGACTGTGCCCTTTTGTGTTGCACAGCATGGAGGTGGGGCAGCATACAGGACCCTTCAACGGTTGGTCCATAGTCTTCATAATGGGAAGGTATCCATGGGAATTATCGTGACAGAATACGAGAGTAGGCCATCTCGTCACTTGAGGCAGTGTGCTTTGGAGAGAAAGATACCAATAATGGTTAGCATTCTCTTTGCAATCAGTTATTTGATTCTGATTTCTTGTGCATATCCTTAGGGTGCTTAGAGGTGAATCCTTCTCACTTCCCGTATCTAAAAGTAAAGATAGCCTCCTCATACGGGTGTATGGCTGCATACTACAATGCTGAGTTCTTATTTGAAACAATACTTTATACTGGACATCCAGTAATTACACTATGGCAAGACTTGTATACTGGATATTTTCATTTATTTTTTAATTTTTTCCCATTTTGGGTTCTCACACTGACACCTGCTCTTAATGCAGACAATGAGCTGGATAATAGAGAGTTTATATGCAGGGAAGCTGCTTTCTGTCTTAGAACAAAACCAAACCTAGGTTTTGGAGGTAACTACTTATTTAATTGAGTGGGCCAAGGAAAATGATGTTTGTCATCTTTGGCAGATAATGAGGTAATATAGTACATTTACGTCCTAATCTTTTATTACTTAAAGTTATTACTCTCATGCTTCTTTCAGTTATTTGAAGTGTAATTTAAATACAAGAGGGAGTTTTGTGTGAAGTTAATAAATGTCATGATTTTTCATATAATTAGCTTCTAAGAGAAGCTAGTGGCATCTATGATTGTAATCTGGGACAGTTATAAATGAAACGCTCAAGTCAGAGTTGCCAGTGTGCTTTCTCTTGGAAAAGAAAATTTGATACAATATTCTGGAGCTAAAGACTGTTGAGGGTGCCATTATCTATCTCCTTTTTATTTTCCAATTCCATTTGAAGGCATCTTTATATGTTATTGACTCATTTGCAGATGGATTGCATACCAGCACAACACTGATCCAGACTTTAGAAAGTTCCCCTCGTGCTTACATGGTATTTCCCTCCAGCCCGGTGACTTTCAACTTTCTTGGTAGTATTACTCTTCAAGCCACTCTGAAATGTGAACTGGCTCTTACTTTTCCCTGTGCCAATTCCTTTGAATTCTTGAATTCAGCTATATGCGAATCCGGTAGAGCACAGGGTACTTTATTATTAGCGACTTAGTCAGATGTGCAATCTAAAAACATGGTTGTGACTGACATCGGCATAAGTTGGTGTTTTGCTGCTAATTGCTCTTCGGTGCAGCGCAGATATTTTGCAGATCGTACACGTAGTCTACCAGATGGCACAGATCACTTTCTATTGACGAGAGGTTCAGCCATTCACATTTCTAAGCATTAGCGGGGTTGGGCTTCTGTGCATGTTTGACAAAGAGGAATGATTGCAGGTCCTTTTTCACAGCGATGCTCTTCCGCTTGATCAAGCACCTTCTGAAACGAAACGGCTAACGTGTGTTCACGGGATCACTACTCTGACTGAGTCTGAATTAGAAGAACTCGAATACTCAGCCACTTGTAATTCTGGATGATG
This sequence comes from Eucalyptus virginea, assembly GCA_014182375.1. Taxonomy (NCBI): domain Eukaryota; kingdom Viridiplantae; phylum Streptophyta; class Magnoliopsida; order Myrtales; family Myrtaceae; genus Eucalyptus; species Eucalyptus virginea. Next base: position 55,605,760 of record CM024520.1, read on the forward strand.
AGTCAAACTCTTTGTTTGGCTTTGCATCGCTAGCAATAGGTGACACGCCTCTCATGTAAGTTATTTCCAATACGATAATTATGAAAGAGAATTGAGAATAAATGGGAGGCAATTACTGAGCCACCTACTGGTCAAGTAATGTTTATTTTATGCGGAAAAAAAGTCATGTATATTTACCGATAAATTTTTCATTTCATTGCAATGGCTATTCAGGCTTCAGTATGTGAAGAGTGGCTCAAACTTAATATATTTGGGGTTGAGAACGCCGAAGATTTCATTAATTCGAAGCAAATTTGTTTACATCAAAAACTAAAATATCCAACATAGGTTTCGAGGATAAGACAACTAATTGGGAAGATGTTCACTTTTCCACTTGGCCCATCTCAGCTTTGTAAGTCTGAAATTTTGTCCAAGGGAAGCCAACGACACAAGCGACGTATTGGACTGAAGATGATTGAACAGTAAAAAACGACACGATACTTCACAGTTACTTCTGCCTCCCCTTTGCTCTATACAACTAATGTTGGCCATGTATCTATATCACAACTTACACCAAACTGACCAAAAAAAAAAGAAAGAAAGACACTTTCCATCTACTTCGAGGTCCAAAATACTCGCAAGTACTTATATCCTGACAAAGAAGATGCTAAGTTCTGGTCCGTTATTGCCGTCTGGGTTCATCATGTAAAACGTTTCGGAATCCTTAGAACCAACCACCCGCTCAAATTGTGCTCTCATGTAAGTCAGCTCACCATCCGGCGGATCTACAACCTCGGTCGGAAGCACCCCAGCTCCCATCGAAACCGCATGCAATGTCTGCATGATGCTTAGATCATCTTCGGTCGGCTCCCTCTTCACAGCATAACCTACCTTCCGGCCGTTGCAATACATAGTCCATATTGGCTCGTCGATTAGCTTCGTCTTGTCAGATGGTTGTTTTTCGCACTCTAATGCTATCCTCGTGAGCCCGGTTCCCATATCTTGAAGAAGCTTCCCCGTCGGTACTGCAAGCTCGAGTACGAGGTTTGGAATGCTCCTTGGGTTTTGTTGGATTGCAAAGTTAATCCGTGTCTTACGGTGCCCAAAAAGTGTACCGGTCATGCGCGTCCCTCCATGGATGTGCCCCTCGGGTGCCCGGCTTCCGTGAAGAGAAACTGGGATTTTACACGTGGGGTTGATGATTGGAAACGACTTGAATACCGAACGGAAACGGCGGAAGATCTTGGAAGATTTTGAGCGGCTTTTCTTGTTCGATGGCTGCTCGAGGGATATAGGAGGTGATCTAAAGGGTGATATGTTTCCGGATGAGGGTGAGACTATTCGAGGTGTGGCAGAGACTATTCGTGGCGAGCGAGTCGGCGACGGCGATGGTATAGATGATGGGCCAGAGGACTGTGGTAGCGGAGATTCGATAAAGAGATTACTTGTATTAGGGGTTAGGGAAGAGGGGCGGGGGGTTCCGATTGCCATTGAGGCTCTTGGAGGATGGCATGAGTTGGTTGGAGGGAGTATATATGAAGAGTGAGGAGCGTGGGATGCACGTTTGAACTTGGGAAGACGCGTTTCTTGGCTTCATGGAGGGGATGTCAGTATGTTGTTCACCGTTGACTTGTCGCCAAGGCTTTAGTTGCTGACACTTTTGGGCACTCAGATATCGCCTAAAGTTTGACCAGAAAAACAAAAAAAAAAAATCGCCTAGGGGGAGTATTTATTGTTATCATTTTGATTCCTTAAATCTCTAATAGACACTGACCAAAAAAAAAAAAAAAAAAAAATCTCTAATAGACAAAGATAACAGGGTTTAACACCGTTTTCTGTCTGCCCCCGATAAACCGTGCAGCATCTGTGATGAAGAGAGAGAGAGAGAGAGAGAGAGTACCATAGGTAGGTGAACATCCGGTGCAATGAATCTTAAGCATAATTCTGGGCATTTAACATCACGGAAAGAAACAGACAGAAGTTATGAGCGATGACCGTTCAAGGGAGACAAATTTATACATGAGGAGGTGCTTCTTTTGCCTTCTAAAATTTGCTCTTCCTCTTCAGGTTCATGTCGTCAACCTAGCTCTACTCTCCAGTGGGCCCTACATTCTCGACAAGAAGCACAAAGATATCTGGGAGTTTCGTTCCATACAATAAGCCTCTGACTAACATTCGTCTGTTGACAACTTGCCAGATTATCCTCCTACCGCAAGGAAAATGAGCAAATCCTTAGCATATGACCTCGCAGAGAGAGAGAGAGATAGAGATTGATCCAGCAGGAGAGAGCACATGAAACCCTAGAGATGAAGCAGTCGGTTCCTCCTAAATCTTTTCATTCTGGGACCTGCTTGCCCACCGATTAATGTCTGGTGATTTCAGCTTTACCAGCTGCATCAATGAAGCCTCTGTCTCAACCAGGTCAATTTGAAAGTATACAGAAAATATAAAAGCACATCACCCATACTTGGACTTTTGTTCGTGCCGAAGACTTATGGGATATGGGACTATCCAAACATCAAACAGGGGAAATCCCACATAAACAGATAACAAAGCACAACTTCCTATTATTCAACATTCTAAGATCACAACATACCTGTCACAATGCTCTTGTTCCAGATCTGCTAAAAGAACTGATACAATCAGGTTTCCAGAATCCCAGAGCTTGCATGCTGGCCCGTTTAGCTTAAGTTGGTGAATTAGCACATTGGCACATAGGCATGCGAATGGATGAGGATGATGTCCATCTCATCCCAGTTGGGACTTTCTGCAGGGTGAAGTTTTATAACATTTATCAGGAACAATCTAAAGGACCAATCTTGAAGCGTGTGTGGGATTCATGGCTACAATCTGACACTCATCCAACTAATATGGAGAAGCCTTTCAACTGTTCCATGCAGCACCCACTGATAATACAACCAAAGACTGGGACCTCTTCAATATATAAAAATACCATGGCCCATTAGAATCTTTCCAGAAGAATTTAGCAGCAGATACAGCAAGATGAAAGCTATTCTCAAAACAGCTCTGCAGAAGACATTGCGCGCCAATAGTTAGAAGAACGCCAGAAGCATACAACACATTTTATTTAGATACCCCACAATGCAATATAAATCTGCCACAATCTCACTAAACTCTCTTGAAATAAGTATTTCATTAATGCCAGTGGGAATCTTCTTCTCGTTCAAACGAAGACACGATATTTCGACACAACAGCCTGGGCTAACAAAAGTAGATACCGTTCTTCACACTCACCGATGGCATTAACTCCTATTGACTATTAGCAAAAGTGAAAGAATAAAAAGACAAGCACCAATTCATCTTCTTTATTATTATTATCATTATTTTGCCATATCACCAATTCATTTGATCATGGTAGAGTGGAGAATGTTCTAAATACCCACATGACCTTAGTCTGAAGATCCCAACCAGAACCTCACCTGCATCCCCCATCATATCAAGATTTATCAACCCATATGTGCTTTAGGCCTCTTTTTCATTAGCAACAAAGATTCTCCTGGCCAAATATAAAACATGCTATTAGCTCATAGAGATGTATGGAAAGTCACATTCCTTGAGAGGCATGCAGAGCAAAGTAAAAATCGAGTTATTAGCAACAGTTAAGTTTAGAGATCTTCCGACTGAAAAAAAAAAGTTTAGAGATCAGAATGACCATCTCATCCCTATGCCATCAGGCATGTGACAATAAAGAAAAACCTCATTACAGAAGAAAGATTAAGAGGAGAAGTCAAATCTTCTCTTCTTCATTAAAAAGAGACTTCTCATGGCACTAGGCTGAAGTAGACCATTTCATTGATCCCCTGAAGATTAGAAAACAAATGCCCTTTAAAAAATTCCAGAAACTACTGTCATCACCTCATAAATCACACATGCTAAAAGCAATTGTCATATGTTCATGCATATGCACATAGACAGACCTACATGTGTGAGTGCTCCAGGCATGTGACTGTGTCAACAGAGACATAACACATACTAGCTTGTGAGCCCCCAATGATGGACATGTGGGATACATGCCATTGCCTTTTCTTTCTCAACTATTGAAAAAATGAAACTACTCTCAGAAAAGAAAAAAAACACTTTGCATTAAGGTGAGATGTAATGACATTTGATAACTGACAAACCTATGACTATGGGGAACTAAATTCAAATCATTGATCTCTGATAAAAAGTTAATTTGATGACTGTCTTGAAATTTAGAGTAAGAATTTCTTTATCCTAACAAAAGAGGTGCGAGACCAAAGAGGCCCTCCCCTTGATATTAGAATAACTATGATGCATAAATAAGCTGAGAAGAATCTCCAAAAAAACTACTTACATAGGAGAGAATATGGGAGCAACGTACGGAATGAATGATCCAAAGAGTTACACAATGCTTATTTGAAGATCAGGGTGAGACTTGCTGAGTGTGGACAAAAGTTCCGTGCATCTCATGCCCACACCTGATTTTGATTCGGAAAAATTTGGTAGATCATTGATGTCAAGGTTACTTGAATTCTGACACAGGCAAGAAACAATGGTAGCTATAATTTTCTTGTCTAGAATAACATCCGAATCAGACATCTGATGCAGCAAACTCATGACTCCTTTGGCATCACCCTTTGAACTAAAGCCTTTCAACAAGGAATCCAACACAATACAGTCAGGTGCATAGCCTACAGAGATCATCCTATCATAGATTTCTTTTGCTTCATCCAACAGTCCAGCTTTCGACAACCTGTTTATCAGTGTAGAAAAGGTGAAGATATCAGGAGCCAAGCCCCGGTTAAGCATTTCTTTGAGTAAATCTTTGGCAGCTTGAAAGTCTCTTGCTTTGAAGGTTCCATCGATCATAGTATTGAATGTGATAAGATCTGGTTCACGATTATCTCTTATTTCTTTAAATAATGCCCTTGCTTGATCCAACTGATCCTCTTTGCAAAGAAGGCCCAGCAATGTATTACAATCAGACAAGGTAGGACCAGGCTTGCAAGCTCTCATTTTGTTGAATAGTCCCTTTGCCATGCTCACCATGCCTGTTTTGCAAAATGCATTTATCATGATGCTATAAGTGCTTGAATTTGGCACAAGTCCCAACTCAATGATTCTTTTCCAAACTTCCATAGCATGCTTTATATTTCCTTTACTTAGATACCCACCGAGCAAAGTGTTAAGAGTAACTATATTACCACAACTCCCCCTTGCAACCATCTTCTTATATATGTTCTCAGCCTCAGCTAAACGTCCTTCTTTGCAAAGCCCATGCATTATCATGTTAAATGTCATGACATCTGGCTTGGCATAATCCTTGTCTTTCACCATAAGATTAAAAAGATGCAATGCCTCATCAACCCTGCCCTTATTGCAAAGTCCCATCAGCAGCGAATTATAGGTATGCACATCAGGCTTTTCACCTTTCATTCTCATAGTTTCAAAAACTTCAAAAGCTTCTCTCATCAGACCTTCCTTGCACATTCCATAAATTACTACATTATATGTAACGGAACTTGGTTGTTGACCTTTTTTTACCATTAAATCAAACATGTCCAAGGCCTTTTTCACTTTCCCCTCTTTGAAAAGACCATCAATCAAACTCGTGTAAACAAAAACATCAGGAAAACTCCCACGTTCTGCCATAGCATCTAATACGTCTATGGCTTCCTCCCACTTACCCATCTTAGAAAGACCATGCACTAAGCAACCGAAAGTGACCACATTTGGAGAAATCCCTTTCTCCAACATCTCGTAGAAAAGTTCTCTTCCTCTGTCAAACTTCCCCACTCGAATGAATCCATTCATAAGAGCTCCGTATACGAAAACATCCGCATCCAGACCGTTCTCCCTCATATCCACCATTATCTCCAATGCCTCTTCCGGTCTACCTTCCTTACAAAGACCATCCATCAGAGTGGTGTATGTGACCGAATTCGGGCAACAGCTCAACCTCTTCATCTCAACTAACAAAGACCGAGCTTCTTTAACTTTCTTGGCCTTGCACAGTCCATTCACCAGTGTATTAAAACTATAAGCATCCGGTTTCACACCATTCCTTTCCATACTGCGAAACAAATCAACTGCACCCTCGACCTCGCCTTTTCTACACAGTCCATTCAAAATAACATTCATAACAAACACATTCAGGTCATACCCACGCTTCAGAATCAACCCCACCACCCCGCACGCATGCCCCACCCTACCCGCATCTACAAAAGACTCCACCACACCTCTCAGCGTCTTAAAATACGGAGGAATACCAGAACTCGCCATCTTCGCGTACACCGCCAACACCAAATCGTAGTTCTTGGACTTCACCAGCGCGTCGACGAGGTAGCTGCAGGTCGCGCTGGAAGGGGATGAACCAGAATCGATCGCGAGGTGGAGGAGCGAGGCGGCCTCCGCGAACCGCGCATTGGGCTTATCGCAGAGCGATCTCAATTGATGCTCTATGTCGGTTTGAGGAGAGATTGGCGCCGGCGCCGGCAACGACGAGAAGAGCCTCCGACAGACGCGCGCGAGCTCGGATTGGCGGCCGAGTCTGAGCGGAGAAGTAGAAAGCGATGTGGTCATTGCATGAATGAAAGTCGCCGCCTTGCTGAGCGTGGAGAATTCACATGGAATTCACGAAGGAGGTTGGAACAAGATGGAAAACCAGTTGCAGAGAAAGGAAGGAAGGAAGGAAGAAGGAGAAGGAGTTTTGGGCCGTGCTCGATTGTTGGGCCTGCGAATTCCTCCATTGGACAGGTCCACACGAGCATTTTGTCCAGTCATTTTTGGGCTGAACTTCCATCGAACTCGGCCCACGAGCTCCCGGGTCACTTCCGCCTGCGTGTTCGCCAGGTTTCCGGACAGAGGAAGAAGGAAAGGGGACGTGCGATACGGACTTGAAGCTCGACCGCGTTTCGGTTCCTTCGTCGGTGCTCGTGCCGAAGCGATTTTGCCCGAATCAAACCTTACCGTTCGACCGGATATTCCGATTTGACAGCGATCTGTGCTGGCGAATCCCGCGGCAGAGCTAGCAATTTTCCTTTGACGAACCAGTTTTCTGGTGAGAAGGCCGTTGATTCTTCGGTTAATACTTCGTTGAGATCAGAAGGCGACGCCGCCATCTTGAATTTCGGAGTTGTGTTCTTCTGATTGCGTCGTGCTTGTTTTGTGTGTTTGCCCGTTCTTGCAACCTGCAGATTGGCAATTTACACTTGCGAAATGTTCAAGAACACTTTCCAATCCGGGTTTTTGTCCATTCTATACAGCCTCGGGTACTTTCTCTCGGCTCTCGCATCTTGCTTTCTTGGTCTTTTTTGTTCAATTTTTTTTTTTTTTTTTTTGCTCCTGTGCTGAAGCTGTTCCCAATCTTTTGGTTTCTGCAGGAGCAAGCCCTTGCAGATTTGGGATAAAGAAGGTAAGTGGTTTCTGCTTTGAAAGGCGGATGGTGTTTTGATGCTGCTTGCCATGTTCAGTTTGTGCCTTAGCGTGTCCTTTACTTGGGTAGATCATGGATGATACTATTTATGCCAATTTCGCAGTTGTCAATGGTCACGTAAAACGGCTGCAAGATGAAGACATTCAGTCGAATGTCCTCGAGATTGTCGGCTCGAATGTTCAATCCGCATACATCACATGCCCTCCTGATCCGGCTGCAACACTTGGTATTAAACTGCCGTTCTTGGTTGTGATTGTGAAGAATCTGAAGAAGTTCTTTACCTTTGAGATTCAAGTGCTGGATGACAAGAACGTGAGGCGGCGCTTCCGTGCTTCTAATTTTCAAGTGTGTAAGTTTGCCCATATTGCTAGGCTGATATTTTAGTTTGGACAAGTAGTTGATTGATTTTAGGATATGGCCATAGTGGTCCTTTGGTCTGCATAGAGATTCCATATCTGGCATTTAGTAGAAATTGATGGTTCTGCCTTTTGAATTGGTTTGGCAATGTTCTAATCACAATACTCGACGAAAAGAGTCTTGCAAAAACATAATCACGTATCCTATAAGTGGAATAGTTGGGCACGTCATGTGATATGGTCATAGCGGTCCTTTAGTTTGGAGAGAGATTCCATATCTGGCATTTAGAAATTGATGGTTCTGCTGTTTGAATTGGTTTCATAATGTTCTAATGACAACACTCGAGGAAAAGAGTCTTGTAAAAACATAATCACAAATCCTCAGAATCTCATGTTTGTGTTGTTAATCAAATGGTGAGGGATCTCTCAGTTCTCAATACTTTTGAGCCGCCAATTCAAGGTTCGCGTTTCATACGAGCTCTAGAACCAGTGCTGGCTTGATGCCTTTTGATCTCCGAAATTGAGGGATTTTGTGATATATTATTGGTTGAGTTTGGAAGGTTGATTTGATATGCATTTATATACTGAATCAGCTGGACAAGTAGTGGCTGACTGAGCTATTGTGGCCTTCCCCCATGAATGGAAAATTGTTAAGCAACCGGACACTAGTCAATTATATAGATAGATGCAGATTTTTTTCCCCTTAATACATTTTAGGTGCACCGTATCTTTACTATAATGGTATCTTTCTATTGATGTTAATGTACTTATTTTATAAATGCAGTCATTGATGGTTGCAGGATGTAATCTTTGATTAAAACCCTACTGATAATCTGTTGCTGCTTAATTAAAAAACCCTCTTTCCTCCATTGAGTATTAGGAGTTATATGCACTGGAAGAATTGGCATTGCATCTGATAACCTGCTCTCCTCCATTGAGTTTCATATCAGTCATGTGCACCAGAGGCTTGGCGATGCGTGTAACCTTTTGTTCCTGAATTGCAGGCTGTGACTCGAGTAAAGCCATATATTTGCACCATGCCACTGAAGATGGATGAAGGATGGAATCAGATCCAGTTGAATCTCGCCGACCTCACCAGAAGAGCATATGGAACCAACTATGTCGAGACACTGAGAGTGCAGGTACATGCAAACTGCCGTATACGGAGAATCTATTTCTCAGACCGCCTATACTCAGAAGAGGAACTTCCACCGGAATTTAAACTCTATCTCCCCATGCAGGTAAGATCGCTTCTTCTAACATACCCGATAATTTGAATGCCTTCTCCTTCCATGCTACACCTCGACAGCTAACTTTCAGTACTCTTTCCTGTTGCAGAAAAGTTAGGAACTTCGGGAGAAAGTTCCATATCAATTACTTAAGACACTGAGCAAGACTCGTCGAGTCATGTCGACCCATTGGCATCTATATCTTGAAGATAATTTAGGGTACTGCTACCAGACTCTCTGACCTGTGCTCTTGAATCTTGTAGTTTTCTTCAGGCATCATGCCACTTTGTGTGTTTAGTCACGCGTCGAGAGGCCTGTTATTGTTGATATAGGACTTTAAATATGCTGCTACGATGGGTTGCCCCTTAAGGACCCAAGTGATCGGTTTGCTCTGCTAATTTCTTGAAAGTGAGAAGTCGTAGGTGAATGGTTTGCTAATATCACGTCAGCATGCTCTGTTGGAGAAATATTAGATAATATTAAAAATAAGAATTCTTGAAAATTTGTTATCAATTGCTTGCAAGCATCGTGTTTCGAGATAGTTTGATCTTTCGAAGTACGAAATTCGGTGCGATAGTCTTCAGTGGCTATCTTCTCTAGATATAACCGTTTTTTTTTGCTTCCCTTATTTTGCATGGAATAATAGAAGGTACAGAAATGACGTAGGTGTATGACCCAATAAAGCAAGAAAATATATATGACTAGAAAAGAAAAGGAATGTTCTTGTTTTGATCATGTTAAATTATGTTTGAAGTAACAATTTGTAGGTAAAAGAAAGAGGGAGTCGTTTTTCATCATCAATTCTTGCATATAATTGAAAAACGTTATAAATTCGTTGCAAATTGATAGCAATCAAGATCATTACAAAACTGTTAGATACGAATAGGGGATAAAAATGGTCATACATTGATGACGATAAAATATACAACATTATCGATGATGGTAAAATATACAACAAAGTCGTTACAATGTTACAAGACTGTTATAGATGAACGGGCGGTAAAATATCGTATACAATATTACATGCACATGCAACTTGTCAATTGCAAGTTATAGATGAACAGGCGGTAAAATATCGTATACAATATTACATGCACATGCAATTTGTCAATTGCAAGGTCCCTTGACACGAATTTTCCTTATTGCAAATCCTAATAGGATAGATTCCTATTCCAACATATTTCCCGTGACAAAACTCTTGTAGTACCTTTCTTTTTATATTATTTGTCAGCAGGAAATTGTACTTGATTCTGGACAAAAGTCGAGTGATAATAAGTAGATGTCAAAATGGGATCTTAGATATTTTAGTAGCCAAATAACTTAATCATTCTGTCCAGTCATATGAAGAAGACCGTCGGACGGTTCATGAATCTCAAGAATTGAGCTCGGGGCTTGATATGTCATTCACACAAAATATTTATACCATAGTAATTTGTATATTAAAGTAGTCAATGAACATACATGACTATCTGTAATTAAGGCGGCATGTGTACAGTATCACATCACTGTTGCTGCCACCAATCGAGTTCAGAAGCGGCGCAACCCTAGCTAGAAAACGGGCCGCACTCCCAGGGCCCGGAAAACGCCGCTGTCCCGGGCCCCTACATCCGCACGAGGGCCGACGCCCGTCAAGCCGCCGTAACGGCAGATTCCCCCTCCGAAGCGGATCCCGTAACGGCGAGGGATTTTGGCGGCAAATCAACCTCGCCCCGATGACGCGTCGCGCGCGCATTGGCCGGGGGGGATGTATGTAGGATGTGGGCATGGTAATCCATGGATGGGCATGCGTCCATGGGCTGCCCGCTGTTTCTTTTTTTCCCGCGCACAAGGGACGCCAAAAGAGGGGGCTTTTTATTTTTCTTCCTTTATTTTTCTGGGAAGGAAGGGGTTGTTCTTCCGCTAAAGGGAAGTCAGCTGGAAAAGGAAAAAAGAGAAGAGATTGCTGGTTTTGGCAGAGGGCGGAGGCGCAGATAAGAGGGAGGCGATAGAGCAGCTCCTTCGCGAAATCCTCCTTCATCGCTTCGCTTCGGGTTGGGGCGGAGGTCGGCTCCTGTTAGGGTTTCGGCCGGCCAGATCCGCGGGCGGATCTCTCCTTCCTCCGGTGAGTGCGCGCGTGGTTTTTTTTTGTTTTTTATTTTTTTGGCTGAGATTGCATTTCCTGAGCTCGATTTGCAGGAGTAACGCCGGCCTCCCCTTGTGTGATCTCCTTAGGGTTTGGATGAGCCCGGTCGCTGCGAACGCCATGGAGGAGACGGCGGAACCCGAGGTCCCAGCTCCCGTCACTCCCAGCAAGGACGACGCCGACACCGACGCCGCCGTGTCGCGCTTCTTGGGGTTCTGCAAGGTTTTTTCCTCGCGCCACGGAACTCTAGTCGTTTTATCCGGCTTCCTTCTCCCGCCTTTCGGTAGAATTTTTACAGGTGCTGTTCGGAATTGTTCTGTGGGGTGACCGACTCGTGATTTTTGTTGGCAGAGTAAATTGGGCTTGGCGGAGGGAGATTGCGTGCAGTCTTCGACGCTGCTGAGGAAAACCGCACATGTGCTGCGGTCGAGTGGGACTGTTATTGGTACTGGAACGGTATGCGTTGCCATTTCCGAGATCACTTGAGTTTCTTTGTGTTGTTCAAAGCCCAGGCTTGTGGTGATGTGTGATCTTGTTGTCAGGCGGAAGAAGCGGAACGCTATTGGTTCGCTTTTGTGTTGTACACTGTTAGAAGGTTAGGCGAGAGAAAAGCCGAGGATGAGCAAAATGGATCGGATGAGACTGAGGTCCCTTTGTCCCGGATATTGAAAGCTTCAGTACTAAAGTATGTTATATGCGGAACATTTATTTTGGCTGGTCGAAACAGTTTGTCATGACATTTTCTTGTGTGGTGCACTTTTTTGTCTCACCTTATTAACCTGTGGGTTTACCAGCCTCATTGACTTTTTCAAAGAGATTCCGCAATTTGTTATCAAGGCTGGGGCAATCGTAAGCGGCATATACGGTGCTAATTGGGACAGCAAGCTAGAGGTATTGATTAATGTTTATGGCATCGCTTGGATAGAAAGGTTTCTCTAAGAGTTAGCACCGGGACGGAGTTTTTTTCGTCTTTATTTTACTTAAGCCTCCTTGATGGACTAAGCTTCACTTTCTGATTCTTTTTTTTTTTCTTCAAACAGGCCAGAGAGATGCAGACAAACTACGTGCATTTATGCATTTTGTGCAAGTGAGTATCTTTTACGTCACGAGAGATTGGAAAAGAGAGTATCGCACATTTTGCTAAAGACTAGCAAAGAAATAAAGCGAGAGGAGCATATTAAACTTACTTTGCTGTTTGTTTGTCGAGAATAAAATGATGGGAAATTGACTAAACCTTGGTAAATGTTTCATTTATAAAGTGGGATTCGCATGATATTCTAGGTAGTAGGAGTACAAAGATAAGAAATATCCCCCCTAATCCCTTCTCTTCTGTTCACTTCAGTCAATCGAACAGGAATAGTCTGATGTAAACCCAGCTCCACTTCTGGTCGTGTTCTCATATTAAGATCGTTTATAGCATTTGTGTATCTGATATACTTTTTCCATAAATAATTACAAGTATCGAGTGTGCAAATGCCGTAATGTATTGGCAGTTGCCTTGTGTTTCTTAAATTATGCTTTCGCTCATCTCCTTATCTATTGGTGGACATGTTTTATAGACGGTGTTTTCTTCATCTTTGTTTTGCAAGGTTTTATAAACGTATATGCGGTGAATTCTTCATTCTAAACGATGCAAAAGATGATACGAAGTCCGCTGATTCAAGCACTTCTGACCCTGTGATTATGTACCAACCTTTTGGATGGTTGCTGTTTTTGGCGCTTAGAATACATGCCTTGAGCCGATTTAAGGACCTCGTTTCTAGCACAAATGCTTTGGTCTCTGTACTGGTCAGTTACATTCCTGGACTACTTTGTCAAACTTAACAATTTTCTAAGGTGTTTGCATTCACCCAATAACCATGTCAAACATGCGGTTTTCTCCTCTGAAACACGGCTATTAAAAGGACAAAAAGAACGGATATGCACATTTGACATGTCGCATTGGTTTTTAAGACTAATTTTTGGTACTGAGTACATGATGATCCGTTTTCCAATGATTTTTTTTTAATTTTTTGACAGGCTATTCTAATAATTCATCTTCCAACCCGCCTCAGAAAATTCAGCATTTCTGACTCATCACAACTTGGTAATCATCTTGCTCTTTTGATTATCAGTTATTGAATACTCATCCACAGTCAGACTTTGAGATTGTATATCCTCATATTTCTTCTTCAGTTGGTCCTTCTCTTCCCTATTAACTTGAACCTGGCTCTTTCCGTGATTGATCAATTTCACTGTCATTCAGTTAAGAGAAGTGAGAAGGGGGTTGACCTTGTTGGATCACTCGCTTATCGTTACGATACCTCAGAAGATGAGATCAAGAGAACATTGGAAAAAGCCAATAACGTGATAGCAGAAATTTTGGGGATAACTCCGCCCCCAGCTTCAGAGTGCAAAGCAGAGAATCTGGAGAATGTTGACACAGGTGGAATGATATCTCATATATAAATGCTGAAGGCACTGTAAATGCATGTTTTAATGTGACAGCACATGTGCACCGATTTTTGAAATTCTCTTCCTCTTAAATGCAGATGGTTTGATCTACTTTGGAAATCTCATGGAGGAAACATCTTTGTCATCCATTTTAAGTACTTTAGAAAAAATTTATGAAGATGCAACTCGTAATGACAGTGAATTTGATGAGAGGGTATTTATAAATGATGACGACAGCTTGCTTGTATCGGGTAGCTTGTCTGGGGCCGCCATTAATTTAACCGGTGCCAAGGTATGCCTATTCATTCTATCCAGTTGATTAACACTTCTATAAATCGTGTAATCATGTTGTCTATTTTCGTGTAGAGGAAATATGACTCATTTGCCTCCCCTGCAAAGACTATCACAAGACCACTCTCTCCCAGCCGCTCTCCAGCATCTCACATCAACGGTATAATTGGTGGCACTAATTTGAGGATCACTGCTACTCCTGTGGCCACCGCTATGACAACTGCCAAGTGGCTTCGGACATTCGTGTCCCCACTCCCATCAAAACCTTCGACTGACCTACAGGGATTTCTAGCGTCGTGCGATAGGGATGTGACCAATGATGTGATACGTAGGGCCAATATAATTTTGGAGGCCATCTTTCCGAACAGTCCTACCGGCGAGCGCACTGTAACTGGAGGCTTGCAAAATGCTAATCTCATGGACAACATGTGGGCTGAGCAACGAAGGCTGGAAGCCCTTAAGCTTTACTATCGGGTTTTAGAAGCTATGTGTAGAGCAGAGGCACAAATTTTACATTCGAATAATTTGACCTCTTTGTTAACAAATGAGAGGTTTCATAGGTGTATGCTTGCATGTTCCGCTGAGTTGGTTCTTGCAACGCATAAGACTGTGACGATGTTGTTTCCCGCAGTGCTAGAGCGAACAGGTATTACAGCTTTTGACCTTAGTAAGGTGATAGAGAGTTTTGTTAGACATGAGGAAACTCTTCCCAGAGAATTAAGAAGGCATCTGAATACATTAGAAGAGCGACTTCTAGAGAACATGGTGTGGGAGAGAGGTTCTTCAATGTACAATTCCTTGGTAGTGGCAAGACCAGCTCTTGCTCCAGAGATAAATCGGCTAGGCCTATTACCAGAACCAATGCCGTCCTTGGATGCCATTGCCTTGCTTATTAATTTTTCTTCCAGTGGATTGCCCCAGTCACCGGTGCAAAAGCACGAGGCTTCTCCTGGTAAGTCTTTCTTTTTAGGGTCCCCTTACCTTTTTGAATTCTAGACTTGCCTTCTAAGAATCAGTTTGAATGTATGAACTTTCCCTGATTTTGTGGGTGTATCAGAATCCACCAATTGTCGACAATACGATATATGGATGCTTCCTATTTGCTTCGCTTTGAATGTTTAGATGCAATGATGTTCATGATTCGCCCAACTCAATATCACACCTTGTTGTTCAGGTCAGAATGGGGATATCAGGTCTCCCAAGAGAATTAGTACGGAATACCGGAGTGTATTAGTTGAAAGAAACTTCACTTCACCAGTAAAAGATCGACTGTTAGCCTTGAGCAATATCAAGTCAAAGCTACCGCCACCTCCACTTCAGTCTGCATTTGCCAGGTACTCTCAATGTAGGATCATGGGGTAGTACATAGTTAAAGCTTGGTTTTGCACCACATTACTTCTTTTCTGTTCTCCAAGTTCTCTTCGTTTCTCTATATTGCAGTCCAACTCGACCACATCCGGGAGGTGGAGGGGAAACATGTGCAGAAACCGCAATCCATATATTCTTTAGCAAGGTACTGGAAAGCGTCTAGAACGGACCTACTTGCCAAGTGGCTCCAAGAGAGTCTGAAAATTCACTGCAACTATCCTTCTGCATAAAAAGGAAAACTTGTTTATGAGTGAATATAATGGATCCTGCATCCTTGTTTCTTCTCTTTCCTTCCTGTCCCTTCTCTGCTTAGATTTATATTTTATAGCAACACATTGCATATTGGGGCTTCATTAAGAGTTTTTATGTCATGTGAAATATTAATAACGCAATGCAATGTGATAATATTCTTCCAGTCATCCTAATTCCGAACACGAGGACTATACTGAGGGATCTCATCTTAGTTAGTTAGTTCCATGTCTGGTTGCTTTGCAACAATAAAGAAATATCCTAGTTTGGCTTTTACGATTACTGTGAATTATTGTCTTTTAATTAATTTTTTTTCCATACTTGTGGGATTGTCCAGATTACTAAGCTGGCAGCCGTCAGAATTAATGCCATGCTTGAAAGGCTACAACTCTCTCAGCAGATAAAGGAAGGTGTTTACTGCCTATTTCAGCAAATACTCAGTCAGCGAACTAATCTCTTCTTTAATCGCCATATTGATCAAATAATACTCTGCTGTTTCTACGGTATCGCGAAGGTTTGGACTCAGGAATTTTGTATAGTTTCCTGCAACATTTCAGAACATTTAGTATTTCTCTTGTTACTAATTCATGTTGGTTTGTTTCTCTTTCCCTTTTGGGCCTGAAGATCAATCAAATAAACCTGACCTTTAGGGAGATCATTTACAACTATAGGAAGCAACCCCAGTGCAAGCCACAAGTGTTCCGCAATGTTTTTGTTGATTGGTCATCAACCCGGCGGAATGGGGTATGTTGAGTAATCTTACTCTCTTAGGCATCAGTTTTCTAGGCATGGCCTTAACTCGTTGATTATTTTGGCAACAGAAAGCGGGGAATGAGCATGTGGATATTATCTCTTTCTACAATGAAATATTCATTCCTTCTGTGAAACCACTGCTCGTTGAACTTGGGCCCACAGGAGCAACTACTAGAACAAACCGGACTTCTGAAGTTGGCAATAAAAATGATGGTATGCTTTTGACTTATATTACTTGTAAATCAGTCTTCAAACAAGCCTTAGTCTGATTCTCTGTTGTTAATGCTCTTACTAACCAGCTCAATGCCCTGGGTCACCTAAGATATCTTCTTTTCCAACTCTCCCGGATATGTCCCCTAAGAAAGTATCTGCATCCCACAATGTCTACGTATCTCCACTGAGATCATCTAAGGTGCTCTTCTTCTCTCTTGCAGTTTCTTTTTCTTCTTTTACACAGCTCTTCTTTTCCAAACCTTTTATCATGAAATTCCTTTCATTTATCATCATTGCTGACATTGTTATGCAAGATTTGATTTAAGATGGAAGTACTTGAAATGGAATGTCGCTAGGACACAAGCAACATGCACGAGGTACTATGGTTGTATCTTCTTTCTTTTAAATTGTTCTGCTTTGTCTTGATTGTGTGCAGATGGACGCTTCAATCTCTCATAGCTCGAAAAGCTATTATGCTTGTGTTGGAGAGAGCACCCATGCCTATCAAAGCCCTTCCAAAGACCTTGTTGCCATCAACAGTCGCCTGAATGGGTAGGTTCCGATTAGCTTGTGAGCTTTGGTATATTTGTTTTAAGTGTGTAACTTGCTTATTTTCCATCCTATTGCAGTAACCGAAAGGTGAGAGGCACGCTTAATTTTGATGATGTTGATGCTGGCCTCGTCAGTGACTCTATGGTGGCCAACAGCCTCTACCTTCAGAATGGGAGCAGTATGTCTTCATCAACTGCTAAATCATCTGAGAAACCAGAATCATAAAGTTAAATGATCCCCAGTCCCATTCCCATGCATGTAAATTCCAGTTTTCTTGTTCCCCCTCAACTGGCTAAATCAGGAAGTGGAAGCGTGCAGTGAGTTATTTGTATAATAGCTGCCCTTTCCTTATCTTCTGTCCATGAGACTGCTGCAAGCAAGTTACTTTAGCAGTTTAGTTTAATAAAATCCAATCACCTTCACAGGGTGAAAATTATAGCCTATTATTTTCTTACTCACAACAGATCAATTTCCCCATGGTACCATTTCTTGCTAATATCACTGCTGCGGTGTCTGATGCGTTCATGATTTGAAGTAGAAGATGGCATATTAAACTTGGATGGGCTGATTAGGAAGATGGTGCTGTTTTTATCATTTAAATTTGCCACTGAATCAATTGTCTTTGAGGAGCAAGGGCTTGTTTTCTGGACATAGAAGTCGACGATCCTGAGGCTGAAAAGCCTGCAGATTTACTAGCTCTGCACTCGGTGATGCAAGATAATTTTCATTAAATTTCAAGTACCTGGAGATCACTTCATTTTTAGTCTTGCTATCATTAAGTGATCTGTTTGCCAAAGGTGTAATTACCGTAATCTGCGCAGTACAAACACAACTGGGACAAGCAACCGTCTTCCCCCTTGACTGCGGCTGCTACAAACAATGCGGAAAGAGAAATTAATTTGGACAGTTTACAGACACCTATTAAGATTTAGTTTGGTTAACTTAATGGTGCGAAAGCTTGGTGTCTTCAGATTTGATGTGATCTGTTGTTATTGATGCGTCGGTTATTATGGAGGCCTTCATGAGGTTGCGATTGTGATTGGCACATTCAAAGTGAAGATGTATCTGACAGATCATGATTTAAAAAGCCTCCGCAAAAGAAAGTTAACAGGTTCACCTCGCGTTTTAGCTTATGCATAGCTAGCATCAGCGTAGCCCTCACCGACATACTTAGCTATAGATGCCTACAAAGCAACGTAACAGGAGCCAAGAGGACCGGCAGCAATAGATTTCCATTCTTCATCATGCTAGTTACCAAAAAATCATATCAGCTGTACCAACTCCTTAATGAATTTCACAAGTCAACAAGATGTCAGCTTTACAGATAAGAGTTCTTCAACAATAGATGACAGTTTTCTTATGTATCAGTATCGCAATCTTTCAACTGCAGTGTGCCAACTCAATTTGTTTTTCTTTCAATCAAGTTAAAAAAACTATCATAAAGTCATTCAACTAATTTAAATGGAAGCTCCCGATGCAGTTCCTACCTAATGTGATAGGGAGCACCTAAGAAAGCCGAA
The DNA here is from genome assembly GCA_014182375.1 of Eucalyptus virginea. NCBI lineage: Eukaryota > Viridiplantae > Streptophyta > Magnoliopsida > Myrtales > Myrtaceae > Eucalyptus > Eucalyptus virginea. The sequence goes on from CM024520.1 coordinate 55,624,242, forward strand.
GATGTCAACCAGGAAAGTTACATCCAGTCAAGAAGCCGCCCACTGAAAATAACGGCATCGGCAACCTCTAACAGCAGCCCAATTGCCACACCAAAAGAAGAAGGTCCCTTGCTTTGTACTTGGGTTCCGAACAAAGCCTGCGCTGCTCTTGATGCCACAGAAACAATAAGGATTATACTGTGATTGAGGACCCCGCAAATCCTTCTGTGTGTGTGGCTGATGGGGAGGCGAGTGCTGTGATATCAGAGTATGGCCATTGTCATACAATGTCAGAGAGTTGGTGATGGAAAATCTGATTCCCCTGTGCAAAAGAACCATAAGCAAGCGAGCTGTGTTTTTTGCATCATCTAAACCACAATGAGCACGCCCGAGCCAGGTCAAGCCAGCCATCTCAACCGCCTCCTTAAGATTACATCTTAGACCTCCGAAAACTTCCTGGAATGGGACTTTTAGGTTAATCCATCTAGTGAAAGGAAGAGAGAGAAAGAGTCAGTATTAAGCATCAAAGAATCTGAGTCTGCATGCTAGTTACATATCATCAACTCACCTGTTGAAGTAAGAAGGCTTCCGAATTTTCTTATATCGACACTCGGATTCCAACATCACCTGGCAATCCCAGTTGGACCAGGTAACAACAGCGAAATTTGTGTTCTTTATGCCCTTCTTTTCAAGCCATTTGTCATGACTAAGAAGAGCCTCACTCAGAGTAACACCTCGATCTACCTAGACTCACCCCCGAAAAAAAAAAAGGATTTAAAGGCCGTAATAATGAACAGAAAATTGATATGAGAAAGAAGATGCCATAATCCATAAGCATGACTGGAATGAGGGAACTCCCTATGCAGGCATGGGCCGTTTCAGTATTTGTGCATGGCAAGCACCAAAAGACAATTGACTCGCCACTTTGGCATGGTTTTGATGTATCATCAAAACTATACGTAAGGTTCTGCACTGCCTATTGAATTTTAGCCTTATCTAATTATCTACAAATCATTCTAGTAACTTGTAATTCTTCAGCATCATACATAGCCATCTTTACCCTTTTTCCAACTTCTTATAGCATAAGATATGACAGACAGACGTGCACTGTTAGCCCTTAACACTTTCAGCTCCACTGTCAAGTATTAATTTCATCTAACGTGCTCCTTTACGGATCAATACACTTCACAAGACCAGTAAATGAACTAAATCTATGCCACATCAGACAACACTCATCAGCTTGCACAAGAATCCAGATCTGGCGGCATCCCCCATAACCAGTTCATACTGAATAGATCAATCTTGCTTCCCTCGACATGCAAATGCACATGCTCCAACAGATTACGTGCCAATCATCAGATACCACCTGCCATTAGATGCTCTTTTCAGATGTGTAATTTGCAGAACATCTAAGCACGAAGCAGCCAAGGTTATAGCAGATAGAAAACTCTATGTCCTCTTTCCTATATGCACCAGCAGAAATTCTACATGCTTTCGATATATCAAGGGGGAGACAAACAGAAGACGAAGTGGTGAACCCAACTCTTCACTATGTAGCAAAACTAACTCCAAGCTCTTAGAACTTTGGTACAAATAGACATGGAGAAAGGCAATGCAATTTAATCCGTGATTACAACAATTTGTCTATCACATCATAATCCAATGCATGTTCCCCCATATAAGGCACACATCGTAACCTTCCTCTTAATTGCCAGTAGATTTGAAAGTACATAAAAAGCCATCTATAGCCAACTAAAGATAAAAACTATAAATGATTCTCCTAAAGGAAAAATTAGAGGCTCGTAAAAAAGAAGCAACTCACGGTGAGCCATTCATCTACTGGGTAGAGTGAAAACACTGTCACTCTTGACAGGTTCCAAGATCAATCAACAGAAGCCTCCCTACTGAATCAGGACGAAAAGGTCAGGCTATGAGGAAAAAGACAACGCCCCTCATGGTCCCGTCTAGCCACACTAGAAAATACTTTCCCCAGACAAAATGTCACATAATCAGAACAAAGAAAATTTCTTCCATGACAAGGAAAAAATATTCAATGCAAACAAGAGATAAGAAGCCTGCACTGCGAGTGGAGGAAAGAGCTGAGTCCATAACTCGCACTAAGACAGTATCCACAAGCTAAGTTATTTAATACTAAACATCAATCCTCACAGCTCTCCGAAATTTTGCCTGCTTCAATTTCACAAGTATCGCATAAGAGAACGATGACCTTTCCTCGTCCATCTTTAAGACTAATAATAGGAAGCTACAGAAGAAATTAGAAGAACAGCCTTTTTTCTTTTGCTAGGTAATCAGGGGGTTAGAAATTCTTGACACTCGCGAACAGGCCAACATGGTAGAAAATATGAACAACGAACAGCAGAAAATCCATCTTTCCCACACAAAGAAAGAAAGAGAATGAAAATCAAACACAGAATTGAAAAAAGTTTGGTGTGTAGCAATGGAAGAATAATCCATGTCCTCATCTATATTTTGAAAGCTGCTGGAGAAAGTAAAACGAGAGTGCAAGTCTCAACCCTTAACACTGTACTAAGACTTTCTCAGGCCAGCATCCTTACAATATCAACTAATATGTGATTATTGACAAGAGAATGGGCTTAAAATAATTGGGAAAACAAAATCTAGATCAACACAAACCTGAGATTGCTGGATACCAGTCAAATCTTTGCAAAAGTCACTCAGATGCTGATTGCATGTTGGTCGAACATAGGTTTGGAAGCATGCTTCCAATTTGCCAGTCATGCTACTCACTATAACAGATGGGAATTCAATTATCTCTTGAGGATGGGGATTCTTTTCCTTGTCACAGGTTGCCTCGAAGTCTATGACTACAAAATACTGAAAGTCTTGGAACTGGCACTCGGGGAGGTAACCTTGAGAGAGCATATCTGGCCGATAACCATGAAAGCCGTTTCCCCCATGGAAAGAGAAAAACTGACCCTCAAAAGAATTCATTTGGTACGGCTGCATCTGATGAGAGTAGGGATACTGCCGGCCATAGTAGAGAGGATAATTAGGTCCATTGGGATGTTCACCTCTACTAATTGACAAAAATTTCTTCGCAACATCCCCATCGGACTGACCACTAGTTCCATCCTTAAGCTTGGATAACCCGGAGAGTGCGTTGCTATTATCCTGAAGGTTGTAAAGGATTCCATTGCTGGAATAACTTCTAGATAATGCTGCGAAATTCCTTTGAGTATCTTCTGTAAACCCAAATGAGCAGACAAGAAAGAATCAGAGAATCGCACATGGTTCCTTTTTACTTACCAACAAGACAGATCCAAATGTATGCAGTCACAAAAGAGATGTGCCAAATGATGTTACGTGAAGAAAGGAATAATTAAGTGGAAGAATATAAGGAAACCTCCAAAAGCGCAGAAAACTTAGTGGTGTACTCCCTAAGATGTCTAATAGAACAAAATCAATCACATCCCGTTTGTCACTGCTCTTTTGTAACTGTAAGCAACAGTTGCGCTACTCTTCTTGGACCAGGTGATAATTCAAGCGCTGTTGATGAATTTCGCAGTTCCAGAAAAGACAGCACCAAACCAAGCAATTCCACACTTATATTATTACCCCGTCCAAGAAAATCAGGCACACACCTCATCTACTCGTCGGACTTATTCGCATCAATCCCAACTTTGTTTACCAGCAAAGCGCTCAGTCTGACTGAATAAAACAGTTCCCCAACACAACACCGGACACGCATCATCACCACAAGCCAACCAGGACAGACTCAAAATCAATCACATTCCCCCAGTCGGCACGTGAACGCCGACTCGAGCCGGATAAAAGACAATGCCTTTTGATCGTCGCTCAAATGACCGAGCAGAAAAATTAAGGATCTTGCACGCACGCGCAGAGAGAGAGAGAGAGAGAGAGAGCACCTCTGCAATCAAAGTCCATCGCGGCCTCGTGCTCGGTTGTTGTGATCCGCCGCCAAATACATTCGATCTTCCACCGACGTCCGTTCCGACCCGCGCGCGGAAACCGAACGGTCTCTGCTCGAATCGCTCTCTTTTTCTCTCCCTCGCTCGCTCATCAATTCCACTGATGATTGGGAGAAGAAAGCTTCGAACTTTCACCTGGCACGACTGCGATTCGAGGACGGAGAAGGCGAGCGGAGGAGAGAGGGGAAGTGGGGGATTTTTATACGTAGTCGATTACATCGTTGATACGAAGGCAGGAGCAGAGCAGCGACACGGTCGCAGAGAATAGAACGAGGAAGAGGAAATCTCGTTTCGCTTTTCGGCTTCTGGTGTCGCGAGATAGGAAAGTAGTGAGAGAAATATTGGGGCCCACGGAGAGAGATGTCTGGTTTCTTTTGAGGATTTGGTGGACACGTGTTCGACGCGGAGCGGCTCTCTCCGGTTGTTGTTTACTGATGTGCGGGTAACGTGCGGTGGTCCTTGGCTGGTCAATGTAACCGCCGGTCCCCAGATATTTTATTTATCTTGTTTTATCGGTGGTGACGTTGACGCTTGCTTGCTCTTTGTTTTTTTTCTTTTTGTCCTTTGTATTATCTTTTAAAGTACTTCTTGCGCTTTTACTATCTTTGAAGACGGCGAAATAGGAAATAAATCGTAGAGCGTGATCTTCTTATGGATTTTCGTTCCTTTTTCTTGAAAAAACGAGGCTTAATTTGTTCGTGAATAAATAAGTTCATACTTTTGAAGCGCTTTCGCTCGATTATTCTTTCCTCTCTAATAGGATAAATACTAATCCAATGAATAACTTCTATGCATCATTTTTTAAATCCTTTTTTGAGAAAATAATTATATTTTTTATTTAGAATTTCTCAAGTATTAATGACCTGTCAAAGTATATAATCATGTGGTGTGATGGTGGGGTAGACGAGATAAACTAAAAAAGATAAGTTTTTATACGTTAATAGTAAGGGAGAAAGATGGGTGCATTCAGTAATTTGCCAAATAGTAAAAATTTCTATTTCTTTATTTTCATAATGAAATAGAAAATCCATTTATTAAATTTTTTTTGTTTTCAGGAATAAATTTGCTCCTGGGAATTGATTTAGAGTAGAATCGAAAAAAAATTTGATTCTTTATTTTCAATAACAATTTAAGAATCAAGCCAACATATATATTTTTTTCCTTTTATGTTCTTGTTCTTTTTCCTTCAACCTTCTTCTTCCACTATCATTGCCATGAGTTGTGCCACTATTACCACTGTCTGCTACCATTGGTTGTTGGTGACCAATTGAGTGAGGTTTGTGTGAGCTTACCGAAGACTCACCAGGGTAGGGTGAGGTTTGACGAGCTTGCAAGTGGCTAAGTGAGTCTCGCTTGGCCAAGCGAGACTCACCCAACCACCAGCAAGCCTCGCCCAACTGCCAACGAGGCTAGGCCAATGAGGTATGGCCTCACTAAGGGTTGGTGAGCCAACCCTCGTCTAGTTGATCGCCGGTCATCTTAAAGCCGGTGACTAGCTATAGCTTGAAAAATAATAAGAGAAATAAAAGAAAAGAAAGAGAAAAGTAATAAATTTTTTTTTTAAATTACTTGGATTATAAATTTTGAGAATAGTATTAAGTGTAATTCTCTTCTCATAATATAAATTTTGGATAGTTACCAAACTCCTTAAAATACGTAAAAATTATTCCCGATAACGGAATTAAAAAGCGAATGCATCCTAATTCTGCGTAATATGAGATGGATTTAGCTCACCAAGAAAAGCCGGTCTATTAAAGTTTAAACATGCATCAAAGATTCAATGAATTGAGATTTAAGAAGGATTTAGTTTACCTTTTAGTCGCAAGTTTGTTCATTGAAAAATATTACCACTGAGCTTGAGTTGCGTATGCGCAGAATATTGACACTTAAAAAAATAAGTAAAATTAATATCCCTCAAATACGGGCTATGTGTATTTTTAAAATATTCTTGACCGGAGTTTAAAATGGAAAGAGTTGTTTGATTTGCTCCATAATTATCCAACAATTAAAATTTATTAGTGCATGTCAAAGTCCGAGGTTAAAACGCAATTCCATTACTCAATAATATAGAGAGACATAACTTAAAAGAGATCAAAGGAATACGAATCGATCAATGATAATCCTCACGTCACTTTTCCCGAATTGAACAGTGCTTGCCAAAAATAAACTCGACAGAAGAACTTGTTAGCTAAATTATTCGAGTAGAAAAGAATAAAAGTACATTTTTTCAAATCTTTTTTTTTATGATCTCTTTTCTATTGAAATATTTTGTACTAGTTATATCCTATAATCTCTTGGGAATAGGAACAATAATATATTTATCTGGAAAAATATATATGGTACAATGATATATAAGGACATATATATTTGTAGAATTAGTGATTAAAATAAACACGAGCTCGGCTAAGAATAAACGATGGTCTACAATTTACAATCTCTTGGTTTACAAAGGGACGACACGTTTTGTATATAGCAAATATCACCGTTAATTCATCAATATTTCTTTAGCCCACGTGTTTCGGACCCCAAACCGACCCGACACAGCAGCCCGAGCCCAGCCTTAATCCACGGAAAGAGGCCCAAAAAGCCCATCCAGTAAAACGACGCGCTTCGGACATCCTCCTTCCAAAAACCTCCCATAAACCCTACAATCCAACGTCACAAACGGAACGCACAGTGACAGAGCGAGCGAGCGAGCGAGCATGGGAGCGACGAAGGCCGATGCGGCCGACTACGGGGCGCTGCGGGAGCTGTTCCGGCACCACATAGAGTCCTTCGACCACCTCGTCGACCGCGGTCTGGAGACCATGCTCGACAAGATCAAGCCCGTCCAGATTTTCGATCCCTCCACCGACAAGGCGCTCAAGAATATCCTTTTCGCCGCACCAGTTCTTGCGAAATCGCAATAGAAATCGGAAGTTCTCGTTTTTCTTTCTTCTTTTTCTCCCGTGCATTGTCGTTGTTAGTTTAGAATTATCGCTCTGGCTGCATGGAATTGATATCCGAGTTTGAGCTCCGCGTTCTCTTCCGCGCTCGGTGCGGATTTCCAAGTCGATTATGTCGAGAAAGCATGCGAGTTTCGTCCTTGACGTTTTGATCACTCTGGTTTGCAAAACCCGAGGTATATCAGCCTCAAAAGGAGGGCAGTTCGAAGACGAGTCACGATGCTCTGTTACCATTCGAAGTAAGACCGCTGCGGTTGATTCGAGCCCCGCTCGATTTGATTTTGTCCTCGTGCCGATAGTCGGGCTGACTTTCGCCTCTTTATTTCGCCTTTTAAATAGTGCAGGCAAGCTAAAACTTCCTACGCTGGGAAGTTCGTGGTGCACCTCTATTTTCAGTACGATGATAAGGTTGCTGTACTCGAGAAATTTAATTTCGGGCATCTTCCGATAATGTTAAAGGTTAGTCTTTCTTTCGTTCCCGATACCATTATTTGGTTGTTGGTCCACTATAAGTCTTTTCCTTTATGTTCACGAGCTGTCTACCTTGCATATTTCGATTGACCTTTGCAGAGTGAACCTTTTTTGTCTCTCGTTAGTAGTGGGGCTTTTCTTGGTTTTCTGTTGCGTCGGTTTGTCATCCTGGTCCAATCAAGATTTTTTCGATACTCCCAACAATATTTCAAAGCCATCAATAGTTCCCTAAAGGAAACATGATTTCAAAAAGGCTTTCCTCTCTTGCTTTCTTCCTGGTGCTACTCTGCTAAAATGAGGTTTCGAACATAATAAACTAAGTGGCAATTATACCACCTTCTGCCGTAATGATGGGATTTTACACATCCAGTAGCACTTTGTTTCCTTCACCATACAGATTAAATCTCCCAAAGTTAAGTTTCCTTCTTTATACAATTCTGCCTTACTTAAAAGCATGTCGAACCACTGAATCTGCTATCTATGTGAATGGAGGTTTCGCAGCTAGATGATTAAAGCTAATGCATCATTAAAGTCTGAAATGGCTTTTTTGCTTATTTGGGCTTGCACTTACTTTTCTTGCACAATCGAGATTCTTTCAATAGGTGTCCTTAATATTGAGATCAAGCGATTGATAATTTTCTCCTCTCTAAATTGTGAGGCGGCTTTCCTGCTTTTTTCTCCTTGTAGAATTCTGTCTTATAATTTGTTGAACCAGCATTTTGCTAAACCTGCTTCATGCTAAGCTTCATAGACGACACTGATGAGAAAACCCAACAACCATGGGAAAATATCCTAATTTTCGGGTCTTTCACCCTGCTTTTGTGATGTTTCAACTTATCTGCCTTACTATGCAATGTAATCTGGGATATACCAGCATATGGTGAATGCTATTCCGTGTGATAATGACTTTGCAATCTCTTTAAATATGTCTTATAGCTATTGTGCCGACGTGTTGTTCTTAATCTAGTATCTTGAATGCTACTGCTCAATTTGGTTGAGATAATGGTTGCATTTGTCGTGTTGCTGTGTCTTTTGGATATTGGATATTCTTTTTCTTTAGTTTGTACATTTTTGCTATTATTTTCCATCAGAGTTAGAATGCTTTGGATTATGGATAAATAGGTGCATCCTTTCCATACTAAAAAAATAACAGACTATATACATGTTAATGGACATGAAGAAGATCGGGAATGGTAGATGGTGATTGAATTAATCTGCCTTTCTTTGAGTTAATTGAAGTGATTCTTGATTTGGAGATGATTGTGAAAGATCCATATTGCCATGGTTGTTATGTAATGGTTGAAGATTCATTCTTCAATTTTCCTGCAGTCAAAGCTTTGCTACTTGAATGGCGCTGATCCTCAAAAGTTGGTTTCTTGGAAAGAAGAATCTTCTGAGATGGGTGGGTAAGTTATTTTCTTTCTGCATGTTTAACTAGTGATATGGAGCATCGAGTATTTGCTGTATAAGTTTGGAGCATTGCAAACCCACTGGATAGATTATGTGCTATTGTCTTTTGCTTTATTGAAAATGGAGATTAATTAGTTTATGCTGTTGGCTTTTGTTTTATTTAAAATGGAGAGTAATTATCATTTGTTGACAAGCTCTTCTTTTGCTTTATTGGAAAAGGTGTCTCTTTGTAAACGACCCCCTCCCCCGCCCCAAAAAAAAAACAGAAGAAGAAGAAGAAGAAAGAACACAGCACACATGCACATGAAGTGAATGCTGTTATTTAGGGTGACTGTTTGCACATTTCTTTAGTTGTTTTGTATGGTGGTTGTGCCGCCATTGCTCTAATGTTGTCCTTTTGATTTTCCATGGTCATCTCGAGTGGAAACATTTAGATTCCTTATTGAAGTACTAACTTATTACACACTGAAATAACAAATTGTCCTTGTTGAAAGCAGCAAATACTGTAGAGATGCCTTTGTTTAGTCATTCTATCAAAATTTGACTGATTCATTCTTTTGAAGCTATTTCATCTTGAATGGGCTAGAGAGGGTGGTTCGTCTTCTGATATTGCCTAAGCGGAACTATGTAAGCACATTCCTTTGCCAATTTTTATTCATCTGCACTAGTGCTCCTTACAAACTATACTTTGGTAGGGGATTGGAAACAAATGGAACTCTGCAAGCTTTCATCATTTATCTTTTTTTTGGGCAAAGTTTGCTGTATCCATCAGCTTTGCTGTCTATTTATAAACACATGCTTTTCATTTTCATTCAGCTGTTTATTTTATTGTGATAATATCTGAGTCCAATCTATATTTCAGCCAATGAGCATGGTGAGGAATTCATTTCGTGACCGACGTGAAGGATATACCGACAAAGCAGTAGTAATAAGGTTTCATTTTTATACTCTGTGCATGAAGTTGCTTTTAGTCATTAAAGTAGTTCATCTATTTGTACAGAATTGCGTACAAATTTTCTGCTGTTTGACCCTAAAAGTGAGGGGTTCAAAAAGCACGGCATTGCATGTTAATTGGTAACTATCAATGCAAAAGGCCGTTGTGTCAGAGAATTGCATGTTAATTGGTAACTATCAATGCAAAAGGCCGTTGTGTCAGAGAATTGCTGTTAAATGTCTTCACAGGTTTTTAGGCAATGATTAACCATTTTGCCGATTAAGTGTTGTTTAAATCATGCCTTTAACTTGTGTTGGCAAGTCAAGATTCTTATTGTTATTCCTATGAAATTGAAGATGCCATCAGTTCTGACTACTCTTCTGTTGTAAGAAGGCCCAGTTCTCGTGTCCCATCGATCAAGTGTGATCTTTCACGTGGTGATTTAAACTGTAACTTTGTTTGTTATATTGGCCACTGTGGTGTGAGCAAATACCTTACCACTTTATATGGCCACTCTCTCAAATATGGCAGCTATTCTAGGAATATCCATATGATTGGGACTATCGTGGAATAGTGATTTTAGAGGAGTATTGTGTGAATAACTACTTTAGCGCAATTTTTTTGGCTGTTGAATTTATGCCCAGCTGCAATTCGAGAAAATTAAGTCTTTTGTTTAATTATTAGCAAAATCCGTGTAGTCGAAAGTGGGTTTGCGTTTGTAAATTCTGCCTACTATTATGACCCTGCAGCTTTCAAGGATTAACACTTCCAGGTCATTGTGGTGGTTTGAATTCTGATTTAATCCCCTTTCAGGTGTGTCAGAGAAGACCAGTCCTCTGTGACAGTTAAACTATATTACCTTCAAAATGGTAGCGCAAGACTTGGATTTTGGTAAGCTATTCTGATTCTTTAACTGGTGAATTAAACCTTTTTCTTTTGAAATGGGATTTTAACTTTTTGCTCTAAATGGTTTTTTGCAGGATTCAGGCTAGAGAGTATTTGCTTCCTGTTGGTGTTGTTTTGAAGGTGCTGTAATTCTAAACTTCCAATAAGAATGTTTTTTTTCCTTTTCTATTATCTTGGTTGTTTGTGGGATGTTGGAAATGGATAGCTGATGCTTCATTACTTCTTTGTTGGTTCATGAAATTTGTCTCTTTGTTGCTAGTTCAATTGACTTATATATACAGTGGCAATATAATGTCATATGTTGTTTAATGGTGAATTGACCTGTCAAACTTGGTCCTAGATCTTTCATCTTGTTTATGAGTGTTGGCACCTTCTTTGGAAATTCTGCAATCTTGATGCATCTGAAGAAGAAAGTGGTACCTGTTGTACAATCGTTGTGTGCATCTCTTGTATGTAGGTATTCCAATGAGTGCAATCGCTCTGCATTCCAGATGTTAGAAGCTTTTCCTCCTTACCTGCTGCAAGAAGAATATGGTCATTTGTATGGACCTTACTACTTAGTTGATAGCCTTTCACTTTTAGGTTCTTAGTTAGATGGCACTCAGGTGCTCAGCTTGCTTCCTTCCTTCATCTATCTAATTTCATGAAAGGATTTTTCATATACTTCCTTCTGTTTACTTTATCGCCTTTCATTTAATTAGAGCAAATCTTGTTCAATGCCTTAACTTCTGTTTGAATTTTGATGGAAGATTATTATTATTTTTTTCTCAGTTCCTACTGTTTACTTTCTAGATCCTGCCAATTACTTATAACAGATCTTATTTAGACACCTCAAATTCTTTTTGAATATCTGTATCTGCTATGAACTTGTGATCACTTGTTGCTGGAAATTTCCCGTTTCATGAATCATTGAGTCTTGGATCAGAGCCAGGAATGGTTTCTTCTGCCATCAAGTTTTTATTCACCCGTTTCACCTCGACCTTATTTGATGGTTGTGGAACAAGGGTTGGAGACTGTAGTACAATGCTGTAGTGGAGGTCATTTTTACGCTTTAGAGTTTGAGAAGGTGTATGCAAATTAATGCTTTTGCTTCCACTCTTGGCTGGCCTGCTAGATTTGTTTGTCTATGTCCTTTCCTCTATCTTTGCTGTACTTCTCTTCATGTTGTTGCTAATGGAGATCTTGACTTTCATCAACAGGCACTTATTGACACCAATGATCATGAAATTTATTCTAGTTTGACAAGTTGCTATAGTGAGAAATATGGGAGAGGGAAGGGTGTTGTGGGTAATCAACTTGTGAGTGAAAGGGCTAAGATTATACTTGATGAACTTCGAGATCTGACTCTTTTTACACGACGCCAATGTCTGCAACATATCGGTACTCTTGACATTTTTCACCGTTCCTTTTGCTTAGGTATCTGTTGTATGACTAACAAAGTTTTTGCCCTATATAGGAGAGCATTTCCAACCTGTTATGGATGGTCTAGAAAACGAAAGTTTTATCTCCGTAAGTCATATCACATGCATGGCTTCATTAAATTGTTTTTGATTTGTCTCTTCAATGGCGTAGTTCCCACCTTCATTTCTCTCTTCCTTCACAGGTTGCAAATGCTGTTCTTCAGGACTACATTTTTGTCCACCTTAATAGCAACTATGACAAGTTCAATCTTCTCATGTTAGCTTCTTTCCAACTTGCCTCAATAAGTGGCAGCATGATTTTCACTCTAATAGTTCCACTTTTCATTATTCTTAATATGTTTCTGATTGTCTTTATTCTTCATCCAGCTTTATGGTGCAGAAGCTTTTTTCTCTTATTGACCAGACTTCAAGTCCAGATAACCCAGATTCTTTGCAAAATCAGGAAGTTTTACTGCCTGGTCACCTGATTACAATTTATTTGAAGGTGTAGGCTTTGTATCTTCTTTTCTTTTTTCTTGTCTTACTTATACACAGTACTGAAGGACAATTAAAACTTGAACTACATAAATGCAAAATTACAAGTACTTATGCTTTACAAAAATTTAACTTTTTATTAACTGGGATTGTGGATACTGGTTTCTGCCATAAGCCAGCTTAATATCAGCCTGGTCATTAATGCAGATCACCTTGGTCAAAACCCACTTTCAATAGGTTTTGACCATGGGTAGACCTGTGGACTCTCAGCTCAGGTAAGGGTTCCGACTGTCTTTGGCCCAAGATGTCCCCTGCTTTCAGGGTTTGGTCCCAGTGCCACTTTACAGTGACCCAGGTTGTGTTTGCTATTTCATGAACAAAAAAGATTAGTTAGCTTGCTGCTAGTAGGTTTTGAAATTTTGGCCTTTTGGTCTTCAGCGTGTATGCCAAGCAAGAAAGCAACAGATTTATTTATTTATTTATTATTATTTTATTTATTATTTTTTTTTTAACAAAAGCAAGGCGCTCTGTAACATTCTAGTAGTCGAACTATTGATCTGCAATTCAGCCCCCTGATCCGCTTAAAGTCTTGCTAACTGTGGAGTGTTTCTAGCCTACATTCTTTAGGAACCAAAAATGCATGGTTGAAATTAATTTCTGCACATTTTACCTTATAGATGCAAAATGATGACTTAAAACAGGCAAATAGAAACATTATGGATATCTGATTGAACAGATAATAATATCTCGGTACTTAATGTGCTTTCTCAATGCAGCTGAAGCTCAATATATTTCATTGCTTGTTTGTTACTTCTCCAGGACAAACTAGAAGATTGGCTACAAAAGGCAAAAAAGCTTCTTCAAGACGAGTTGAAGAACAAAGCTAAAAACTTTGATTTCTCTAGCTGTATGTTATAGTGTTATAGTACACTCTCTCTCTCTCTCACACACACACACACACACACACACGCACACAATTTTGTGTTTCTTCTAAGGCCCTTGACTATTGTTGGAATGAACCAATTTTCCTAGGGAATATTCTGTTCATGCGCTATTAATTGTGCTAATTGTTGAAAAAGTGATGATTACCTTCAGTTGTTACTTAACTTCTCTCAGATGTAGCCCCCTCCCCCTGCGATTCAACTGGGTTGGTGTTATTATTCTGATGACTGATGGAATCATGTGTTGGTTGTTTTTTTCTGGCTTCAGTATCTGAGAAAGAGAGGGATCGGTCTGGTTCATAAATGATGTTATTTTGTGTCCAATTATTGCGAATATGTTAAAGATATGTCTGGTTCGTTTGTCCTACCTTTTGGTTTGTTTCAGAGTTCTTGACTAGCGCTTTTTTGACGTGTGATTATGTAGTGGCACATGTTAAGAAGGTCATGGACAAAAATCCCGGAAGGCAGATTGGTTCAGCCATAGAAAATATGTTAAAAACTGGAAGGCTCGTTACACAATCGGGTCTGGATTTGCAGCAGGTGTGTATAACTTCTAGCACTACACCGCATTCTTTTGATACAAATGAACTCACAGTTCTCTTGTTGGTGCCTTATCTCTTTTATGATATTTCCTGCAAGCAAGATACTGAGGGTGGTGAAGTGTATCATCTTATCAAGCTTTGGGGTGTAGTTGTTGAAGGACTTTTTAGACTTGTATCTTGGTATGGACTTGAATCAATTGCAAGCTACATGAGACTTGCAATTTCTTTCTGCTCTTTAAATGGATGTCTTTGCGTTCATAATTTTGTGCTTCTTACTGTTGGTTGAGATGGAACAGCAGTAATTTCGTGGTGTTTTTCTGTATAGTTGTCTTTCAACTAGAGTGAGAACTGATTGCATGTTTCTTGTTGTTTTTAAGGAAGGGTGCTACTGCTTCTAGAGTTCTATGATAAATCCCGTGAATACACTAGAAGCATAATAGGTTCACTAAGGTGGATTAGAAATAGGAAAGCTTACTCCCAAGTTCTATCTAAACGTTTATTCAGAAAGGGAAGTAAGCTTTGGCATGAAGACCCCCATGATTTGAAAATAGATCAACCCTTACCATGAGGGTACGATACCCTTTGTACTTGGGCAAGCAAACCAGTTGGAAGCGAGCCAAAGTGAAGAAGGTGTGAGAAGGAAGAGCATCCAATTCAATGTGTTAAGCAGGAAAAGCATGATAGGGGGCTGCTTCAGCTTGTGCCTCCTAACCTATTAGATTTGATAGACTTCATTCTTCTTAGGTTTCCAGAAGTAAAGCTGGCGACCTCATCATTAAAGAAAGAATATATTTATTTTGGAAAATGTTTTCCGTTCCACTCTTAATACCTGAAAGGACCACACTCTAGCACACACTAAAGCATTTTTTTATCCCAAGAACATATATACCATATTCGTAAAGGATCTGTCGCTATTTAGAACATGTTACCGCTTTGTAGGTGATAACACGAGCTGTTTGAAGTCTCGTTTTTTTTTTTTTTGGGGGTGGGGGGGGAGAGGGAATTAAGCAATAAACCTTTCCTTCTCAAAAGCCAGCTATTATTACTTCTACTTGACAATGATTTTTCTTCTTTTGTTTCTGCGCTTGGCAACCTACCTGAATCTTCCAGCCATTGCTAGGGGCTGCTATACCAATCAAGGAAATTGCCTTCAACTATAATCCAACACAGGCTTTGTGACTGCACACCAAATCTAGGAATCTGTTGCACGTTGCAGTGCATGTCTTGCTTAAATTTCTCTTCCTCTGGAAAGGAACTGTGAGGATTCATGAGACTCTTGCTTAGGTTTCTTCAAATGATGATAAGTGCTGGGGACTGTTTAGTCAAACTACTGGCTTTGATATCATTTTTAACTCAGCACTTTGTTGGCAACACTAGAGAGTGCCCAAAACCAACCCTGTCAACATACTTAGTTGATTTTGATTCTATCAAAAGCTCAAGTAATGAGTTCTAGGCCAAATAAGCATATATGTTTACACTAATCATCTGATGTAAGAGACTATCCTGACATCTCACAAATGCATCCAACTAACATACATTTCCTTTTTCTGTACTTGGGGGATTAATTTTCACTTCCTTTTTAGTCCTTAAAAACTAATGTCTTTCAAGATGTTTACATATTTTTCTAGCTTTCATGTAGAGTTGTCTGTGCCTTTTTACCAGTCTGAGAATTGTGAAGGTGATTACTTTCTGCAGAAATTTCTAACATGTGGCAATTTGTTATCATTTTAAGGTTATAAAATGTGAAAATAGGTAAGAAATAACTGAAGGATTTCTCCTTGAGTGGCATCTTGTTACTAACCTTATCACTTTATTTCCAACGTTAATTTATTTAATCTTGTCTAATATTTTTGTGAGGTTTTAGTTATGTTCTAGTCAAGCTTGACTAATGCTTGTATCCTGGATCTGCTTTAATAGAGGGCAGGCTATACAGTTCAAGCGGAGAGGCTAAACTTCCTGCGTTTTCTCTCACATTTTCGGGCTGTACATAGGGGTGCATCCTTTGCAGGGTTGCGGACAACGAGTGTTCGAAAATTGTTACCTGAGTATGTGTTGTTTGGTAATCAGTTTGAACGTGTCTTAACTTTGCGCGCTTCTTCCCAATTCTGATTGCTCTTGCCTTGCCCTTTCTCCTTTTTCCCCCTCTTCGTCTTTTTGCATTTTGCAGATCTTGGGGTTTTCTTTGCCCTGTACACACTCCAGATGGGGAACCTTGTGGTTTGCTGAATCATATGACTTGCACCTGTAGTAAGTTAACATATCTTTTCAGATTGCTATCAAGAATTCCCTTATTCCATGAGACAGTTTGAATTTTATCATATCTTATGACAAAATTTTCTGGCCATTGTGTTTTGGAAACTGTTATAGTGTCTGGAAGAGTATTTTCAGAACAAGTTAATAATATTTGGTCTTCTTAACAAATTGACAATAACAAGTTTTTAAAATGACTGCCTTTAGCAACCATAGTCATCACCAGGGACCAATTTCCAAGACGTCTTGGGTTTTATTTTATTCTTCCTCCTTCCCCATCTTACTTGTCAAATTTAAAAAAGAAAATATAAGTTGCTGAGAGCCAACACTTTTTTTTGGCTTTTAAAACAAAAGAAGTGCTTTTGTATG
Organism: Eucalyptus virginea; assembly: GCA_014182375.1. Taxonomy (NCBI): domain Eukaryota; kingdom Viridiplantae; phylum Streptophyta; class Magnoliopsida; order Myrtales; family Myrtaceae; genus Eucalyptus; species Eucalyptus virginea. The sequence continues at coordinate 55,640,855 of CM024520.1, forward strand.
CTTCCAACTAGCATATAAAGGTCCCTGACATTCCATATATTTCTGTAGCTTTTCTCTTTGACTAATTTATTTATCATATGATGGCAACAAGCATCAGAGATGTGTATTTTCTTCTTTTTCAGGGATCACATCCTTTTTTGATTCAAAAGGAAACTTTCGAGATTTTGTCAAGATAAGAACTTCAATTCTAAATGTTCTGATTGGAATTGGAATGACACCTTCACTCCCCAAAATCGTCCAAGCTGGCCCTCCTGATGTTCTCTCGGTCCTTCTAGATGGGCGTGTTGTGGGTTCTATTCCCTCTGCTGAAGTTGAAAAGGCTGTTTCTTATTTGCGTAGATTAAAGCTGTCAACTACTTCAGGGGTCCGTGTTTCATCAAATCCTTCTGCTTTTGTAGTTTCCAACTGCCCCAATCACCGCTTCAACTTTTTATTTGTTCTCATTGCGGTACATCCAATTGCAGATTCCCGATGATCTGGAGGTGGGATATGTTCCTTTGAGCTTTGGTGGGGCATATCCTGGCCTTTATCTATTTACAAACCCTTCAAGATTTGCGCGCCCAGTTAGAAATATATCTGCACCCGTAGATGGAAGCCAAAACATTGAACTCATTGGTCCATTTGAGCAGGTTATTTCAGGATGAGTTTTTTTGCTGGATATTCTTAGGTGCTGGTATTTAAACAGTTTATGCAATTTTCAGGTGTTTATGGAAATTAGATGCCCTGATGGTGGAGATGGGGGAAGAAGAAATGAATTTCCTGCAACTCATGAAGAGATCCATCCAACTGGAATGCTCAGTGTGGTTGCTAACCTCACACCATGGTCAGATCATAATCAGAGCCCACGAAACATGTACCAGTGTCAGGTTTTCATCATTTTTCTTCACTTATTATCAGAAGTTTCTTATAATTCTCTCGAGGCTTGAAGATGGTCAGTGGGATCCTTAAGTAAATCTGGCTAATATTCTATTGTTGTCTTTGTTGATTGTAATTTCAGATGGCGAAACAAACAATGGCTTTCTCTTCACAAGCCATTCACTTCCGTGCGGACCAAAAACTGTATCATCTTCAGGTATATATCTAATTATTCAAATTTTTGCAATGGTTGTTTGTAATTAACTTGGTAAATGGCTCATCTGTTCGGAATTTATGCATGCTGAGTTGTTAATTGGCATCCATGACCAACGGGCATTGCCTTTTGGAACTTATTGAGTGCATGAACTTGTTCAAGTCTGATCCGGAAGTCGGCGCTTTGTTGTTGTTATAATCAATCAATGAATTTTTAGTTTGCATCTGTGGGTGCTGCTGGTGTTATTTCTCTTAGTATTGTTTCTCTGAACCAGTACCATGGGGCTTTGCAGACTCCTCAAACTCCCATAGTAAGAACAGGTGCATACACAAAGTATTGCATAGACGAGTTTCCAACCGGGACAAATGCAATTGTTGCTGTGCTGGCTTATTCAGGGTAATACTTGGAACTAACTCTAAAATTCAAGGTGATGGATATATTTGCTACTTTATTTTTTGTCCTTGAATATCAACCATATGATGCTATTAGGTATGATATGGAGGATGCTATGATTCTGAATAAGTCATCTGTAGAACGTGGAATGTTCCATGGACAAATATACCAGGTACTTCTCTTTCTGCTTAAGCCATTTTTAAAAGAGCAAACTCCTGCGATTGCTTTTCCTACTTCCTGCCTCTTTAGCAAGTGAGCACATGTATTACCCTGTGTAACACTTGTCAAATACTCTTTTCTTTATGAGCTTAGCTTTTCCACGTGGAGTGGCTACATTTAACCTTTCCCATATGTCTAGCAAGTGAAAGTGGGCAAGTTTTTTGTTGGTATGACCTATGAAGGAAACACGTCTTCAAAAGCTCATCAACATGTCTATCAAATTAAGCAAAAATTTCTTGATTCGTGTCAACCGTTGATGCTAAAAATCCAAAGAGTAAACTCATCTAAAAGTTGACTACGTTGTTAGCTCGCCGCCGGCATCAACTGACTCAATCCCCTGAAATGCTGTACTGCTCTTTCACAACATTTAGAAGATGTCAAAAGCAATTCCATGGTTTCTTGTAAAAGAGCAATATCAAACCTTTGATAACCATTGCCATTGCATTTGTTCCCATCCTAGCGAATTTGAAGTCATGGTAGAGTAACATGTAAGACATGGTCACCTATAATCTGGTAACATAAACAGTTCTTGGATGCCCTTTCCATCTTTAATATCAGGTTATTGGTAGGATTGCACGTAATTACTTACGTTTAAAGTAAAGTTGATAAAGCACTTGGTTATTTTAAAATATTTCAAAGCCTTTTAAAGTGTTTTACTTTTGCCAGTGCTAACTGGATATGGTCTTATAAACATGCTGGGTTTTGGTCTTTTTCTCTACTTCTGTATATGGTGGTTCTGATCTCATGAATTGGTTTCTTCCTTTTTGTGGATGGTGGTCTTGTTTGAGACATTTGCTAAATCCATAAACTGTAAGCAGCAGAGCCTGCACTTATGGAATTTATGCATAGGATATGGGTTTGTTTGTTTATGCATGCAATTTGTTACAACCTCCTGAACTGGATTTGTGTCTGTTTTTTTTTTTTTTGGGGGGGGGGGGTTGGGGGAAGAACTTTATGGGCTGGGTTGTTGTTTGAACTGATTGTAATTTTGCTACAGACAGAGACCATTGACTTATCTGAGCAAAGTAGCAAATCTGATCGAGAACAGAGGATGTTTAGGAGAAGTAACACTGATAAATCAGCTCACCCTTGGATTGATTCTGATGGACTTCCATATGTTGGTCAGGTCAACGATCTATATAATACTGTCATCACTCTTTTCGTCCACTGAATCCTTTTTCTTAGAAATTGATAAACTCCTTGACATTTCTCTTTTAGATGATACGTCCAAACGAGCCGTATTGCAGTGTATATAATGAGGTGACAACTACTACCAAAAACCATCTACGAAAGGGGTCGGAATCTGCGATAGTTGATTATGTGGCTGTCGATACAAAAACCAAGAAAGGTCTTCAAAAGGTCAGTGAACATGATGAACTTTTTTGAGTCTTTTCTTCCCCATTGATTTCTTCTAATTTCAGCATTAGAATTTCTTGAAATAATAATAATGTAGGGGGTACTGGAGCAAATTCCTACAGATAATGTTCTTTCGCCAGCTAAACTGATGAACTCTCATACTTTCTCTTGGAGTTGATCTTTTGGAAGGTGCTTTAGATAGTGGCAGAGATCCCGTGAGAGGTGCCCAAGATATTAGAATGTTAATTTCCTTGTCTCTCTTGCCAAACCTGGTTGGTCTGGGAATTCAGTCTCTATCTGGAGAGAGAGCCCTATCTGGGGAAATCAGTGGTTCTTACTATAACTGCCATGTGTAGTTATCTTGGTATAGCAGTGTGCATAATCTCTCTACCTACCTGAATACTCATAACTGTGTCTTTTGCTTGCTGACTGACTTGGAGGAGTTACGACCATTAACTCCCCAAAAGTCAAAACAGACACACACCAGTTCTGGTTATACTTTGGTCTGTGGCAGGATCTGACTTGACGCAAAATTGGGGGTAGAATTGGAGAATATGTATTGTTTTTAAACATTACAGGTCATTTGAGATAAAGAAAAAGGACTTCACATTAAACAAAGGAAAAAGAGGACTTTTAATGTAATATTATATTATATTCTGAAAGATGGCTGACTGAGTACTGAGTAGTGTACCTTACATTTCAATTAGAGATAGGGCGTCCAGGAGTTTTAACTGTTTTCTATTGTTTCGGGCTCTCATGTTTATGTTGGTATTTCGTGGATAGTCAGGCCTACTTGGATTTTAAAATGCTTATTTAATCCCATTTAATATTTGGAGTTGAATTGGTCTTTTTGCAGTGTAGAATTTCACATGCATATGGTGTATGTCAGCAAATAGGCTTGTTGTGAAATAGCTAGTCCTTTTGAAGGTTCTTCTTTGTGCATCGTCATCTTTAGATTTAGCTGCATCCACTGATAATGCTTTTGCAATGCAACATAAATTCTAATCGCATGTTATCTTTCTTTCTCCCCTTTTTCCTTCTCCTCAACAAACTTTCGCATGTGGAGCATGGGATGGACCTTTTCTTATTATTCCCTTTTGAGCAGGCAAATATACGTTTTCGGCATCCAAGGAATCCTGTAATTGGTGACAAATTTAGCAGTAGGCATGGGCAGAAAGGTGTTTGCTCACAGTTGTGGCCAGATGTAGATATGCCTTTTTCAGGAATAACAGGAATGCGTCCAGACTTGATAATTAATCCCCATGCATTTCCTTCCAGGATGACAATTGCTATGCTTCTGGAGTCCATTGCTGCTAAGGTATCTCTAACAGTAGAATAGCTTAGTTGGACTTTATTATGGATACAAAACTTGGTAGAACTGAAGTTGTCACTGTGTTGCTATATTTTGTTGCTTAGTATAGGTGAGGTTTGAGATATACATAAATATCCATGTAGAACTTAGAGAATTCAGTAATTTGCCTTGCAGGTGGGCAGCTTAGATGGTGAATTTGTCGATGCAACTCCATTCGCTAGCTCCACTAAAAAAGCTAACGGGGAAGAGAAATCTGAGTCCGAATTGCTTGTGGATCAAATTGGGGCCAAGTTAAGGAAGAAAGGGTTCAATTACCATGGGGTGGAAGTGCTGTACAGTGGTGTCTATGGAACAGAACTCACATGTGAGATCTTTATTGGGCCTGTGTATTATCAACGACTAAGGCACATGGTCTCAGACAAGTTTCAGGCAAGCGTCTCTCTGTTCCCTCCATGCACATGGGTGATTTCATGACACCATTACTTAATTGAAGGATGAGCTGACATGAAAACCTGTCAATTTCCGCTCAAAGCCTTTCTTTTCCTTTCCCTTTTAATATTTTGGAGGAGAGTAGGGACTCCAGAGGGAAGAGAGGGAGAGAGTGGGGCAGGGGATCACAAAGGTGTGTTACAGAATAAGTTATTCAATACGCACGTGAAATCTATGATTTTAAATGTGCAAGGCATTACCAATCTGTACTCACTGCCTTTTTGATATGTTAAGATAATGGTGTTGTTGACCATGACATGAAATAGTGTGCACTGAGTACCAAAACTTTGTACTTCAGATCCATGAAAATGCAACTCTTGATCCATAGGTGTGCTTATATGGAGCAAAAATCTGTTTGAAAGAGTTACTAAATTGGCATTTTATTCCCATTGTCATATTTGTCATCTAAAGCTGCCATCATATCCATGCATAACTGTGATAGCAAGGATTACTACTAATGTTTCTTTTTTTTCCTTTTTGGGGCTAAACGAAAGGGATTTGTACTCTTAATAATTTGCAGGTTCGCTCCACTGGAACGGTAGACCAGGTCACACGCCAGCCCATCAAAGGAAGAAAACGAGGTGGAGGCATCCGATTTGGGGAGATGGAACGAGATTCCATGGTTGCACACGGGGCGGCGTATTTATTGCACGATAGGCTACACACGTGTTCTGATTACCATATTGCTGACGTATGCTCCCTTTGCGGGAGCATCCTCACTACGCAGTTTGTCCAGCCTCAAAGGCGTCCGGGCCGGGAGATTGGAGGGCTCCCACCTATTAGGGCTCCTAAAAAGGTCACCTGCCACGCGTGCCAGACGAGCAGAGGGATGGAAACCGTCGCAATGCCTTACGTTTTCAGATACTTGGCTGCTGAGCTAGCGGCAATGAACATCAAAATGACCTTGCATTTGAGCAATGGAGCCGGAGCCTGATTCTTGCTGCTGTCTTTTCCATGTGTCCCCACCCATTTTTCGTACTGCGGAGAGGGTGAAGGGTGCGTATCGTGTATATCATAGGGAGGCTGGTGCCATGATCGTTGAGCGGGTTCCGTTCGCATCCATTTGATCGGCGGACAATATAATCTCTCTCCCCAGCAACAGAAGCACGGCGAGCCTGAATCTATCAGCGCAACAGCCTCCATGGAGAACCATTTTGTGTAGAAGCCGGTTTCATAGAGAAAAACATTCACGAGCAATCTTCTCAAGGCAAGTTTTGTTTGTAAGGTTTGCGTTCTTGTAATTTCTGACAGAGGAGTTGGGTTTTGGCAATAGAATTTCGCTATCCAATTTAGCATGTTCATAGTTGTCGCCTATTATGCGTTGCGAACAACCAAAGTTTGCGTAAAATGTTGGGTGTGACTCAACCAAAACTACGAACGAGAAATCAGCATTTCTACGCGAAAAATCATTTCATAAATATTTGAACACTGTAGGGAAACTCTAGGTTGATGATATCAGCTCTTAAGAAACAGTTATCATGAAATGGGTTCACTTGTGAAAAAGGATAATGCCTGGTCTAACGGTGTTCTTGATTGCTCATTGTGAAAAGATTGATAGATTTTTTATTTTAGTCGAAAATATGCAAAAGAAAGGACTATATTGAATATTACTAATAATTGAGGGATCACGTTGAATAAATAGAAAGTCATTGAGCTGAAGTTCGAGGTAAAATTTCAAATAATGACTCAAAGTGGAGCTATTTTATCCGATAAGAACCCGAAGTGAATGTTGTCTCAAATAAGGATATGAAGTAAATAGATTGGTCTTAAATAAGGACCAGCCGGCCAAATGTTCTCTGGTCGACGAGCAAGTGACGTTTGAGGCAACTGGAATGGGGACATTTTTGTCCAAAAAATTAAAATTCCTAAAAACTTAAAAAAAAAAAAAAAAAGGCTTCATTCCTAAATACTAACAACATTCTTTTTCCTCCTAGCTACTTTGTTTTCCCATAATTTGAGCGCAAGCTCTCCAGCCTCAGATCCCATGCCGCCCAGCAATTTTGACTTGTGAATTTCCCCCTTGATCGCCGTGCTATTGCTACGACTCTTCTTTAGAAGCCCCATGCCTTCTTGTCGTCATCATGTTCACTTCCTCACGAGCCCTGTGCCTTCACCTTCCTTGTCTCGTGTCGAGTGATCGATTGAGTGTAAGTCAATTTCTTCGCTTGGAACTTATCTAACATTTGTTTCTCAATCAAATGCATGTGATGCGTTCAAGGAAATGCCTTGGAGGCATGACTGAAAAATGATACATGAAATTCTCAAATCCGAAAATGTGTCGACATAAATTGCTCGTTTTCAATTGATTTGTTAAGAACTTTGATCCAATTCTAGTCATATTTCATTGTATTCAAATTGGTATATCAATTTTTTTCTGGTGTTTTGGTTCTATGTTTTGCCTATTTCTTGAGACTTTTGGGCCCCGGCAGTGTGAAGTCAGAGTAGAGAGGAAGAGTAATGTTGGTAGGTGAAGACGGCAAATGGTGCGCCCCCACCACCTCAATTCATTTTGAACTTTTTTGTGGGCCACATACCAATATTTTCTCCTATTTTCTCCTTCGGTTACATTTTTTTTTTTTTTTCTGGCTATATGGTTTATTCATTTTATACTTTCCTCTGTAACAGCTCAATTACTTGCCTTCCTGAAATCATGGCTCGGCCTACCGCTACAGACGAATACGGAGGTCAAGATAATCGTGTGGGCGAAAATAGGACGTGGTTGCAATCGATCACTGTAACGTTACTCGCGGTTATGCTCGCAGTAGTGGCGACTTGGACGGAGCTGACAAATATTGGCTGAGTGTCCTATTGCAAAGAAATTTTTTCTCACTTGTAATAGCATAACTTTAGCAGCATCTTTTAAGTGTGGCGTTAATTATGAGTTGCGGCCTTCAACTAAAATGGCGGCTATTCATCGATTTGACAATCCTGCTGACGTGGATCATCATCATTCTAGCAACATGGTTGATTACGTCGGTACGTCAACCTCCATTTATCGCCAATCACTTGAACATGGCCATCAGCCTTCAACTCTAGCCATTATCATATTTTGAACATTAACCTACAAACATGACGTACCGACATAATCCCAAGATGAAGATGCAAAAAGAACAGTCATGTCCCTAGAGAATCCATAAGCATGACATTGACCTCGGCCATTTCCTCACCAGTGAATTCTATGTAATTTCGCTGTAAAAAGAAACAGTCATGTCCCTAGAGAAAATAGGATGGAGAAACCGTCATGTCCCCAGAGAAAATAGGACATCTCCATAGAATTCACTGGTGAGGAAATGGCCGAGGTCAATGTCATGCTTATGGATTCTCTAGGGACATGACGGTTTCTTTTTGCATCTTCATCTCGGGATTACGTCGGTACGTCATGTTTGTAAGTTAATATTCAAAATATGGTAATAACTGGAGTTGAAGGCTGATGGCCATGTTTAGGTGATTGACGATGATTGGAGGTTGACATATCCATGTAATCAACCATGTTGCTAGAATGACAGCGATACACATCAGCAAGAGTACCAAATCGGTGAATAGCCACCATTTTAGTTGAAGACCACAACTCATAATTAACGTCACACTTAAGGACGCCACTAAAGTTATGTTATTACAAGTGAGAAAAAATTTCTTTGCAATAGGAGACTCGGTCAATATTTGTGGTGGATTTAGCTCCGTCCAGATTGCCATTGCCGCAAGAGTAATTGTGAGTAACGTTACAATGATCGATTGCAGCCACGTTCTATTTTCGCCCACACGATCATCTAGACCTCCATGTTGGTCGACAGCAATAGGCCAGTCATGATTTCAGGAAGGTGAGGAGTTGAGTTGTTGCAAAGGAAAGTATAGAATGAATAAACCATATAGCTGGAAAAAAAGAAGAAAAAAACATGTAGCCGAAAGAGAAAATAGGAGAAAATATGAGAAAATATTGGCTAGGCGACACGTGTCACCCATGAAAAGTTCAGAATGAATAGAGGTGGTGGGGGCGCGCCATCTGCCGCCGTCTCTTGCAAACATTAGCTCCTCCCTCCCTGCTCTAACTCCACATCACTGGGGCCCAAAAGTCACGAGAACATATGCAAAATATTGAACAAAAACACCATAAAAAATTGACATACTGATTTGAATACAATGAAATATGACTAGAATTGGATCTAAGTTCTTAACAAATCAATTGAAAATGAGCAATCTGTGTCGAAACGTTTTGGATCATTTTTTGATCATGCCTTGGGAGGCATTTCCTCGAACACATCACATGCATTTGATTGAGGAATAAAACAAAGGCATAAAGTTGCGCTTAGCTGTCCCCGGCAACAAGACCACATTAAAATTCTTGAGAAACAAATATTAGATAAGTTCTAAGTGAAAAAATTGACTTACACTTAATTGATCGCTTGACACAAAATGAGGAAGGTGAAGGCGCAGGGCTCCTGAGGAAGTGAATGGAATGAGGACGAGAACTTCTGAGGAAGAGTCGTAGCAACAATATGGCAACCAAGGCGGCAATTCGTCCGTCAAAATTGCTGGGCGGCATGGGACTTGAGGGTAGAGAGCTTGCGCTCAAATTCTGGGAAAACAAAGAATCTGGGGAGGAAAAAGAATGATGTTCGTTCTTAGGAATGAAGTCTTGTTTTTTTTTTTTTTTTTTTTAACAAGTTTTTAGGAATTGTAATTTTTGGACAAAAATGTCCCCATTCTAGTCGCCGGAAATGTCACTTGCTTGCCAACCGGAGAACATTTGGCCGGCCGGCGAGCCGAGGTCCTTATTTGAGACAAATCTAACTACTTCGAATCCTTATTTGAGATAATGTCCACTTTAGATCCTTATTTGAAAAAATAGCTCAACTTTGAGTTCTTATTTGAAAATTTTCCCAAAAATAATGCAAAGTAGTAAATTGAAGAATTTTTTATATAATTTAATATGATGCCTATCTAAATTGTATAGTTGAAGGGAAATATCCAAATACATGTCTTATTCTTTTCAATAATCCATATTTGTAGCAATGAAACACTCATCAAGTGAGAAATGATTGATTACAAATATTTATGATCTATATTCTCTATAAAAAAAAAAAAAGAGTTTATATACCACCGTCCTCAGCGGTGCAATTGGCTCGGGCTTTCTCCCCCTCACGAAGCGGAGGAATTCGAATCCCAAAGATGTCACTAGAGATTCTTACCTGGAGTACTGTGGTGGTGGGTCCTGTAATCGCAGTAAAATATATACTTCGACCTTCTTGTGTTAAAACTTTGGCTCATTTGGCTCATAAACACAAAAAGACTATACACACTTGTTAAAAAATATTAGGTTCGGAAATTTTACAGTCAGATGCTTCTTCTATTATTTTCTTTTCCTCGGCGTTGCTAGGCCATCCTAGACTTGAACCAGAGACCTCGCTTGTGAAATAAATTAGGGTTTTAAACTCAACGGTGGCAACTAAACACGAGGATTGTGCTCATTGTGGGACTTAACCCAACACCATAAGGCACGAGTTGATGACAACCATGCACCACTTGTGTCCGCGTTGATTGGCAACTTACCCATTCAATGACTTTGACATTGGACGTTTCCAAAATGAATACTATCGCATCGGGTGAATTCAATACTAGATGCTTGTTGGCATTACTTTTTCTGATATACGAAATAGGGAATTTCATTAAGTCAATTTTTAAGATAGCTTAGCTAATAGAGCAAAGGACTGAAAATCATCGTGTCACCGGTTCAAATCCGGTTCCTTATATTTTTAACAAGCATAAAGGTATTTATATTACAAATCTTAATAAAACGTGGGAATGATTTGGAAGATCCAAAACCAAAAATAGTGGTATTTGCTAACAATAACATAATGGAGGTAGTCGATCAATATAGATGGATCCCAAAATCTTATTCGAATCCAATTACCTTGAGATTTTCATTACCTATAATCAACTCAATATGGTGATCACACATTTATAAACACTTTATTGAATGTGTAATACATATATAAGCTTTATTATAGTAAAATCAAAACAGTTCCCGCTAAACAACAACATTCGATAATATTTCTCAGCCCATGTTCATGACATATCATTCAAGTACACGAGCAAAAGTCTTTAATTAGTGGGTCTACAACCACATCATCTGTGGAAATATGCTCTACTGTAGTATCATCATTTTGTATCATTTCTTTATAGTACAAAACTTGACCGCCACATATCTAAAACCCTCGAAACATTTGTTGTTGTTGATAAACAATATAGAAGAGTTATTGTCTTGATACAACCGTATGTGTCTATTTATAAAATCAACTATAATCAACTCCATAATGAGGTTCCAAAGTCAAATATCCCGAGTAACAGCTGAAAAGCATGCTACAGACTTCGTTTATATGGTAGAGGATAACGAAGATTTTTATTTATCGCTTTGTCATAATTCTGCACCTTTTGCTAATTTAAAGATATATTATGTTGACGACTTCTTTTCATCCTTACAGCTAGTAAAATCTGCATTCGAATACCTTATTAGCTCTAGGTCATGAACATGTTTGTCAACATATAGTTTTCTTGTCCATTTCAATATCTCAAAACCTTATTGGTAGTAATTTAGTGACCATGTACTAAACTTGACTGATATCTGCTTAGAAGTCTTGTCGCAAAAGGAATATCCAAGTTTGCATGACACTTCTAAGTGCACTAGCATAAAATATATCATTCATTTGGGTTTTTTCAAAATTTGAATCGGGACAATGCCAAAGATTCAATCCATCAGCCCTAACGACAGAAGTAACGATTTGTTGAATCTTTTTGAAATGCAATGAACATATATAATCTGAGAAAAATCTGACGTACGACGAGAATATTTTCTACGAATCTCAATGCCAAGGATAAAAGATACCTCATTAAAGTCTTTCAAGTCAAAATTTCTTAACAATATCTGCTTTATCTTGTGCAGTAATCTAATGTTACTATTTGCAAGCAAGATATCATTTACATAGGATGTGAGAAAACTAAATTTTCTCCCACTAACTTTACAGTATATACACCGATCTACTTTATTCTTAACAAAACTGAACGAAGTAACAACATTATGAAACTTCAAGCACCATTGTTTACGGACTTGCTTAAGACTATAAATAAGGCTTTTCAATTTGCAAACAAGCTTACCCGAATCATTTACTACAAAATCTTCGGGTTATACAATACAGACTTCTTTATCAAGGTATCTATTGAGAAACGGAGTTTTAATTTTTAATTTTTTTAATACCTAGGGAACTCCGTTCAATCGGCAGCCGGCGGGTAAACCCTAAAGTGATGCTAGCGGAGGACCCACCACCCCGACGTCGCGCTTAAGATCTCGTGTGACCCGCAGGATTCGAACTCCTCCGTCTTAGGTAGATGTCATGGGAGCTCTTACCCAGTTAGGCCACCGTAGGCGGTGGTAACAGAGTTTTAATATTCATCTAACGTAACTCCATATAAAAAATACCATATTCATTTTGAAATAATCTTTATAAAAGACTAAGCTTCTCTTTAAGTAAAACGTCTCACTATTAGTCTAAGTTTAAACTTCTCAATATTTTCTTTGGAATTTTTTTTAATCGTATACACCCATTTGCAACAGATGGGCTTGTGACCTTCAGCCAATTCAACAAGCTTCCAAGCACTATCATATTTCACAAATTGCATCTCGTCTTTCATCGCATCTAACTACAGACCTAACTGAGGACAAAAAATAACATTTATATAAGTCATTAGATCGACCACGTAGTAAATATTGTAGTCGTGCTCTCACAGATAGACTACATAGTCCGGTGGTATAACTGAACGTTTTTCCCTAGTAGATCTCTTAAGTGGAGCTACTGTAGCCATTTCATTATACAGCTCAGAGGCTTGACAAAATTCATCAAGAATTGTATTAATAACAGTATCATGAATCTCAACAAACTTAGTCTATAGTGTAGAAGATTCCAAAATTATCTATATAGGCAAAAATAAAGGGGAGAAGTTCGAATTCCCAGCACGTCGTAGGTGGACTTACCCGCTTCACGGGGGTGGTGGGTTCTTCTGTGGGCCCCAGGGTTTGCCCGCCAACTGTTGGCTTATGAGTTTCCTTAGGTCATAAAAAAAAAAAAAAAAAAAAAAAAAAAAAACCAAAGACATAGTGGTCTTTACCATATTATTATCTTTAATAGTCTAAGAGTAGCTATTCTCTGCAGCTACGTCGAATTCTAAAAATTTTGCTATATGTGATTCCACAATTCTTGTACCTCCATTAGAATCATAAATCGATATTCTTTCAAATGACCTGAGTAAGATATGAAATAATACTGAATGATTTTGCAGTCCAATTTACTTAATATTAGATCATATAACCTCACTTTGCAGGACATTCCAAACCTTAAGATGATTCAAATTAGGTTTACGTTAAGCCCACAACTCAAAATGAGTCAATGTAACATTTTTGGTAAAAATTTAGTTTAATGCATATTGGGTTGTTTCGCCTCTTAGAAAACTTGATAAATTAGTCATAATAATCATACAATATCATGTCCATTATGATGCAGTTATGCCTTTCGGCCACACTAATTTGTTCAAGATTTTCGGGCATAATAAACTAAGACACCATTCCAGAATTTTTCAAATATTTGACAAATGACCATTTAAGTTATTAAATATTGCCATATAAGTCAAAATGCTCATCACTACGGTCATATCTAACAATCTTTAAGATTCATTTCAATTGTTTCTTGACTTTAGTGCGAAAGGACTTGAATCTATTCAAAGATTCAGACTTTTCTTTAATCAAAAGTAACTACCTAATTTCCTAAGGGAGTCCTAACATTAAATTTAGGCTCCGTTCGTTTCACGAAAAATGACTTCTAGGAAAACGTTTTCCGGATTTTCCGGTGTTCATTTCACGGAAAATAAACTATTTAGGGAAAATGTTTTCCATCCATGGAAAAAACAACCTTTAAAGATAAGAAAAATGTTTTCCATAACTTTTTCCACTGTGCTTCTTTTCACCAACACATTTTTATTTTATTTTTATGCCTTCTTTTTCTTTTTCTTTTTTCTTTCTTTCCTTTTCATCTTTCTTCCTTACCCTGGCCGGTTGCCGACCACGACAGCGGCCGGCGACCGGCAATCGGCCGTGGTTGTGAGCCAGCTCGAGCTCCGCCCCAGGTCAGCGAGGCTCCGCCTAGCCCGATCTGGGGAAGCCGAGCTCGCCCGAGCCCGACAAGCTCGGGCCTCACCGGCCTGGGGCGAAGCTCTAGCCTTGCCAGATCCGGCGAGTTGAGCGGGGCTCGGGCGAAGCGAGCCGCGAGCTCACCGGATCTAGCGGCGGAGCTTGGGCTCCCGATCCCCTTCGGCGAGCTCAGGCGAGATCGGCTGAGCCTCGAGCTCGTCGGATCTGGTGATCGGGTCTTGGTCGGCCGCTGGGCAACCGGCCATCATTAGGCGTGCAGCGATGGAGGAAGGAGGAAGGAGGAGGAAGAAGGAGGAGGAAGGAGGAAGGAAAAGAAAAAAAGAATAAAGAATAAAGAATAAAAATTTCGATTTTTTAAAAATACAAATAATTAAAAATTCATTTTAAAAAATATAAAATAAATAAAATAAAACTAATTTTTTTGTTAATTAAAAATATTAAAATTCAATTTTTTGATAATTTTTCCCAAACAATTAAATTAGCTAACGAACGGTGAAAAATATTTTCCACTCAAAGTTCAAGTTTCAACCGAACACCGAAAAATATAGTCATTTTCCTGAAAAATAACTTCCTTAAAATGTTTTCCGGAAATAGCCAATTTTCCACGAAACGAATAGATCCTTAGTCTCAAATCTATTTGATTTTTTTTTCTCATAAAAAATCTCAAATTTTAGGACCAATCTCAAATTTACCTCGAATTTTTTTTTTTTTTGTCTAAGAAAAATCATCAACTTTCAATCTATTTTTAAACTTACCTTATAATCTAGTCCCAACTTGACATGGTAGTTCCATGTTGATAACAAATTCACATCAGCAATGTGATATAAGAAATTATCTCCAAAATGAAACTATTATAAAATATGAAAACTAAAGACGATTAACGATGATTTTTGGACAGATGGTAAATGGGGGGCAGATTTAAGACTAGGATAAAAATTGATGATTTTTCTCTTAAACCAAAAATTTAAAAGAAGTTTTGAGGTATAAGATAGATTGTTGTGGTTTATTAAGACAGAAGAGTTCGGGGCATTTTACCAAAAAAAAAAAGAAGAGTTCGGGGTAAATTTGGACTGAATCTAAAGTTTAATTTCCAGGCAATATTTTTATTTGGGATAAAATTGTAATTAGACCTGAAGTTTGGATTTTTTTAATAATTAGGCTATAAAGTGACAGAGTATTACAATGTCAATAACAATTCATTCGGAAGCCGTTCAGAATATTTTAATTATTTGTAACAGTATAGTAGGGTTTTACATCAGAACACAGAGGGTTTTAGAGTTCAGACCACTTTCCCTTCTCGTTCCACCGCAACGACATGGCCACAAACCCCGACCAGGAACCCACGAACTTGGAGCGACATGAATCCTCGGAAGATTCGGAGGAGGACGAGGAAGGAGATGATTGGATATTCGATGTCGACGACGAGGACGAAGACGAAGATGAGGAGTCCAGCCCGAGCTTCCTCTGCTTGTTCTGCGACGCCGTGCACAGCTCGTGCGCTTCCCTGTTCGAGCACTGCTCGTCGGCCCACCGCTTCGATTTCGACGGCATTAGGAAGGCCTTGGGTCTGGACTTCTATGGCTCGGTCAAGCTCGTCAACTATGTTCGCTCGCAGGTCAGTTCAGATTATTCGCCTGGGATTTGTCCTTGCGAAGGTTGAGATATAGCCAAAGAATTCCCTTTTCGAGTGTCTCTTCTGTCATTTAAGGAAAGTCGCAATCTTGTTGTATGCTTTTGTTTGTATGTTAGCTTGTATTGAATTTGGGTGTGGTTCATGTTGTGTGGTGTTTCAGTTTGACAATTCTTGAGGGACGCTTCAGCTTGGTTCCCTTCATCTTTGATAACTGCGAGTTTCTTGTTCCAATTACTGATTTTAGACAGCTTGGTGGATAGATATGAGGGCTGAGGCTTCCTTCTCTCTATTTTCTTTCCTGCTAGGTGGCTAAAAATCGGTGTTGGAGCTGTGGGTTGGAATGCGTCTCAAATCAAGATTTACTGAATCATTTACATGAAGCAAATTCTTTGGAAGATGTCAAACTTCATGTAGACAATGATGAATATCTCAATCCTTTCCTTCAAGAGGATCCACTCTTGTACAGCTTCGATGAAGACGAAGTGGGTGAAGATGACCCTTCTTCTATGTTAGTCGACAAAGAGGAAATTGTGAAGGAGTTGAGGGAACTGGGTATCTCCTTGAACTTTGAGTTGCCTGTTGACATGGCTACATTATCTTCTGAACCTACAAAGGAAGGTGGACGTCCAGATGTTGCATCAACTTCCAACGGTAAAACAGACACAGCTGGTTCTATGAATTCCTGTAACCCCTTGAGCGGGGCAGCTTTTCCGCAGAAGGAAACAGGAAGTGATCTGAATTTAAGGGCAGAAGTCGGATCTTCCAATGGTATTTATGAAAATGGGAAAGGAGGAAATCGTTTGAAAAGGCTCACTGCAAACAGTGTCAGGACTGTGAACGAGAACTATTTTGGGGCTTACAGTTCATATGGCATCCACAGGGAGATGATAAGTGACAAGGTAATGTCGATTTTTTTCTTAAAGCTTAATAGTCTGTCAAAAAATTTGAATATTTATTCTGGCTTGTTTTTCCCGAAAAAGGTTTTGTTGGGAAACAGATGTTTTTTTCTTTCTTTTTGTGCCCTTTTTTTTCCCAGTAAGCCAGGAACTTCTTGCTTGATTTAGTGTTTCTGCTCTGAGAGTTTAACTTGATGTTCTCCGCATATGCAGGTGAGAATGGACGCGTATAGCCAAGCTATCCTGAGGAATCCGTCTCTCTTCAGTAATGCTGTTGTGATGGATGTAGGATGTGGGACTGGTATTCTAAGGTTAGTTGGCATATCTTTTTATCAGATGTCGGCTCTTTATAAATATGCATTTATCTATAAAAGATTATCTTTACTATCATGTATGATGTAAGTCATGGTCATAAATGAACTTTGTTCTATTAGCAAAATTCATGTGTTGCTCTTTGCTCTTCATTTCTTCTGTCTGCTTAAATTAATTATGATTCCTCTTGATTTTGGTGATGATATTGTTTGGTACTTCCTCCCAAACCACCACCACCAACCCCCCAAAAAAAAAAAAAAAAAAAAACAAACAAACAAAAAAAAAACCAAAAGAAAAGAAAAGTTATTCTCCTGCATCCTTGTATGGATGTCAATACCTTCTTCAGCTATATTGTGATAATCTTACATAGAAGGCTTGGGCAGAATAGTCCTTACTTGTATAGGTCACGCTGCATTATTAGTTGTTCATTATTTATTTTAAGCACCGTTATGTTCAGTATAAGAATACATATCTCAATATCTTTGTTGTGGTTAGATTGGCTCTCTTGGGTTATATAATCCTCAACCAGGGTATTCTCGTTGCGGGATTAGCTGTGCTGGGACCTCGGTCATGTTTTCTCTTGATTAATGTCTAGCAATTGCGTGCACAGCTCACTCGGTTTATGTTACAAAAATTTTTTCTGCTTCCACTGCTGTTTGCAATCGGTTTTGATCTCCCAGGTCCCCTCTCCCAATACTTTTGATTGGATTCCATCTTCTAGCAAGCCATTAAGATGCCTGAGTTTTTACCATCTATAAGCCACCTGGTGTTGCTTGCCGAATTGTTTTATCTATTCAAATGGTTAATTTCAAGTGTCCTAAGTTTGATAAATTCAAGTTGTGGGTGTTCACTTTATCCCTCACTTTTGATGACCTCATATTAGTAAATGAGCACCACCATGCTTACTTTCAAATTTTTCTTCATTGTTAGCTTATTTGCTGCTCAAGCTGGGGCCTCAAGAGTGATTGCAATTGAAGCCAGTGAGAAGATGGCTGGTGTAGCTACTCAGGTAAAGTTTCACCTGTCAGTGGATCTCTTGTTAATTTTTGCGCCGCACCTATTAGTTTTTGCAGAACACTTTTTTTATCTCCCTTGTTGAATTCTTCACTTTTTCCATTCTGCTTGATCATTGCAGATTGCAAGAGACAATGGCCTCTGGCGGAGTGGAACACCAGATGGATGTAATGATAGTTGCAAAGGCGTCATGGAAGTTGTTCATAGCATGGTTGAAGAGCTTGATAAATCCATACAAATCCAACCTCATTCTGTGGATGTGCTAGTCAGTGAGTGGATGGGATATTGCTTGCTATATGAGTCCATGTTAAACTCAGTCCTTTACGCACGGGATCGATGGCTGAAGCCAGGAGGTGCCATACTCCCTGACACTGCAACTATAGTAAGTTGTTTTATTTTTTCCATCTTAAATCCGTAAGCTGCTATTTGCTGCTACAGAGGGTTATGTAATTATCTCCGGTTTCTTTCCAGTTTGCTGCTGGATTCGGAAAAGGTGCGACAAGTATTCCTTTTTGGGAAGATGTCTACAGTTTCAATATGTCTTGCATTGGCAAGGAAATTGTCGAAGATGCTGCTCGATATCCTATAGTTGATGTTGTGAATGATGGTGATCTAGTCACTGATGCAGTTGTTCTTCAGGTTAGTGGGGAATTCCTCATGTTTATTTTTAAGGATATGAAGAGTAGTTTCCTAGTTCATTATAATTTATTGCATGGAGGGAAAGTGGGGTCCATATTTTTGTCCGTCTGCTTGTTTTGCATCTATTTCTTCCTAGTCTGTCTCACTAATCCAACTGCAATTGTTTGATGAGCATGCTGATGGAGTTAGCTATCCTCATATTCTGTTCATGTTCCATTTAGCCTGTCCAACAAAGCTAAATAGTCTCCTTATCTCGCGAGTTGCAGCGATGCTGCTATCTGGGCTGGGATCGGATATCTTTTATTTGCTCTCTCTCTCTCTCTCTCTCTCTCAACTTATTATTGATCTATGGCTTTGCAATGGTGGTTTTTATTTTGCTTCAGGCTTTCGACCTTGTTACAATGAAGCCTGATGAAGTGGATTTTACATCAAATATCGAGATAGTTCCCAGATTGGCTGGTCTAGCAGACAAAGATGGCAAATCGACCTGGTGCTATGGAGTTGTATTGTGGTTTGAGACTGGGTTTACCAGCAGGTTTTGCAAGGATTTTCCAACCGTATTATCCACTTCCCCAGCTACCCCTAAAACTCATTGGGCACAGACAATCTTGACGTTTCGTGAACCTATTGCAATGTCATCGAGGAGGCCCTGTGCTGACAGGCTTGCTCCAGTTGGTACTGATGCCTGTCCTGCCGAGAAAATTAGCTTAAGAATAAGCATAGCACGCGCTCCTGAGCATCGCAGCATCGACATATCCCTGGAGGCTGTTGGTATTGACCTGGATGGTAGGAAGAGAAATTGGCCAGTGCAAATATTCAATCTATGTTAGCAGTTGAATTTGCTGATTTCCTCCAAGATTCACTAGCCTTGTTCTCTCTTCTTGAAGCCTGGAAGGCTTGCAATTTTGTCTTTAAAGTACGAAGCACTTGGATCATTTTAGTTTTTCTGCTAATTGCCCGAAAAGAGAGTTGTTTATTGGGAAAATGTGAATGCCTTTCTATTCACGGGCACGCAAGACCTTGTCGATATGAAATTTGAATTTTACCAGCTTTATATTGGCTCGATGTTGATCATTCTGGTAAACATCGATTGCTCAACCACAAATACAAGTCAATAACTTATCAATCAATTACGTAATTGCAAATAGTATGTAATTTTATGATTCCATAGATATTTGTTGTCATGGCTCGATAGTTGATATCAACAATCCTAATGGCTTTGGATAGTTATTTGTTAAATTGCCGATAAAACAGACGTTGATTAATCTAAGCGTGAGCAGGAAACTTTGTTTCATGAAATATCTTGATTTAATGTTGGTATATCAGTTTATCTCATTAAACAACATAGTTGATTTAAACTCATGATTATGTCACCTTCTAATTTTCATGCAATAAGTTCACCGGAAGTTATAAAACTTATTACAAAAATATAATTGAGTCTTAGAACTTGCAAAAAAGTGCAATCAAGTCTTAAAACTTATCACGTTTGTACAATTAAGTCATTCCATTAGCACTGTCAACTTAATTAATGGAAAATGTTAATTAGTACTTTTAAATTAATTTCTCTCATTTTTTAATTATTTTATTCAGATATTATTATTTAAATTAGTTCTTTTAAAATAAAATAAAAAAAGCTAAAAATTATCATATAGGACTTTTAGCAACTTATCCAACTTTCATTATGATTATACCAAAATTCCCGGTCCGCACCTTATATTTCTGAAAAGAGGCCGGTCTGGTTCGTCAGGCCGGTTTGGCGGTTCAGTCCCCGGTTCATGATGATGGGCCGGTTAGCCAACATTTCCCAAGGGTCCATTTTCGCCCGATTGCATTCGCCATTTAAACAAAAAGAAGAGAGAGGAAGAGAGAGAGAGGAGGGAATCTGCTCGAGCGAAGAGACTGGAACGCAGAAAGGAAAGAGAGAGAGAGAGAGAATGGCGACGGGAGGGAACGGAGGGGGAGTGGAGTGGCACTTGCGGCCTCCGAACCCGAAGAATCCGGTCGTCTTCTTCGACGTCACCATCGGCACCATCCCCGCCGGTCGTATCAAGATGGAGCTCTTCGCCGATCTCGCCCCCAAAACCGCCGAAAACTTCAGGTCCCCTCTCTCTCTCTCTATGTTGAGTCGTGCTTGATGCTTCTTCTTCTTCTTCTTCTTCTTCTTCTTCTTCTTCTTCCTCTCCTTTCCGCGCAAAAACTCCGAAAGGGGTCTGATTAAATGAGTTTATTTTGTGAATTTTCCAGGCAGTTCTGCACCGGGGAGTACAGGTAATTCGACATACTCGAACTCATTCATCTTCTAGTTTACTTAGCTTTCTACGTAATTAGTAATCCTTATATCGAATTTGCCTCAGAAGAGTTTTGGGTTATCCATTTTGATCCGACATTTGAGCCGGAGTGTGCTAGTTTTTTGAGACTTTAGTAGTCTCCCGCTTTTTAAAAAGTCTCGTTGCATATTATGCGTGTCCTCGGTTGGCTTCCTAGACTGGGATGTCGGTAACTTGTCATGGGTTTTTCATTCTTCTGGCTTGTGACCCGTGGCTCAGAGTGAATCAACTCCTTTTGCAAATTAGCCCCTTATATCCTGGCATACGTTTTTTTATTAGCTCTAATGCCTTAAGAACTTGATGGCTCGGCCAGCTCAAGCTTTGGTACAGATGCATTGTTTTGATCATCATGGGTCAGCCAATTATCATCTTCCTGATGTGACTTTGTTGTTGCCACTTGCCAGACCATGTTTGTCTTATAATTTTGTATTATCCGACTGCTAGTTCAATATCTTCATTGGATGGGCAAACTTGAAAGTGCTATGTTTAGGACACATGTACAGTTTTTTGGTGGTCTATTTATTTGCTGATGGTAGGATTGTGCTTCAGTGGAATTGTGCTTTTACTTATTTGTTATCTCCTTGCCTTGTGGTTGAAAATTGGCAGAAAAGCTGGTCTTCCTGTTGGGTATAAGGGATGCCAATTCCATAGGGTTATCAAGGATTTCATGATTCAAGCCGGTGACTTTTTGAAGGTAGACCTGATGACTCCTCAAAATATGTTTCAATACTCAACCTTCGGTTTGACCGATTGAATAGCTTAGCCAAGACTAATGAAACTTCGTTCTGGATGGCTATTTTCCTTTGCTTCCTTTGTATATTCCTAGCTGCCTATTTACCGGTAAAGATCAGCAGCATGGCATGGCATGGCATTAGGGTGCATTTGTGTGTGTGTATGGACATGAATATGCGTATTACTCTGAGCATAAAGGAGATGGCAAAAAAAGATACTATTTTCAATTTCTTCCTCTGATATATTCTTGTAATTGCTACATATAGAACATTGTTTACATTTTTGTTAGTTTTTGCTTTGGAGAATTTCCTTACTGCCATTTTGAGCTTAATATTTTTTGTCTAACCTCGTGATACCGGAACATAAACCTTTGAAAGTGGAAATTTGATTTCCTGTGTAAATCTTTGAAAGTCGATATTTTGCTTTGCAGGGCGATGGAAGCGGATGCATTTCCATATATGGACACAAGTTTGATGACGAAAATTTCATTGCCAAGCACACTGGTCCCGGCTTATTATCGATGGTATTTCCATTTCTGCAATTATGGTCATGTTATATTATTATGACGGAACTTTAGTAACTTGTTTTCTTTTATGGAAGATCCGATGCAATTCTATTTAGTTTTTGGTGACTTGCCATTTTAAGCAGATTATGTGTTTGCAATTTCAATCGTAGTTGCATAACCCAGAAACTTTTTTTTCCGTTATATTATGATTTTGCTGCCTAATCTGAGAAGTTCAGCCCATCAAGTTGTGAGTTAATTATCTGTTAACATCTAGATCTAGCGTTCAACACATCGTTGTGGTGGCTCTTTCAGTTGCATGGATCTTCTTTTGATCGGAGTCTCTTTTTTAATCCATACATTAGGTTCTCAAGTTTTTTGTCTGCGTACATGCAATAATTTCTTTGGATACTGGTAATAGCAAATTTATTCCTTTTGCAGGCTAACAGCGGACCGAACACTAATGGATGTCAGGTAAAAATCTCTCTCTCTCTCTCTCTCTCTCTCTCTCTCTCGCGCGTGCGTGCGTGCCCTTTCTCTATAAGGGAAGTAATTTGGGTTGGTAGTCTTTAATTATTGGTCTGTTCATCATATCAACTTTGCACGTTTTTTCAATTGTTGTTAGGGTAGTAGAAAGTTTACGATAGCAACTTCAGTTTCTCTTAGCTTTTTGTTTGCACTTGATATCATCTCTGACATGTACTTCATCTTGCTGCAGTTTTTCATGACTTGTGCAAAGTGTGATTGGCTCGATAACAAGCACGTCGTCTTTGGGGTATGACCGCTGAAACCAGCCTTAGTTGTCTTTTATTTCTTTTCCTTGCCAAATCTTGAGTTATCCCAAGAACATGCTTTTGTTGAAAGGATGCTGAATCATTGTTGTTTTTGGTCATGCAGAGAGTGCTCGGTGATGGCCTTTTGGTTTTGAGGAAGATCGAGAATGTAGCTACAGGACCCAACAACAGGCCTAAACTGGCATGTGTTATTGCTGAATGTGGGGAAATGTGAATCTCCAAACAATTTTGCATTAATATCTAGTGAAGAGAAGGGTGTCTTTTATCATGTTCCACTTGGCTTTGGAGCAGAATGCTTTTTTTCCTCTTGTGATATTCCTGGAGTCCTGTTGGATGTGAAAGTGGACTGCAGATTACATCCTTACCCCTCTCTCTCTCCCCCCCCTTTTCTCTCTCTCTCTCTCTCTCTCTCTCTCTCTCTCTCATATTAAGGTCCTCACCGTATCCAACTTTAAGAAGTATGCCCACCATTGAGCGACTATTTGGTTGTGTGGAAGACTGGGAAGCGGAGAGGAAGGTGAAAAAAATAGAAAGCAGAAGGCTAAGGAAACCCCTACTACCCTTTAAAAGGCTTATCATTACTCAGTTTTTCTTTGGAGTTTGAAGGAATGTTAGAAGGAAATACCGTTGATGGACAGTTTGAAGACCGGGACTTGCTCGAACTCCGTAAGACGGCATGAAGCTGCACACCACAAAGCAAAAGGGGCCTACCTAGACTTGGCCGCATGAAAACCTCCCGGTGTTTAATTCAATGGACTAGGAGTGGAGGGGTTGGCAAGAGACTGGGGGGAAAGAATCTTCCTTGAGTGATGTGTCCATGGAGGATTTGTGTTAGCAAGAGACCTGGGGAAGAAAAAGGGCTTCTTCTTTTCACACATGAGCTCAGTGAGAGTATCTTTCAAGGTCATGTTTGGTCGTATGGTAAAAGTCGGGATTTATCCTATCCTGTTTGGTAGCTGTTCAGAATAGAATAAAAGAGATATGGTCAGGATAAAAAAGTTAAAAACAAAATTAGAGGTAGAATAGAGTGGGATAGAATTTCTCTTATATCCGTGAGAGTGAAATTGCTTGCTCAAGAGAGCAACATAGGAGGAGAACCAGAATTTTCCCCAACCACCGCCTCTCCTCCGTGCCCAACCGCGCTGTGCCTGGCAGCCTCTTCAGCAGTGGCGAAGTGACGTTGTAGGACTCGTATCAACACTTCATTTGCGATTTTGCATCTGAAGGACATTCAGTTCGCTTCACTTTTGGATATCCAGTTCACAAGACCTTTCTCTTCGCAGTTGACTCTGTTAGTAGGTTCTCTCACTTACTCTCATAAATTAGGGGTGTGCAAAGGAATCGAGACCCCCCTGAATTGCCTAAAATTGGTGGTTCTTAAGGAACTAGTCCGGTTCCCGATTCCAATTTATGAGAACCGGTGGATATTAGTTCGGTTCTCGGTTCCATGAGCAGATCTGTCTACCTGGACCAGATCGGTTATATTATAATAATATATTAATTTTTAATATTAAAAAAATTTCAAGACACTTCCTAAGATCCCTTCCCCTCTCTTGCCATCGCTATCTTCAGGTTCGCCAACTCAAGAAGTGCCATGTACTACACAGGTCTAAAGTCCTCCACTCCAGAGTCTGGAGTCTAGACCCCTCTTCCTCTAGCTTAGCCAACATCCTATTAGATGTATTCAAATACCCCAAACCATCACTAAACCTCTTCGACATGTAATTAGTAGAACTCATCAGCTGCAAAGCCATGGCAACAAGCAAGCTGGGCTTCGCAGTGACGAAGCTTTGCATTAACTCTTATAGAACCCTCAGGCGGACAGGGTTTTTGCCAGGAAAACAAAAGGGAAAATAAAAATAAAGGTTGCTAGCTCCTATTTCAATTCTAGGTGATTGCTGCTCTATTGACTATTAAAGACCAATTTCATGGAATCCACCCAGGAAACCGGACCGGACCAGCGGTTCGGTTCCCAGGTGGATCTATGTAACTAATGGATGGTTCCCGATTTTAATTGTTTGGAACTAGTACTTAGCGGGGTTCCCGATTCTAGGTCAAGAACTGCCCGCCTGAACCATGCACACTCCTACCATAAACCCCCATAGTAATCCATCAACTATCCTGAATTTTGTCGAGAAAATATGATCTTGATAAAGAATTAACGACATCCACACTCCCATCTCTCTGCCATGGTCGACAAATCAGAACCCATCCACGGCACTGCCAAATCGCACCCGCCACCCTCACTGTCCCTACTAAGCCCCAAATCCCCAGATCTGCTCTCCAATTACTTCTCCTTCAAGACCCGCAAACTCAAGACCAAGCACCAGGAGCTTTCGATCCAGGTCTCAATCCTATGCCTCGTCTTCGTACTAAGCCATCGTAACCCGTACGCGTGACGGCAAGGTGCGGCAGCCATAAGGGCCTGGAAAACTATCATCTTTATTTTTATTCATTTATAGTGATATCCAATTTCTACTAGATAACAGATAGAATAGGATATCAAAATATTCGACTTTAAATTTGCAATTTACCAAACAAATAGGATATGATAAAAAGTCCCTATATTTTTTATCATATCCAATTCTATCCTTACTGATAAAGTGCCTTCAATGGGTAGATTAAGCTTATCCATATGCGCTAAGCGAGAGTTTGATCCCTCTTTTCAAGCTTTGGGGTTCGTATGATAAAAGAATTTGAAGGTGTAGATAGTGCAAAATGCCATTTGATTTTGAAATTTGATAGTGCAGAAAAAGAAAAGTTAGATTTTGAGACTATAAAATCTGGTCTTACCCCTTAAGACGAAGAACCTCACCTTTTTATACGCCGGTAGGTGGGTCCTTTGAGGGCCTAAGTGCATTAGTGGACTGATTGTCTCAGCTGGGATCTATTTGATAAGAGAATGTGAAGGTTTTTTTTTGCTTTGGGGGTCATAAAGAGAACATGAAGGTTAGATAGTGTAAAAGGAAGTAGATTTTGAGACAATTAAATCGGCGGACATAGATAAAAACCTCTCTATTAAAAGTCCGGTTTCGGAGGAACCCAAACCTTCCGGTTCAAAAGGCCTATCCAGCCATTAACACTAATAAGCCCAAAACCCGGTCCGGTCTGAGCATTAAGTCGGGAGAGCGCGGGGGTGCCTCCGTCTGTGGTCATCTTCTTCTCTGCTGGTGAAGAAACTGAAGCTCAGGTTCAAGAGCGAGCGAGCGAGCGAGCAAGATTTCGACTCAGTGAGTCCGGGAAGGCGGGAGAGAAGGGAGGAGGGGAGGTCGCAACTGAGCCAGCCATGGCGTTTACGTTGAGGAGCGTGAAGGTGCCGCCGAACTCGGCGAGCCTGGAGGAGGCGAGGCACCGGGTGTTCGATTTCTTCCGGGCGGCCTGCCGCTCCATCCCAACCATCATGGATATCTACAACCTCGATGACGTCGTCACCAAGTCCCACCTCCGCTCCGCCATCTCCGCCGAGATCCGCAAGAACCTTCACGTCACTAACCCTAAGGTCCTCTTTTCCTCTCTTTCTCCGATCGTGATTTTACATCGCCCTCTCGTCGCTCTCGGTACGTGGCTCCCATTTGCGTTTACGGTCGCTAGGTCGGGGCGGTGAATGGCAGCGAATCGAAATGCGTGGTTTGGTTGATCGGGGCTTAGATTGCGGCGAAGGATAGAGTTGGGGGCGGCGTTCTGGAACCCGTTGAAATGGGCATTCGTAATTGTTTTTGGAGGCGTCAGTTTCGTGCACCGGTGTCCTGTTGCGTTTCGGCTCACTGCCGCCAGTCCAATTGCTCGTAGATCCCTTGTTTTTTCGGGCACAGTTGTTTTATTATATTGGAATTCGAGTTGCGAGTGGTTCAGTAAGCCTTTATTGATTCTCTCCTGTAAAGGCATATGGAGTCTGCGGCTGACAAGGATTTTCTCGATATATGATATCATTCTAGATATGTGAAAATTGATCCAATTTCAGCCTAAATGCTGTCGCAGAATCCCGCTCCCTGCAAGTATTTCATTTGTCTTAGTGTTTATAGAATGGCATTGTATCATTGGTCAGGTGTATGCATCTAATTAGCTGGTATGCTCAACAATTATGCATGGAAGCAAGCAATGGTATCTCTTCATGTGGTTCTGGTCATTCCTGATTGGATAAACATCAAAATTGATTTTGAAGTGTCAATTAGGAGCACGTATCAGGTTTAATGGTGAATGTTGAACCCACAATGTCGAATTTCCAGAAAATGGCTGTCATGGATAAGTCTTTTCAGCTGATTACTTTGGTGCCTGTTGATGTGAAGCATGTGGTGAAATCACTCTTAGAAATTATATTCCGAAGTGCATTCAGTCCTTTTCTGATATCTAATAAAGTTATAGAGAGGAGGGGAATTCTCAGTCTTCAATACTTTTAACACAAAGAGTACTTGTTCATGGCACTAACTTCAAAAAACTCCATCGAGACAGGAAGTGAATGATGCTTTAAATTAAGGTTGTGTGCATATTAAGTGCTGCTTGTTAAGTAGTCATATAGTTGGCTATTCACTCAAATGTTTGTTCTGATTTTTTATCTTCGATGATGCTGTCGATGCTCACCTTTCTTATGTGCATCAAATGATTTGGATAACCGGTTTTATTTCGTCAGGGCTTAGGCTGCAATTAAAACAAAAAAACAAAAAACAAAAGTATTGTCTGTTTGAGAAAAGATCATGAATGGATTTTATCGCTTACAGAAACAGCATTGGCAATAAGACGGTCAATTGAAAAGATGATCAATCATGTTGACTCAATCCCCCCCCTCCCTCCTCTTCTTTTTCTTTCTTCTCTCTATTCTCAGACTTTTGCTTTGCCTTTTGCAGAGCACGGGAGTCAAACGCCACACCTATGATACTAGTGTCCCCACCCCCCCAATTCCCTTACCACTGGGCCATGCCCAGTGGGTATCATGTCAACTGTTTAACTGTTGATATAAAAGTCGATCATTGTTACCTATTGCTTCCAATTTAGCTATGACAGTTGGCTAAGAAAAATGGAGGATGTTTTGAAATAGCATAATCAAAGTTGGATATGAGCTTCTGGTTGAGCATGTTGCATATCGAATATTTCATATTGCATAGGGTGATAGAGTCGCCAGCATTCTGATAGTAATAAGCTGCAGGTGATTGATATGCTTCTCTTCAAGGGGATGGAAGAACTCAACAATATTACAGAGCATGCTAAGCAGAGGCACCACATCATTGGCCAATATGTGGTGGGAAATCATGGGCTTGTGCAGGATTTAGGCGCAAAGGAGAAGGACATGTCCGATTTCCTGAAAAGTTTTTATAAAAGCAACTACTTCTGAGCTTTCATCAGTGGTATGTCTCGCTAAAGATTGTGATTTCAGGTGCAAACTTCTGGAATAAAACTTTGTACTTGCAATTGCTCTTCTACATTGGGGGTAATCACCCTTTTCAGTTGAGAATTCGTTTGACTTTATGTGTACTATATTCTTTCGGTTCTGTTCTTGGTCAGTTGCTTGCATATGTGAATTATGTCAGCTCCAGACATGCTGGACTAGAACTGAGTAGGGCATTCGAGCATATCTATGTGTTGCAGTTTTGCTTGGAGAAGCTTGTCAATCAGAGCTCAATATTACCCATTAAAATTGTTTTCTTAGTCTTGAAATAGGAGGAAATTCAGGGAATTGAGGCAATTCTGCTTTAAGTCCCTGGGAGCGGGACTGTTAATGCATTGGTTTAACACACAGAAATGAACACATCAAGTAATTGTCTTGAGCATTGAAGGATCTTAGAGCTGGAGTCCAAGAGCCCATCTCCCACGGCTTCTACTTCTCAGATGAATTCTCATTGATATTGCCCTTTAGCATCAAAACCTTACGACATAATCTTGTCTTTCTATATATTTTCTAAAGACAATTTTCAAGTTCGGTATCCACCCTCGATATGACGAGAATACCCTTAGTTTCAATTTTCAAAGTGGCAAAAAGTAACGAGCATATTGATTATTATTAATGAAAACTCGATAGCTTTGAGCGATTGCTTACTAAATCTTCTCCTATTTTAATGTAGCATGGACTCATTACTAACAGTCATGTCCCTATTTTCGTCTTCAATTTGGCATGTGACCCGAAAGTAAAAGTTAGCTCCTCTCTGAATTATGCAGGTCTTTTGGCTTTTTTTAGCTGACATATGGAATATGATGAGAATAGTCGCGAAATGTAGGAGCTGCATATATTTTAGTCTTTACTTATATTTGGTGAAGTACGAAGCTAAAAATTTGCAAATTACAAGTAAAATGTCTTGTTCAAATGGTTTAGGAAGAATTCCCAATATTCCCCTCGCAAAATGTCTTGTTCAAATGGTTTAGGAAGAATTCCCAATATTCCCCTCGCGTTTCGCTCACAAATCAGTTTATGTTCATAATTGGTCCTCGAACTCTTTACATAAATATTACCCTCGTTCGCATCTCACAGGGTAGAATAGCGGTGAGAGCATTCCAAAAGAAAATTGGCAATCTGAAAGAATCCAATTACACGTCGAGTGTTTTACAAGTAACAGGTGAGAAATTAAAGAGGATATTTGTAGTTTTTCTAAAATCCCAAGACGCGCTAGAAAGGTGGCCTAGTCGACACGTCAGGAAAATTTGCTCCTTTATGTTCCGTGAGCCATATTGATCTGTCGGAAGGAATATATTATACAACTCGTGCATCGCCGGGTACCCACGGGCCACCACCAAGTTTTCATTAACAAACTTGTGATGATTAGAAAGTAATTTTGGATTATCAGAATGATTCGAAGTGCTTCATTTAACAATCTTACCACATCATTCCAGAAACTGCAATAATGGTTGCACCAATTATTAGATGACTAATGAACAGGAGTGCCTACACAATTAGCAGTATCTTCAATGAGAACAATGCAATCCCAACCTATGATAGCTTAGCATACCATCAATCAATTCTCTGTGACTTCGTGTCTAAGAAAGAAAAAATAATTATAGCCAAAAGAAAAAAAAAATGAAGAAAACTAGAAATAAACCAGTTCTAGGTCCGAAACTACTTCAAAACTGATAGCTTCCTAAAGATCACCAATGTACATGTCAGCCTGCATGGACCATGACCTCTTCATTCTCTTGGACGAGCAAGCCAGAGGGAACTAAGGGCCCGAAGTCGGGAGAAATAATCATGAATTGCAAGGAGTGCACGAGCTGACTGACGAGTCGTTAATAAGCGATTCATTTGTTGTAGAGTCTGTTGCCGCAGGTTGTCAGCCTGGTGGCGGCAATCAAAAATAGTTAAAATCAGATTCAGAATAAAGCCAGAGGCACAGAACAACAATACCCCAATGAAAAGTTGCAGGAAATACTTGGCAGCACAAGATCCTAGAATCAGTCTCAGGGGCTCTTAGGATGTTTACCTAGACCTTCTCACTGGTTCATTGTAAGGATCATAATAGCTTGCAATTGAATTGAATAGTATGTATCAATAAAAAGGCGAAGTCATGCTACAAGTTTATGAAATTTGTCCTTACAATCATTTTTGCATGCTTTGCATGCAGGAAACATGAGATTTGGTTAACAGTTGATTCCCTCTAAATATCTACAGCAGGATCTAGTATTATATGCCGCCATTATCAAATCAAACTAATAGTAGAGAAAAATCCAGAAAACTCGGTCTGACTTTCTATTATGAGCTATATGAACATTCCAAAATCTTGGACGTCAGTTCGACAGCAAGCTACGTAGAAATGCTAGACATTGAAAACTGACATGCAGTCAAAGATGATATGTTCTTTCCTTCAATCGATGGAAAATCCATTTTGAAAGGCCAGGAATAAACTTCTCGAGTGTGACACCAAAGGGAAAGTCTATAACACAACTCTAGCACCCGAAAAGAATGACCCAATCCAGGTTTGTGGGAATTCAATATGAACATCCAAAGAGATCGGAAGATTGATGTTATATTACCTGGCGGATAAACCCATCAAGTGTCCCTAGCTTTCCCATAGCCATGGCCATTTGACCCATGTAATTTGCCACATTGCCAGATGAACCCGCAGAGCCCAGAGATCCGCTGCACAATGTCTCGGCAAGAGATTGCTGCAATGCTTCCATCCCCTGAGACAACGCGTCTTCTGCCTGCTGGGAGGATTGCTGCAAGTTTCCGATACCCGTCAGCTGCTGCTCTGTCAGCGGCTCCAACTGATTCACGAGAAGCTGCTCAAACAAATCCATCAAGATAATTATGCAGGTGTCGCATCAGATGTTGAACTTGCAAGATAATTATGCACGAACATGCAATCACATTATTCATATCAACCCACATGCTGGAAGTTAACAAACTACTGTCTGACTAGGGAAACAAAAAAAGCTACTGCAGAAAATAAGACCGCTTAAGTTCTAGGCTTGCTTTCACTTGGGAAGAAAAGGGTACCATGCATAGGTGCATGAAGTGCCAGGGGAGTGGCTGGCAAATGTGCTTCATACACAACTAGTACATAATTGACTCATCAACCAAGTTTGCAGATGAGTGATCCAAGGGAGTGGTTGGCCAAAGCACTTCATACACGACAGGTAGACAATTGTCTGATCTACCAAGTTTGCAGACGAGTGATTATTATATTCCAAGATTGAGAAAGGTGAGAACAAGGGCAAGTCATGTCATGTGTGAGTGGAGTAGTGAACAAATCAATTTAGGGTGGTAATTCCCACCATGTAAGTTACCTAAAACAGATTGCCTATCTTTATTTTGATCTCAGGTGAAATACGATCAGAAAATTTGCCAGGTGTGAGACCTCTTATTCCTGTCTACTTGATGACTCTCAACTCTCTCCTATATATGGTTCTCCACTTAAGAGTTGTATATAGGCTGTGAGATGGTCAAATGGAAGAGTCGGCAGTATCAGCAGGGAACTAATTTCCCCGAGAAACAACATCGAAACTAATGAAGTCATAATTTGACCAGAACAGGTCAATGGATGGGCATTATGCTAGAGTGCCATGTCTCAAAACAATACAACTTCGGAGCATTTGCTAACTGAGTCCCCAGAAGATATTTTAGAATCCCCCAATGAGGAAAAGAAAAGGTCCTTACCTTGAGGAGCTCTGATGGACGAAATCCGCCAAGCCACATAAAACATCTCTCAGCTGGTGTTTTCCACATTCCCGACAAGAGATGGAAAACATCGTTCTTGGCTGCATTACTCTTCAGCCTAAAGATTTCATCATAGTGTGCCATGATGCCATCAACAATGATACGTAGCTCCCCATCACCTGCATGGGCAGTCACTGCTGACCTCAGCTCATTGATTTGCCGGTTTTGCTCTTCCAACCACCGGGCATATTCTACATCAAATGTCATGGCCCCTGCAAACAATGCAGAAAAAAAAAGAGATCAAGAATTATAGATGAACTTACCTAAAAAAAAGGTATGAACTAACCCAAACTGAAAGCATTCCAATTGGAGCTCTAACTTATGTGACATGCACTAAAGTAAACATCCTGATTATACAGCTGGAGCAATTTGACAACTCACGATAAGGATGTCAATTCAAGTGACAGACACAAAGCATGCAAATGACCAAAATGCATCATCTAGAAAAGGTTAGTACATTTTTCTCAAATTTCTGTAGAAGAAGTCGACCTTCTCCTCAATTTGTCAGAAGAGAAGCCTTCAACATGTACTCACAGCTTAACAACCAATTTTCCCAAAGCTGTTCATTACCCATGCATGGATGCATGTATGAATGCAAAATCCTTCTCGCTGCAAACCTGATACCTAGACAATCATCTCTTCAGCGTCCAACCACCCATCACTTTTACCAACCAGTTTGCATAGTAAAATCCTTGTCACTGCAAGCCTCATACCTAGACAATCATCTCTTCGGCATCCGCCCACCCACTATTACCAGCAAATAACTGATCCATGCCCTTTCCACCGAACGGAATGGCCTAAGGTCTTGTGAACTCTGTCCATGACTTTTCCTTAAAATTCTCGTGTCACTAAATCAGTTGAACAAATCATATGAAACAGCACATAAGCTTTCCATATGACTACTAAGTCTAATCCACCAAGGATATGTCAACTTCATGCTCTCCTTTTCTGTCTTGCATCATCCCTTCACTGTTCCTCTGTTGCTACATGCATAAGTTTACTCCTTGAAATTGTTGGAAAGAGGCAACAGTCTCATAAAAAGGGGAAAAATTGTTGGTCCTGCCATTTTCACTTAAGTTTATAAAAGGAATTGACCAGCATTATGTTTTACCAGCATTAGCAACTCAGAATAACCCTACTGTATCTGGATCTGCATACTTCTCTCAATTAATTTGCAGAGTAGTGAGGCACTTGTTAACTAGTATCCACAAGCTAGCTATGGAAAAACTGCATCTAAATGACACGTAGATAAAAGAATACCATTTCCACCAGATGAGTGAGCTTGGTCTCCTGAGCTTGATATGAATATCCCCTAGAGGAAGAAACATCAAGTTACATTTCAATGTACAGATGACTTTTACCAGAGAGTATGAACTGTAAATATCTGCTAACTTGGTGAGCAACCAAAAATTACCTGTTGTCTTGCTCGCTGGAGTTCCTGCTCTAGTTGAGTTAGCTTCAAGCGGCTACTCTCCAGTTGTTGGACATATGCCTAAGAGATAGGTAAAAGGAAAGCCTTTGGTGAACAAATAGAAGAATGTAAACAGACACATACCATAACAGATGACAATCAATAAACATACTTTTTTCCTTAATCGGCTTTTTCTTGCCGCCTCGCGGTTTTGAGCAAGCCTGCGAAGAGTCTGCATGTCGATTTGGCAAAAGAATCAAAGACTTCATCAGCTGGCTAAAACAACAAATTAATCTCATATGCTCAAACCAAATTATGCAGTATGACCTTTTGATCGGTCTTGTCCTTTGATCTGTCGCTGGAATCATAGGCAACAATAGCTGTAGATTTACCCCTGTCGAACTGCACTATGGACAGTTAAATGTTATATCTCCGTATATACTGGACGACACCGGGACCATCTCCAAAGAAATGAGCACTCCTCATGAGTTATGTTAAATATACAAAAGCACAGACCGGAAACATATAAGAACTATCTGTAGTTTCTTTACAATCAAAATGAGCAATTTTGTACAATTAAACTTGTACGAAAGAAGAAATGATGGACTAAGTGAAACGAGAGTCACCCTCTGATTCTTCTCATCTGTGTCATCACTTGAGATGTCGGTTCTTGGACTGCCATCGGCCATTTGGATTTCTATGATTCTTCTGAATACTCTATATTAATGCAGGTCTCAATGCAAGATTTAGGGGCCAATCCTTTTCTGGCGGTGTCCTCCGAGACGTAAACAGAGTCGTTGCACAGCTATTATTAATTGATGTCTGACTGTTTACACCACAAAAGCATATATTAGGAGAACAAAAGAAATCAAGGCGATGCTTTCTTATCGCCTTTAGTTTGAACTAAGGTCTGACACTTCAAAGAAAGCTGCGTCACATTGCACTTATGGTAAAATGAGAGAGAGAGAGAGAGAGAGTTCCAGTGCAATAGATCAGGAGACAAGAAATTTGGCATATAAGGGATATCTAAGTGAGGATATTAAAATGGGCTCATAAATTCAGCGAAACGTGAACAGCTGACTCACCAATAAGAGGAATACAAGAACTAAGGTGGATTCAAGATCACTAATTGTGGATCAAAGTCAGCATCCCACTGACTGCAGGCCTTTTTATTCTCTTCACCGTGCTCTGATGTTTGAAACCCCCAAAATTACGTCACTTTCGCATTGCTCGGAAGAATGTAAAATCTATCAGCTCGATGTCATGTCAGGATTCTTATTATGGAGAAAACCCAAAATTTGCCTCACAAGAATTCAAAAATCATGAGCAGATCCTTTCACCGTGGAGTTATCCCCTTCTTCTACTGCTTTGAGCAAATGAGAATTTAATGATCAGAAGGGTAACAAAAAAGGACATTTTATCAATAGAAACCTATCGTGATTAGATACATAAAAGAAAAGATAGATCACAAACTTGTCAGCACCAGAGCAGATGCAATATAAGCACACATACTAAGAGAAAATTCTCCGAGAACAAACCTACATACCAACCATCCATTATAAAGCAGCAACTATTTCACAAAACTTAGCAGCGCCTGATTTATTCATGTCAACAGTATCCAATTGTCGATAAACAACAAGAGCACAAGAAGTCCTCACATGTCCATTGTTTTGATAGACATCATGACACTTGAAACAAGTCGAGAGTGATATCTATTTCCATCACAATTGAAGAGCACGAACATGTAATTCATCGGAAATCCTTTCCTGAGACAACTCACAGCCGCACCCATAACACTAGGGCTTAAGAGAGTACCGTTGGGACTTCATAGACAAGGCTAAGGAATTAAGGACACAAGCTCCCGCATCATATGAACAAACGATAATCCCATCGCAAAGCATATCGAAACATGTATACAGAGGAAATTGAAGCGGCTCGACAAGAAGCAGAAGACAAATCAAAGGACGACCCATGAAGAAAACAAAGCAGGCTTCGCCGGTTGCACAGCTTTGAGGATCACGCCACTCTATGGGCAAAGATGGACCATACCTTAATCCAAGGTAGAGCAATTACAACTGAACTAAGAAGAAGATCCGTGAATTACCCAGATGAAACACAATTCCGAGGATGTAAAATCCATTTCCCAGTACCCACGAATTGACGTTAATGCTGTGCTTCACGAGATTCTTGAAAGAGCAAGAGCCGGTGTTGGGACGAAAGAAGCGAGACTCAAGAACAGATCTCTTAACTCGTGGAGTCAAGAATGCTCTTACCCTCTTACGAGAATTCGATACTCGAGCAACCCACGAAGTCAAAATCAACCAGGGAGGCAAGCAAAGTCGGATCAGAGTCCAAGTCCCTTTGACTTGGCCAAGAAATTATTTATAAACTCCCTCTCCACAAGATGAGATTTTGAACGAAGACCCACATGGGGAATTGATGTGGGGAGAAGATGGGAGTGATGATTTGTGTCGGATTAAGTGAGCGAGCGAAATTGGAGGAAGGGGTGGGGGAGAGCGGAGGAAAGAAAGTGACGCTTGGCTCAACTCTTACCCGATTTCAAGGCGTTCACTTTGTTCCGTTGTTTTCTGCCCCCCTCTCTCTCTCTCTCTCTGCTTTTTCCAAAGACCGGCAATTTTTCTTTTTCATCTTTTTTTTTCTTTGGTTTTTCTTCGTCACTGTTGAGTTGAGTGCTTTGACAATTCATGGTCGTTTTCTTGGGTGCTTATTTTAATGGCCTTCCCTGTTGGCAGTGCCAGATATTCAGAGGATTCGGACAACCTTGCCGTCTGCAAGAATCCAAAAAACGGCATCATCCACCGTTAATTTTTCCATCCCTCAACCACTAAAATTGCTCTCTTCTCTCTCTTCCTCGTTTCACATTTTACTACGTGTCTGACCACCACTTACGTTGCTGCCGAGAAGCAACGACGTGAGGATGACAAAATTAAAAAAGAAAAATAGTTATCCCGACAAAGTAGGAATGGAAAGGGGGCGACTTGATATTAATTTTCGCCGTTGATAATATACGGTGCTTCCCTTTTACGAATACAATTCCCAGTAAGAATTTTTATTAGCCATTGTTGATTTTTCCAAACGCTTGATTTTGAGGGGAGAAAAAGAATAAATGGTCGAGTGTTCTTATACCACTTAACACAATTAATTTTCTCTTAACTATTTATACAGTTTGTGGCCTCACACGCATTTTCTTTTCATGTAGATTAACACAATAAAATCTGGTGTATAACAACACGATAATCGAATCGGCAGTTATAATTTGATACTTGAGTTTAGACGATGTTCTGCATTTTTCCAATGGCTATATTCAACAAATAATGTCGAAGAAAGATAAAGCATTTAAGTTTACTGTCCTCGAAAGAAAACTAGAGAGAGAGGTAGACGGAAAAAAAGATGAATGAGGAACCATATATTTTATTGATATGGTTGATGTAGATAGAGTTAAAACTTTCAAGCAGTCGTGAATATTGAATCATTTATAGCAAAGTCTTGAATGTGAATCGGAGTTCTTTAAACATCAATCGAGATTTATTGGTCTTTTTTTTTCCAAAAGAAGAATCTGTACATAGATTTCACAATGAATACGGCACTTTCCAACATAGTTAATCAGACGAATCCAGTCTTCATAAATAGTCAATTCCGTCGTCTCAGTTCGAGCTCTGTCCTCTCTCGAACCCTAAATAGAAACGGGTAAAACAAAACAAATAAGCTATTTCCTAGGAAAGCACCCCGAGGACGGACGAAGAAGAAGACGAAGACGACGACGACGATTTCCACGTTTCAACAAATCGTATTTTGTCGTAATCCCCGAAAAAAGTGGGAAGAGGTGGGGGCTCGAGCCTGGACCTCAAAACGCGAGCCCAGCGACAACGAGGCAAAGCACGAGCTCCGAAAGCGAAGCCCAACTTGCATCCGTTCGAGGCCCATATTCCAAGACCCGGGCCCAACAAGGAAGGAACCTGCGCACGTCGTTTTTGCCAGCGAGGCCCGGCATCGTGGGCGAGTCCTGCACCGCACGTTCCAGCGGTCCGGGTCAAAGGTGCCACTTGCGCGGAGGGGCTTGCGTGGAAGGAAACCCTCCCCCGCCCGCACCCCCCTGGACCGACATCGGCGCCATCGCCGTTCTGGGGTCGCGAAAGCGAGATTTTCATTTTCTCGAATTTCCCCTTTTTTTTTTTTATCAAAACGAGGACAGAGAGAGACAGAAAGGGACGCTTTTTTTGACGTCATGGGGTGGCGTATCCTCCAAGCTGCAGCGCACTACGCCACCACGTGCGGGCCCCACCTCGTATATTTGTACGTTTTCGATGTGGGAGTCGGCGTTCTAGATGGACCGGGGAAGGGAGCCAGATTGTCAAACCGCTCGTTTTGCCCCTCTCTTTCTTTCTCTAATTTAATATCCTAGTCCTCCTCGACGGAGCTTGTCTCATTCGATAAACAATGGAGACTGATGTCCCGATTGGCACCTCTAGGCTTCTAGATCGGTGGCGTTGTTTCCTGGGCTCCTTCCTCCTTTTGCTCTTCCCAGCACTCCCTCCTCGTCACGCCGTGGGTTGCATTAGGACACGTCGCCATTGATTAAAGCACCTTTCGCGAGATTATTAAGTACGATTCCTCTCTGAATTTGCCCCGCAAAAATTTGCATTGAAGGGCAGCAGCATTTACTTACCAGCCTGACTTGAATTTGGAGCGTGGATTTTGTCTCCATTCAAATCATCCTATTACTTATCGAAATCAGATTGCTTTGTCCACTAAACATATGACTTCAGAAATAGTTACAAGTAATGAATTAACTATTTTTAAATTTCTCGTATTCCCTTATCGGCTAAACTAGATTTGTTTGACAAACACTATTTTCTTGGATTGGAGCTTATACGAATTAAACTACAAACGAGATATGATTTTTAAATGCGCTAGCCTTTTCCCTTTCAATTAGTTTATACTTAAACACATCGCTTGTAAGGATTTGTTTTTAGGGTACAATTGTTTATGGCGTATTATCAATCAACAATGACAAATCTCAAAACTTGAAACAAATCATCCAAATCAATAGCGCTAGAAACATTTCATAGAACACTATGACAAGATCACGTTAAACTTCACTTCGCTCTCCGATGTGACTATTAACAATACCCCTCCAGATACAAATGCTCCACTAACAAAAGCTTTAAAACAAACACACACGTAGTCACTCTTGCTTAGATCACATGATATTGTTAATCAAACAGCACAACAAGAGCTTCGACTCCCGTCCTATACGAAACCGTCGATGTACGCTTTCCGCACACTGTTTTTCGAGGACGTCGCTAATCGAAGAAATTTTTTACGGCCTACGGAGATGATCTTGGACACGCAGACAAAAAAGATTCAGATTTAGATAAATATCTTGATACGTCCCCACATGGGACAAGTTCAATGTACGAACGGGCCCTTCTTTTCTCGAAACGAAAGCGACGTGCTGGGGCTTTTTCACATATGAAAACTCGGCTCGTGCGACGATATCGCCTCCACCCTGTCGTCGTCATCAAAAGCCAAAATTGACAATAATGAATAAAGAAAAGCTTCGAAGAATCAAAGGCATAGAGAGATGATCAGCTTCCCGGAAACTCCCTCCCCCCGCTCCCTCCCACCGCGACTCACCAGGCCAATGCCGTCCGGCCACGTATGCGCACAGTTGGTTTTTTTCAAAGGCTGCATTTGGACTGGCAACCAGCCGGGTCGCGTGTGGCTGCGCACGTGCGTTATCCAATAATGCCCGAAGGAAAACCCTAGCTTAGTCCAAGTCCTAGGAACGGTAGAGAGGGGAAGCTACGGCGTGTCGCCAAACGGACCGTGCGATTCCGGGTCATCTAAGCATCTCCCTCTTCTCGGATAGAATCTTCCATCTGATCTAATCCAATCCCGTCACTCTCGCTTCCTCCTGTTTCCTCCCTTCTCCTCTCGACTTGACATCTCTCTCTCTCTCTCTCTTCTTACATCTCCTTCTCCGAAACATCCCGAAAAACCTCTTATTTTCCACAGGGCCCCTGTCCCGCCATCATTATATAAAGCCCTCCCTCCACCCGTTTTAATCCTTGCTCAAAGACCCCAGCAACTATACACCTTCGTGTGAAACTCCCTTTCGTCGTGAGATTTCGAGATTCGTTTGAGATCTTGCGCCGCTGAAGATGGACGTGCTTGGCGTCAACCACCCCCGCAAGAAGATCGCCAACAGCCGGAAGCCGGAGGGCGCGGCGCGGAGGAGGTCGTCCGCCGATAAAGGGATCAAGGTCGTTTACATATCGAGCCCCATGAAGGTGAAGACGAGCGCCGCCGAATTCAGGGCCACCGTGCAGGGGCTCACCGGCCGCGACTCGGACGTCGCTCGGTTCATGGACGCCGACGGCGGCGGCGGCGGCGGCGGCGGCGAGAAGCCCCGGAGTCAGAGCGCCGATGAGAGAGGGTTCGTGGCGGCCGGTGATTATTGCATGGGGGGTAATGGTGGCATCGGCAGTAATAACTGCGGATTCGGGATCCATGATCATAATAACTTGAGCTGCGACTCGCCGACCGAGTCGGACTCGGCGTTCGAACCGTTCAAAGGCGGGTCCGTGCACGGTGTCCATAGAGATATGGTGCCGTCCAGCTATTTCAATGATTCTGCGTTTCTAGATGTGCTTACCCTATTTGATGCTGTAGCTTGATTCTTTTCTTTCCTTTTCTTCTGGATGTACGTTGAAGAGTTTGACGTGGGATGTGGGCGATTGCAGCCGCCTCGGCCACCCCACCCTCTGTAATTACTCGTATCTGCATATATGCCTGTATCCCTATTATTTGATTTTTGGGAATCTATAAATTATACCACCGGCGCTACTTTTAGAAATATTTCCAGTCTGTTTCTTAATCTACTTATATGGAATGATCAGTGAGATCGATCCCGACGAATACAAGCTCGTGTGATCACTCACCCGCCGTAGCAACAGCCAAAACTGTGCACGAACTTTCAAAAGATCCGACCCAGTTAACTGATGGTGAAGTAAAAGTCGAGTCCCTTCAAGAACACGTAGCAGAGCGAACATAAGCTAGAAAAAGCTTCTGCGGCTATGCACGGGTTCGGCTGATGTACTCGGACAGGACATGCGAGTGAACAGTGGACGTGTCTGTGTTGTTTGTGGTCGAGATTGCTGGCAAACGGCCTAACCCATCGCGCCTGCGAACGGACGGATAGGAAGTTCTAGCTCATGGCTCGACAGATCTCAGATTCGTTCTTTCCCGTACTGGTTCGGACGTCTTTTGGACGGTCATGTGACCTTCGCAACACCAAATAATGGAAAAGATTCCGTGTGCAATTATTAGCCGTTTCGAGTTTTTCTTATTCGCATCGCATGTCTGGATTAGTTTGGAGATGAGCAAGTTAATAGAGAAAATAGTCACTAAACAAGATATTGGCTTAAGATAGCATTAGGATCCGCCCTTCTTAAGTTCAAATCTTATTGGAAGTCGGATGTGAGAGAGCACGCCACTAAAATCGCTCCGCAAAATGAATTAACCACGTGTACGAAAGCCTTAATCGTGGCCACTTAGAACAGGCTTGTTGTGGGCCAAGCCCATTTATGCATAGTCAAGACGATGAACTGTGTCTGAAGCAACGGGACTTTGTCAAAAATAATTGGGGTCGCTTTTAATCAAACGCCGTCGTTGACCGCGGTACATCAACTAAAGTAGTTTGGAAATCTGGTACCCGAGAGATCAGAATCGTCAAACTACTTCCCGGGACATGTTTTTTTCTTTTCCTTTTTTTTGGCCTTTTTCCATGTCTTTTTTAACTGATGGCGTTGTAATTCGGATTTTGAATTTCACTGGCTTTTATAGCGACTTTTTTTTTTTCTCTATGAATTACATATGCCGTCTCTTGACAAGGCTATACAATCTCATTAAGAGGTACCTACACATTTATGAAAGACTAAAGGAAAAACGGAAAAAGTAATTAGTACAATGATTTGAGTGAAAATATTTTGGGAAAACGCCTTACGATAAATGCACTGCGGATAGAAATTTACAGTCAAAATAAAAAGTGAAGCAAGCATGGAGAAACGTGAAAATTAGCTCTTGTTACAAAACACATACGCTCTCGTGATATTGTTGACCTATGGAAAATATTATGCACTAATTTCTAATGGTTTACATTTTTGAAATAAAACAATTGCATGCACGGTTCTAAATTGGTATCATACCCTTTTTATTTATAATGGGTTCCTTTCTTTATATATCTCATATAACAATCCTTAGATTACAAAATTCACGCAAAGAAACGCCTACATCACCTATCAAAACAAAACCCATTTGGAAAGCTCTTCTCTCCCACTTTACATCTCATAATGCACCCTTATTATATAAAGAAAGGCGGCAAAAAAAAAGTGCCTAATATGGAGTTATTTTCTGAAAAGAGATATGGAGTAAATATTATTTCAAAATAAATGCATAAAGTAGTAAGGTCGGTCTTAAATAATGGCTTGACTTTGTTGGCCGACCATATTTTCACCGATCAGCAAGCACTAGATTTTTCCTGGAGTAGGACATTTTTGTAAATATTAAAAACATGAAAGGAAAATTAAAAAGGCCAAAAAAAAAGGAAAGTAATTCAAATTAAGGCAAAAACGAAAACCCAGATTTTAAGAGGAAAAGCATTAATCTCTAGTCTTGGAAACGCAAGTCAATCTCAGCAATATGAGTGAGGAATGGGATGAGGCGCAATAAAAAACTTGCGCTTCTTGAACGTATTGGTCTCGAAGACACCGCACGAGTTTCTCTTTTTCTCTTGCAAAAAAAAAAAAAAAAAGTATGGATCTCCAAGACCACTCTCTCCCTCGTACCTGAAGATGGTCCAAGCTCAGCAAGTTTTGCCATTAGCTTCTTCGGAGACTGAGGGCCTGCATGGAAACATTCTTTGTTTTTGTTTCTGAACAATTTTTTTGTTTTTTTGTTCCCGGAACAAAATTGGAGCCAAAAAAAGAAACAAAAAAAAGTTACTTCTGAAATCCAGAAACACTTCTTCAAAGCTAAAAAAGAACAAAAATGAAAAGAACAAAAAACAAAACCAAAACACACCGGCTGAAGCTTCGTTCGTGCGTGCTCTCCCTTCTCCTTCGTTTGTTCGTGCTCTCCTTCGTTATGGGTTCGTTCGTGCCCTTCTCCTTCGTTCGTGCTCTCCCTTTTCCGGCGTCTCTCCCTTCTCTCCGGCGCCTCCCACTCGGCTGACTCTCCGACGACTCCTCACTC
The DNA here is from genome assembly GCA_014182375.1 of Eucalyptus virginea. Classification (NCBI taxonomy): domain Eukaryota; kingdom Viridiplantae; phylum Streptophyta; class Magnoliopsida; order Myrtales; family Myrtaceae; genus Eucalyptus; species Eucalyptus virginea. The sequence goes on from CM024520.1 coordinate 55,683,558, forward strand.
CGCCGACTCACCGGCTGAAGCTTCCGAATCCAAGTACGTTTCTGGTGCTCCTCCTTCTCCGGTCGACGAGGGCTTCGGCGAGAGCCACACCTCCCAAATCTGACCCACCTTCGCCGACGGCAGATTTGGGACGGCTCGCTCGAGCCTCAAGCGAGCGTTGCTCGCCCAGATCTGCGGCAAATGCTGGACGGCCGCTCGCTCGAGCCTCAAGCGAGCGTTGCTCGCCCGCATCTACGGTAGATGGGACGAGCCGCTCGCTCGAGCCGCTCCGCCAAGCTCGAGCCTGCGTGGTCGCTTGCCTCTCGGCGAGCAACTCGGTCGCTCGAGCAGCAGAGCGGCCTCTCTCGCCCGGCTCGAGCGAGCGGAATGAGGCCCGGCTCGAGCGAGCTGCTCGAGCGGCAGAGCTGCGAGCTGCTCGAGCGGCAGAGCATAATTGTCTGCCAGCTCGCTCGAGGAGCACGGACCGACGCTCGATCGATCCATTCAACAGTGGATCCTTCGATTCCGCGCAGGGCTTCGAGTGATGTTGTGTTGTTGCTTGATTCGGTTTTGGAAGGGGGGAATTTCGGTTCATCGATTGGATTGGGGTTTCCTTCGATTGTTGTTTTGTTGCTCATGGTGATGTGGAATGGACAGGCTGGTAAAGCACGTGGCGAGGGCGTTCAACGACGATTTCACCACCAAGGGGGAGAACCAGCTAAAGTCGGGCCGCAGCGTGGTTGTGCGGCATCGTAAGAAGGTAATAACCAAGGGTAATGCTGCCTTGTGTTGGCTGAATTTCTTGGTGGTACATATGTAGCATTACTATGTACTTCTTGTAGCTCAAAATGCAACTTATGATCTATTTTACACAAGTTAGTTCAACAATTTTCATTTTTGTCATTATATAGTCTTCTTGGCTTGCATCTCTTTTTTCATGATTTTGTGTTTGGCATATATAGTATTATGTTATTGATTTAACTCATAACTCATATGTTGCTCAACCGATCAAAGATTAAATGGCATCTGAGAGACAGACATTCAATGCAAAGTGGACCGAGTCTGTAACCAACATATTTATTGGTTGGTTGGTGGATGAGGTCAAAAAGGGAAATCGGACCTCTTCTACTTTCAACAAAGCGGGGTGGAGGAATATACAGACTGAATTCGTTCGACAAACAGGATGCCAATATAGCATGGTCCAGCTGAGGAACAAGGTAAACAAACTGAGAAAACAGTATAGCAGTTTTCAAAAACTTATGTCTCAGTTTGGATTCGGTTGGGATAATGTCAATAAAAGAGTTGCTGTCGACGATCCAAGCATATGGGAATCTCACATCAGGGTATATATTTTTAACTTTTTGGTCATTTTGATGTCATTATGTATATAAATTTTAAAATGTATGATTATATACCTCAAACGTCATTATTGTCAAAATTGTAGGAGAATGTAGAGTGGGCAAAATTCAGGAAGAATGGATTTCCCCAGTATCCCGAGCTATATATTGTATTTGGTGGTACATATGCTACTGGGGAATATGGCATTGGAAATGCTCAAGATGTTTCTGTGTCGGAGGAAGATGACAATGGTGATGGCAATGTAGGTGGTGACAACAGTGGTTACAATGCATATGGTGACAACAGTGGTGGCAATGCCTATGGTGATGCTGGTGGTGGCCATACAGATGACTTCGGTGATCACCACACTGATGAGAGAGTCTTTACACCGAAGATGCTGCAACTTCAACTCGTGGAAAGCACAAATTGGATAGGACTCCAAATACTAAGAGGAGAAGGAGGAGTACCCAAAACAGTATTGATGACACTTGCAAAGCTATACAAGACTTTTTGAAAGTTAAGTCCAGTCAATCTGGTAGTGGCTCTACGACCTTTGGGGTTATGCCATCACCTGTGGATCCTTTCTCCGTCGTTGCTGTGATGGATATTCTGCTTACTATGCCTGAGATAGACCAAGATCTTTACAATAAAGCAGTGGATCGAGCATGCGATAGTGCCTCATGGAGGGTGGCTTTCATTAAATCCACACCTGAAAGGAGAAATGGACTTCTTTATCATCTTTAATAGATTTATGAATTGAGTGCGGTAACGTAGAGATTGTATAACTTATGTTATCTATTAATATGTCGTTTTAAGTGTTGAGACTCTTCGTACTTATATGTAATGGCATCTTCTATTGAGACTATGACTTATGTTATTGATTGTTATTGGATATATTTTCAAAATCTATATTGATGTTTTTATATTTTTGTGATGGTATAGGTACTATGGAAGATGGATCAGATAGTATATGTAGTGAAGAGGTAGAACAAGTTCAACAATTATTTGATGAGGATGATCTTAGCATATTGCTAGCGTGGTTGTGCACAGTTGCGATTGACGCATCCGTGCATACAATAGAACCTATTAGGGACAGCAAATTATTAGGATCCGAATGGATAAGGGAGATTCTTACTGGACATTCAGATAGGATATATGAAGCCTTAAGGATGGAGAGGCATGTTTTTTTGAATTTATGTGATTTGATGAGAGTAAGAGGTTGGTTAAAAGATAGTCGATATATTCGAATAGACGAACAAATTGGGATATTCTTATCTTTGGTTTGTCATGGTCGCTCAAATAGAAATTTATGTGAGAGATTTCAACATTTTGAAGAAACGATCAGCAAGTATTTCAGCAAAGTGTTGAAAGCAATTATCAAACTTTCAAAAGAGATAATCAAACCACCGTCCTTTGATGTCATCCCTCAAGAAATTCTTATGGATCCTAGTCATAAGCGCTACTTCAAGGTATGATTTCTATATCAACTTTATACCATCAAATACATGTAGTTCATAATCTTATATAATCTTAGATTGGTAATAAATTGACAGGACTGCATAGGTGCTCTGGATGGCACCCATATAAATGCTATTATCCCGGTGTCTTAGCAGGTTCGATTTAGAGGCAGGAGAGGGACTACCACACGAACGTGTTGTGTGTTTGCTCATTTGATATGAAATTTACTTTCGTGTATCTTTGGATGGGAAGGATCGCCAATGATTGTCGAGTGCTTTCGGCGGACTCGAAACTCCTCAATTGCAATTTCCCGACCACCACCCGATATTTACTTTGTTTATATTGACATTTGTGATTATATTATGGTTTAATATCATAACAAATTTATATATATATATATATATATATATCATGTTGTAGGGAAATACTACGTGGCAGATTCCGGTTATGCAGCACTTCCGGGATTTTTAACTCCTTTTAGAAGGGAACGGTATCATCTCAGCGAATATAGAGGGAGTGGGAGACGGCCAAGAACAGCAAAAGAGTTATTCAACTATAAGCACTATTCACTAAGAAATGTAATTGAGAGGTCATTTGGGGCATTAAAGAATCGCTTCACCATTTTGAGACATATGCCTCCATTTACAATTCGGAAGCAAGCACTTGTTGTAATTGCATATTGTGCTCTTCATAATTACATTCGTGATCAAGATAGGATGGACAGAAATTTTTCCATATATGGAGATCCGGAGTATCCATTTGGACCTACAGGAGTGGAAGTTGCGGATGATACATCGGATGAGCGGTATCATGGATAAACATGCTTAGGATAAGTATTGCAAATAAAATGGCAAGGGATCACAATATGCATGAGATTTGTTGACTTTTGTAATATTGTTTTTAAGTATTCACTGTGATGAAGTTGAACAATGAACTATATTACTTCATTATTGTGATGTCGTGTATGGAAGGGTTTATGTTGAGATGTATAAAATTTTCGTTTAAGTATGCACATATGACCATGTTGAAAATATTTTTCTTCACTCACCATTTTCAAAATTAAATTGATAAACATTTAATGAGAATGAGAAATCAATATCAAGTTTATATGTTATAAAAATAAAAAATAAAAAGTACTTGAAAAAAATTTGATACAAACTTTACTTACCAAATTTTATACGAAATATGCCATATGATCATGTTCAAAATGTTTGTCTTCACTAACCATGAACAAAATAAAATTAATGAGCATTTCATAAGAATGAGAATTCAATATCAAGTTTAAACTTTATTAAAGAAAAGCTTTTTTTTTGAAAAATTTAAAACAGAAATTTTTTGTCGTTTACTAAACGTGTTTCTTTTTTTTTTCTATTCTAGGAAACAGAAATTGACTGCATTCTTACCAAACGTGTTTCTTATTTTTTTTATTCCAAGAAACATTTTTTTTACACTTATCAAACGCGTTTTTGTTGCGTTCCCCCAAAACACTTTTTTTTTTTTTTTTTTTTTTATTCCAGGCAAAAAAAAACAGTGTTTCCATGCGCGCCCTGAGATTCTTGATCATGATGGGCGAGAACCCGTTCGTTCCCTTGATTTTCATGGGGCTGAGCTGCTTCGATTTGGTGCTGGCTACCGAGTCAAAAGCTGCCTCAAGCAGAATGTACGAGCTACTCTTTTGAGTTGTAAATGGGGAAAACACGTGTTTTGGCGCAGGGTGCCAAGAAAATGTGGGAAAAATCTCGATTTCGGTTGGTTCATATCATCGTCATTGGCTTGCGAACTCCACATCCAGAGATAAAAGATCCGTGCTTTTGTTCTTGTGATGTTGGTTTCATTTTTGCCCCTGCTTTGATTCTTTTTTTATTTCTAATCTTTAGTCCAGATTTTGTTTTGACCAAAAATGCCTGGCTGCCCTGAAAAAAATTAAGTGCCCCATGGCCAGTGAGATTTGGCAAACCGGTGAGCTTAGGCTCTTATTGGAAATTGACTTGATTATTTATTTTCAACAAGTACTCTTTCTTTAGAAAATGATAATATGTCAAGCACTCATGTAAGACTTTCCAAAATAAATGAAAAATTTATACAAAAAAAAAATAAATAAATAAATATATATATATATAGTAAATCCTTAAATACACACTTCACAAATCAAAGCAAAACAAATTCTCTTTTTCAAAATGAATGAATTTCTGATTTGCTAACAGTAACTCAAATCGCACTTTTTTTCCCATCTCCCAACCGTCTCAATCATTTCATAAAGAACCCGATTAATTTTTGTTTTCCTCAATTCATTTTCTCTTTCTAATTAACGGTGGTTTTTTGTTTTTTTCTTTTAAATCCATGTTTAAAGTAAGCCCTGAAAATCAGTCGTACTTTACAGGTGGAGAGGGAGACAGGTTGGGGGGGTCAGTGTGGACTCACGAACAAAACAAGCAGCTCCTCCCAGCCTACCTTTGAAAATCGAGCGGAAAGAAAGTCCGCAAAATCATTATAAAAAGTATCCTCCGAACAAACATCACCGGAAAAACCGAAAAAAAAAAAAAAGAAGAAAGAAAAAAAAAAGAAAGAAAGAAAGAAAAAAGGAGAAAGAAAATAGAAAAAAACTCCCTCTCTCTCTCTCTCTAAAACCCTCGCACCTTCTCTCTCTAGAGCTCTCTCTCTCTCTCTCTCTTCTCTCGATCGATCTCTTCTTCCTCCTCAGCTCCTCGGTTCTCTTTCTTCACCCATGGATCTATCGAGCTCCTCGACTTCAGCTTCGGTGCTTCCTCTCCCGATCGCTTCGAGCCGCGAACCCTGATCCCCAATCTCGCGCCATTCGGCCGCCTTGTGGCCCCCCTGCTCGCTTCCAGCTTGGGGGAAGATTCTAGAGAGAGAAAGGGCTAGAGAGAGAGAGAGAGAGAGAGGAGCAATCGGAGAGAGGGAGATGAAAGTGCCGTGTTGCTCCGTGTGCCAGACGCGGTACAACGAGGAGGACCGGGTGCCGTTGCTCCTCCAATGCGGCCATGGATTCTGCAAGGAGTGCCTCTCCAGGATGTTCGCCGCGTCACTCGACAACACCCTCCCCTGCCCCCGCTGCCGCCACGTCTCCGCCGTCGGCAACTCCGTCTCCTCCCTCCGCAAGAACTACGCCGTCCTCGCCCTCATCCACTCCAACTCCACGATGCCGGCCTTCGACGTCGATTTCACCGACGACGAGGACGACGCCGACGGGGAGGCGGACGGCGAGGACGCGCGGCCGCGGCGCGGGGCCCTGGCCTCGAGCTCCGGCGGCTGCGGGCCGGTGATCGAGCTGGGCACGCACCAGGATTTGAAATGGGTGAAGAAGATTGGGGAGGGGAGGAGGGCTGGAGTGGAGGTGTGGGAGGCGGTGATCGGCAGCAGCAGTGGGGGGCGGTGTAGGCACCGCGTGGCCGTCAAGAAGGTGGTAGTTGGGGATGATGCGGCGGCCATGGATATGGACTGGGTGCAGGGGCAGCTTGAGAACTTGAGGAAGATGTCGATGTGGTGTAGGAATGTGTGCACTTTTCACGGGGCCATTAGGAATGAAGACGGTAGCTTATGCCTTGTCTTGGATAGGTGTCACGGGTCAGTGCAGTCAGAGATGCTGCGCAACGAGGGGAGGCTGACATTGGAGCAAATCTTAAGGTTCTGTTGAGAAGCTTTTTCTTATCATTTTTCTCTATGCCGTGAAAGAATTGGTACTTAAGCCAAAGCGAAAATATAGTTCCGCCCTTATGCTTGTGGTTCAAAATTGGTATCTTTTTAATGGGGTGAGGTGAGATCCGGGGATGTCTATCTTCTAATGTCTGGTTTGTGTATTATCTTTCTCGGTAGTTTGTTAGCACGTTTGGATGCAATATGTTACAGAATTCGCGTGATTAATTCTTCTTTCCCCTTTTACGTCGGAACTGAACACCTTGATTTTTTTTAAGTTAAGCAAAAACGTACTACGGTGCTTTCTAGACTCTTAATATGATGGGGTTTTTGTGGAAGAAAAGTTAGTCATCGTGCTTCTTTCCCTGTGGATTTGGGCTTCACAGGGTAACTCGTCAACGTGGGTTTGTGACATTGTTCTTTTCTTGTCATTCTGCTCCTGTTGATCGTTCATGGGAAGATAGAACATGCACTTGTGTGTGCAGACCTGCTTGTGTGTATGCCTATAGATCTCAAGCTATGTCAGTCAGGGCTACCTATAAATACAAGTTATAATTCGATAATGCAGATTAAATTTCAGATTATTTTCTGTCAACAAGTGATGCACTGATGGGGCATTACTCGACCATGCTTCCTGATTATATCTCAGTGATAAACATTGTTGTCATCTTTACCATTTGTACTTTGTGAGCTGTCCTTCTCTATCGCTGGATATTGGGTAGAGGGGTTCTGATAATACATATTCGGGATGGCTGGGAACTATTAAGAGGAAAAAGGGCGAGAGAGATCCCCGAAAGACAATTGTGCAGCTTGCTTGGTGATTTCAAGGAGTCAAGCTTTCAGTACCTAAATTTTTGGGGAGTAAATTGAGTAAAGCCGAAAAATGATGAGTCCACCTTATTGGAGAGGGTAGTTTGCGGAAGGAAGATGGCTTCCATGGCTGTCACTATCACTACAACATTCCCTATTTGAGATGCAAATGATGCCAGGACATCTTAGAAGATTGGAAAAGTCATCATAATTGTGAAAAATATGGAGATGTATCTTTTTGAAGATGGTTCAATATTGTTGGAATAAACTTGCTTTTGGCTCGTAGTGTAACTTGAAAACAAGGGGTAGCATGTCCTGTGAAACCATATGCACAAGGCACGAGAAATGAAGGGGTGAGAACATAGAGAGACTTGGTTTGAAGACAATATTATCTGGGGTTATTTTTTTCTCCTTGGATGTTAATTTTCCAGATAGTGACTGGATGAGAGGTATATTGCATCGACAGATTTGAAATAGTATTCTGAAATTTAAAGAGTTAAAGCACACCATCAGGTGCCTTCTACTGTGTACTATTTGGGAAATTTGAGGAACTAGAGTAAGGATATAATGGTTGTTGAGTTCGATCATTGTGCTCTCCATAACGACTGAATTATGATTGAAGAATGCTGTAAGCTGCAACTTTTAGTGGTACTTTTTCGTTCTTGGTAAAAATGCTATATCGCATAATGTTTTCTGCCAATGAACCTCATTGTGACTTGGTGTTCTCTTTGCGTTTGTAGATATGGCGCGGATATTGCACGAGGTGTGGCTGAACTCCATGCAGCAGGAGTTGTCTGCATGAATTTGAAACCATCCAATCTTCTTTTAGATGCAAATGGTCACGCGTTAGTTTCTGACTATGGACTTGCTTCAATCCTTAAAAAACCTGCCTGCCGAAAAGCTCGAACAGAGTGTGATTCAGCCAGGGTCCATTCTTGCATGGATTGTACAATGCTTAGCCCCCAGTATGCTGCTCCAGAGGCATGGGAGCCGGTGAAGAAGTCCCTGAAGTTCTGGGATGATGCCATTGGTATTTCTGGAGAGTCGGATGCATGGAGTTTTGGTTGCACGTTGGTGGAAATGTGCACTGGTTCTGCCCCGTATGTAGATTTCGATGTGTCATTTCCTATTGCTTCCTGTGCAAAGATCACTTTAAATTTTTCTGAGTCCTAGATAATGACACTTGCTGTGCAGGTGGGCTGGTCTTAGTGCGGAGGAAATATACCGGGCTGTTGTCAAGGGTGGGAGATTGCCTCCGCAATATGCAAGTGTCGTCGGAGTTGGAATACCGAGGGATTTGTGGAAGATGATTGGCGACTGCCTCCAGTTTAAGGCGTCAAGAAGACCATCTTTTAATTCGATGTTGGCAATATTCCTACGTCACTTGCAAGAAATACCACGTAGTCCTCCTGCAAGCCCTGAAAAGTAAGTTTTGCTTTGATCTTTGCGTCTTGCATCTCGTGATTTCTCATATTCTGACTGTCCTTATTTCTTCCTTTGTCATGACGGTTGTCTAATATGAAGAATCAATATATAAGCCATAACTGGATTGGTCTTCTACTTCTAGCACTTAACTGGATGTCTTTCCTGCACTGTCAATTAATTCATAATCTCGACATCTCTGATTGGTTTGATCTGTTATCATGTATTTTACTCTGTATGTGCCCTTGCAGTGACTTCACCAGATCTTCCGGTTCAAGTTTGACAGAACCACTTCGTGGATCTGTTTCTGATCTAGTACAGGATAACACTGGCCGCCTCCACAAGCTGGTATCAGAGGGCAATGTGAATGGAGTTAGGTTAGTAGATACAACCTTCTTTGGTTTCTGTCAGACAATTATGGGAATGAGTTTTGACTTCGAGTTCTGTCATCTGTAGAGATCTGCTCACAAAGGCTGCATCAGGAAAGATAAACAACTCTATGTCTTCACTTCTGAAAGCACAGAATCCTGATGGCCAAACCGCGCTTCATTTGGCATGTAGGCGTGGCAGTGCAGAATTAGTTGAGGCTATTTTAGAGCATCATGAAGCATATGTAGATGTTTTGGATAAGGATGGCGACCCTCCTCTTGTTTTTGCTTTAGCCGCGGGATCCCCAGAATGTGTCCATGCCCTCATCAGAAGAGGTGCTAATGTTAGATCGAGGTTGAGGGATGGCTTTGGGCCTTCTGTTGCTCATGTATGTGCTTACCATGGCCAACCAGATTGCATGCGTGTAAGTTATTGTTGTTGGCAAACTTTATATTCACATAGCTTTCGGGTTCTTTGGAGATCTAGCTCTGATGGTTCTCGTAATACAGGAATTGCTATTAGCTGGAGCTGATCCCAATGCTGTGGATGATGAAGGTGAATCTGTTCTACACCAGGCTGTGGCAAAAAAATACACTGATTGTGCTGTGGTCATTTTGGAATGTGGGGGCTGTCCATCCATGTCCATTGTGAACTCTAAAAATCTTACGTGAGTACATTGCTTTTCTTCTTTGACCATTTGAAATGATATGTACGAAAAAGATAGCGAAGCGAAAATAACAATTTAAGCTGAACGAATCCACAGTTAATGGGTCTGGTCTAATTTGTCTGGGAGTGAAGAACTTTTTGCTACTATTGGAGAACTCTGGATATGATCAATATATCGTGAACTGAACGTGGTTTGGATTTAAACAGCCACATCTAATCAAGAGAAGAAGTAAATGGGAGCTCTAATTTGTGGAGATCTCCCCCCTACCTTTTCTTCCTTCCTTCCCTCAAATTCTCATGCGAATGTGCACGCGCAACTATCTTTTTGTTAGAACAGTATGCTAGTACCTTCACAGTTCTTCCTTTAAAATGTCATATGAATCATATATTGAATAAGTTTTGTGACTCTCCTCTCACAAGCAGTCAACCTTCTCTATTGAAAAATCTTTGTCAATTTTAAAGTTGTCGGTTAGGACCAAGGGCCTGAACTCATGTTGGATTCGTTGCTTTTGTTTATCTGCTTCACTGTGTCAAAGTATATTGCATTTGTGGTCAATGAGTACCATCTCTATTTTTTATCTCTGTTATGATTCCTTTTTCCTTTTCTACGGTATGCTGTCTGAATCTGAAATCACCTAACTCCGTATCTCTTGTTCAATATATGTTCTCAATGGCCTTGGAATGATTGCAGCATAATTTGTCAGTCTAAAACTGTTTCTTCTTTGCTGTATGTTGCAGACCATTGCACTTGTGTGTGGCAACGCACAATGTCACTGTGGTGAGACGGTGGGTGGAAGTTGCTAGCGCTGAAGATGTTGAAAATGCGATAGACATTCCTAGTCCAGTTGGCACTGCAGTATGTATGGCAGCTGCTTTAAAAAAAGACCGTGAACTTGGTATACTAGATTGTACCCCAGCTCATTTTTTATTTATTTTCAATGCCTACTCTGTTTGATATCCTCAGTATTAATATTTGTTGTGCCACTTGGAAATGTAATTTGTGACAATCTCTCTAGGATTTCTTAATACAATTAGCTAGCTTTCCACTTGTGTTAAAAATTTCTTCTGCTGTTATTGTGCTATAGAAGGGAGGGAGCTTGTTCGAGTGCTGCTTGCTGCTGGAGCAGATCCAACCGCTCAAGATGCCCATGGGAGAACAATTTTGCATACTGCTGCTATGGCTGATGATGTTGAATTGGTCAAGGTTACATGTTTACTCCATACATAAACTTGATTTTTGTCTTTTGCTTAATAATCTCATTGAAATATGGAATTTTGAAGTTTTTCCTGATTTGTGGCCACTTGGAGGAACTATTTTGTTACTCTTTCCCTGTAAACATTTTGTAGGCTATTCTCGATGCTGGAGTAGATGTGAATATCCGGGATATGCACAATATGATACCTCTTCATACAGCCTTGAGTAGAGGGGCTAAGTCTTGTGTTGGATTGCTATTATATGCTGGGGCGAATTATAATTTACAGGTTTCTCTTCTCACTTCTTATTTAGTGTTGTGCCTGCATTAGTGCTGTTCCTTCCTTTGCCGGTGTCAATGCTTCCCTAGCAATGAACTGTGGCTTGGAGTGTATATACTCTTATACTAGCATACTTTTGTTTCTTATATCGGGTGAAATTCTTGGTAGGTGTCTCAGTCCCCCCTGCTTAATGTCTTCTCACTCTCCAGTCTGTTGATCTTTATAAATTTGTATCCAAATCCATAAGAAGCTTTTGCCTCATTACTATTTCTAGCATATGTTACCCTTGGAAGGATTGATTTTGAACTTGCGGATAAGATCTCTTTCCTGCAAGCAATCCTGTATGGTAATGTCATCTCATAGATGGCATTGGAAAAGTGCTCTTGTGGCTATCCATAGTGTATTGCTCAAAAGTATTTACTCATCTAGTTCTTGCAAGGATCTCTTCAAGACGAATATCATCTGGTGCTCATGTTTGCTTTTGCTAGAGTTCATTGGTCATCAAGTGGTGGTGAGTAGACCCATCAAACAGGTTGGTCCGGGTGGGTGAATCGAAAATGGTCCGACCCAAATTGACTAATTTAATTTGTTTTAACCTATTTCCATGTAATACAAACCTAGTGAACCACACCCGACCCGACCTCAACCTGCGCAATATTGCTAAAGCACTTCCATATTTAACCAAATCTAGCAAAACTCATACCCAAACTGAATTGGAGCGCGGAGTGAATGAGCACGGGATTGAGTGAGGGAGAGAGAGTCATAGAGGTCAGTTAAGTCTAAGTAAGTTGTAAACCCATTTAATACCTAATCCATTTAACAACTCAACCCATCGAACATGGGTCAAGAAAATTTTGACACGTCTAGTGGTAAGGATTGGTGGAATTGTTTCGATTATTCATATGTGATACTCCCTTGTTATATGCTTTTGCAAAAGATATTGGGTTACTAGTTGAAACCTAGTAGTAAAGAAAATTTTGACGCGAATGTTCAGATCTTAGGCCTCATTTGCCTCCACTAACAGGGCATCCATTGGTGAATTTTCATTCCAAGTAATCACATTCCTTAAAATAGTATTTTTTTACCAATTGCATTGATGACTAAAAATTTTCTTGATATTCGTTCTCAAAATCTAGGCCTTTTTTGGGGAGAATACATTTCAACCAATCAACACTCAATGGATGAGATATGTTCTCCATTTTTTCCTTATTCTTTGTTCTGAAAATTTTCTTTCATTCTCTCTACATCTCTGGTTGTCTTCTTCCCCAAATCTCCAACTCTCAAGGAAAATGAGAGGACAAGCGAAGAGCCAAGCTTTTGCACCGGTCAGTGCCTGATGATTGCTGCCACGAGCCCTCACTGCCATACCTCCACTGGCCACCCCTTGTTCAACTCATCTGGACCTCTCTCTCTCTCTCTCTCTCTCTGTGCACATGATGGTTGCAGCCTCCATCAAGCATCAATAGAGGTTGTTTACCTCGCTCAACCCTAGGTCTATGGTTGTGTGAGGCTGGCGACCCCCATGGCCACAGTGGTGCCGTTTCACATAGAGAGAGAAGGACCTACGGTCATGGAGGTTGCAACCTCTGCCGATTTGCTCCAATGGAGATTGGCTGCCTTGGCTACCCTAGATCTATGGTTGCACTGGGATGGCAACCTCCATAGCAGCAGGGGTGCTGGCTCCTTCATTGACTTGAGTTTCAGAGTGACTAAATGAGATTTTTGCACCATTAGCTCAGCTATGCAAAGAGGAAAAGCAGTGGCAAAGGCTGTGGCGATGATTAGGGGCAACGGATATCTGTTATTTTTATTTTTCGGCTTTCATTTTTTTAATTTGTTAAAATTATTCAGTTTGCTTTTGTAATTTATCTTTTGGAGTCCCAAAGTATAGAATCTTAATAATAGGTTTCTAAGTACTCCAATTCCACATTTTTTGAGAAATCATATTCCATGGCTAATCCAAATTCAATTTTTTTTACCTCTTTCCAAACTTAAGAGACTTAGGAACTGGAAGTCCTTTACTTAAGTAATCCAGTTCTGCAGTGAACTGAACAAGGCCTTATTTCATGTGGGTTGATCAAAGAATGAATCTATGGAGTCTAAATTTGGTAACAGTTGAAGTTCAAAGACATGTTGGTAAGAACCGAAGATCAAGAAGTCCCAAAAGGCGAACGCAATTTACTTTTGTATCTTCAAAAAGGATGGTGAGGTAAATGGCGATCTCCCTCAAACTATAAGTAGGGTGGATGAAATGGAGCAGTGCTTCTGGAGTTTTGGTTGACTTGAGAATAAGGCCGACAATACTCTATGGCATGGATTGTTGGGCAGTTAAACTCAAATATGTGCACAAATTGAATGTAATGATGCTGAATATGCTTAGTTGGATGTGTTGGCACATGAGAAAAGACAGTTGAATATCAACTTATCCAGGGAAAAGTAGGTGCCTCTCTGAGCAAGGATAAGATAGGATAAATTCGTTTGAGATGGTTAAACAAGTTGAATGAAGGCCTTTGGATTCTGGCCTAATCTGATTGGGTTTGGGGGCTCGAGGTTGCAGGGACTGGAGAAGACTTTAAAAATGTGGAAGGAGAAAAATAAAAATATGAATCGTATACAATAGCTTAGAGAAGGCTGGACACAAAATCAAGTGCAATTGCAAAGGATGATTTATATAGCCACAGCTTAAACGTCTGGTTTGACTTGTCATCATTTTTGTCTATACATTGTATTTGGTGCTGTCCCCAAAAGAGAGGCCTGAAATTGCAGTTTAGCTACTAGTCTGACCTTTGAACCTTGATCTTATGACCTAGTGTAGTTATGGGGATCTTATCTATGCTCTTTTTTCCAGCCAACTTCCTTCTCTTTGCTATTGACAACCACCAAGTTCAGGATCTCCATATCAGAGGATCTGTGAGACTCGTTCTCATTGAACATTCAAGTAGAGAGGGTTGAATGCAAACTATAGAACACTAAATGCTAACGTTACCTAAAGCTGTATGTGTATGCATGGTTTGATCTCTGCAAGCATGTCCAGTGCAGTAGTTAGTTGGATGACCAGGCAATCAGCCTGTTGGTGCTGTCCACTGGATAATTAGTGTATTTCCTAGAAGAGAAGTGGGAAGGGTGTTAAGTAAATTAGGAGCGATATTTTTCATGCTTACTAAAATATACTCAATGACCATAGCTAAGCTACTGCGAAAGTCCTACCATGTTCAAGCAGCATTTCCTTTAATTAGCACTGATAAAGTACTCCCTACTACAAGCATTGTGAGTGCCCATTCCTTCATAAGCTGCAATGGATTTTCCCCCATGAAATGCCCATTTGAGCTTCTAAAGAGTCACCAAGTGCAGGAATGGCAATGAAAATCAAAACTGGAATTCCATTTTCATTCCATCTTTGCGCACAAAATACATAAATAGCATGACAGTGATCGCCCCCCCTCTCCCACTTGGGAAAAACAAAGGAAAAAAAAAAGAAAAGAAAAAGTGAAGGACCAATAACTAGAAGTACTCATTCAGGGGTTCTAAAATTTAATCCTTTGCTTCACTAACATGCCTTGGATAACCACTTCTCAGCACCTAGCACATTGTATGAATTTCATATTTTGAGTGTTCTAGAACATTGGCTTTTATCCTCTCTTACTTGCTAGAGTGAATAATTCTACTTCTCAATCTTTCTACTTGTCTGATTTCTTTGTTTATCCTTCACAGGACGATGACGGTGACAATGCTTTCCACATAGCTGCTGAGTCTGCAAAAATGATACGAGAAAATCTTCAGTGGCTCATAATAATGCTTAGAAGCCCTGATGCTGCTGTTGAAGCAAGAAATCACAGGCAAGTGCCAATATAGACCTGCTTCCTCTTTGATTTTACGATACTTGTAAACTGATGATCATTTTTAGCTATTCATTGGCCTGCATACATTTTTTTCATTTCTAAGATCTTCCACTTAAATTTGTGAGAAAGTTTGAACCTGATGACCTAAGGATGATATATGTTCTCTTTATTCTTAACATAGACATGTTTTTGCTGTTTGTTGGTAGTGGTAAGACATTGCGCGATTTTTTGGAGGCCCTTCCTCGAGAATGGATATCAGAAGATCTCATGGAGGCTCTTGCAAATAGAGGAGTTTATCTATCTTCCACAATGTGAGTAGAAAGGTTCTTCATTTTCAAGAAATTATTATCTATCCTTGGGTTTTTGATTGTTTGCTTCTATATGTTTAGGTATGAAGTAGGAGATTGGGTAAAGTTTAAACGAAGTGTTAAAAATCCTACACATGGATGGCAAGGTGCAAACCATAAAAGTGTTGGGTTTGTTCAAGGTGTTCCAGACAAAGAGAAGCTCATTGTTTCATTTTGTTCTGGAGAGGCTCATGTTTTGGCAAGTGAAGTTGTAAAAGTGATACCCCTGGACAGAGGACAGCATGTGAAACTTAAAGCAGATGTTGAAGAACCCAGGTATGAGCTGAATTGTTGCTAATCTTCCATATGCATGTCATTAAAGGATCATATCACTTGATGGAGCTTTCTTTGCAGACGTGGAATTTATCATGCATTAGTAAGAAATTACTCTCAAACTACTTCAGGATGTCCCTAAATTCATCTAAAAAAAATTTAGTAAGTTTCATCCGTTCAGTCATTGCAACTTGAGCTGTTGCTCCTGTCCTCTCAAGTCAAGTTGGTTATTTTGTCTAAGGAAGCAGGAGTTACCCACTTTTTACGCAGAATTATGGTTTATAATAAGAAATTGGTTATTTCATTAGGAGAGCAGGAAATTTCTCGTAGGATTGGCTTGATCTGAAGAGAGAATTCACTATGTTGCTTTGAGAATTGTTATGTTACATGAGGTAGATTTATGATTTCACTCTCAAACATCATGTAGTAATTTGGACAAATGATGGTCTACATCATGTTGCATATTGCTATGCAAATAACAATGGACATATTTTGGCATTGATTACTCATTGTTGTCACTTTCAGATTCATGCTTAGAACAAATGTGTATGTTCTCTATTGTCTCAGGCTGGTTCTGCGAAATTCATTGTTCCAGTGTTGTCTAGAGGATATAGGACCTTGCCTGATATTATTCTTTATTGGCAAGGCTTGCCCAATATTTGTTAGAGCATTGTGCTCTAGGTATCTGGAATTGATCTCTGCAGTAGTCTATCTAGTTGCAGTTACCTTAAGAATTTGCATGTTTAATCTGGTTCAATGCTCAGGTTTGGTTGGCGTGGTCAGTCGAGGGACAGCATTGGCACTGTTTTATGTGTTGATGATGATGGCATTCTGCGTGTTGGGTTTCCTGGAGCATCCAGAGGATGGAAAGCAGACCCGGCGGAGATGGAAAGGGTTGAAGAATTCAAGGTTGGGGATTGGGTTCGCATTCGTCCTGGTCTTACCACTGCTAAGCATGGATTAGGCGCTGTTACACCAGGAAGTGTCGGTATAGTTTACTGTATTAGACCAGATAGTAGTCTTTTTCTGGAATTGAGCTACCTGGGCACTCGATGGCATTGTGAGCCAGAAGAAGTTGAGCATGTTGTCCCTTTTAGGGTGAGCAAGAGTCTTCTCTTCTTTAAGAATGATGCCTCTTTTCTTGTTTTGTGCTTTTTTGTTGTTCTACGGTTCCATTTTCTTAGTTTACTCATGGAATGAAAAATTGTATTATGCTTTTGACAGATCGGGGATCGCGTGTGTGTGAAACGGTCTGTTGCAGAGCCCAGATATGCTTGGGGTCGTGAGACTCATCACAGTGTTGGGAGGATATGCGAAATAGAGAACGATGGTCTGCTGCTAATTGAGATACCAAATCGCAATATGCCATGGCGAGCTGATCCTTCTGACATGGAAAAGTTGGAGGATTTTAAGGTAATGATCATCATGTTATTTTTATCCTATCCCTTGGAATGTCTTTTGCAAAATTAAGCTTTGCTCTTTCCCAGGTTGGTGATTGGGTGCGAGTGAAAGCTTCTGTTCCATTCCCCAAATATGGATGGGAAGACATCACACGGGACAGCATTGGCATAGTTCATAGCTTGGAAGAAGATGGCGATATGGGGGTTGCCTTCTGCTTCCGCAGTAAGTCCTTTTGTTGCTCAGTAACAGACATGGAAAAGGTTCCTCCTTTTGAAGTGGGACAAGAGATTCGGATGAAGCCGTCTGTTACTCAGCCTCGGCTTGGATGGTCAAATGAGACCCCTGCAACTGTTGGAAAAGTTGTGAGAATAGACATGGATGGAGCTTTGAATGTGAGTATATTCCCTTTGCTATATTGATGCATACAGCCTCTAGACACAACAATGTAGGAATTATTTGACTGGCTGAGGCAGAACCACATATTTAACTGGGAACGCTTGTTTTTACTAAGACATAGTTTTTATGTCAGCTGGTTAAGTTACTGTGTATGATCCTCAGTTGTGTCAATTAGGACTAGTTTCTTTGGTATTTTCTTGGTGGCACATTCTTCTGTTTGTCACTATAGTACTTGCTTTGCCTCAGGCTCCTCATACCTGGGAACATCGTATTGATCATTGCTTGTTGATAGGTTAAAGTGGCTGGTCGACATAGTTTGTGGAAGGTTTCATCTGGAGATGCGGAACAGCTTGCTGGATTTGAAGTTGGTGATTGGGTACGGTCAAGACCCAGTCTTGGGACTAGACCTAGTTATGACTGGAACAGTATTGGGAAGGAAAGTCTTGCTCTTGTGCACAGCGTGCAGGAGACCGGTTACCTAGAATTAGCGTGCTGTTTTCGCAAGGGGAGGTGGATTACTCACTATACAGATGTTGAGAAAGTTCCTAGCTTCAAAGTCGGCCAGCATGTTCGATTCCGGGCTGGTCTGAGTGAGCCAAGATGGGGATGGAGAGGGGCCCAGCCTGATTCACAAGGTGTTATAACTAGTGTTCATGCTGATGGAGAATTGAGGGTGGCTATTAATGGTTTGCCTGGCTTTTGGAGAGGAGACCCTGCAGATTTTGAGATAGTGCAGACTTTTGAGGTGGGGGAGTGGGTGAGACTAAAAGAAAAGGCAAATAGCTGGAAATCCATTGGACCCGGCAGTATAGGGGTTGTACAAGGATTAGGATATAATGGAGACGAGTGGGATGGGAGCACGATTGTCTCATTTTGTGGGGAGCAAGAAAGATGGGTGGGGTCCACTTCCCATCTGGAAAGGGTTGAAAAGCTGATGGTTGGGCAGAAGGTAAAGGTAAAGCTTTCGGTAAAACAGCCAAGATTTGGATGGTCAGCCCATAGCCATTCAAGTATCGGAACCATCTCTGCAATTGACGGTGATGGTAAGCTGAGAATATATACCCCGGCAGGCTCAAAAGCTTGGGTGCTAGACCCATCAGAGGTGGAGATTGTGGAGGAAGAAGAGCTTCACATTGGAGATTGGGTAAAGGTGAAGGCGACAGTATCAACCCCAACCCATCAGTGGGGTGAGGTGAGTCACTCAAGCATTGGGGTAGTGCACAGAATAGATGATGGAAATTTGTGGGTTGCGTTTTGCTTTATGGACAGGCTTTGGCTTTGCAAGGCTTTTGAGATGGAGCGGGTTAGGCCGTTCAAAGTTGGTGACAAAATTCGGATCAGAGGAGCACTGACTTCTCCACGATGGGGATGGGGAATGGAGACACATGCTAGTAAAGGTGAGATCGTGGGGGTGGATGCCAATGGCAAGTTGAGGATCAGATTCCAGTGGAGAGAAGGGAGACCATGGATTGGAGACCCTGCGGATGTTGTTTTGGACGAATGCCCAGCAGGGACTTGTGCATCATGAGACCTTGCATACCATTGTAACTCAAAATGCTGTTCTTGGCTGCTGCTCTACCATGATGAAGCCGCTGCTGCCGCCGCCATTATACTTTTCTTGCACATGCAAACCACTGATTCGAATGATGTTGGGTGGGGTGGGGGAGGGGTTGGGTGTGGTGATTGCAAAGAAAGTACTTGATGCAAAGCCGGATGATGATGGTACCGAATCAGAGTGGGGGGATTTGTCTTTAATTGGCACAGCCGGAGGAGATCCGGGTTCAGCCCAGACAGCGGAGGTAGTGATGGGAAATTTGTACGTTATGGACTCTCGATTGTTGAGCTCTGAGGTATATAATTCTGCTCATGTTTGTACAAATTGGACTGTTATATATATCTGTGAATTATGAAATTTTGGTCTTTCAGTCAGGACTCTTCAGCTAGTTTTTCCATTTCCCAACTAGTAGAAAGAATTTATGTCGTTCATGCAATACTCTCTCAATAGAAGCCTGGATTGGTGATATTTTCATTATATTTATAGATAAAACGTTAATAAGAAAACTTGCCGGCTCGGCCTCAAAGATTTGCAGGACCTGAGGTTGGGGCGTTTGGGCTGGAGGGTGCCCAAAGGTTGGGTAGCTCGGCAACTGTAATCATGTCCCAAGTATATAGTTTTCTGGTTTAGACCCAAGCCTACAGCGAATTGGACTGTTCTTGGTCCATTAGGCCCTTAAAAGGCCTTATTGTGGGCTAAATGAGCCCAAAGTCGGTCCAAGTTAGGTTCGAGTTGTTCTGTTCTTTTTCCGCTAGTGCAGGCTTAACATTGGGCAGATCCCGGCCCAACTATGGACTTTGCTGAAGGGAATGGGCGGCTGTCCGAGCCCGAGTCATTGCCTGGGCCTGGGCCTGGGCCTAACGAAATATGGGCCAAACGTTTGGCCTTACATTGGCCCTTCATGGGCCTTAGTTTTGGGCTGATATGAGCTCATTTTAATATAAAATATTGGGCCCAAGGTCGAATGGTTCTGGTCGTCGGATGGGCCATCATATGGGCCACATTTCGGCTTCTCTGGTCCAAAGTTGTACCAAATTTGAGCCTTCTCGTATGGCTCTTTCTGGGCCTTGGTTTAAGCTGGTCCAGCTCCTACTTGGGCCTTTTGCGCCCATAATAAGCCCAAAAAGTTGGGCCTATAGTTGAGCCTTGCTGAATCTTAATTTGGGCTTTCCTGAGCCCAGGTTGATGGAATTTGGGCCCTAAGACTGGTATTTATGTGGGGCCCATTTGCCATGATTTGGGCTTTTCTAGGCTCAGGTTGGACAAAAATTTGAGAAAAATTATTCAAAAATCAGCGAACTTATTGTATTTTTATCAATTAAGTTATAAATTTTTCAATTTACCAATGAAGTCTTAAACATTTTCACTTACTACCATGATTTGAGAAAATTGCCTAGAAATTGTTGACATGCATTTTTAAATAATATTTTAGATTTTTCATGGTTTATTTTACCCCTTTTTTTTTTTTTTTTTTTTTTGGATTTTGGATCTAGGGCTAGTAAGGGTTGGTAGCCAACCCTTGCTTGCCATAGGTGAGGGTTGGCCAACCCTCGCTATCGTACAATTTTCCTTGGCCTCGAAATAACCCTAATCGGGGTTATGGTTTGGGCTTTCTAGGCCTGGGTTGGACAGAAGTTTAGGCCTTGAAGGTTGGCCTTATTGTGGTATGTGGACCCATTTTAAGCCCAAGAGCTGTTTTTCTTCTGGGCCTCATCATGGGTTTTTTTAGTGCAATTTGGACAAAAAATTGGGCATTGAAGCTGGGCATGGGCCCAATCCCGGAATTGGATTGGGCAGATTTGGGCATCTTCGCGCCCATTTTAACCCAAAATGTTCGACAAAAGGTCAAGTTTTTGCTGGGCCTTAATCTGGGCCCAGATTTGGGCTTTTCTCGAGCAAGTAGGACCTTTGTTGGGCTAAATGTTCAAGCTTTTATGGGGCGCTATTTGGGCCACTGGTTAGGTTAGTCGATTCTAAGCCCAACATTGATCTTTTGGGCCCATGGTTGGGCCGTCGCTGGCTACAATTCCAAACTTAGTGGGAAATTGTGCATTATCAGAAGCAACGTGAGCATTTTCGTCGATGATGTTTCGAAATTTGATGGTGGCAATGGCGCAACTGCTGAACATTTGCGAGAAACTATAGCAGGAAAAGCCAATTAAGGACCATGGTCACTAGTCTAAACTCAGTTCCATGGTTATGTATTTTCAGAAATTTCTTGCCTCGGCAATATATGCTATGAATTGGTTTGACTTGATTGTCAAAAGCAGTCTAGAGCCACTCGTGTATATGGTTCTTGGAGTGCATTCTAGAGAATCTTCACCCTCTCTCTAGTCAGTGGAATGGGCAACAAAGCCTTAAAAGTCTCGAAACAACATTGCATCTACTTTGCTCTCTTGGCCTTTGTGTGACATTCATAAAATTCCTATATGAATTAATACGTAGGATTTTTATTGCGATTCATGTTAGGTGTTAGGAATTTTATATAGTCGATCAATGGGACTGCTATGTGTAAGCGATGGGTTATAAATTTAAAAAGTTAATTATTTACTTATGTTTGGAAGGTTTTGCTAAATGTTTTGACAAGTTCAAAATACTTTTAGGATTTATCAATATTTAGAAGAGACATTAGTTTTCTTATTTATGTACCGATTTCTTTGAGTCTTTAGTATTTCAACCGAAAAAAGGGTACTTTCAAAAGTTATTCTTTTAACTCATTCCATCGGCAAGTCTCACTTTCAAATATCTAGATTTTTCTTCCTCGACAAGTGAGACTTTGAACTTTAAACTTTTAGTTTCCTTTCTATTGCCAAGTTGACACTTTAAATATAACCTTGTTGATGTCATGCCTACTTCATTTATGTTAACCTCTACTTCATTAATGCAAGGCATGACTTACTTCCTTACTTGGCCAAAGGAGATTAATCCTTTATAAATATCTCCTCTTAATTTATGAGATTGTGCCGCATGCATAAATTATTTACTTAGGGGCCACATCATGAAATTCTATTGGAACATTTACCCTATCTACTCTTTGAATCAATGATTTCACCCTATGAGCATTAAATTCTTTAACCATGGCTAATTCATCTTCTCTTTCACTCTTTGTTATGACTAGGGGTGTGCAACTAACCGGGTCAACCTGGTTCCCGGATCAGCCCACCCGGAAAACAGGGTTGGGAACCAGTTCCGGTTGAAATCGGTCTAGGAACCGGTCCCAACAACTTAGATCCTGTTTGAACCAGTCCGGGAACCGGTTCCGAGGGATTACCCACCCAGGAACCGGTTCAACCGGACCGGTTTGGGAACTGGTTGGAGAATCGATTAAGCCACCCCCAAAAAACAAAACGCGTAACCCTAATTTCTATCTTTACTTCTCTCTCTCACGAGTCTCACCCCCTTCGCAAAGCTGCTGCTGCTTCTCCGCCTGAGCCCCATCCTTCACAAAGCTGGGCGCCATCGCCGCTGCTTCTCCGCCTGAGCCTCATCCCTTCGCAAAGCTGCTGCTGCTTCTCCGCCTGAGCCCCGTCCCTTCGCGAAGCTGCTGTTGCTTCTCCGCCTGAGCCCCGTCCTTCGCGAAGCCGGGCACCACCGCCGGCCGAGCCCCGCTTTGCCCGTCCTCGCCCCGTCTGTCCGAGCCCCCGCTCACCGATGAGATCTGCGGCCGAGCCCTTGCTTCGCCCCCGCAACTCCGGCGTCGCCCGCCCGCCCACCCGCCTTCCATCTCGCGACCTCCAGCCGAGACTCCTCCGCCGACGCGCCTTTGCACCCGCAGCCGCACCTCTGCTCGCCCGTGCCTCCCTATGCCCGAGCGCTGATCCCGGTTCCATCTGATGCCGCCTTTGCCGCTCTCGTCACACCCCTCGCGCTCGCACCACCGCCTCACGGTAACAACTTGATTGAGCTGAGCAAGTTCAATGTTTCCTTTAATCCATTGATATTTGGCGTGATCCCCGCGACAGGGCAGTTATGTACGTTTGAGATAGAGTCCTTCCTCGGCGACCCTCTATTGGTCCTTCAGTCTTTCCCTAATCGAACACTCCATCCACCGCCAAATCACACAAGATTAGGCCAGAAGAAGCCTCCGAAGTTTAGGGTATTTCTGGTACTCTTTGCTCTGGCTGTTGCTTTCTAATCATTCGGGATCTTATCATTCATACTTTCTCGTCCGTCAAGAGCCCGCTTGACTTACCTGAATACCTGGTAGAAGAAATAAAGTCTTCACTAGGTATTGTTCATAAGCATTTAGATAAAATTATTCTTGGAGCATGCATCATATTGCATACTTTTTTTTTAGTCCAGATACTTTGATTTTGGGGGCAGGATAGTAACGATGTTCTAAACATAACATGAATTTGGACCTAGGATAGCAACAATCTCAGTATCATCAAATCTGAAGCTGAGAATATATGTGCTGCACACATGGGTTGGTGTGACAATCCCCCATATTTTAGCCCCTGAGGTACTTTTTTTAGACTAAGGTTTGACATACTGGCATATTCAATAGAATACTACTATAGCAAGTTCTACTTTTAAATTGTTTGTGTGCAAGAATTTTTGCATCTAATATGTGTACTTCATTACATTATATGCAGGTACATATCCTCAGCAATATAACATTTTGCTTGAGAATCTTGGAGAGACAAGTTCTACTCTCTTTCTTTTCCTTTTCTAGTGATGTTATGAGGTACAAATTATTTGCTACAATGGTGGATGTGCTTATGCTGATTGATATGAGTGTTAAACGCTTTATTTTAAATATGAGTGCTGTACATCAATTTTTGCAAAACAGGTTCCAATATAAACAAGGTTGACCCTGTTCCCGGACCGGAAAAACAGGGTGGGTCGGGAATAGGGTCCAATGTAAACAGGGTGGGGAACAGGGTCCAAAAAAAGAGAACCGGTTATAACAAGATCGGGAACATGGTCCAGGTCTAGACTCTACCCACCCTGGACTCGATCACCCCTAATTATGATTGTATATGAAACTTAAGAGGGAGAGATTCCAAGATAAGGCCCACTTCTTTATTTCAAAAGTCACTCTGCATTTCTCTTTCAACTTTCACCTTGAATTCCAAGAGTAAAAACAAAAGATCACACGTGCAAATTCCATTAAAGTCTCGAGTTCATTATTGGGTTTGAACAAGATAACCATTAAATTTCTAATTACTTTCCTTAAAAGAGTTTTGTCCTTTTTGAAATTAGAATTATTGATTCTCTATTTTGTTCATTTTTCATCGAATGAAGTTAAAACTTTGGTCTTTTTGTGCAAGTTATTTAAGATAAATGAAAACGCTAGGCGCTAACTTAGGCTGTCCCAATGAATAACTTGGTTGCTTGATGGATGTTTACTTTAAGTGATTTTTATGAACATGTATGAACAAGTGTGGTGATAACATGTTGGGTTCTTCATTTATGTGAATCTTCATGATGATATGTTGTTTACGTTGATGATTTTATTTATTTTAATAAGAAGTATCAATTAAATCTTTGGGGATTGACGGTGTTTTGGTGAAGATAGTGTTTTAAAAAAAAAAAAAAAAAGCTTACCTAATATGGTAGTACCGATTGCCACTTACTAAATATGATAGTTACCAATTACCAACTACAGCAACTCACCAAAAATGAAAGTACTAAGTACCAATTACCGTTGATGGCAGATATCAAATATGGCAATATTGATTATCGATTATGGCAAGTTACTGAATATGATAGTTACTGAATTGGGAAAGTTATTGATAATAAAATAAAAATAATATTAAAAAAAAAAATTCTTTTCTTTTCTCATGCTTTCTATTTTATGGATATGTTAGTTCTTCATGTTTTTAGCATCATTATTTAATAAATACATATCCATTATATTTGAGGAAGTATGCATAGAATGTTGATGTTGAATATATTCATTGATGGTGATTATTTGAAATGAAACTTTGCATAAATGTTGATGTGGAACATATTCAACCGGTGATGATTTAGTGAAATGATGTGCTAATTTTGTATGATAACTCTGAAAATTGAAAAAGAAAAGTGCCGTCGTTCACATGAGGGTAGCAATATTGCCCAGTGTGTCGAGATACCTCGCATTTTAAAGGAAAAGCAAAAAAATAAAAATAAATTATGGATAAGTATGGCGGGATTCTCTATAGGTGCATTATAGGATGCTTCGGAGTTAAGATGTTCGGTGTGTTGGGATATCATGGGAGTGCTCGTTACAACAATCTTTTGGTGATGACATCTCCGATGGCGACGGCCCTGACGTTGAAGCCGACTTCTTCTCATCCTCCGCCTCCTCCTCCTTCCTCTGCACTCGTCTATTTGCACTCGCTTCCGCTGTGAGACCAATTGGTCGATCGCAACTGGTGGCCATTATATTTTTCAGCGTGTGGCGAGCGAGAATAAAACTTCGATCTCGAAACTAGCAATGGCAGATAGTGAAGCGTAGATGAACAATTGCTCGTCGCATGTTCAGATCGGATCTCATTGTGGCGTGATTGTCACCATCACCAAATCTACAATTAGAATGCGACTACGACCATAGACAGAAAAAAAAAAAAAAAAAAACCAATCGCAGCTAATCATTCATCCCTATCAGCAAAACTCACCTATGATCGCAACATGCATGCTAACATGGAATTTTCGATACATCCTACTTACTATCACACTACGTCTGATTAATAGAACTCACTTGGGTTTGTGATGTCGCCGGACATAGTCTCCACGGTAATTATTAATTTTTTCCTTTTTTAGTTTGTTTGTTGCTTATTAACATTTCAAAGTTTCAAGTGTTTCTCATTTGCAAACAAAAAATAAAGATCTGTCCGTCATAAAATTTAGATTAGCGAAAAACTTATTCTAACCAGCTTAGTTGCGGAAGCAAAAAGGGGTGACTAAACTATGATGAGATCAACGGTTCATATTCCATCTGAATAATACATATTTATTTAGAATAAAGATTGGCATATAATACTCGGTGTTAGCCTGTTAGGTCAGTATTATTTGACAATAACAAACTACACAATCCTACGATTATAATATTTCATATTTTCAAGATAGAATGCATAAATTGGCTCACTAGAAGAATAAATATCACTGTGATCTATACGATAATCGCGATCCTGACTCTTTCATACGTGAAATTCTTTTTATTATTTAGGTGTAATACCATTTTTATTATTTAGGTGTAATACCAAAATTGGTATAGCATGGGCTGTTGCAGCGAATATTATCGAGATCCACATTATTAGGATCGCGAATCTTGTGAGCAGTTGCCATTTAAGGAGATGCTTCATATCTAGATTAAAATTACAGTAAGTGACGTGATGAATGAAACGATGTTACATGTTATAAAATATTTATATTTGTTGGGATGTTTAATGACCATTATGATCGTACCAGTAGTATAAGCTATATAATATTTTCTTGTTTTTGAATCTTCTTGCACGAAACCTCTTGGTGGACTTATGGTTGCCTGAAAGGCCATCGTGGCTAATAAAACAGCCACGACCATCACCGATGCGTGCATCTCCCTGTCATTTTTCTCTAATGAACTCCCCCTCCCTCCCATTTTCTCCCATGAACTCCCTCTAGGAGGCCAGGTTGGGATGGGCAAGTGCTTACGCTTTCTTGTTTGTTTTTTCTCTCCTCTGCTCATGTTGCCTTTTAAATCAATTCATTTCTCTGCTTATTTTACTTTTTTGTTAGTCTAATTTGAGAAAATTCATTTCTCCTTTGCTCATTTTGCTTTATTGTTTAGTAGCCATTAGGGAGACACCGGAGAAGATTGGCCAGGGACTCCGATACGAAATTTGCGTCATCAACAACGGAGATTGGTCAGTAACTGCAGATTTATTGGGATTTGAGTCCTATTGCCTCGGTGGCCATTCTTTATAAATGGAGAGATGATGAATGGGGAACTAAAATTAAGAAAAGAGAAACAAAGGGAAAGAGTAAGAGAGTTAGATTAGCCAAAAACTTATTTAGACTAGCCGTAGTTGCGGAAGCAAAGAGGGGAGACTAAAATATAATGAGATCAACAGTTTATATTCCATAAATAATACATATTTATTCAAAATAAAGATTTATGTACAATGCTTGGCATTAGGCCAATATAATTCGATAGTAACAGAAACCATAACCTGACAACAATAACATTTCATAATCTCATGATAGAATGCATAAATTGGCAAAATAGAAGAACAAATATCGTTGCAATCCATATGATAATCACAATCCCGACTCTTTTATACATGGAATTCTTTTTTATCATTCAGGGTTAATACCAAAATCGGTATGTTATAAGTTGTCGTGGCAAATATTATCGCATTCCATATTATTAGGGTCACGAATTTTGTAAATGGTCGACATTTTAAGGAGACGCCACTTATCAAGATTAAAATAATGGCAAGTAACAGGATGAATGAAATAGTGTTATATGTTATAAAATATTTATATTCGCCGGGATACTTAATGGTACTTGCGGTATAAGTAGTATAGTGTTTCCTGGTTTCTGAATCTTCTTGCGTAAAGCCTCCTGGTAAATTCATGGTTGCCTGAAAGGCCATCGTGGCCAATAAAACAGCCACGACCATCAACGATGCGTATATTTTCCCCTCATTTTCTATGATGAACTTTCTCTAGGAGGCCAAGTCACGACGGAGTGCTTATGCTTTCTTGTTTCTCTTTTCTCTCCTCTATTCATGTTGCCTTTTAAAGATATTCATCTCTCTGCTTATTTTACTTTCTAGTTAGTCTAATTTGAGAAAATTCATTTCTCCTCCACTCATTTTACTTTCTTGTTTAGTAGTTGTTGGGGAGACGTTGGGGAAGATTGGCTAAGGAGTCCGATTCGAAATCCGTGTCGTCACAGGGAGATCGGCCGGTAATACTCCGCCAATTCATTGAGATTCGAGTCTGTGTCGCTTCCATGGTCATTCTTAGCAAATGGAGAGATAATGAATGGAGAATTAAAATTAGGGAAAGAGAAACCAAGGGAGGGAAGAATAAGAGAGTTGAAGTGGAAAACTTATTCAAACTGGCCGTAATTGCGAAAGCAAAGAGGGGGAGACTAAAATACGACGAGATCAACGCTTCATATTCTACATGAATAATACGTATTTATTCAAAACAAAGATTTACGTATAGTGTTCAGCGTTAGACCAATATAATTTGACAGTAATCTAATTCATAACCCGACATTAGTACCATTTTATAATCCCTAGATAGAATGCATAAATTGGCTCACCAGAAAGAATAAATATTTGCTACGATCCATACGATAACTGTGATCTTGACTCTTTCATACATGAAATTCTTTTTATCATTTCAGGTCAATACCAAAATTGGTATGGCATAAGTTGCCGCTACAAATATTATCACGATCCACATTACTAGGATCGCAAATTTGTGAATAGTCACCATTTTAAGGAAACACCACTTATCCTAACTAAAATCACGGTAAGTGACGTGATGAATAATGTGGTGTTACATGTTATAAGATATTTATATTCGTCGGGATGTTTAATAGCCATTATGGCCGTACCTGCGGTATAAGCTGTATAATGTTTTCTAGTTTCTAAATTTTCTTGCACAAAATCTCTTGGTGGCCTCGTGACTGCCTGAAAGACCATTGTGGCCAATAAAATTACCATGACCATCACCGATTCATACATCTCCCTCTCATTTTCTCCCATGAACTCCCTCATTTTCTCTGATGAACTCCTAGGAGGCCAGGTTCGGATGGGCAAGTGCTTATGCTTTCTTGTTTGTCTTTTGTCTCCTCCGCTCATGTCGCCTTCTAAAGAAATTCATCTCTTCGCTTATTTTGCTTTCTTGTTAGTCTAATTTGAGAAAATTTATGTCACCTCCGCTCATTTTGTTTTCTTGTTTAGTAGCCACTAGGAAGACACTTGGGAAGATTGATTGAGGAATCCGATTCAATTTGTATTGTCGACAACAAAGATCAGGCGTAATACTTCGCGGATTCATTGGGATTTAAGTACGTTTTGCTTCCATGGCCATTCTCTACAAATGGAGATATGATAAATGAGGAACTAAATTTAGGAAAAGAGAAATGAAGTGAGGGAAGAATAAGAGAGTTAGTTTAGCAAAAAACTTATTCTAGCTGACTGTAGTTGCGGAAGCAAAGAGGAGACCAAAAAATGATAAGATCAACGGTTCATATTTTATCTGAATAATACATATTTATCAATAAAGATTAACATACAATACTTGGTCTTAGGCCAGTATAATTTGACAGTAACAATCCATAACCCGACAATGATAACAGTTTATAATCTCAGGATAAAACGCATAAAATTGGCTTTCCATAAGAATAACTATTGCTATGATTCACACGATAATTGTGATCCCGACTTTTCATATGTGGGATTCTTTTTATCATTCGGGGTTAATACCAAAATTGGTATGGCATAAGTCATTGCGGCAAATATTATCTCAATCCACAATATTAAGATCACTAATTTTGTGAATAGTCGCCATTTTAAGGAGATGTCGCTTATCCCAAAGTAAGTGATGTGATGAATAAAATAGTGTTACATGTTATAAAATATTTATATTCATAGGGATGTTTAATGGCCATTGTGGTCATACCTGCTATATAAGCAGTATAATGTTCTCTGATTTCTAAATTTTTCTACGCGAAACCTCCCGATAGACTCATGGCTGCTTGAAAGGCCATCATGACCAATAAAACAATCACAATTATCACCTATGCATGCAACTCCCTCTCATTTTCTATTATGAACTCCCTCTAGGAGGCCAACTCGGGATGGGCGAGTGCTTATGCTTTCTTGTATGTCTTCTCTCCTTTGCTCATGTTGCCTTTTACAGAAAGTCATCTCTCCTCTGCTCATATTGTTTTCTTATTTAGTGGCCGTTGAGGAGACGTTGGGGAAGATTGGCCGAGGAGTCCAATTTGAAATCGGCGTCTTCGACAGTAGAGATCGACCGGTAATACTCCACAGATTCATTGGGATCCGCGGCTGTTCTTTGTAAATGGAGAGTTGATGAATGGAGAGCTAAAATGAGGAAAAGAGAAACCAAGGGAGGGACGAATAAAGAGGGTTAAATTAGCGAAAAACTTATTCTAACTTACCATTGTAGTGAAGCAAAGAGGGAGACTAAAATACTTGGGCTGGGCTAAGATGCCCAAGCTTCACCTTAACAAAAAATGGTTGCAAATTTTACAATAGTCCACGGTCACTGAGATATACATGAGAAAATGAAAGGAAAATTTCAAATAAGATCCTGAAGTGCCATCATTTTCTTCAATAAGGATATGAAATAGATTTTTTTTTTTTTTTTTTTTTAAAATAAGAGCCTAAAGTGACTATCTATTTTAAATAAAGACCTAATTTTTCGACTAATTAAAGGCATTCTATTCATTTATCTTTTTTGATTTATTTAATTTTTCCCTTTTTCTTTCATTTTTCTGGTTTTTCTTTCTTCTTCATCAACCGTCGGTGATGCCGAAAGAGCTAGGCAAAGGTCACCTTTGCCCGATCTAGTGGCAACCCTTGTTGGCCATTGGAAGGTATGACCTCGCCCGGGGGTGGGGGCGCCCCTCGTGGCCATCGGTGAGGTCAACCCTTACCATAGGGGAAGCCACCCTTGCCAGCAATCGACAAAGGTTGCCTTAGTCAGATCTAACGAAGGGGGCCTTGCTCGTAGTCGTTGAGGGTGGACCCTCACTCACGGCCGCAAGCCCTCGCCAAACACCCCCTCCCCCAAAACCCACAAAAAAAGAAGAAAAGAATAAAAAATAATTTATAATTATAATTATAATTGAACGAAAACGCCCTTGACCGGTCTAAATATTTAGCCAGCCGATGACCAATGAGATCAAGCCCTTATTTAACATAAAGTTCACTTTTAGTCTTTATTTGAGAAAACGATGGCACTTTAAGTCATTATTTGGAATTTTCCCTAAAATGAAACATGCGAAATAGGATCTCCCCTCAGTAGTTATAATAATTGTATAGAGTTGTTGACTCCCACAGTCCACAAAATTAGAGTACATCGGAAAATCTAATTGACGAAGCTTCTCACAGTGAAGCTTTCACCAACTGAAAAAATGATGCTAAGCCAAAAGAAAATCAAAGATAAGAGTGAACTGCACTTGGGTGGCTACACTGCGATCACCATCTAAATGGATTGGGCAACCTGATCATCAATATGATATTTAAATGGACTCTGAATAAATGTAATCAGACATCAGCATGAAGAGACCTATGGGATGGATTAGACCTAAAAATAGAGACCTTCTAAAGCAGCAGCAGCAGCGACAAAAAGATTTGCCCAAGGAATTCAAACAGATTCACCGGGTTAGAAGCCGATTTTTATGCGCCTCTACTTTTGTAAGTTAAGAAGTCAAAGGTTCAATCAAAAGCTTCCTCACTGTTCACAGCATGCCACTTCAGGAAGCCATCCACAAGTGCATCTCTCATCCATGGATACCGACAACTCTCAACAGCTTCGGGAATAGTCAGCCAGCTCCTCTGTCGGATACTTTGCTCTGGCCATGATTCAAGCTCCTCCCTTACAAACAATGCAAACATTGCTGCCTTACATAAACCTTCAGGACAAAACTCGTCTTGGTGAGTTTTACTCTTGAAGTCATAATGCCCTAAAAGATCCTGAAAACAACAGAAAGACTTGGTTGCACAATCTAAGAAAAATCATGAATATGTATCCCCTTTTCATTTGTAAAAAGAGATGATTCAGAGCACAAAACAAACACATAGCAGCTGGCTAGAAGTGCTTAACCTAAAATGAAGTCTCATTCGCAACAGATGTATGTGCACATCCATTTGCAAAGAGAAATCCACAGAACCAAAGATGCACAGGAGCAGAGTGAAGTGCCCTGCACCTACATGCTACCACATGGCCTCAAAGAGGTATTTCTCATCGAAACAGCATGACCACTGCATGCATGCATATGTGTGCGTGTGTGAGAGAGAGAAAGAGAGAAAGATGATAACTTTCATTGTTGTAATGGTCATTTATTTCACACATTCACATGCACCACAAAACTCGGCTTAAAAAAGATCAAGAACACTCCTTTTCCCCATCCAGGACAAGAAGCAATTGTGCAGTTAAGGATGACAACATCCACTGTGCACAATATGAAATTTATTCATTCTATTTTTTTCAATAACTGCCTTGCAACAGTCATTGTTATCATCGTAATAAAATAACGTGGAACAGACAACAAATATGTAGTGAAATTATCTCAAGCTACAGCTAAAAGTCCAATATGAGTGACCTCGACCTATTCTGCTACACAACATCTTACCAATGCAAAATGAGGAAAAAAAATCCAAAAAGTCGCATAATCTTCAGGTAACTATTAGAATCACAAAGTTGGTTTTCACGCAAAATCTTATAAAAGAGATAATGAACCGAAGATAAGAAAGATCAACAGAGTTCATAGAATTTAATACCTTCAAATCTCCTTTCACACCAGCTTCTTCAATTGCTTCCCTCACAGCAGCTGCCTCTACAGTTTCATCGTTCTCCCAGCCTCCCTTATAAAAATAAGAAAAGCTCATGAAAAAGAGCGAAAATCCAACACAAGTGAACAAGTGATGGAGCTTCGCAGGATGATGTTAAAACATATTTATTTTCATAAAGCAATAACTCACAATCCAACAGAGCTTCCATCAATTCACAACTCACGAGTAAATGAGAGCTATAATGACTTATGGTGCAAGAATTCCAATAACTAAAGAGAATTAAAGAACATGACTTCCCAGAAAACAGTATGCATGTTCAAGCTATGTTCTCCGTCTCCAGGCCTGAAAGCCCTGGAGTCACTATGTAAATTGCAATGTTTATCCACAAAATCATAAAGCAATTAAGGAATGAGCTGAAATCTAAGTATATCTGTGACATGCTTGCAGACAAGTCCATTGTCCCCCAAACAGAGATGAAATCAGGTGACAACCCATGTCCAGTCTTTTCCAAATGAACTTCTGTTTATTTTTCACTAAAAGATGTTATTGTGGATCCACAATTCATGGCTTATGAAAAAACAATCAAATAATCCAAGAATGGGATTAATTATCTCATTAAGGTGTGAGAAGTTCATTGCTTAAGACGTAACTCCATTTATGGAGCGGAACAACAATAGTTCGTTCTAAGTAATTCAAACAAGGTGTTTGCGTTCGAATGGCTTATCACAAATATTGGGCATGCCTCAAGAATGTCACACCAGTCATGGTACATAAAGCTATAAGTCAGAATCAACAGCATGCCCATCAAATTCATCACAATACTAGTCACATAAGGTGATAGAAATGTGCATTTCCAGAATGGATTAGGAAGTCAATAAGTGATCTGTTCAGCAAATTCCAAGATTTGTGCAACTGAGGTTCTGGAGACATACATCAAACCAGATATTAACCGGAAGGAACAACTTAAAGTAACTATGTACAACAGTAGAAGTGCTTTTCCTTGCAATAAATGGCACACTTGTGTACCTTTTGAGTAGTCCATACCCATTAACAGTACGTACCAACAGAAACAAAAGAAGATGAGACTATGTATCATTTTCATTTTAGTTTACATCAGGTGCAGCAAAGAAATTCGAGAAGAAAAAATTTAAATACTTTGGTGGGATGACCATATTCAGTTCAGCATGAGTTTAGCCATTAATGAAGCCAGAAGGCTTTAAGGTGTGTTTAGCCATGTCTCCCAACTTATTGTGTCAAACAAATAAAACCTGTTCTTTCGAATGAGAAAATGTGGTCAGCAATATTCTCAGCTCCTCACTTGGAATGTTACACAACAAAAGCATCTACACAACCGACGACTGAACATTTTCTATCCAATACAAAGCTCTAGATACCCTTATCAGGATCAATACACAGGACCGCTGCATTCAGAAAAGAGTATAATTAGCAGTATACCTTTGGAAACAGAAGACCTGATCCACTAGTTGAATTGATCATGAGCACCTCAACAATCTTTTCATCGGTGTCATCGGTACAGTCTATGGATTTTCTATATCTATAAGGAATACACCTGGAAAAGGAAGCCGCTGAGTTAGTTATCCCTTCAGACTGATGCACCCATAAAATAGGAAAAATCAAAGAGGAATCTCCTCTACGTTTTCTTTTCTTCCTAAACAAAACACTGCAGAAAAATGAAGGGCGGTCATCCTAGAATTAACAGACATGCTGTAGTAAGCATATGACAATTTTGTATGATGGACATATAGTCTTGCCAAAAAGGAAAGAAGCAAATAATCAATAAAGCAGGATCCACAACTGCCCCCTAAGAATGAACCTCCTAAGTTCGATCCCACCATTATTACTTGATTGAAGTTATGAAAGGTACAGAGTGAGTACAATCTTACATTTCCAAGTATAATTCCACATGTATGCAAGTTAAAAAAATTATCATCTTTTCTCTGTTCATGCTACTTATCCACCTTCAATCCAAACTCCAGCACCAAAAGCCCCAGTGGCAAAGAAAAAGGACAAAACGGAAGTCTTATGAAGTGCAAGAGAGGAGTTTAGGTCTCGGAAAGCAACAAACATCCACGACGGAAGAACTCATATTCAGTCATGGAGTAGTACTCTGAAGCACACTTATTATGTAACATTTAACCAACCTTCTACAGCTTCCCACATTCATCCCAGATTTTTTTCTCCTTTTGCAAACAAAGAATACCCTTTGCATCAGTCATTAGGATGCGCTATTTTATGCCTAGAAAGAGCCACATTCACATTGAAAAAGAGGTAGCACTTTCCAGTTCCCCAATATATCCTTCATCTAAGCAATAGCCCTATGACCACATTTGAAGCAGTCCATTGTTCATGATATGCGCCATAATTAAGTGGAAACAAAACCTACCATAACCATCTTTTAACTGTGTCACCAAACACTAAGATGGTCCACAGACTTGGGTATGTAGAGATTCACGCAGCCAACATTTTCGCCTTCCCAAGAGTGTCGAATTCTCAACTGGATGAACCCATGGGGGTGGACTTTGGCACTCCGATACCGAAGAAGGTTTAATATTGACCAATATATGTTTCATTGGACCTCCCTTTACAGAGTCAAAGTACATGTTAAAGTTACATAAAGGTGGAACGGCATAATAAAGAAACGCAATGCTCCAAATACACGATGATCTTCTAATCCGCAATTTACTAAACTCGAGGAAATTTTAAGATCCAATTCATGATTTCTTCACCAACAAGCTCAATTGAGCAAGCATCAGAGATCCTCACAAAAAATGTCAGCATCCGTGACCACGGACGAAAGAAACCCGTTCCTCGAAACCACGGACGCAGAAACCCGGCCAGTATCCTTTCTCCAACTAAGAAAGGCTCGAAAGACCTTTATGACAATGACACTACCCAACATCGTCAAGCCTAGGTCCGGTATGAAGTAAAGTAATCATCGATCAAAAGGAAAGAATATCAGAAAGTCAAAAACATAAGTTGCAGGGCGCATCAAATCGAAAGAATTGAATCTCGACAAAGAAAAGATCGGGAAAAGAAAATGGGGAAAAACCGAAAATGACCGTCGTCGACACAATCAGGGCCCACTCATCCCCAGTGAAAACGACCACGACGCCAATAACATAAACCGCGTAATCAACGCAGCGCATAACCTAACGCAAAGAGTTAAACCGAAAAAAACAATGCAAAGGACAAACATCCGTCGTCATCCAACGGAAGGCGCAAGAGCATCATCCCTCGTGCCAGATTCACGCACATCGGGAGGGGCCCGGGAGGCAAAACCGAAAATGGAGAGAGCGCGCGCGCGCGCTAGAGAGAGAGAGAGAGAGAGAGAGAGAGAGAGAGATTCGATCGTTACCCGGCGACAAGGCGACAACCGGCCTCGTACCGTTGCTGATGCCGACCCGTCCGCGCCACCAAATCGCACATGCTAAGGATCGAACGAACCGGAGGAGGAGGAGGAGGAGGAGGAGGAGGGGGAGAATGTCGTATCGGATCGACCGGGGTGGGGGGGACTTTCAGCAGCGATCCCGATTTCAGTATCTAATCGTCCGCATGCTCGCGACGAGGGGAGAGCACGTAAACCCTGCGTCCGCCTCGATGGTCTCGCGCAATGCGGGCCACCAGCATTATCCAGAAGCTTCGGGCTGTCGATTCCCTCTCTAGGGTTCGTTGCTTTTGCGAACGACGCACCACCGAAACTAATCAGCGAGAAGCGATAGCGATAGCGCGAGTTAGAGAGAGAGAGAGAGAGAGAGAGAGAAGGGGGGTGGGGATTGGTCGAGAGGGAGAGGAGGAGGAGAAGAGCGCGGTTGAACGGAGATCAGACGGCGAGGGGGGACGGTCAAAAAGGCCACGTCGGGGCGAGCGATGGGCCCCGGCAGGTGGGCCCCACTTTTAGAATCCGTTGCGCGAAGGGAGAATCTCGTGCGTCGCGGCGTATCGTGTGAATCTCGCCCGGTATATTCGCGACGCTCTCCCTCGAGCCTGTGGGGTATTGCGGCTATACATATGGAGGTGTGCCAAGACAAAGAACTCCCTCGTTCTGAGATCACAAAAATATTCAAAATACGACTTAAAAGCCACGTTGACTCTTATCAATACTTTGTGAAATTCGGCA
Source organism: Eucalyptus virginea (assembly GCA_014182375.1). NCBI lineage: Eukaryota > Viridiplantae > Streptophyta > Magnoliopsida > Myrtales > Myrtaceae > Eucalyptus > Eucalyptus virginea. The sequence continues at coordinate 55,720,148 of CM024520.1, forward strand.
TACAAAGTTTTATTTTTATTACACATTTTCAATGAAACATGAAAATCTTAGAAAATGTGATTGTAAAAAGAGGATTCACTTTTTCAGTTTTCCAGTATTTTTCTGGTTGCAAGAAAATCTTAAATCGTCTTGAGCCCTTAATTCACATAACTTGAGGGACAAACTTGATTGCTGGCCAACGTTACGAATAAAAATAGATTCGGAAAAGAAGGCAAGCAATCTGCTCGTGATTTACTTGCTTGGTATTTAAGGAATAATCTCGATCATTTTTGAAGACCCGAAAGTGTCAGAGAATAGAAAGCTAGCTGTGAAATTGGTAAAAAGTGTGTCGTTTTCTTGCACATATGTCGCGTAATTACAGCCTATTTATAGCACATGAGGTCTAGATGACGAGGAAAAGAAAAATATATAATAAAGGAAAAAAGATTCCCTAAAAATACAATATTTTAATTTTCCTTCAGTGCATCAGTCAACATCAATTAAGATCAATCAATGAGACAATATCCTTGATAGGATCAATTAGCACGGTATCTTCAATGGAAAGTCTAGGCGATGTTGTTTCTTTGACTTTTTGTCCGGCTTGAAAGATGCTTGTTTCAACTTAATTGATCAAATTAGCCTTTTAACTTTTTCGATAAATCGGGAATACATGTAATAAATTGTCGTAAATGTGGAATTATATATTTTTTTATCATGAAAAATGATTTCATCACAATTTCTTCAAATGATCCAACAAATAGATGTTCCTGATCCAACCCGGTGAAGAAATACAAATTTCAAAGATTTTGTTCATTCTTTGAAGTTGGCTATTGACGAGAAATGCTTACCTCTATTTAGACAAGGAAAGTAATCGATAGAAAATGTATGTTTTCGACACGAAGCGCGGAGGAGATATCCTTGTTCTACTGGTATTCTACTAGAGCTAGTATTTGTACTTTTTGATTGACTGACTAAAGGCACTGAATGATGCTAAATGAAGGCCTAATTGAGGGATTGAAAAATTCTGCTCATTCTTCGAAGTTGGCTATTGACAAGAAATGCTTACCTCTATTTAGACAAGGAAAGTAATTGATAGAAAAGGCATGTTTTCAACACAAAGCGCAGAGGAGATATCCCTGTTCTACTGGTATTCTACTAGAGCTAGTATTCATACTTTTTGATTGACTGACTAAAGGCACTGAATGATGCTGAATGAAGGCCTAATTGAGGGATTGAAGGAAGGACTTTCCATCACTGTATTGCCAGCCGAGTGATGTGCCAACACTACTAATTGAGTGCCAGCACGTAGCTGTGCTGTCAGTCAGAAGGGAGCCGGTGCTTTTCGAAGCACTTTCTAGTGTGCGCTAATCTTTGATTGCAGCTAGCGCGCTTGACTAAATAGAAATGGCTTTTCTTGCTTGTTTAGTAAAGTCAAGTTTTTGGCCTTATCTTGCAAGTGACGACGACGTCGAGTTGGCGGCTAGCTAGGCCCTTTTCTTGTGGGAATGATAAAGGGCTACTCGCTCTTAGAATAAGGGCATTAGGGTTAGGCGGGAAATGAATGGGATTTTTTTGGGCCTTCTATTAAGCTTAAAAGTAAAGTCTTTCAGATAAGAGTTCACTGATTGCCCCTTGGGATAACTCTTTTAAGGGTGCGCATAACAAAATTTCTAACTATAAATTAATTTTTCAATTTCTATTTCATAGACGAGCTTGTGAAAAAAGAAATGTGTTTAATAATGATTCAAAATTTCTATTTTTGAAATAAAAATTCATTTGATAATGGAATAAAATTTTTATTTCTAGGAGCGGCAACAACTGGCGTCTGATGGTTGGAGTCCGACGTCCAACAACCAGCGTTTGGCGTCCGGCGCCGAAGTCCAGTGATTGGTGGGGGGTGGCTGAAGTTCGAAGTTCAACACCGGTCCAGCAACCAGCAACTGGCATCCAACGTCCGGAGTTCAACGTTCGATGTTCGACATCTAGAGTCCGACGACCCAAGGCCGACGACGAGTGGCCAGTGGTTGGAGTCCGATGGTGGGTGGCTGACATCCGATGGCTAGTGGCGAGCGATGGACGGTTGCCGACGGACATCTAGTGGTTGGTGGTGAGCCTTCGGCATCCAACGATTGGCGATGAGCGGCTAATGACCGATAGGTGTTCGGCATCCAATGATTGGCGATGAGCAGCCAATGACCGATGAGTGTCCGGCATCTGGCGACCAGCGGTTGGTGACGGTAATCGGAGTTCAATGGCCGATGGCCGACGTTCAATGGCCGGTGATCAGCAGCTAGTGAACGGGGCCAGTGGCGGGCGGGCGGCGGCGGTGATCGACAACGAGCATCCGACATCCCACAAGTAGCAAGTGGGCGATTAGTGGTGATGAGAATGAATGATGAGGAAATTTTTGATTTCTCTTTTTTGTTCTAGAAATAAAAAAGCTAAAAATTTATGCTCCAAATCTATTTTTGGAATAAAAATCTGTTTTAGAAATAGAAAAATGAAATTGCGTTAACAAATAGATTTATGTTTTAAATTTGTTCTGGGGAACAAAAAATAGAGAAATAAAGAAATATAAATGTTGTTATGCGCGCCCTAAATCGCCCCTCTTTCGTTGGGGGGCTTATGCACTCCATGACTTTCTTATTTTCTTATGTTATGTTATGGGATCTTGAGCACTGAATTTAGCTGCCAATATATCGTGGGTGGACTTCTTACGGTCGACTCGAGCATTGGTATTAAACCAATCCGGGAGAGGGGAAATTGATGTGTCTAGATCCAATCTCAGCCGTTCGTATGGTGACTAAAGGTCGCCTTTACCAAGGGCTTCGATTGGATGGACGAATGCTGCTCCGTAAACATGGAAGCAGCAAATCAATAGCGACGCAGTCATAAAAGGCACCCTTTGTCTGGCCTACAGACGAACGAGATTTGTCCCCCTCAAAATAAAAATAGAAAAAGAAGAAAAAAGAAAAGTAAAACAAGAAAATGATGAGTACATGATTACAAAGCTAAAGCTCCGTGCAATTCTAGGATCTGTCATCTTTTTGGCTCTACAACCCTATAATCCCATAGATCAGTCCGATATTCTCTCGTAGCGGAACAATCCTCCATATTAGGTGATAGAAAATGGCGTAATTACCTAAAAAAAACCCATAATTTTAGATTCAATCTTGATTATGTCCTGAAATTTTTTATATCTACAAAAAATTCACAAACTTTCGCTTCAATCTCAAATTAGCCTTGTATTCAAAAATAACCATTGCTTTCTTTAAAACTATCAATATTGTGAGGCTGTTGTTGTTTCATACGAAGGTGAGAGTGCTGGTGAAAATGCAGTTCTGATAACGAACCTCTAATTAGTCCTATATTGATAATTTTGAAGAAAATTACAGCAACTTTTGGATGTGGGGCGAATTTGGGACTAAAGTGGAAACTTGTGATTTTTTTCATACAAAAAGAAGTTCGAGGGAGCATTATTATTAGACATAAAGTTGGATTTTTTAATGAAAATTAGGCCAATAAAAAAGGATGGCCCTTTTTAATAATCGAAACTCCAAATGGCCAACTAATCTTTACTTAATTAAACTCTTATTTTATTTTCACCATGACAAACGTGCATGCTCACATGCATTTGGTTTCATAGGAAATGAGAGTGACATTTTATGTAGACACGACTAATAACTTAAACTAATTTCAAGTCTTAAATAAAATTATTAGCAGTTTTTTGCTCAAAATGTTTTTATTGCGAATTTATGCCTTTTAAAAAAATACAATTGCTAATGTTAATATGAATAAATATTGTTGTCGTAATTGGATACACCAACTTAACTTTTAGAATTCCAACTCCCAAGTTCCAGCCCACTTAGCTAATGATATTTTCAGTGTTATTTGCCTGAGGTTTCTTTCATCTCGGCAAAATATCGCGTGGGCGTGCACGTGCGAGGGACCGCATTTGTTTGCCTTGTCGCTTGGAGGTAGGCCCTACCAAAACGTGGATTGGGCCTCCTTAGAAAGATAGAAAGAAAGGCGAACGTCTTTTTCCTTCCATGGCGCCCAAAGCTTGTAGTGTGGTGATATTGAGTCGACCTGAGATAATTGTTCAGAAAATTTGACCAATTCAATTATAAATATTTTAATTATATTTTTTTAATCCTAAAAGTTTTGATAATTTACTAATTTAGTCTTAAACTTTTTAAATCTTTTGAAAATTTGTCAATTTGATTTAGGGGTCTGCAACGAAAATTACTCGGACTGAACCGAACCTACCAATTTTAGGTAGTTCTCAAGGGCATCAATCCGGTTCTTAGTTCTAGGGTGAGAATTGGACCAATTGAATTGCCTAGACTGAACCGATTTTGAAAGTTGCCTACTAGCTCAAAGCCCAAATGAGCCTAGCAAGAATAATAGCCCACTCGGAAGAAAAATAAGTAGAGCCCTAGAGAGAGTAAAAACCCACGACAAAAGGAAAGCCCATGCCACTAAAAATGAAAGCCCTCTCTCTCTCTCTCTCACGAATTGTTAAAAGGTTTCGGATTAAATTGACAAATTATAAAAAAAAGTTTAGGATTTAATTAGCTTTCATACGATGAGTTTAGAACTTTTTGGACACTTTTTCCAAGTGAACCTAGTTTTTAAGCAATGGGGAATTTGTATGCATTCTTAAGCAGGTTTCATGCTTCCGACAAAAAGAAAGGCAAGTTTGATGCCTTGACAATTACGTGAAAAAAAAAAAAATCTATGGATTTACGTTGGGGTAGAGCTAACCGTTTAAATAATTTTGTATCATGAGCAAAATATGGAATAACTAATCAGTCGCTACTAAAATTGTGTAGTGTCATGTTGGGTTGGTGTTAGTTATATTTATGGCCGGGTTTCTTTGAACAAATTCCTTTAATGCTTGGGGTCATAATTTGTGTGGAAAGTTCTCACTCTTAGCATTAGATACGTTCGAATCTCGAATTGAATAGGTGGTTGAGGAAAAAGCATACTTATAGTCCTTGCCGTGGTGGTTGAGGAATAAGCATACTTATAGTCCTTGCCGTGGACAATAAATGGCATCGAACATCACATACTAGGCAAGAAACACGACACGGGGAAAAACAAAGGGAGCATGTGAGAAACGTTGAAGAAAAGGCTACCGTGAAAGAAATAGTGCTGGAAAAGGATGTTTTTACTCATATGTTTTATCTTTTCCACAGGTTTATTTGAAATTTACATGATGATTTTGCCTTTGGAGCGAATCGATTCTTGTCACACCGTATTGCATTTGCACCCTGCTTGGTGTCCTATTGTCAAATCACATTCGATTCTAAGAAGAAGAAGAAGAAGAAGAAGAAAGAAGTTGAGAAAGATGTGATAGGTCTGATGTTAATGCATCGACAGCATCTACACATGGGCATTTACATATGAATGTATACTCACACCATAAACATTACAAAAACAAATCATTACTAATGTTTCAATGCCTATTGATGAAGGTCATTGAGGAAAACGTTGGGTTATTTTATCACGCAGAAATAGTTACAGAGCATAAACCGGATGCTTATTAAGCATATAGTCATAGAGCATGAAGAAAGGGGGGTCTATTGTTCCAGGTTCCAATATCATTTCTTAAATTTAGGTGATTCTAGTTCTCATGCACATGCTATGATATCAGTGTCAAATTAGTTATGCACATTTAATTGTGAAATTTGTTTTGTTCAAGAAAATGAAAGCCGTTGCATTAAAATGGAGAAAGAATGAGCGGTAACCAAACTGGAAGTTACCAAAAGAGAGGTAGCCATCAAAGATAGATTAACTCATCTAATAATTACAGTGTTCCCAATGTTAAGTGCTGTGAGGTAGTTTTTAGCGGTTAAGAATGGCGTTTGTGATGCGTAGATTTTCCCGAACCCCCCCCCCTCGAGTCGACTGCACTGGCCTGAATTCCTTTTGGTTGCGCAATCCTTATTCCTTTCTCGACGTGAATTCCTTCCAAGATCTCTCACTTCCTAAGGCCTAACGATATCGACAGTGGCCCGACAAAGAGGGCAAGAATCTTGGCCACATAAAAATCGATATTTGAGGAAACTGAGAATGTGGTTTGGTCTTCTCGACACGATCCCCCATCACCACCACCCCAAAACAGTATCGAGCCGCACCGAGAATTTGATTGGCGTCTGGCGCGCGTTGGGAAGAGAGAAGCGTAGGAGCTTTGAACACATGAAAAAGAGAGGAAAAAGAAAATCAAGGTACATTGCACGCCGAGCGAAGAGGAAAAAGCACGCCTAAGTGCAGAGAGTGCAATCGTGCCAACTTGCACATGTTCTTCAATTAAAGCAAAGCTACCGAATTGGCAGATATGGCCGTACCAAGCTGCTCGTATTCACTGAATTGGGACGCCACGCGAGCGCCGTCCTATCCGCGAGGATTTCTTATTCCTCTTCTCCTCTACGATTCTTGGAATTAGGGAGACAAGGAGGGCGTGAGAGTCTTTGAATCTCATTCTTTATCCCGAAATTTGACGAGGAAAAGACATCACTTGCCATTGAATAGCTGCTTTTTGGTCGACTGGCAAGAGAGGGTTGCGGCCCTCTGTGGCCAAGTACATTGAAGTTTAAACCCTCGAGAGATGCGTTTCCCAGCTCCCGCTCGATTCACCGACCAATGGATTAGATACCCCGAAGCTCAAAATGCCGGGAAAGTCAACAGAAAAGGAAGAACGAGAGGAGAAATCAAATGCATCTGTACATAGTAAGACCGCCAAGGTTTACCATTGCACGGAACACAAGTCAGTCCGATAGAATAAAACTTGAATCAAATCGATCTATAAAAGTTCGGCTGCCTACTCTTTTACAGGAAGTAATGAACGCATGGGGTGCACATGGAATTGTACATTATCTTTTTTCGCACATTCTTGCTCCTTTTCCGTTCCTTTGGAAATAGCATCCTAAGCAAGCAAGATCACAAGTTGTCATTTTTCTTCCTGATGCTCCACAAGTAGTGATCAACTTGGTACATATTTGCACGTAATGCTAGGCTACTCCCATTTCTATAACCTCGATTAAGTCCCCGCCCCAAAATAAAAGACCAGTATCACCTTGCTCTGGTTTTTTGTAAATTTTTTTTCTACACCATATAACATAAAAAAATATTTTTTGTCGCCATAAACATCTCCGTCGCATCTCACGTTACTGGGACAAGGACCGGTCTCCTTTTTCTATCACCATGTTGCCGGAGAACAACTTGTCATCGCATTCTATTCGTAAAAAAAATATTATTATAAGGAAAAAAAAAATGAGATGCCATACAGAGAAATAAGACAAAACGATAGTACCAAGCAAGAGCGGATTACATTCTCCAATGCATCGATTAACAAAGCCATGGAAGATATTATTTTTATAAGACGAGAGAATTGACAGGTAAAAATTATTGAGAACTGATGTTTGATACGTTGAGGTTCTGCAACGGATCGCGATCGAGATGGATCCGTAGGGATCGTGGAGCCTGATCCTGTCCGATTCGGACCATTGCACGATGCCGGGTTTTCTGGCAATTGACACAAACCGATGAACCTCCTCTCCTCCCTCTGGGACCCACTTCTCTCCCTTTGCCTGACCGTTGATGCGTCACTCTACCGATTTTCTTAATCAGGATTTGTTAATGACGTTTCATAAGCAATCAAATAGATAATCTTATAATTCTCGAAAAGACCATCCTTTTTAATACAAATGCAGTGATACAAAAAAAAAAAAAAACAAAATTATTATACCATCACAATTTCATCCTAAACTAATGCTTGAATTTCAAAAATTACAAATTAATACACTTATGATATATTTATCATCAGTTTTTTGTCAAATTTTATAGTGAAAATGCGGAATTGGATGATAAATGGCAATAATTTAATTGAAATGATAAGTCCACAATTTGTTGCAATTATACTGATTTAGAGTTTTTAGCGAAGAATATTTGTCACAATGTATCGATTTGAGGTTCTTTATGGTATTAATCATAATTACCCATAAGTGTAATCGCTAATTATCTCCCTAAAGATAGAAACTCTCTGTTGTTTTGATGAATGTTGAATAAGTATCACTTGGATTCGACGTAGTGTAGCAATATTAGGGGAGATAAGAGTATATGAGGACTTACTTGGAAAAGGATTTCCAGGGAAAAATAAAAGTTAGGCAATTTCCCTTGAACAAGCTGCGTAAGCCGCATACTATTCCAAGGGAATTTCCCATAGGTTTGGTTTAAAGGGCAATAACGATGTGGTTTCCCAAGCATTGTTTTTTTTTTTAAATAAGTAATGAGAAAGTGGAGAAGAGCTACCTAGGTTAACAACCACGACTTGACTAATGGAGTTCCATTCTAACTACCAAAGTCCAATTTGAACTCTTGAACTTTAGATTATGATTGAGGACAAACGAACATTGGAATTGCTGGATCAATCGTGTCAGACGATAGGAAATAATTATTTATCAATGTATTAACATATCGATGATGCATTGAATCAATCTATCTTGTTTAGATTCATGTTGTAATACATGATAATCAAAATTTCGTATATCAAAAAGACAACATCACATAAATGAGCGAGGCATGATGGTTACTTGCTTGCGCACGTTCTTTTGATGACCAACAGTCAAAACATGTAGGGAAACATAAATTCCAAGATTGGAAAAAAAACCATTTTACTTTTCATGCAAAAGCCTCACGCCACCAACTATAAATACCCCAAGCCAAAGCCCGTCCCACTCCCACCTTTAGAAAAGGCCGCCTTCTTCTCGTTCTTGCTTGCTCTGAAGCTTCTTCTTCTTCTTCTTCTTCTTCTTGATTGCTCCATCTGTCTCTCCGTCATCGACGATTTGACCCGGAAAACCGAGACTTTCGCGGACGGAGAAAGGAGGAGGGACAATTCCAGAGACGGGGCATGGTGGTCGGAGGAGCATGGTAAGGGGCGCGACAGGCTTGGAGACTGTTCTGGTACTGGCGGCCCTCGCGGCGTTCTTGGTGGTGCTGCCTCTGGTGCTGCCGCCCCTCCCTCCTCCGCCGCTGGTGCTCCTCCTCTTCCCCGTCGGCATCATGGCCGCCCTCATGTTCTTGGCCTTCTCCCCCGCCGACGTCGCCGTCCACCCTGTGGTCCGACGAACCAACCATTTTTAGGAACGCGCGTACGGCTTTGTATTCGAGGGCACGTCCTCAGCGTTTCTGCAAGCATCACGCTCAGAATCAACTCTGTTCGAGATTGATTGACTCCACAATTTATGACGGAGAGGCTGCCGACTGCGGTTCCATTTCACTTCGTTATCGAGACCGATTGTTTTGTAACGTCTTGTAAAGAACCAAGATGGCAGAATTTTTCCTTTGCTATTCTTCTTTGTTTCTTCAGATTTATCTCCATTCCCGCTTATTTTTTTGATATTCTCATTTAAGTCCCTTTGACTTTCGATTATGAGAAGAGGCAGATGGTCCTCGTTTTCGCCCTGCGAAGAGGAAACTCTCCCCTCCCTCCCTCCCTCCCTCCCTCCCTCCCTCTCATCAATGGGACGGGGCTATCCAATCAGTCAATCGATTTAAAAGGAGTGGTTTCGCATCGTTCGTGCGTTGGAATCGCTCCGTATTTGGTCAGATGCGAGGGGCTTGACGGAAGCCTCTCCGCAAACGCGAAGGGTCATGATTAAAAAAGCATCTGTCTTTTTACCAGAAAGTTGAAAGGGCTTCTAGGTTCGGGTACCGAATGGGAGAATAGCCACTGCATCGAGACCGAATGCGCACCGTTTCAATTAGTCCCCTTCACACTGTGAAACGTGGGGACTCTGGGAGAGAATATGACCACATGCATGTTCCCGGGCAAAAAAGCAGCTCCTGTTCAGTGTTCAATGAATTGGATGAGATCATCGGTTGATATTTTGCATCCGTCTGTTTCGTCTCGAAAATATTATTCAAGAAGTTATTTTCAAAGAAAATGACAGTATTTTAATTCTAAAATAAATTGAGGGAGTGTCTGTTTCAAAGTTAATTCCATGATTAATGGAAACTTCTTTCGAGAAATTATTTTTTTCAGAAAATTTTCTCATTTCAGATTAGGAAATTCATTTTTCTATCTTTTAGTAAGCGTACTTTCTTTAACCATAAATTGTTTTCCATTGACGATCATTTGAAGCAAACTAAGTGCACGAACATTCAAAGAACTAATTTACGAAATATTTTACGAAATTTTTTTCACTCAAACAAAGATGCTCCCGTTTGGAATGGAAAACCGTTTTCTATTTCTACCAGAACTAAATACACTATGTTTTAAACCTATAGACTAGATATTCCTTCAATTTGGACGACAGATTTTCTACATATATTCCTCTCTTTAATTTGTTGCTTGTTATTGATGTATCCTCTCTTTCGCGTGATGTAATTTCCATAGCAAGGTCACAGTGATTTGGAGTCAAGTTTCGATGAGTAATTTACACAAACGTCTGGTGTGCTTAATGAGACTAGCGCAAATACCATTCCAGCTATCGTCTTAGGACTAACACCATCGAACAAACCCAGAAAATCTCCCCAAAAAGACGACTCAGATTGGAGACTGGAGAGAGAGAGAGAGAGAGAGAGTATTCACTGAAAAGGAAGGAGAAGCAGTAGTCACTAAGATGGAGAATAAAAGAAGATGTGGACCAAGCAAACTCATTCGTGTCTATGAAAGATGTTTCCGGTTTTTAATCTCAGAAGTCATTTTCCTGACTTTATAATTTGAGTTTTCCAACAGAGAGAAAACTATACCCTCGACTAACTATGCCAACAAACACAGCAAAAAGTGGATTTTTTTTTTTTTTTTTTTTTTTCTGGAAATCATTTTTCTCGAAATAAGTGGAGCTTTAGCAATTGCAGACAATACACTAATCGTGGATTCGCTCTTCAATCATTTTCATGTCAATTTTCCTTTGCAACCATTCTCGTTCATTTTCCAGATCACTTGGGATAAAGCAGAGGACTTGTACAATCTCGACAACGATTTACTCCATTCATCCTATTGCAAGGAAGCACAACATTGCTTCAAGAATGAAAACTTCTTCTACCTGTCCCTACCTGATCGCCAAGAACTGGACCCATTTCTATGAACCGAAGTTACAAGTAAACCATACATCCAACAGACTCTTAAGTATGGCAATTGAATTGCACTTACACTTTGATAAGCAAGCCATTAATATCCAGCACCAGTGGTTCCTACATCAGCGTCATCAGGTCGTACACTTGCCTACATGTGCCATTTCCCTGCTCAGCGTACAACTGATCTCAAGCTAGATGAGCATTCCATCTCCCCAGTCGTCCACTAATAACAACAACATTTTGAGAAACTCATCTCTGCTCATTTTGAACCAGAAATTCATTTCAGTGCAAAATAAGCAGATCTAGTAGTAATGTCCTCTAACCCAGAGCCATTAACAATATTTTGGTATCTGCCAGGAATTAAACAAGCAAAACAGAGAGCATGATTTATCCGGTATCTGCCGGGATGTAAAAGCAATCTTCAAATTGCATATTAAACTATCTAAACTACCTTAAAGATTGTCGCCGTCCCTAGTTACTATATAGATCTTAATGGCCAGACGCAAAATACAACCAACCAAATATTCCAGGGCCACGCCTTCCATTGGGCTGAATGCCCAAACCTCCTAAGTTTAGGATCTAGTTCATCAAGTATAACAACAAAAGGTGGTCAACTCCAGATCGAATGGCCTATACCTACCTTCATATTAAAAGGATCTCACAGAGCAAAATTGCACATTGGATCTGGAGCAGCTGGAGCAGCTCTGTCTCTAAATCCTAGAAGACATTTTATCAATCATTTTCCTGATGCCTTCACATTTCATTGTCTAGGATATCGCGCATCATCTGAATAGGGATAAGACCTTCTGTTCGAATAGCATCTTTGTTGGGATCTGGACTGATGAAGTACAAAGTCGGCAGGCCACGTACCTGAAACATAGAGTTTCAAATGGAATTCATAAGCAGCCAATTTTTTCTTTTGCCTGGAGATTAACTGGCTTTAGCTTGTCCTGAATCTTGATTCGTCAAAATTTATATTCATTTCTGAAAAAGTCCAGCAAATCATTTTAAATTCCTTCGACTTAACTGCAAAAAGGGGGAGAAAGGAGCAGTTTCTTAAGAGGAGCCTCACGACCTAGCAAGGTTTTCAATGAAAAGCTGTTTCCACTTGTCATTAAACAACATTTATGGACCAAGAGAAGGGTACCAACATCAAGTGTCTTATGATATCACCAGATGATGGAGATCTCAAGCCAAGAGTTTGAATGCAACAATCATAAGAAAAGGTATCGGACTAGTATCAATGGCAATTATTACCTGCATGTCTCGTGCAAATTCATACTCATCGTCTGTATCAACTTTCACAATCATGGCATTATTCTCATACTCCACTGCAAGCTGCAATAGGAAATCAATCTAAGCATTTGGTCCTGACCTCAAAGTAACTTGTAGCAAGCATCTTATAAACTATTCACTAATTTGAAGTAGCTTGGACATAAATAAGTATCTTGTCCCCAAGCCTGTCAAGGGGAGAAAAATGGGGAAGACAATGCAGCAACTAGAGAAATCGAAAATGTTGCCTTACTAAGGAAAGATGTCAATCTCGAGACCGATCAAGAGCATTTAGAAAAGCCAATGAACTGATATTCAATCAGCATGCCTCTCGATTCAGGTCTCTCATGCATGCTTTGCTTCTGTTGAAGTGGTATATCAATGAAAGAAACTCCCAATAGTAACCAATTCTGAAAATAGCTGGCACTAACTTGCTAAAAAATTAAAAGGCAATATACTCGTAGCATCTACAGCCATGATCTCCCATATAATGGAACAATATATTTCCCTCCACAAAGAACGTAAATGAGAGTAATTAATCAAAATAAAAACAGAGATGACACGAGATTGAAATTAACCCACACAACAAGACATCAGATTTGAACCTACCATTTCGAGTTCTTGTGCCATCAAAATGCAGGGTCCACACCATGTTGCATAGAAATCAATGATGAGGGGCACGTTCCTTTCTCCCCTCACAAGCTCCTGCACCTCCTGAGCCGACAATTTTTTCTTCCAAACCAAATGAAGAAGCACATCAATGTAAAAGATTGTACAGTCTGCCAAAGAACAGCCACGTAATTCGCCCCAGGCCCAAGCAAAACCAACCATACAATTTAAATGAAAACGCGGCTATATATCAGCTCACTAAAGATAATGATTTTTTCCCTTTTCATAGGCTAACAAGGGAGAAATCCCAAGTTCCAAATTCCATAATCAGATAGCTCCCCTACCTACTCGTATTATCTTAATGCGGCATTCAAGAATTTCCACTTTTCCACCGAAAAATTCGGAATTACACATATTCATGCAAGCACTGATAGGAACGAAAGAGACCCACAATCGAACATGGTAACGTACCACAAGATAGTCTTCTCTTACTTGCTTCCCTTGAGGCGGTGTGCAGAGCAGCTTCCTGGGTGCAGTGGATAGCCTAAAGACTCTGTCTTTAATTCCTGGAGAAGACGAAAAAAGCGAACTTTGTCCGAAATTCCGGGTGGAATCTTGGAACGGAGGAAGACGAGGCGGTTTGGAATGGGATGATGAGACCGGTTTGCTGAGAAAGACCGCGATTGGAGAGTGTATTTGGAGAAGACCCATTTCCTATGTTGGATAGAGATAGAGAAGGAGGTGGAGGTTTTGGGGGGGTTTTCAGTTTTCTCATGGTTTATCCAATTGGGTGTGTTTGGTTTCGGTGTCTGGTCTATCCTACGCCAGGAAAAAGACCTGTCCACCTGTAGAGGTTCCTTGAATGACCAAACAGGTATAATTCTGATAATGATTAATGACTGCTGCTAATCTGATACTGGTTGTTTAGATCTAGAATAGAATAAACCGAAAGCCGTTTCTCATTATTTCGAATCAGAATACTTCGAAGATTTTTTTTCGGACTTCTCTGTAGAGATCCAGCATTTTATTTAAAAATATTTAATCTAAAAATTGCTGAGAAAATGATATTCTCAGCAGTTTTCGACTCATTTGGTTTTGGCAATTGTAAATTGATGATATAATTAGGACATTGGTTTTGAGGTGATTAACAAGTCTAATTTGCCGGAACCGAGATTCAGAGTAAGATCAGTGACAGTACCGGCAGTATATTTTCTCATCAAAAACTAGCACGCCTTTTATTTTTTCCTTCTCTTTAATGTATATTTGAGAAGTGTTGCATCATACAGGAACTTGTGTGGTGTCCCAGTAAGAAAGCAGAGAGCATTGGCCAAAAAGTACACTTTCCTCAGTCAAGTGCCCGGATTAAGCAAAGACACCACTTGGCACTTCAATTTCTTCAAGGAGACAGAAGGCTGAAAGGATGGCCTTTGCTCTATCTGGGGCAGTGATACTGAAATTGACTCATAAGATATGATGAAGCAGTGATCAAATCAAAAGGTGAAGGAACTCAAAATCCCTCTGCTAAAATCCATCCCGTGTATCTTTCTTCCTAATTCCCTGTTTTATAGAATGCATTTAGATCAGTATGAGTAGTCAGAGACTTAGAAAGGGTTATCACAATTTTCAATTAGGATGCTTTCTTAGAAACTACATTGCAGGTAGGAGAAAAACTAGGTACTTTAGTCCTCATCTCTGTCCATCAATGGTTTAACGAGCAATCCAGAACATGCAACTCCAAGCAGATTCTCTATGAAAAGCAGGAGAATCCAAAACCAACAGAGCAAAGACGAGGAGCGAAGAAACAGAGGCGACATGTTTCATAGCAATTAGTTCAGGAAATTCGCTGTGTATAGAGCTTGTATCCACGTTTGGCTCCCTCTGGCTAAATGCGCTATCTTGATTTCACATAGATGCGGGCAAAAGTATCGGAATGAAGTTTCGTACTTTTTTTTTTTTTTTTTTTTGGGAAGACTTATGTAGCGTGCTTCTAAATCAGTTGCATAGGGTCTAATATACACTGCAATATGTCGTTGAAAGAGAACATGGAAATGAGGCATAGATTTTCTTACACCAAAAGAGAGGTACGATGCTGAGTTTAGCCCATCATCACCTCATCTTCCGGTCCTCCTTGCCATTTTTCACAGTGTCAGTACACAGAGTCTAGGTGATCTTTACATACATATTACCATAACACAATCATAATTATCATCATAAGCTTCAAATAGTCCACCTTAGTTTCTTCCAATTCTTAGGGAAGAATCAATCCCTTTGTTGCTCCCAGCAAAGAGCTTTGCGATTTCCAACTGGGTATTAGCGATGATCTCGGTTCTTTTGAGATCCATCTCGCCCCGCCTCGACTCGGCCTCGATCCTCATTTTCTCCAACTCCTTCATCGTCTCCATCCTCGATTGCTCGGATCTCACAATGACTTCTGCTAACCACCGTATGCTTTCAGCAATCCCATACTCTTCTCTCTTTCGCCTCTTCTTGTTCTTTTCCATCTTCATCACCGTCTTATGCTTCTTTGACCTCGACGACTTCTGCTTATCACTGTAAAGGGCCGGCGTGCTGCTATCTGTCTCCACTGGATTCTTGTCGGACACTTGATCCGATAATTTGGTTCCAGCTCCATCTTCCTACATTTGACATAAAAGACATTTCAACAAGCAATTATATTAGTCGTATATCAAAACCAACGAGCATGACTTGAATCGATTTTATTAGAGACATTGCTAGTGAAAACATAAGAGTCAATTGGGCCGATCTCAATCAACTCAAATGCCAGAACGCATATGTACTAAGAACAAGTTTCTGCTAAAGAGAAGAGCCCTCTCTTAGCGTTCCGGTACCTTAATTTATATACTTCAGGCATAAACAAATTCATTAATTTGCATATATCCAAATATTATCATAAGTACATGCTTTTACTGCAGACCTTTTTGTCTAAACAGAAGTTTATACATTAATATGTGTGTACATGGAAAATGATCTTGTAGTTTTCCCGGGCTGGGCATTGATCCCCGTGATGAATACGCTCAGGTCAAATCAAGATAGCACTATATACGGGAAATTATAATTTGGGTTCTATTTGTTTATTGGCCTACACATCAGTTGTTACAGAATAGTAAATCATGCAGAGACAGAATGATATTCAAGTTTCCTGGGTAGAACAGGTAAAACGATACTCGCTCAGCTATTGATAAAATGAAAGGAACACATGTAAACATGAAGTGGCTTGGCACTCTTCTTACCTTGGGCAACTTGTCAACTCCATTGGATCCATGAGAATTCTGGGCATTACCAGGCGGAGGCGGCGGCGGATGGCCCGAAGGCGGCAGCAGTTGTGGCACGGCTGCAGCAGAGGTCGGCTCTAACAATATCAAAGGTGGTGGATTAGAGGCCAGCGGCTGAGAAAACGGTGGCGGGGCCAGAGGCAGCTGGGGCGGAGCGGTACCCCGCAGGAGCATATCGAGACGCGGATACAACGGCCAGGAGGACGTGTCGGCGGTGGCGGACTCCGTCCGGTACCTCTTCTTCATGGACTCGATCTTGTTCTTGCATTGCGTTTGAGTCTTGGGCGACTTCGTGGAATTGGCCCGGGACGAGACGTGGCGCGCGACGTCCTCCCAATCATGACCCTTGAGCTTGGCCCTATTCCTGAGCACCCATTTGGTTTCGTAGGCCTCGAGGAGGCTCGAGACCGCGCCTTCGCTCCACTCATCTCTCTTCAGCCTATCGCCCCCGCCCCCGCCTCCGCCTCCGCCGCCACCGCCGAGAGCACCACTAGCGGTGGCTGATTTCCTAGGGGACTCTTCCAACTTGACGGTGCTGTTGTTGGGGAGGAGAGATGGGGTTTCTTGGTTACCTTCTTTATCCATCGTCTCTCCCCATGCTAGAAATTCTTCCCCCCCGTGTGTGTTTTTGACCTTTTACTTAGCTGCTAACATCCTGAGGCCGCGACCCCAGAAAAGCTCGAGAGGGAGGGGGCTTTGTATGGTAGTGGGGAATAGAGACATGAGAGACAAGAACCACTAGCATTATTAGAAGTGGGAAAAAGCGAGGCTAGCCCTAGTGGCCAACCAGAGGAGGAGAGAGAGAGAAAGAAGGAACCACTAGCATTAGAGAATGGGAGGGGGAGGGAGAAGAAGGAAAAGATTAGTGTTGTGAGTGGGCAACCAAAGGGAAAGGGGGGGTCACTTTTGTCAATTGAGTTAATGATAGTAACCTCTTAACTTTTTCTTTCTTGCTTTATGGGGTGCCTTTGATATCTCTCCATATTTCCCCTCCCTTTTTTCTCCTTCATTTTCCCCATGTAAGGATACCTACAAAAAAAAAAATTGTGGACATTGTAGATTGGAAACTCATCCAAGCAAGTGGATATATTTGAACAACCATTGCTCATCGAGTGATTAAAAGACTCAAATTGTAATTCAAAAATCATAGATTTGATTCAAGGTTTATTATTGATCCAAGAAAACCTTAATTAATTTATAAAGAATGAGCATGAATTTAGGTATATCACTGATATTTGGCTTTGGTGTAATATCGTGTTTCCCCACTCACACCTGAACCCATGGTAGGCCTATAATGACAGACTTGCTTAGTAAGGCAATTGGTGTTCTGTTGATGCTTTAAATCGAACATTTTAGTAGCAAGGTGAGAAAGGTCCATTATCTGTCTAAATCATTTTTTTGAAGAAAAAAAAAAATAGTAACTCCTTTTAAACACATTGAATGAAATGGCAGACCGAGGGTCGAACTTTACACTATTCATCATTTTATATTCTAAAAGTACAACCATCTAAAATTAGGATGTAATTGCATAATTACCTTGAGATGTCAACACATAAGTACATTTACACTTTAGATGGCTCAATTGCAATTGTCTTTCTTCTCCATTTTTTACCCTTCCTATCCTTCCCCGAGACACGCATCCGCAGCAGCTCCTTTACCTGTCCCCACGCAATGCCACCGGCCCGTGTTGCTTTTGTCCCCCCCGCCCTCTCTTCCTAGGCCTCAGGTTGGAGTCGCTTGAGGTTAGGCCACTGCTTGCAGTGTTCACAACCTCAGTGGTTATGGAGTCGTGGTTGTTTGACCTCTCTCTACCTTCATTCTCTGTGTGTGCGTGTGAGAGACAAGGCACTTAGTGACGAGGCGAATAACAATGGTGGAGGCGGAGGGGGAGGTGGAGAGAGAATTCTGACATTATTATTATTATTATTATTTAAATGAGAAAAGAAAATGAGCATGTCAATCATCTTAAAGTGATGGCATGTAACGCATTTGCCTTTTAATCACGATAGATCCATATCAAATCATTCTTTTCTAAGGCATGCTCATATTTCTTTTGTTGCAAGAAGCCATCCTTAACTTTTGCCTCTCTATATTTTCTTTGGCAATTTTTATAATGACAGCTTCATTTTTAATACCCATGGACATGAGAAGATATGTAGATATCGAGCAATATCTTGTTAGGACAGAGTAAAAGTTCAATATGTTAACTTCAGGATATCCCTAAAGGAGTGTAAGTCTAACATATGGGCTAATTAAAACACATCAATTGCTCTACACCCTTCTAATTATTAGATATTAGATTTTTCTAACACAATTCACATTTGTATCTCGACATATTCAAAAATATGGTTCTTCTTCCACCAAGCTCAACAATACAAGTTTCTGGGTGAGGGCTTTAGAGAATGCGTAAATGCCACGATTTGGAGTTTTGGAATTTAAACGAGAAAGAAAAGAGAAAATAAGCACGCGGAATGCTAGAGGAAACCGAGTAACTTTTACGGTGTTGACGGTGGTGGTGGGCTGGAGTTGTTTTTGGCAGTTAGCGTCGATGTCAAGCGAGGGACGGATGGGAGAAGCGTTGTGGTGGCGGTGGTGGTGGTGGAGGGAGGAGGTGGTGGTGGGCCACTCACGTGGGCGTGTCACCCACTCCCTCCGTCCATATCACCACCACCATCCGCCAATGCGCTGCCGCCACTGCCGCCCTTTCCCTCTCTCTCTCTCTCTCTCTCTTCCCTCCGCTGCCTTTTTCCACATCCACCCCTTTTCTTCTTTTTTCTGCTCTCTCTCTCTCTCTTTCTCTAAGGGCTTCTGCTTTTTCGATTGCCTTTTTGGCACTTTTTGAATGCTTTTCTTCTCTTTGCCCTTTTGGTGGATTCATCGCCACTAAGGTTAACAGGAGGTTTTTGGGAGTGGGAGTGGTGGCTCTCCCTCTCCTCGCCAATATCTCGGGCCGGGATTGGTTGCTTTCATCGGCCAATTGGAAAGCGCCATCTCGGCTTTACATTCTTTATAGCGAGCTTGCTTATGTTCTTCCTCAACTTTGTGTTATTTCTCTTTCTCTTTGGGACCCCAAAAGGAGAGGAAAAAAACAAAGAAACAAGTGTAGGTTCTCTTTTCCAACAGGAAAAACGCACAAAGTTAAGTTCAATTGGATCCCCGTGGAGACGAAATTAAGACATCTTTTGGTAGTAGCTCTACCTTCCATCAAAACTTTTCCCTCTTTTGGGAACAAGTTTTTGCCTGACAAACCTTGGAGTCTAAGGAAGGAGGACAGACAAAAAGGGAAATGGTGACGGGAGAACGCTAGAAGGAGGGCTTGAACCTCCGACCTTGTGGTTAACAGCCACACGCTCTAACCAACTGAGCTATTCCAGCTTTTGCTTGGTGCTTTCCTTACTGTCATATTTATCTCGAAACGCTGACCCAGAACTTATTTAACTCTTGGTGTCAATTTTCTGAAGTGGAAAGCTAAAGAAAGTAAAGTCGCACTGATTAAGCAGCAGAATAGGTTTTCCTCGAACGGTTCCTTTTCGCACGCTGCGTAGAAAAATCACAAGTCACGCTACCTGTGACTCCGAATGTGATTGGAAGTGTGATATACGAGCAATTAGCCAAAAAGATAAAGTTAGTACAACTGTCCATTCCCAGACAAAAGGAGATGGAGAATTGAATTTAGCGAGTCGGAATTGAGGATGTTGGCCTTGGTAAAGCGAGGGGTACTTGAAAAGTCATTGAAAGGTTGTTGAAAAAAAAAAGGAAAAGTGCCTTGTGGGGGCGCTCTTGATGCTGCTTCATAGTCAATAATGCAAACAAACACGAGGACTAGCAAAGGTCATGATGGGGGCATCCCCTTCGTGGGGTCTCTCATTGCGAGAATGATTGATCGAGATCCCATTTACATTTTCAAGCTGTTTTGACAAGGCCAAAGGCGCACTGTATACTGCTACTGTAGGTCTTTTTCTTGTAATCTTCAGCAGCATAAAGAGGAATTCGTTTTGCGGGAGAACCATTTTCGTCTACCATCTCCCGAGTTCTATCTTCAAAGGTTCCAAGAACCCGTCTCGGTTACGACTCGAAAGAGTAAAGAACACGAGTAAAGAAAAGAGAACACTGGCGGTCGCTCGTTACCGTGCCGTGGGTCCAGGCAGAATCGACCGCCCGCTAGGTTTGAAGGTTTCAAATTCCCGAACCAGAACATAATAATCAAAGTCAACAACGTGGCTGCCCAAATGGACAGCTCAAAGATCTAACGGCCGAATGGATGGCCGATCTGCTGAACCTGGTGCAAGTGTTCCACTTGGGCCAAGTTGATGGATTCGGCTCCTGTTCTCCTTTTTCTGCTTTGTGCCCAGCAGTCAAGGCTGAGAAAAGTTATAGATGGGAAACAATAATCTCCCCTGACTCAGCGCACCTTTCAGTTAATATACATCTTAAATAGCCACGGGAGGAGAATTGATAGGTAGATTAATATCGCAATCATCTTCCCAACCTTGTCTACTCATGCCACCCAAACAGCCCAGTTGACAGGACGTCGCAACTCCCAGCACTGGTTTTTCTTTTTGGAAGTTAAGTTAGCAGAACCAAATAGACGGGCAAATAAGTTGCGTACAAAGATAGGATGGGTCCATTTGCAGGAGACTAGCTGTACATAAATGTTCGATTTTCAGAAGACAATGTCCAAGCATTATGTTCTTGAAAATTTCCTCGGATATCTTCTGTAAACTGTTAAGAGGGTTGAATAATCTTATGAATAGGCTACTGATCTTCTCGTGACAGACGCTTCAGTAGCCTGAACATTATAAGCACCGGCCAGGCTTGTAAAGCTGATGCCCGAGCAAGCACACTTGAGGCTACAGAGAAGTAAGAGCATCATCACTGAGAAAAAGAACTAAAACGGAGGACCCATTGGTGACATTCTACTTTTGGTAGACATGAACCAAGACCAACGCAAACGATTCAGATGCTGTTCCTAGTCAATACCTTCAAATATTAATAGGACAACTACTTTTCACTGCTCAATTAAAGTGGTTTTCCTCATTGTCCTTTGCTTATCACCATGAAAAGGGAGGAGAATAAAATTTCAAGGGTCCTCTCTCTTTTCACTACTAGACTTATTGATTTCTCATCTTAAACAACGCCCATCACTCGAAGAAAGTAAACCATTGACTCCAGAAAATCTTATTTTGTTGAGAATAAAGTTAGTGACCGCAATGCCATCTGCACCGCAAATGCAGAGAATATATCAGAAAGGCATCTGGTTTGCTGAAGGGATCATGAGAGACCCATAAAGTATGCCAAAATGATGCTAACCTTGACCACAGCAATGAGAAGAAGGACGAAACTAACCTGAACACTTTAACATCATAACTTTATGCTCCCGCCTGATGAATATCTTATCTCATGCAACAGGTCATACGTGAAGGCTGAAATTCTCTTTTAAACAGCTTTGGAATAATTAAGCAAGATAAGCTGCAAAATTTTAGAGCTTGTGACATCCATATATATGAGAAATACCTCCGCCAAGTGATGAATAAAGTTCCTGTGATAAATCTCTAGCCCTGCTGCATGTTCCACGGTCAATCTTTGAGCATTTTATCACATCAAGCATGAGATATCGATGTACTGCACTGCCCTCCATCTGGCAATAAAACGAAGAATTCGTATCCACCACCTTCGTCCATGGCAAAGGAAGTACAACTCACACAAAGTTCTAATAGTAGGTTTGCCAAACCGAATCTGTGACACATTATATATGGTAACAACCAGAAATTGCAAGGGAGAGGAGGGTTGGCGGCAGGATGGCCTTACCATATTAATCACATTGACGTATTCTGGCTTGATGATCCTCCAATTAGAATTATAATCAGAAATGTAATAAGTGGAGTTAACTGTGCAAATCTTTCCCGGGTTGCGGGTACTTGAAGTAGCAACTAGCCATGGCAAGAAGGGAGTGGCCTCAGCAAATGGAGCTTTCTGGAGCCTCGTGCTCCATATTCACTTATGCTGTGGCAATGAATACTATAATGGACCAGCAAGGCCCGTCCCCCAAACCAAGCAAAATCTTGCTCAGTACATTTAAACGATGAAATTACCCGTAGAGAAACGGAAGTTGCACATAGTCATCTTGAAATCATTGTCATGTCATTAATTTACCCACTGTATCTATTGTCCAGCTGTGCAGAAAACTAAAACATTCATCAAATAATATTAAGAATTTGACTTTGTAGTATGACAATAAGCTTTGAAGAACAGATGTACAATTACAGATGACATTGCATCGCAAGTTGTGAGATTGGAAAAGCACTTTGATTTTGACTTGGGAATGATATTATTAGGAAGTCAAAGTCAGAATAGTGCAAATTGATTATTGAATAAACGGATGAGAACATCACACCCATAAAAAAACAAAACAAGCTTTTCAGCACTCAAGTAGATTCGAGAAGACTTCCCTGTGGTAAAACCTTACAAATTAACCTTCCAAATTGAACAGAACTCTACAACCACGAGCATGCATGAATACATGAATGTAATTCCTTCATGCTGCATAAAGACCTGTCGTTACCTCAGGAGGGGCTGATCTTCCAGTTTCTTTGCTGTTGAAACTTCCCCTTATCTGCTCCATCATCACTGCCTAACACAAATCAGATTAGTGCCTTGGGTGGCATGTGGTCGGTCACTACTAGACACCTACCAGCGTCTACAGTTGATTCTAATGGCACCATTGCGACATTCAAATCGGAACATCAAGTTTCTTTATTAAAACCTTGAATGAATTCCATTCATTTAAAGAGATATAACTACATTGTATCTAATCCATACAAACACAGAAAGCCCCCTAGCCAAGGGTGGATTCAAAATCAGAGAAAAGCAAACTGGCTCAAAACTACTAAATGAATTTCATGAATTCAGTATCAGAACTATTTACAGAACGAGCCGGAGCCGAAAGCCAAGTCATCATGGTGAACACAGTTCAACAATGACACCGCTCAAGAGCCTCGAGTTTCCAGCGAACTCCACGGGCTGTGTACATTCTCTTTTCTCCATGTGGCAAAACACACAAGCACATGGTGGCATCACGATTCAATGGCACAAGAATCCAAATCACGAAGAATGATGCAGTAGATAGTCGAACCCCGAATCTGGAAACGAATTCTCATTGCTTCCATTGCTGCTGCCGCTAAGACCTCGAGCATCGAGCAAGTTCAACAGCGCCACGGCCTTGTTCTTCCCTTTGGCGCTCCCTTTCTCGACCACGTCGTTGATCCCATCAAACACCCCCAAACCCATCCTCCTCACATCCTCCACCACTCCCTCGCCTCCACACCTAGCCAAGTTCAACAGAGCCGATACAGAGTTCTCCTTTATTCTGATGCTCGAGCCCGTGGCGGCGTCCAACAAATCCACCAGAACCCCGACTCCCGACACCCTCCGGAAGGCCTCTTCGCTCTCTTCGCACCCCGCGATCTGCGCCACGACCGCCGTCGTGTCCTCCACCAATCCGACCCTCCCGTCCTTGAGGATCAGTCCGAACAGCGGAGGCACGATGCCGAGCTGGATCATGGTGGATCTGTTGAGCGCGTAGAGAGAGGCCCCGAAGAGCGCCTTCAGAGCGTCCTTGACGGAGCGGGGGGGCGACCTGGGGCTCTTGACGATGTCGATTAGGGCGTAGATGATGTCGCGCTTGGCGCCGATGATGGGGCGGTAGGAGTCGACGATGAGGAGGCTGTGGAGGGTGGCGGCGGCGCCCTGGACGGCGGCGTCGGGGGCGGAGCCCGCGCCGTGGTGGCGGAGGACGTGGGAGAGGGCGTCGAGGAGGCCGCGGGTGGACATGAGGGCCTCCTTGGCGTTGATGGAGAGGTTGAGGAGGGTGGCGGCGGCGTTCTCCTGGGCCTCGGGGGAGGAGGAGTAGAGGGTCTCGGACAGGTAAGGGATGGCGCCGGCGTCGGCGATGAGGGGGCGGGCGTCGGCGTCGTGCTTGGAGATGAGGCGGAGCTCGCAGAGGGCCTCGGTGCGGGTGAGCTCGGAGACGGAGCCGAGCTTCGTCACCAGGGACTCGGCCGTCCGGCGCTTGACCTCCATGCGCTCCTCCGGCGGGCGACGCAGGTTCTCTCTCTCTTCTGCGAGAGGTGGCGGGCGGTGAGGACGAAAGCGAGAGGACTCCAGCAGGAGATGTGAAGAGGGAAGTAGAAGAGGTGTGAAAGCGGGGGGAGAAGGGGAATCAAGGCAAAGGAAAATACGATGAAGGTCAAAGGGATAACCACCTAATCCTCGGCCTTTCTAGCGTATCGCGGTTGAAGTCGCCATTTCTTCTTTCGTTTTTTTCGAGCGTTTCGTTTGATGTTTCGTCGGTGTTTTATTTTTTTTTTTTTGGGGGGTTTGGGATTGGGTAAGGACAGAAACGTGGGGGAGGGGGCAGGGTGTGGGGTCCAGGGGAGCCGCCGCCGCATTTTTTACTGGTTCCGTGATCGCCGAGGTTTGACTTTTGGCGCACGTGTTGCGTGGTTTTACCGCTCATTTCACGATTCAGCATCATCATCATTTCACACCGCGTTTATAAAGCCGATTAGACCATGCTAAAAGGAATTAAAGATGGAGGACTCGGTAAAAACGTTAGGCCGCGTTTTTGTCTAACGGTCAGGAATTGTCTATGAGTTAGAGCCTAATTCCCTTTTTAAAAAAAATCATCAATTGTAAATTTAATCTCAATTGTATTCCGAACTTTCTTTTCCCTTACGAAAACACCAAACTTTATATTCACTTTCCAAATCTGCCATGGACTCTTTCTTTCATATGAAAATCATTCATTTTAACTTTAGTCTCAAATTTACCTCTACTTTTTTCTTTTTATCTCAAACATAAGTCACCAATTGCCAATCTAACCTCAAATGTTGATTCAACACCAAAAAATCATCAATAGTTGTTTGAAATGATATTTTTAGGCCGATACACATTGACAAAGTGATTTATAAAATTATTTTAGGATGAAAACCATTCTTTAATATGAAAAATTAGAAAAAAGAAAAACTAGGATTTTTTTTTTTATGGAGGCAGATTTGAGATTAGGATTAAAGTTGATGCTTTTTTAAAAATTAAAATAAAAATCAGGATTGAGCTAGAATTAGATTGAAAGTTGGGTTTTTAAATTCAAAATTTTCTTAGGAGTGCTTGCCAAAATACCCATTAGAGAGAACCTCTATAAAAGAAACATCACACCTGATCCCATATGTCCTCTGTGCAATCAATCGCCTCAGGACAGTTGAACAACATGTTCTCTTGATCTACAATTGGACAGCGACCATCTGGGAAGATCCGCGACCAAGTCCGCAGAATTTAGACCATCCCATCACTCGAATTGACAAATGGGTGTCACAACACTTCGACTCAGTCACAAAATTACAGTCAAATGAAATTCTCGGGGCCATTTTATGGTTAATTTGAAAGGAGCGTAACGCCTACATCTTCCAATGACGCCGGCCAAACCCAGGTTTGATTGTTGACCGTGCAATTACTGAAACTACATGCTTCTGGAGGTGGAACTCAGGTCAGAAAAGAAAAGTCGAGCAACAAAATGTCTTACCTTCCATTTGGCAGCCACCGGCGAAAGGCGCCCTCAAGATCAACGTCGACGGGTCGAAGAAGGAGCATTCACTGGACTGTGCAGTAGCTGGAGTGATTCACGACTGTAGGGGAACGATGTTCAAGGGTTCGTGAGATCAGTCCAAACGGAATCGGTGGTGGCATGTGAAACACTAGCTATCATGGGTGATCGGCAACTTTTGGAGGAAGCCATTGACCATGGTGCTTTCCGTGCCGTGGAAGTACTGATGGAAAGTTTGGAGCTCTCCTCTACCGTCTGTGTAGCTATGGCAACCCCCTTTCTCCCCTCTTCAAACCCTAACCACCCACCATAATCTAGTCTTCAATCCCAGAATATTTCTCCATGAATCTCCACTGTTCCATCCATTTTCCATAAACCCAGCTACGATCTCTCCACTATTCAGTCATTTGACCCAGAATACTTTTCAACGAATCTCCACTGTTCCATCCATTTTCCATAAACCCAGCAACGATCTCTCCACTATTCAGTCATTTGACCCAGCATACTCCTCAACGAATCTCCACTGTTCCCTCTATTTCCCATAAACCCAGCATTGATCGCTCAAGTATGAGTGTGTGGAAGTGGGGTTCTGCTTTCCCATCAACCCAGCATTGATCGCTTGAGTATGAGAGTGCGGAAGTGGGTTCTTCTAGAGAAATCTTCGATGGTGAGTCCTACATCTCGCAGACTGCTTGTGGATAAGTGTCCTTCTTGAAGAATCTTCGACTGAGAGCCCTGCATCTCGCATCCCTGGTGAATCTCTCCCCGCTCGAAAGGATAGAGCAAACCCTTGAAGTTGTACCCAACATGGCAGGGAAAGAAGAAGCAGTGGGGCGGCTGGCCAATCTCTGCAATAAATTGGGTAAGTTGATGTATGAGAATGATATGATAGTCCTGGATGAGGAAATTTCAGAAGAAAAAATACAAGAATGCCGGTTCTCCCTTGTGGGGCAATTGTACAAAAAGGCCTGGAGAATTGAGAATGTGGAAGTTAAACCGTTAGAAAATGGGAAAATCAGCTTTACCTTTCGAAATGAAGGGGACAAAAACCGAGTTCTTGAGGAAGGTCCCTGGTCTTTCTCTAATCATTTACTGCTTTTGAGAACTTGGGAGCCGGATACCTCGCCACATTGTTATGAATTTAAAACCTATGCATTTTGGGTTAGAATCTTCGGCCTACCTTTGGAATGGAATTCGGAATGTATGATTAAGAAAATTGCAAGTTCAATGGGGAAAGTGTTAGAGGTAAAAACAGATGTTAGAGGCCCTGCCTTTAAGAGAATTGGGAAAGCAAGAGTGGAGATGGATGTCGAGGCTGAATTAAGGGTGGGACAATTGATGAGTCATGGGGATAAGAAAATTTGGCTGGATTTTAAGTATGAACGATTGCCCTTTTTCTGTTTCTCGTGTGGCAAAATAGGACATTATGCTAACTATTGTTCAGACATACCTTATGAGAAGGAAAAATTCACAATTGAGCTGGGAGGATGTTTTGGAGGCTGGCTGAAAGCAGAAGTGTCTGAGCACAGCCCATTCTGGAAGGTGTTCTACCATGAAGTGTCCTATGCATCAAATGTAGAAGAGGTTGTTCCTGAAACTCCTGAACAACAGAGACAAGCTGAAGTTATGGAAGTTGGTCAGCCTATTACTCCAATTATACATCAGAACTTGCAGCAGGGAGGACCTCATCACAACATCACAAACGAGGCGACTACGCACACCTCAGGGAAAAGAATACTTATGCTTACCGGTCTAGAGAATGTACATAACACAGAATTCCAGCCAGCAACAACCACTGACAGCAATAGAAAGAAAAACCTATCCCAACACAAAACCCACTCATTCAAGAAACAAAGAAAAAGTAGCACGCAGATGACAACTACTCTGGTTCAACGAGTGCTGGATGAGACTCAACTGATGGAAACTCCTATTCAGATAACTGAAGAAGTGGCATCATGGGCTTTGGTGGCTAGCCCTAATAAGCCACCAAATGAAATATGACTATATTAAGTTGGAACTGTCAATGGTTGGGCACACCTTTGACAGTTCGAGAATTGAGAGCCATTACGGCTCAATTTAGGCCCTCGATGGTTTTTCTCATGGAAACAAAAAACAAGACTGATGTAGTGCAGAGAGTTAGAAGAAGACTTCAATTTCAGAACTGTGTAGTAGTTGATCCAGTGGGTACGGCAGGCAGTTTAGCTCTTATGTGGGATGATAAGCTCATAGTGGAGATTGACTCAATGACTGAAAGTTATATCAACTTGAAATGTGAAGAGGGGGTCATGGGGGAAAAAAATGAGAATCACCTTTGTTCACGCGCCCTATACATACTCCAAGAGGTTACAACTTTGGGACAGATTGCGACATATAAGCTACACTAACAAGCTGCCATGGGTGTGCATGGGAGACTTTAATGAAGTTCGTTTTTATTGGGAAAAAGTGGGGAAGAGGTTGGCTGAAAATTATAGAATGACTGCGTTTCGGGATTGCTTAGATGCATGCTCTCTAATGGACATTAATTGTAAGGGATGTGCCTTTACTTGGGCTAATAACAGGGAAGGGGAAGAATATGTGAAAGAGTGACTAGATCGGGTAGTGAGTACCATTGAATGGAGGCTGATGTACCCTGAAGCTGAAGCTTGTGCTCTTCCAGCAGTAGGCTCAGACCACAGCCCTATTATCCTGTCTCCTCAATCACCTCAACCTAGAAGAAACAGAATATTCAGGTTTGAGGCTTTTTGGCTTAATAATGCTGAATGCAAGGAAGTGGTGCTAAAGTCATGGGAATGTACAAATCAGCACCAGACAAAATTAGAAGGTAAACTTCAGGAGGTACAAAAAGCACTAACTAAGTGGAGCAAACAGAAATTCGTGAATGCCAAGAAGAAAATCAGCCAATTAAAACAGGAACTAGAAGGCCTAACGAATCATGTTTCTGATGTTTTCAACAAATCACTCTTCAAACAGTTACAAAGTGAAATAGACGAGCTTGGAAGGCAAGAGGAGATGTATTGGGGGTTAAGATCGAGAATTAATTGGCTGAAATGGGGAGACCAGAATACCAAATACTTTCATGCAACAACCATACAAAGAAGACAGAGAAACATAATTTCTATGTTACAAACCACATAAAATACATGGCTGGTTGAGCAAAATCAGTTGAGAGAACATACTTTGTGCAATTCTTCAGGGAGTTATATCAGTCCAACGGACCCCAGAATTTTGCGCCAGTGATCGACCAAATACCTGCGAGAGTAACCGAAGCCATGAACAGACAATTACTTGCTGTAGTTACTATGGATGAGGTCACAGAAGCTGCATTTCAGTTGGGAGCCACAAAAGCCCCCGGCCCATATGGTTTTAATGGTTTATTTTATCATAATCACTGGGAAGAAATTAAATGGGACATATTCAAGGAGGTGGAGGACTTTTTGGCCACTACATCTCTATCACCAACACTAAACAAAACAAATATCTCCCTTATTCCGAAAGTCCCGCACCCGGAGAGATTGGACCAATATCGTCCAATTAGTTTATGCAATTTTGGATATAAAATTATCTCCAAAGTGTTGACAAATCGACTCAAACCCCTTCTAACAGAAATTATAGCACCAGAACAGAGTGCCTTTATGGGTGGGAGGCAAATTCAAGATAATATCTTCATTGTCCAGGAAGTATTGCATCAACTCAGAATCAGAAATAGAAAGAAGAAGTTTCAAACAGTCCTGAAATTAGACATGAAGAAGGCATATGATCGCGTGGAGTGGGTCTTTTTGGAGGCGTGCCTTCTAAAAACTGGCTTTGATGAGAAATGGGTGAAATTGGTGATGCAATGTGTTACTACGGTCACATTTAGTGTCAAA
This sequence comes from Eucalyptus virginea, assembly GCA_014182375.1. NCBI lineage: Eukaryota > Viridiplantae > Streptophyta > Magnoliopsida > Myrtales > Myrtaceae > Eucalyptus > Eucalyptus virginea. The sequence continues at coordinate 55,749,853 of CM024520.1, forward strand.
TTTAATGGCGAACCACTACCATATTTTCAACCTTCAAGAGGACTCAGGCAAGGGGATCCCTTACCTCCATATCTTTTCATTATTGTGGCAAATGTTTTATCCTCCTTGATGAAGCAAGCTGAAAAGAATGGTACTATTAAAGGAATAAAGCTAAATCGAAATTGTCCTACACTTTCTCACTTAATGTTTGCTGATGATTCAATCTTCTTTATGCATGGTACCATACTAGAATGTCAAAACCTAGCTATGATTCTAAACCAGTATTGTCTAGCTGCTGGACAAGAGATTAATTTGAACAAATCGGGTATATTTTTCAGCAAGGGCTGTCCTCAATCATTGAAAGATAATATGGCCAGAGAATTGAGGGTTCCTAGTATTGATAAAACTGGTAAATATCTGGGAATTCCCTCGGACTGGGGAGTGTCGAAAAAACAAATGTTTGCATGGATCCTCGGGAAAATTAGTAAAAAAATTAGAAAGCTGGAAGGAGAAGTTGCTATCTAAAGCGGGGAAAGAAGTTTTGCTAAAAACAGCAATTCAAGCACTTCCTCAATATGCTATGTCAGTATTTAAAATCCCAGTATCAATTTGTAAGGCCATTGAACAGAAAATTGCTTCTTTTTGGTGGAAAACTAATGAAAAGAAAGAAGGTATTCATTGGACGAGATGGGATATATTGAAAATCAAGAAAGATCGAGGTGGTATGGGTTTCAGAGATCTTCTCTCTTTTAATAGAGCAATGTTAGGAAAGCAGGCATGGCGATTGGCACAACAACCATCTTCTCTTTGGGGCAGTCTATTCAAGGGGTTATACTATCCCTACACGAATTTTTGGCATGCAGCAAGGGGAATTAGACCTTCATGGGGATGGAGAAGCCTGGTCCTAGGGAGGGATTCTATAGCTCCCAAAATCATGTGGAAAGTGGGAGATGGAACAAAGATTAAGATCAGGGAGGAAAATGGCTGCATAGAGGTGTTATTGAGGGTCCAGTGCATGTTAATGAACCTTCTCTAGTGTCTGAAATTATAGACAAAGAGCAAGGGAGATGGGATGAACTAAAAATAGCAGCACATTTGATGAAAAATTAGCTGAAGAAATTCTGACTATCCCCATCAAGCCACAAACAGAAACAGATCAAATTGTATGGACTGGCACACAGGCAGGTAAATATACAGTGAAGAGTGCATACAACTACATCAAGGAGGCTAAAGCACAGGTTCAGGAGAATCAGCCAACAACTTCTTTCCAACCTCCCCCCTTACTCTGGAAAGACATATGGAATTTGCACATCCCGCCCAAGATAAAAATATTTACGTGGAATTTATGTAACAATGCTCTCCCAACAAAAGATAACCTGTTTGGAAGGAAAATATTACCTGATCCTATCTGCCCATTATGTAATCTTGAGAGGGAAATGGTTGAACATCTATTCTTGCTGTGTCCATGGACAAAACAGATTTGGCACAAAGAGCTGCACATTAAAATTTCACGTCAGGGTTTGACGAGGATAGAAGAATGGTTTTGTCAACTCAAAAAGAAGACAATGAACCCTCCAAACCTGAATATGGTGGCTGTAACATTGTGGAATATGTGGAAGGCCGAAATCGAGCGATCTTTCGGGGTAGAAAACCAGAAGTGTCGGCTATTATCGACTCAGCACAAGCGCTCCTCAAAAGTTATCAAAGGTGGAATCAAAGGAAAGGTGGATCTCGAGCTAGAGGTGTAGCCGAATTTGCAAATGGAGGACCAAGCACAACGACAAAAGAGAATAATGCAAAGATGAGACAGGAGAAGACTCAAATGCAGGAACAACGAGTAAATGCTGAACTGCGAATCAGGGTACATGAGTTGAGAGATAACATGAGACCAAGCTTGGGTGGAGAGATGAGTTCATGTAGGAGAGAGGTGTTGAGCACAGGAGGGGAAGACAGTAGAACATGGGGACAAGAGAAGCAACCGTGGCCAAGCGCCTCTAACGCGCAATTGAGTAGTGTAGCCGAGTGTGAAACAGAGGAAGTAAGCACCAGTAGGCAGAATGGCGAGCTGCGAGGAGCTGAAGAGCACGATCGATTCCTTCACAGATCTGGGACTCGGCGAGCAGCATGCTGGAGGACCCACAAAGAGGGTGGATCTTAAACTCGAGAAACAGAACTCTCCCAACTCAGCAACGAATTTTGTCGAATAATCAGTAAAGCAGAGAGTGAGGTAGATAAAGGACTGACCAATGGGAGAAACGGAGGCCAGCAACCCCGAACCAGATCAGAGAACGCCGAGAGGAACAGCAGATCCGAAAGGAACGCAAGTGCGATGAATAGAGAGCGGCACACTAGGCTAAGTGATGAGCCGCAACGCAACCATCGAGCGCCGGAATTGGAGGGATGCGCTGGTGCAGGGGGCAGAGTACACGCTGCTCACCAGAAAACCCTTCAAATTGACAGATCTGCAACTCGCCCAACAAAACCCTCTCAGACATGGATTCCACCGCCAGAAGGAGCTTTGAAGATCAACATAGACGGAGCTTTCTTACCTGGTTCGCTAGAGAGTTCTGTAGCCTGCATCTGCCGTAATTCGGAGGGGAGGATGGTGGGCGGAGAGGCAAAGACGATCAGAGCCTCCTCCCCTTTGATGGCCGAAACCCTAGCACTTTGGGAAGCCCTCACTTTTTACTATCCTAAAAGACACGAAGTACTTCACTTTGAGTCTGATAGTTCACAACTTGTTTAAGCCATGACCAGTTCAGAGCAGTTCAGTTGGGAAGTTCAACCTATTATCAGCAAATGCAAGGAAAAAATGCAGGCATTTTCACATGTTCAGATAGCCCATTGCTCTAGAGAGGCCAATTGTGCTGCAGATTGGATAGCTAAAGTCCATAGGAACAACTACTTATTTCTGAATTGGGTTTTATCACCTCCACAAACTTTATGGGACATTTTGTGTAATGACGCTCCTTTAATGGGCGCTTCATCTTATATTACGTAATGAAATGCGTTAAATTCAGACCAAAAAAAAAAAAAAAGTACTGATGGAAAGTGATAACAGAGAGTTAATCAACCGTTTGCTGAGCGAAGATAACAGCTCATGGAATATCAAGGCTTGGGCTGAGGAATGCAAGGCACTGCTGGGCCGGCTTCGTTTTGTTCGGCTACAATATTGTCCAAGAGAAGCAAATTGTCTTGCGGTGGCGAAGGCTAAAAGGAAAAATGAACTTCCTTCCAATCGGTTGCTTTACCCCCTGCAATCTATGTTAGATATTTTATGTTTAGATGTAAACAAACTTGGTTTTAATTAATGAAATTTCTCAGTTTTCGACCAAAAAAAAGGGGGGACTAGGCCGATTGATTTTTCGACCTTTTATGATGCGTGAATGAACGAGTGACTGATCAAACAGCAATTGGATAATGATCAAGTGATTGCTTTGAAACGGGATGCGTCGTATCAACCATGCGGCATCAGTTATTGAAACAGGGACGAATGGTGGGAGGCCCTTCTTTGTTTCGAAAGAGAAACGTCACAATTGACAAAGGGTGGCTTCGGATGGGCCTGGTCCGTGCTCATTGCCAATGGGCCGAATTGGGGGATTTTACTACCACTGGATCCGATATGATAAAAAGCCAGAATTAACCGGTCCGGTCCGATTTCCAGATTTGGATAAGGATGAATGCTCACCCGAATTGCACTGATGGATACTGTACTTTTGGTGCTCTAACTTGGCAGACCCAAATATCAGTATAAACTCAAAAACCAATTCGAAAACGAAGAAGGGGAGAAGGGAACGTACTAATCTCTCCCAATTTTCATGGAGATTACTCTTTACCGAAAAAACATGAGACCCAATCCATCAACGAGCGAAGTTGATTGAGCAGGGCGTGTCGCAGATCCGATCCGAAACAATTGTGCGAACCGAGAAATGCCCCAACTGCGCCATTGTTTCCAAATCAGCACATGACCCGGAGCGGTACAGAAAGATGAATTGGAAGCAGTCCTCGGGATGAAATTGAAACCAAAATGTTCCGATTCGAAACCCCTTCTCCGAAAACAAATAATCAATGAAACCCTAGCAAATTGGTGACCCATCCAAAAGACGCGCCCTTACACAAGACGATATCATTATGCCCCGACACTTAGAGGTACATATCGCCTGCGCGACCTTCGGAACAAAATCTAATCAGGTACAGAGCTCGCGGGCCACTCCGAGCCTCGAGTTCGGCACGTCATAGAGCACCCTGTGGTTCTGCTGCTGCATGTTGGCGATCACGTTGAGCACAGAGTTGAGGTCGCCAGGCGATGCGGCCATGGCCAAGCACGTGATGCTGCTGGCAGTGCTGTGGATGAGCAGGTTTTCCGGGGGGAATGTTATGTTCATGCCTGAGAACATGAAGGTCATGGCCGGTGCGACAATGGGCGCGGAGTAGCAGGTGTCGAAGCCTCCGAGGGAGGTCACGGTCAATTTCCGGCCGACTCGTCTGCGGAACTCATTCCTCACGGCAATGTAGGCCGGCTGCACTAGCCGAGTGAAGACAGTACCTTCATTGAAAAGAGCGTTAGGCAAATGAAATAAGAGCAGAGAACAAAATATAGTTTAGTGCACAAGCACAGCGCAACCTAAATGATTCGTGAATCTTTTATCAATCTTTCTTAAGGGTAGCTCATCATCTCGTGTCTAATGTAGATCTAATTAAACGCTAACTCCTAAATTATTTTGTACATGGAAAGCTGGTCGATTTACAATGGCCAAGCCAGGGCAAAAGAACCGAACATGGATGGACCACCACTAGGTTACTTGGAAAAAAAGACTTAAATTCTTTTGACTTTATGTCCAATTTTTCGTGTCCTCTTCGCTTGTCTCCAGGAGAAGACAAATGCCCAATTGGAAACATTCGATCAGTAACATCTCAAGAATCCAACAAAAATGAACAACCTAAGGAATCCGAAATGCGGGACAATGTACATACCGGAGTCGAATATGGTCCCCGACCCGGTGGTGGGGTTGAAAGCGAAGGCGCTGGGCGGAATGTCCACGGTCCTCCGGCCGACCCGGATCGCGATCAGGTTGACGTAGTAGAGGGAGGACCGCCTCGGGTTCTTGAGCAGAGGGGTGAACTTGATGCGCTGGGGCTGGCCGACCGGGCCGAGCCGCAGCGACCCGGAGAAGTTGAGGGACTTGAAGCTGGGCAAGCAGTAGGAGAAGGTGGACTTGTAGAGGTTCTGGGTCTGCGACAGCAGCGACAGCGGGCCTCGGCCAAGGCCCAGTAGGCCCTGCGGCGGCACCGAGCTGCCCGTGGCCTTCTGGATGCACCCGAAGGTGTAGCTCGGGATCGGGTCGGAGGCGAGGGTCAAGGTGTCCTGCGAGAGGTTCGCGGCGATGCTGGAGCTACCGTACGTCATGTTGAAAAGGCACGCGCCGCCGCCGCAGGTGGGCTTCGACACCTGTACGCATGTATTCACGTGAGTACGGTTTTGGTGAGATGACGAGCGAGCGAAACACACTTCCGACTACAAATTCTACTGTCCGAAGTGACTGCAGCGCAATTATACGAAGTGCCACCCGCATTGATGTGGATTACGGACAAAGAAAATCCTAAAAGAAGAGAGTCTAGATTGTCGCGCCAATCACGGGATGTCACTCTGCTATGCCTAGTCCTAGTCCAAAGACACTGGTCTCGTCAGTCTGCTGAATGAGCAGCGAGTTTAACGTCTTTTCCCTAAACTGCAAATCCACTTAGTTTTCCATTAATAATCTCGTCTAAGAATGACTGTCCAAGTGACGTTTTTCTGATTTTGTCCGGCTTAGGATACGAATCCTATTACGACGGAGGAGACACTACTCTCCCCGGAATTCATAGCGAGCTTGTCCTAACCCTTGTGGGGACGTAATAAATTCTTCCCCCGCACGCTAAGGAAGACATTTAAGGGAGCGTGTCCTGATAAGAAACAAGGGACCGAGACTTCATGTCCTGGACGTGTGCATGCCAATAGTAGCCACAAGACATGATCGAAATGGGAGGTAATGTACCTGAGAGCACTGGGGAGACTTGCAAGGGAGGTTCTTGTAGGTGGTGGACTTGGCGGAAGCGAACGGGGCGGACGACGGGCAACCGACGCAGCCGGAGCAGGGGACCCAGGCGGCGTCACTGCTGGTGTCCATGGCCATGAGCAAGGTCTGAGGGGGAGTCCCGATCTTGGCCCTTAAGATGTAAGTGGGGCTCTGGATGATCTGCCTCCCCGACGCCACCGGCACCACCGACTTGCCTGCCACGAGGCTCGACAGGAACTGGAGCCTGGCCTGGTCCTCCTGCTGCATCTGGAGGACGGACTCTTCCCAGGAGAGGGACGGAGTGGGGGGCCTGAACGGAGAGCATGGGCTGTATACGTGCAGCACCTCCAGGGTCGACCCCTGGTCTTGGACGCTGCATTTTGGGTTTTGGGCATTTGAGGAGGTAGGGAGCAGGAGGAGGAGGAAGGAGAGGAGGATGGAGAGAGGAAGTTGCAGGGTTTCCATGGCTGCTTTTAGGTTTTGGGGTTTAGAGTGGGAGGAGAGTGTGCTTTCGGGTTGATATTTATACATAGAAATACCTGTGAGATGACATGGCGAGCACGGCATGTATGTGAATGTGAGTTATGTATCGAGCATATTTAAGTTGTCATTTTGAATTTTGTACCGATTATGGAGGGTACTTTATCTTTATTTTCTTCTTCTTTTTGGATCCGTCCTCTCTCGCGTGCAGTCCCTTGTCATTCTCACGGTCTAGGGAAATGGAACTGGCGATTCTTTTGTATTTGTTTAGGTGGAGCAGTTTTGTCACTGTGTAATGTGCGTATGAGGGTGGTGGAACATGATATGTCTCCACTTCCTCGGGCTTCATCACTCATGATGAGAATGAGATTTATCCTTTTCCTTTTTTGGCTGAATTATTAGCTGATGCACTGTTTAATTGATTTAATATTGTCTCAGCGGTGACACCACAACATGTAACCCAAAAAAATTTCATCTGCTGCTGAAGACGTGAAATGTAGAACAGGCAATTTGCAGCAGTAGTATGAAGCATCCTGTATACAGCCAAGCCTCGATATAGCATAGAGTCGATCCCAGATGAAACTCTAGGACGAGAGAGACGAGTGAACCGTTGTTCTTCTTAAAAGCGTACAAAGTAAAATTGGCATCATGTTTCCTAGTTCTAATCATGTGGGGAGAGAAACCAGGTGTAGATTCCTTCCTTTTCCTCATCGTACACAGTAAATATGCTTATACAGGGACCAAAAGATTATATCCTCTGATACGATTTAAACATCGAATGGAAGTACATGTATGGGAATCTCACATGGTCACACTCCAATACTAAATATCTTTCATCTGACCTGTCACGTGGTATAGAACACATGGGAATGTACTTCTGTCGGCAATGCTAAAAAAAATTCGCATTATACAACCAAGGTCCATATGTGCAGTAACCCTGCAAGTCTTTCCAATGATTAGATTCCAACGAAGATTAATTAATCAAGACACAAATCTTTCATCTTTTTCAATAACATGCCTTTTCCCATTAAACAATCTTTTTTGCGGGACGAGAAGCTGCCAATCATGCAGGAAGCATCTCTATGCGAGCCAGTGAAGATAAAAAGAGAGGCCACTAAACGAGCAACGCGCACACGTTATTAGTGTCTGCTTTCATATGTTTGCTGCTGTGCTTTGATTCTTCAGGCCTGAGTGAGATCTCGATCTCATTTCATTGATTAATTACAACAGCCGAATGGGAGGGAAAAGCAGATTCACTTTTCAGCATATATTGCTGTTCACACTGAATGGATTACGACAAAAAAACAATTTTTAAGCTTCATGCTCAGTGGTGAACTGTGAAATACAGCGAGGAGGTGGTGGGTTATCTTGTCTCGTAGCCATGCGCATTATGTCCAGGACCGGGCTCTCACGTGATCGCACCGTGTGTTGACCGGCAGAGTGACCTTTTCCCATCGTTCCTATATATGGCTACAGGCCTACAAGCCAGAGATGCCTTAACAACAAGAAACGAGGGTGAAAATTTCCGTGTAGACTCAAATCAAAGGATGACCTGACCAAGGGCATCCAATGTAATGACAAGATTCAAATCCAAATGTACATCGAGACTTTCTGTTTGAGTCATTCGGCTTGCAACGAGCGTCATCAATTTTCGGTAGCCTGCTCGATGTCAGAAATCATATGCATTGAACCACCCAAAAAAGATCATTGAAGGGTTTGCATTTGGAGCTGCGTCTCAAACTTGATGTAATGTAACCCGTCGGGTACCATATAGAGAATCAAGTTATATTGGCGTCATCGTGTTACGTGTTTGCATGGTTGAACATACAGTTCATCCAATGTTGGGTTCCAATACATAACACACTAGACCACCATATCGATCACCGTCACCTCCAAGACGGATACAATCGAGATGCTACCAATACACATGACTCAAGTAACCGTATGATACTCGATGGCACTTCTGTCATATGTATTGAGGAACTCGAAACTAATCTTCCTCTAAATTCATTATAACTCTTCGAGGTAATGACTAGAATAAGCTAAGGTTGGTCCAATGAAGAACGAGGGAGGCGAAGGGAATATATGGGTGGGTACGGGTATATATATAAAAAACAAAGGAAAAGGCTGCACATGAGGGAGTTATGCAGCGTCCAGGCTTTTGAAGCTGAGGGTTTTGTCGAGTTGTTCTTCTGAATTGATTCTCACCAACAGGAGCTTCGCTTCAGATGCGTTCTCTGCAGTGGAATGGCGTCACGGGCGATGATCTTGCACTTCTTGCTTGCTTTTTTTCTCTTTGGCCGACACACCACGTCTGGACACACCGCTCCTTCTCATTACTTTTGGTCATCATCATCCTCATATCCATGTTGACCCCATAGGGTGTCATATCTCAGCATCTCCATTTCCTCCTTTTTTCCAGCGAGAGAGCTTTGTATGTCTTGCTCAGTAACTTGATAGACTAGGCTTTAGAGGGGATTTGCTGTTGTAACAATTCATTGAGCGATCCCCCCCGCGCGATAGCATATACTTCGCGGGTCCTTGATCACTTGCTGTTTGATTAAATTTCATTGATTAATCAAGGGCATTTGATTAGGACGTCTATAATGTAAAAGCTCAAGACATAGGATGGAGGCCACTCATCATTGTGAATTTGGGCGAGAGCGGCATATTCTTTGGAACCAAAGGAAGGGGACGGCCACCCATGACTTTAGTGCCGTTTTCCCAAGTGGTCGGACCCAACAAGGATTTCCTACCACTCTGTGACGCAATTTACTTATATTTTTAGACGCAAACTGGCGCCCCTCGAAGCACCCATCAGTTCGTCGGTGCTCCATTTTAGCGTTACGAGAAGGCTCGACTGGCCAGTTTTACATAAAGAGGCGTCGGTAGCGGGTCATGCCAACCCGTGACCTTTGGGGGAGAGAGAGATAGGGACGTCCATGATGGGTCGGCATCTTCTAGGTGAGGGACACCATAGGATCACGGGTTAGTACGAAAAGACCGAGCCTTTACAACATGGGCTCTTTCATCATGAAAAAAGGGGCACGCTCCGCAACTTTTACCCTATCTTTTCGTCGCTTGTTTTTTCCTTCCAACGGCTGTGTGGCCTTTCCTGTAGGGCGGTGTCCTAAAGGGAACTTCCTAGATCTCATCAAGTACGCAGCAGGATATGCCATACGTTTTTCCGTGTTATATTAGTCTATGACTCACTGAATATTGGAGCTTTCGAGGCAAGTGCACGTCGAAGAAACTCCTTCAGCAAGTGGATGACCCATGAATGACCCCAAGTTTTATGACTGGTCAGTGTGTCCGAGGTCAATATCCAAGACAACAGCCATCCATTCTACCTTTCGATTCTGACCAGAAAAAAAAAGATGTGATCACTCTTGAACTGAAAGGCCCGGCTACCATGTGAATTATTGAGATTATAGGGAAGGCATTACCTCATCACGAGGGACAACACTTAAATAGAACTTTCTGGACCACCAGTAGATAGTCCAACCTACTTAACTCCATCCAATTCATTTCGTAAATCTAAAGTACCTAAGATTGATTGGCTTCATGAGTTATCCTACTTTAATGAAGCCGAAAAGATCTCCCCAACCACTCTTCCTCTTGTGAATCCTCATGCTACTTTTGCCAAACATATATCCTTTTTTCTTCTATTCACTCCATTAGACAATTAATTCTTCATACGCCAAAAGAGGTGAAGGAATATATATTCTCTGCCTGGTTCGATCTGTTGGAGTTATCCCATATCAATTGTAAAAGGAGCTAATGATTAGTTTATAAATGTGAGAGAAATTGTCATTCTTTTAGCTAACTTTTGAGGTGAAAGAAACAAAAGACCATTTAATACTCAAGTCAAAATCAGGTTATTAATAAGTCTGGACACAATATTTACAGAAGATACGAGTTGTTGTTACCCTAACTCAAGACTTGATGTGTAAAGGCAAGATTGTTGGAATTATCTCAATTTTTTTTTTTTTTTGGTAAAGGTAAAGAATAATATAGCTTTGGACAAAATACAAAAGACGGCGCCAAAGGCTTACACTCTAAGGAACACCGAAGAGTGGAAGGGAGCCGTGACAAAAGCCAAAGGCAAGCAAACCAAAAGGAGAAGAACCACAGTTACAACACAAAAACAACTACAACCACCAAACCTCCGCCAAACATTCGAAAAACGAAGAAACGGAGAGATGATGAAGCTTGTAGCAGAACGAGAGAAGAAGCGGGGAGACTAAAGCCCGAGACGATCCGTAAAGATGGAGGGATCAAGATCCCAGCTTCTTTAGAGACGCCTATTTCTCGGAGTGTCCGGAACACTTGTGAACGTTGGAATTATCTCAATTTGTTACTGTTCATCTCCTGAATTCTTTCGACATAGATTCAGCAAAGATGCACTCATCTACATCCTTTTTTTGCTTTATGATTCCATGGTCGAAAAGGTCATCTTGTTGTTGTTCGTACGGCTCTTCTAGATACAAGATTTCTTTACTATCAACATGCTTGTAGTGGGAAAATCGATAATACCTTAAATGTTGGAACGGTGTTTGTCACCCTATTTCTAAATTTCAATATAGAGCTTTATGACACTCACCTTTTAACTGCCTTGAAAGTTCGACTTCGAATTGCTGGAGCGCCCAAGTAACAAATTCTGTTATTGATCCTTACACTATCAGATGGTGTATAGAGTTCAAAATCATGCAATAGATCTCTCTCCCGACATCAGAAGAAGCTCTGATGGTCTTTGTGGATAATAACCATACAATATCTTATGTCCATGTTCCTAGACAAATTTCCAAAGATGAGTTGGTTAAACTTCTCTTAGAAACTTGTGTAACCAACTATGAAGAACTTCTCAGGATGTTTTTTCAATTCAATTTACTGAGCCAAAAATCATCAAAAAGAGGGATGATAGTATAGTTATTAATCTTGATCGCACGAAACAGAAGAGTCATAAGCATCCAGCTCTATTTTCTCCACTCTTCTTTTGGTTCAACTTGCCTAGGACCTCCAAAAAGATGAAGAAAATGGTTTTTAACATAAATGCCGGAGCCCCCAAGTAGCAGATTCTGTTATTGCTACCTTACACCATCAAATGGTGTATAGAGTTCATAATCATGCCATAGATCTTTCTCTTCTAGTATCAAAAGATGCTCAAATGATCTCCGTGGATAATAAACATACAATACTGTTCCTAGACAAATTTTCAAAGATGAGTTGGTTAAACTTCTCCTAGTAATCTATGTAACCAACTATGAAAAACTTCACAAGGATGTTCGTCCAATCCAGTTTACTAAGCCAAAATTCATTAAAAAGACGGTTGGTAGTGTGGTTATAAAATTTGACCACATGGAACAGAAGACGGAAGCATCTAACTCTATTTTCTCTGCTCTTCTTTTGGTCCAACCTACCCAGGACCACCAAGAAGATGAAGAAAATGGTTTCCAGCATAAATGTCGCACTGGCCCTTCGGCCCATTCTTTTGATACAAGTGGTAATCCTATTTAATACTTCAAAGACCCGATTATAGGACATTGGGATGTGGACTACTAGTGTGAATTTTGTACAACCCCTCTAGAAGAAGAAGATGATTTCCCTTCGGCAAAAAAGAAAAAGAAAAAGGTCCGAGATCCTTTCTATCAAAGAAACCTAGATGGATATTCATTAAATAGTAGAGAAATTGGTTTATGATATCTCACACAATGTCTAATCCAACTTCAATATTATCTCTAGGCTCTTCACCACCACCTTTTGACCACAAGCATAACGAACCATCAAAACGCAGGCTCATAGGAAGTTAATGCAGAAGGATGCCTAAATTAAAGGGGAGCAGACCTAGCATTGAGCTCACGTATGACAGAGAAATTGTTAGGATGCACGTGTGAGTGGGTTGTACTAAATAAATTTCACATCTAAGAATTAAGGTGCTATCCTAGTTAACTCATAATCCATTGACTTAAACTATTAAATGAAGATAGATCCAACTGAATATATTGACAAGCTTGTATTTGAGTTCTCTCTTGACGATCTCTCTAAAAGAAATTATTAGAATTTTACTGTATGCTTCCAACAAGGTGGATCAAGCATGACGCATTTAATAATCATTTCAGACTTTTGTTGGACAATTGTGATTAGTATTCCCGATTTCTCATATATGCCAACACGAAATCAAGGACTTATTTTGGTACACCCAGCTTTTCTTTTCTTCATTTAAGAAAATAAAGTACATATATCTACTTTTAAAACTGCCAAGTACGTACCCGAGCTATGCCTTAGGCTATTTTGCACCCTTCACATAATTATCCTTCCGTCACTACTCATGGAAATGCCATTTTCTTTCCGAATATGCTCATTCCAGAATCCTAAATTCTCAACTTGCCCAAAATGCACAAAGCCAACAAAATAACGAGCCATCCTTTGTCAAAGAAACCCACGCATCTTCACCCCTGCAGGCGGAAACCCTAGCCCTGTTTCACGGTTTGCTGTTTCTGAAACACAGAGAAGTGCTTCACGTGGGAGAAGTACAAGACCGACAACAGTCTGTAGTTTGCGAAAGTGACTGTCTTCAACCAGTGGAACTCCTTTTGGGCCGGGCTGAGGAGTTATGGGCTGTGAAGGATCTCATCCGGGAACGCAAACAGGTGTTGGCCCACATCATCCATGTTAACGTTGTCCATTGCTCGCGCGAAGCAAATCGAGCCGCAGACTGGATCACAAAAGCATTCCGCCTAAAAATCCTTCCCCCAACATGGAAGTTCGAACCCCCTCAATCCCTTTGGAACATTTTGTGCTCCGATTCCGAAATGTCGTTTTCCTGTAATCATCGTTTTAATGAATGAATGAACGCACTATTTTCGACCAAAAAAAAAACCAAAATAAAAACAAATAACAAAATAACAAGCCATCCAAACCCCTAGCAAGAAGCTAAAATGAATTCACAAGGAGGACAATTTGATTTTTTCATTGTGAAATTTTGCCTAAAGATATGTGAATGACATTTGCGAAAATAGAGGTATGGAAGTAGTCATGAGTAAAAAAGATGAGGCATGTTGTTAGTATTTTCCCTTCTTTTAAAGGGATCGCCAGCCATATATACGTAGGAAGAACAAGAAAATATTGTTGTTTACTGTTATTCGCCGAGCTCAAGAACTATGCAAATTTTCCATATTCTCCTCTCCAACAATTTTTTAAGTCGCGATCCGGTTCCATTTTGCCTTGATAAAGAGAAAATCCTTAAGTGATCATCGGACTGCCATATCTTAAAGCATATGCCAGGAAGAATCTTAGGGTTTGTTCGTTTTGCGGAAAATGGGCCATTTCCGGAAAATATTTTTTTAGAAGTCATTTTTTAGAAAAATGACTATTTTCTGGTATTCAGCTAAAATCTAAAAATATTTCGGAAAATATTTTTTGGTGTTTGGTAAGGAAAATATTTTCTAAGACTATACCACTTAGCCATGCATCACTTACCGACCTATAAATTCATCAAATATAAACTTGCCTTTAAATCCAGACAAACTTACTCCATATCTTTGTTCCCTCATTGTCGTCAAACGCTTATCTACTCTAAAAAATGTTCGTGTGAATTTTAAAAAAAAGCAAAAGAGAAAATAAGCAAAGCATGTACAGCCCTCTTGAGAATCTTCCAGTTGAATGGCTTGTTCTCCCCTGTGTCTTTTGTGTTCTAATAAATAAAAGAAAAAAGAAATAAAACATATAGAACCCTTTGTTTGAGCAATGTACAACTGCATGGTATAATAAATAAAGAAAATGATCAGCAAGAGTGCAGTGCGAGCTTGAGATCGATGAGCTCAAGGTTCGCCTGGCAAAGGCTGACGACAACTAGCCAAGAAATAAGAAGATGGGAAACAAAGAAAAGAAAAAAAAAATGAAATTAAAAATAATTCGAATTAAAAAAAAAGAAAAAATAATTAAAAAATAATTCAAACAAAAAAAAAAAAAGAAAAGAAGAAAGAAAGGGGAGGAGGAAGTGAGGATTTGTAGAGGTGTGAGATAAGAGAAATCAGTAAGGAAAATGTTTTCCACTTTTCAAAAATGGAAAACATTTTCCATTAATTTGGAAGATTTTTTTTCTTTCATGAAAAACATTTTTTTCAAGAAATTTATTTTCCGTGAAACGAACTCCGAAAAATTCGGAAAACATTTTCTCGTAAATTATTTTTCGCGAAACGAACGGAACCTTAGTTTATTGAGGTTTTCCTATATTGATGCAGAGTTGTATCAAAGACAGGCAAATTATATTTGTAAGACGCATTCAGAAGCCAGTATACCGAAACAAAGATAGTCTCAAGGAGTTGGCTGTTTCCAAAAAGCAAATGTCGCCTATACTAAGAAGATTTACAAAATTTGGTCACCTAAATGGTGTGATCGGCTTGTATTGAGTATATAAACATAGTGCATACAGAATGGACAAACTCTGCTCTGCACTCTGCAATTCTTTTTGGGGAAGGCGGGGTTAGTCAACCCTCACTTCGTGTAGAATCCTTTCCAGACGCTGCAATTTGAATCAAAATTTAAAGGTGTTTCCAAAAGGAGTCTTGAGGACTTACGACGCTCGAATCTGTGCACATAACTCAGTCCTTAAGATGTATCCCAATTTGGAATATTAGCTGTAGCTTCGTTCACCATCTTGACAAGAGTGACCTGCAAAACCAGCAATGAAGAGCATCTTAATGAAAGAAGTAATAACCGATGTTTCGAATTGCAACAAATTTTACCTCATGATTGGCAAAACTACCAATGCATAATCTATCAGCCCTTGGCAATTAAACTGTTTCCTTAAAAGGTTTTCTTCAAAACCTTACTAATAAGCTCTTCTTCAAAGCCCCCATATGCAAAATTCATTACTAATGCCACCTGGCACATGTTCTTAAAGAACCACGACACACAATTATTACTTACCAAAAGTTCTGTTAATATCACAGGAGGAGGAGGATCATACCACTTTACGATGGCCAGGGTCGTAGCGATGGCCTAAGATTCTAAGAATAATGCAGTAGTACTGTGCACATCAGTTTTTCTTGGCTAGTAAATTTTGTCTAGAGCTCTCAAATTCCTTGAGAACAATACACGATCTCATCAGCTCAAGGTAAACATGCCTCTGTGGAAATGGGAGTTAAAGAACATTTGACATGACCTATAACATCAAATTGTGGACACAGACATTGCAAGCAACCAGGCATACAAGGGCAACGTGTGACATGAGGCATAATCATTTGAGGTGTGATGCAAAGAAATGTCTTCTACAAAACAAATTATGACATTATCCAGGATTCTAAGGATTATCTTTAGGACATACCACACTTTCAGGAACTCCAGGTGGAGGCAGAGAGAGGTTTCTTGGTGGTGGTCCTCGAAGATGTGATCTCTTATCAAATCGCCATTCACCTATCTTCCCATATGTTAACTCACCCTAGAAGCCTTGAAATGTCAGAGATATATAGTTGTTTTCATTTTTCAGTTCAGTCAAATTGACAATGTGCGCATTCCAGTATCGTAAACCAGAGATAGTTAACAAAGAAGTGACAGCATCACCTAAGAACATGTGTTGTAAACTATAATAGGAGCAGCATATACTTATTACCTACTGAAGTAGATAGAAAAGGCAGTACCTTTAAGTTGTAGTCACATCCATAAGTGTAATGGATGATGAACCTCTTTCCAGTTTCCAGATCCCATGGAGGCTGAAAACAAAGAAAGAAGAGCTTTACACAAGAAAATTCGTAGGGTGCAGCATATAGTCAATATGGGAACCACAGAGAAAGAGATCAGCAGGCAAGCATAAGAGTAGAGCAGCAGCACAGACCTGCAACATAAAGTCTTTACGTAGAATGTGCTGCACGCCATGCAAAGCAGATGCCACTGCATAAGCATACCTTAGCTCAAAGCAAAAAGCCGAATCATCAGCACATAGTAATAAAGTTGATGATTGATAACACAAACTTAAATATGGGTGACATTCATGTGTATGTGCGTGCACTCAAGCATTCATTTTCACTGCTCACATTTCTAGCACCCATCCAAACGTTTTATCAGTTTCTGGATCCTGCTTCATTCTTAGAGAGACATTCATCCATGTGGGAGCGATCTTCCCCAGTAAATCCTGCCAAGAAAGACAGGTATACTGATGAGTAGAAGTATAGACACTGAAAACTGTCAGGTGAAGGGAAACCACAATCAATCAAGATAATCACCCAATCTTCAACAGTACTTTCTAGCACATCAAGCACAACAATTGTAATTTTCAAATATCTAAGCATGAATTTACTTCGATTCAAGTCTCATAAGTAGAGCAACAGCAAGAACTCTTACTTTCCTAATAATAACAGGTGAATTTCCAATGGGATCAATATTTGTCACAGGTCCATGCTCCTCAGGATAAAACTTCCTCACAATTTTCTCATTTTGCTCCGGCTTGATGTAGAAAAAGGGGAAGGCAGCAGGAAATCTTTCATGAGCCAGATTAGGTAAAGGTCTAATAAATATATGGTCAGGCTCTGCCATAAGTATATATCTGCAGTCGAGAAGGAAAGACAGGGAAAAAATCTTTAAAATGTAAAACATACTTCATTTCATGCCCATGGAAACTTTCTGGCCCAAGGAAGGAAAAAAATCCATGGAAACTCACTCTTCCTCAATTGTTGCCTTCTCCAGCCATTGTACAAAAGCCCATGGTCTGTTTAAGACGACGTATCCCTGATTACAATGTACACAAATGGCATGAGACAATCTCAAAATAATAATGAATAACCACAACTACTCATCCCGGTATATTTCTGAAAGATTGTTATATTGTGTTCAAGCGCGATGCAACTCTAAAGAAAATAAGTTCCGTACATGCTACAAAATTAGAATTGAATCGAGCAAAATTCTTTTAACAGTACAAATCACATATTACTGCTGCAAGTCCAAGAATATGACACTCCATATTTATCAGTTAAAATACAAGTAAATTTTTGCAACATGCTTAGCAACCCAAAGAAATACTCGCATCTGACTCCTTGAGGGGGTAGATTACAGGTAGGTTATATCTCCTTATTGTGTGGTCAGATGACTATGAAGAACGTATAGCTAACTAAAATTCATTTCAGAATGTCCACAATACTGAGAGAAAGCACACCATAGTTAGCACAAAAGTTTCGTATGTAATTATGGTGTGGACGTATACAAAACACAGAGCCAACAAACTAAAGTTCTAGTATCTCGAATGCATGAGCTATTGGACAATTGACATAGAAAATGACTTACCCTATCCAGGCCTGCTGGAAGAGGATCCACCACCATCGTAGGAATCTCGTCCATCAAGTTATCGGGACTTCCAGAATGCAAAATCCGAGTAAATCCTCCCATATCTGAACCTGGCAAGTCCTTTTTCTGCTTATACCAGTAATACATAATGCGACACTGCCATTTGCTGTAAGGAGCGGCTGTTGCCGTGAGGGCGATGTGGAACGGCGACTTTACATGTTTTGGTTTCTTCGCATGCTCCGGCATCTCAACGATTGGATCCGATTCTAGCACACTTCTTGTATTAGCACCCACAAAATTTCTAATTGCTCTGTTGTGCCGCATCATGGCTAGGATGTTGTATGTAGCGAAGCAAAACAGTGCAGCCAAAAGAAAGAGTAAGACTGGGGATGCCCTTCTCATGGCTTTCATTCCAAACATAACTCCAGATGACAAAACAGAGGTTGATCTCGCCGATATCAATGTCCGGAGCGCCTTCCTATTTGAAGTGGATTAACAAGCGTCCACTACTCCTAGTGAATTTCTCCATCTTTCCAGGTGAATCCATGATAAGAGCCTTCCTGTGCAGTAGCCAGTAATCAAAATCAGAGTTGCAAAATCAGTTTTATTCGCGGAAGACATGATAGAGGGAGCATAACTACGGTTACACCATACATTCATAAACTTCAAACGCCAAAGAAAGGACTGAATCACTAGCACAAGCTTCAGCCGAGTATTTAAACTTTTAAGGCACTCGGAAAAACGAAAAGAAAAGGCGGTGTTCTGTTTTGACTGTTCATCGCAAAACACAATCGAGGAGCTTGCCGGCATCTCAAGCAACATGATTCGTAAGAATGCAAGCCAAGGAATTTCTCTTTTTTTCAGGAAAAACTGACATTGCCGCTGTATGGCTGAAGCCAGACGAACAGAAGCCGGTAACGCAGCTGCGAAATCGCATTCATCGTAATCCTATAGCAAATAATTAGATACCAGCTTCAAAGTCAAACAAGAAGCGGATGTCATACAATTAAGGTCAGAAAACAGAGAAGAAAATCGCGGGAGGAAGATGACGTAGATTCGGACAGAGCGAATTCTCACTTCTCGGTGATTGACTCACCTCGATCTCGACTCCGGTTTCCCACGAAGAAGCTAGCTGAAGATGCGATCTCTGCACACATCAACGAAGATATCTTAGGGATTTTCCAGACTCGATCCAGGTACGCAGACCCACAATTCGCGCCGCCCCTGAAGGAAGTCAACGCCAATAATATTAGAAAAAAGATAAAAGAAATGCCGCTAATCATCACGCACCACCAGACCCCGAATCAAATCCATTAGCGTCGAATTAAAAGAGAAGCTCAGTGGATAAACCCGATAAAGCACGGGAAAGCGAAATTCTCAGAGAAGAGAGAGTGGAATTCGCCGAAGTGGAGCATCGTAAACATAATTAAAAATAAAATAAGAAAGAACCTCCGGAAACGAAGACTTCGTCGGAGAAACTGAATTCCGGCTTCAATGCAGAGAAACGGGGACAGGGAGCGGAAGAAAGAAGGGGGGCCGAATAGACGGGCCGTCAATGACGAACTAACACCGTGCGAAAGGCATTGCAGGAGTGCGAGTCAATCAAGGAATAAAGCGCCGACAAAGCAAAGGAAAAGTCGCCACGACACGAGAGCCGAAATCCCATCATCGACCAGGAGGTTCAGCAAAGTGCGAAGAGAACTCACGAGATCGACGTGGCCCCAACCCAGAAGAGAGAGAGAGAGAGAGAGAGAGAGAGGGATCGTTTCTTGGATCAGGGAAAAAGGGAGGTCGGTGCATAGAGAAAGAGTTGTTCCGAGCTTTGTCGTTTTCAGTTCTCGCTTCTCATAACGAGAACTGCACTCCACTGCGTACGCCACGGCTTCTCGTCCTCCTCGTTATCGTTATCGTTCCGTCTCCAGTCACGCAGGTCCACGTCGGTTGCCACGTCATCGCGGCCCCCCGAGGCTTGTCTTTTTCCGCCTTTTTCTCTCTCTCCTCTTCTCCTCCACTTTTACCGCGATTTCCGGGAAGGGGGAGGGAAGAATGATGTGCTCTGCGAGGAAAGAAAGAGAGGGTCCGGTCTGGTCCTGCTGAGCCTCGATTAACGTGGGGGTTCTCGAGAATCGAGCGTGGACTTGTCACATGAACGTTGAATCTATTTATGATCATTCATCGCGCCTGCGATCGAACGGTCACGTCGATTCGGTTCATGTGAATCTAGATTGAGGCGAACTCGTGCCACATGATTTTCGTAGGTTCATTAAGCCCCTCCTCTGCCCAATCATCCTAAGGATAGGATCATCTACCGAATCTATCGATAAAGTTACTCATAAAGAGGAGATAAAAAGTTAGGCATTGAAGTTGACTGTGAGGAAACTAATATTAAAGTACATCCCAGTTGATGCACGGATTTGACGAGGACGCTTCTCTGTCGAGTGCTCGGAGGCCAATAGCTCGCACTAAGTTATGAACCAATTGAAAAGATTTTGTTAAGAATTAAATATCAAAATAAAGGAGAATTTACTATTTTCAATGCTTGATTTATCTCGTGCTACACGAAACCGGTGCATTGAAAGTCGAAACTTTTTTATTTAGTAAAGATTAATGAGTGTTTCGAGACACTCATTAACCAAATCAATATGAAAAGCATTTTGAAAATCAAATCTTCTCTTATTAAGCATGTTCAATAAATGTCTTGGTGCATTCATCAATCAATATGGCTAGTATTTGCTAATTTGACATAGAGCTTTGCTAACAGCATAATTTAAGCTACAAATATTTGAAGAAATAAACCTCGTAATAATATATAATTTTTTTTTTTGTCCAAGAAAGCTGTTAGTAGATTAACGTCATTGACATAAGTATTTCTCCTTGGCATATCTATTCTGCAACATGTTTAGTTACATTTAGGTAAAATTTAATGGCGTGCTATTCATTGACTTTCCTTTTTAAAAAAAATAAATTTAAAGAAGTATGAAATAATTTCACTTGACTTCAGTCGACCTAAATAATTAGGTACAATATTTCTTTTTATGATTTGGGCATTTAGTATTATCAGATAAATTCTGGGGTTTGGTCATTTGCTAACCTGTATTTCCCGGCAACTTTCAATTGAGAGTTAGTGGGCGGACTTTGGCATTGTTCTTGGAAAGAACAAGAGGACAAGACATTGTCACGAGAATTCCTGGAATCGTGTAGAAACGTGGGGAGCAATAAGACCAGAATCTGGTGGCGACTGGTCATGAATATATTCGTTAATCTGTCTTTTTAGATAGAAGAAGTTGGGTAGAAAAGGAGAAGAACTCGAGGAGAGGACAACTCAAATCATGCAGAAAAACCAAACAGAGTTTCTAACAATTTAAACCACCCAGTCCTACTCAACAACAGTTTCCTGAGTAATTTAGATATAACAAAAAGAAGAAGTTATCTTAATGAGATAGGGAACAAAGTGATGAAATCTCAAATTAAACAATGCTATATGTTCTTTTATCATTCTCACCCGCCTAAGAAAAACTCGGTTCCAATTAGAGTTAAAACTCTTGAATTTCTCCCAAATAATCGGATTGGCCTAGCGAACTCATCCTTTAGCAATCCATACCGCAGTATTACTCAAAACACTCCCTTTCACGTTAAAGGCAAAATCGTCCGGTCGACCAAAACAGTGGGTAATTTCATCTAGGTCGGATGGAAGAAATTTTAGGCTCTTTAGGAGCAAGAGCCAAGATAGGGTTACTTGTAGGGGAAACTTGCAAGCAACAATGAAGTCTCGAAGTGCTCTCTGTCAGGATCTAAGGTCTCCTTCACCTACCTAAATCTATGAACAGAATCACCCACAAAGAAAAAGATAAAAGTTAGGTATTGAAGTTAATTGTAAGGAAGCTGACATGAAGGAGACTTTAATTGATACACAAATCTGGCTAGACGGCTACTTTTTAGAGTGTCTGGACTACAGTAGCTTGTACTAAGTTGGCCATTATCGTCCAATTTAGGAGGGATTTCCTTTTCAACATGCATGATGCTACAAAAACTTATGTACGGAACCAATCTTCATGAAAGTTAGACTTTAATTGATTGGGGGTTGAGGGGATAGACATCAATGAAACCACCAACTGTATTTAGTCTAATTTGCAATAAAAGAAAGATAAAGGTCATAATTGTCACTATGCTGCCTTTTAAGGATTCTATCGAAGAAATGACTTTAGAATACCTGTTAAACACTCAAATAAAGAAAAAATTATTATTTCTAATGCTCAACCTCTCGTATTGCACATAATCGGGGGACTTTTGGTCGGTGCCGAAAATCTTTGGCCATCGCTTGAGATCAGCCACTAACAAAAAGAAAAGGAATAAGAAAATAAAATAAATTTTAGAAAATTTTAAAAAATTATTCATGTCAATACCAACTAAGCCACATAGAACAACCAGAGCTGATTGGCCGCCATGTCAATGTTTTATGGTCAAAATAGAGCGGAATAACTACATTGACGGATTGTTAAAATGTTTAGATTGAATTGGCATAAATGTAATAGGTTTAGTATATTCTTTTATTTTTTTGGTAATTTTCCCTTTGGCGATTGTTCGTGAAAATTAAAAAAGAGGACACCAAATCATCACGAGAGCTACTGGAATCGCGATGGAAACATGTGGAGCAAGAAGAGCACAATCCATCCGGCGGCGACTGGTCATGAGCAGCGTTCATTGCTCTGTCTCCTCACATATAAAAAATGGAAGGAGAGTCGATCGAGTGGCACCATCACAGCACATGCGCGAGCAAGGGGCACCAGAGAACGAGCCCAAGCCTGCTTTCCCATCTTCGGCCCCAATTCCACCTCGTGGACCGGGAGATGATGGATCGTGTGGGATCACATCCGGTCGAGGATCAAAACCGATGGGGGACGGAAGAGAGAGATGGATTGAATGTGGATTGTACTCGGATCGTGCAAAAATACCCAAGTAAAAAGTGTTTGCAAATCCAGTATCGATTTCACGCTCGATACGGAATTGGGGTCATTGACAAAAATCTGTAACTTAAGAAGTTGCCATCGCTAGATTCGTCGAACCTATCATCATTTAAATAGCAACGGCCAGCCACACGGTTCTCGAGGATTCCCGAACTTTCAAAACCGTTCCCTGTCTTCTGGTAGGGCGGACAGATTCTCCGACGAGCAGCAAGCGAACAATGCCCCTCAGACAGGAGTGAGTGAGAGAGAGAGAGAGATCGGGGCAGCTGAACCGGCCATCAACGTCGCAGCTCCTTAGGAGCAGGAGCCAAGACAGGGTTTACTTGTGGGGGAAACTTGCGAGCAACAATGGAGTCTCAAAGGTGCCGTCGGTCAGGATCTAGAGTCTCCTTCATCTGCCTAATCTATCGATAGAGTTACCCACAAATGAGAAGATAAAAGTCAGGCATTGAAGTTAATTGTAAGGAAGCTAATATGAAGGATACTTCAATTAATACGCGGATCCAGCTAGAGCGCTTTTTTGTAGAGTGGCCGGACTAAAATAGCTCGTACTAAGTTGGCCATTATCATCAAATTTAGGAGGAATTTCATTTCGTTTCAACATGCCTGTTGCTAAGAAAGCTTATATACGAAACCAATCTTCATGAAAATTAGAATCGGTGTAGCTTTGAGATTTTCCCTCCTCTATTTGATTAGGGGTTAAGGGGGTAGATCCTAATGAAACCACAATCGTATTTGGCCTAATTCGCAATGAAAGAAATATAATATCATAATCGTCACCGTGCTCATTTTGAAGAATTTTGTTGAAGAAGTGACTTTAGAACACTTGTTAAACACTTAAATAAAAAAATATATTATTTTTGAAGCCCAGCCTCTCTCATGTTGCGTGTAATTAGTGCATTGAAAACCAAGTGTTTCAAGATATTCATCGATAAGATCCATATAATAAGTACTTTGAAAATCCAACTTTTCCTTACTAAAGAATTTTAATAAAATTCCTTGAGTGCATTCATCAATCAATGTGGCCCCTTTTTTTTGCTAACTTGACTTATCTAATCTGCAATATGTCTAGCTACTTTTAAGCAAAGTTTGATGGCGTGATATTCATTGACTTTCATTTCAAATAACTTAGAAACAATTTTGAAAAAAGTAGTGAAATAATTTCACATGACTTCAGTTCAAACATAAATTATTGTTGCTTGGTTATTTGCAGACCTCAATATCCCTGCAACTCTCAATTGATTCCTAGTACAGACTTTTGGCCATTGTTCCTTGAAAAGAATGAAAGAGGACAAGACATCATCATGAGCATAGCTGTCAAACTGGCAAGTTGGATCTCGATGGAAAATGATCCGATCTATATTGGCGTATTTAACTTGTTTTGATTCAATTTTTTTGTGCATGTGCTATACAAATCTAACAATCTATACCCAACTAGATCCATGTACAACTTATAGTTAACTCAATTCATATTGCACGAACTTAGTGAGTGCAAAATCGAACCAGAGTGAGAGAGAGTAAAGAAAGAGTCTTGGGTGGGTTGAATTTAAATAAGTTATGAACTCAGGTAATAAATTTATTTATGATTCATTTATTGAATATAACCAATCACATAACAATCCAGCCATTAAATGTGGTTAAGAAATTGACCTATAACCCATATTGATACATCTAATCACAAGAACCATTGTAATCGCGATAGAAACATGTGGAGCAAGAAGAGCAGAATCCATCCGGTGGCGACTGGTCATGAACAACATTCGTTGTTCTGTCCTTTCACATAAAAAAATGCAAGGAGAGTCGATCGAGTCGGCACCCTCCCGACACATGCGCGAGCAAAGGAGCACCAGAGAACGAGTCCAGGCCTGCTTTCACATCTTCGGCCTTTATTATGCTTCATGGACCGAGAGAAGATGGATCGTGTGGGATCACATCCGGTCGAGGAGCAAAACCGATGCGGGACGGAAGCGGGTTGGAGAGAGAGAGAGAGAGATGGATTGAATATGAATTGTACTCGATCGTGCAAAAAAACCCAAGTAAAAAGTGTTTGCGAATCCAGGATCGATTCCACGCTCGATGCGAAATTGGGGCCGTCGCCAAAAATTTGTAACATAAAAAGTTGCCACCGTCGATTCGTCGAACCTATTCATCGCGCAAATAGCAACGGCCAGCCGCACGGTTGTTGAGGATTCCCGAATTTTCAAAAAATTCCCCTAAAGCGGGAGTTCTAGAGAGAGAGAGAAAGAGGAGATGGGGGCAGCCAAACCGGCCATCAATGTCGCAGCTCTCTGCGGCTCTCTTCACAAGGCTTCCTACCACAGAGGCCTCATTCGATCAGGTGAAACCTCTCTGTCCCCGTGCGTCTCTCTCGCGCGTGCCCTCTGAGACTCGTGTCGTGTCTTGAGGTGATTGGGTTCTTACGTTTGCTGTTTCGGTTTCGATTGAAGCCATGGAGATATGCAAGGAGTCCATCCCCAGCATGCAGGTCGAGCACGTGGAAGTGTCGCCCCTCCCCATGATCAACACCGACCTCGAAGAAGAAGGCGGCAAGTTCCCGGCCGCGGTCGAAGAGCTCCGCCGCAAGATTTTGAGGGCCGACAGCTATCTCTTTGCCTCTCCCGAGTACAATTACTCCATTGCCCGTAAAATCGCTCTGCCCTTTTCTCTCCTTTTTGCTTTTGTTTGGCCTATTGAATTGCTCCCGTTGCTAGCGCTGCAAGTGAGAGTAAAATCGGGTTTTATTGTGGTGGTGATAATCAAGCACTTGAACTAGTTCTTGATTCGGGCGTATAAAGTCGAAGACTGTGTTATTATGCTGGCCTTCGTTTTGGGGATGAGGTTAGGTCATTTGCCTGAAATTGAGAAGACCAAGCTACATGTGAATTTCACGGCCAAGCATTTTACCGATCACCTAGTTATTGGCGCCTGTGCGGTGACAGTCCGCACCCGCTCTTTTAGCTCCTTTAGGTCAGCCAGTTTTGACAAGACTAAGAAGTCTGAAGTGTACCGCTATTGAAAACCATGAATGAGCATGGAGTGAAGTAGAGATGATTTAGGCTTAACCAATATTGGACAAGTGGGCAGCTGCGTTTTTCTTGATCAATCTCAATTTTTGCAAGTGGAGACTGTAGCTGCTGTAAATCAGCTGATTAAATGAACGTTTCTTGTTTTTTGCTGAGTTATGAAGACAAAGGACCGAATCGAAAGAGAACGAAAATCAAAGTTATGAGGGCATAAATCATATTCTCTTCAATAGACAAACTTAGTTAATGCGTGATGCGTCCCATTTTGTTGAGATAGTTCTGTTGTTGTACCAGCGCCTCTCAAGAATGCAATAGATTGGGCATCTAGAGCACCGAATGTTTGGGCGGACAAAGCTGCTGCTGTAGTAAGTGCGGGAGGAGATTTTGGTAGCGGAAGAGCGCAGTATCATCTACGGCAGACAGGGGTGTACCTCGATCTTCATTTCATTAATAAGCCCGAGCTTTTCGTATATGCATTTCAACCTCCTGCAAAGTTTGACGCCGATGGAAACTTGATGGATGCTGAGGTCAAGGAGAGGCTAAAGCAGGTTCTGCTTTCACTGCAAAAATTCACTTTGCGACTCCGGGGTCAGTGCTGACCTGTGATCTTGGATTCTGGCATTTGAATGATGCTGGTATTGTATATCATCCATTCGTTGTCTAGTGACTTCAAGTTGATGGTAAATGCTTGATTGTGAAGTTCGGTTTAAAGCTTGCCCTGTTGTCTAACGGCCTAAGCAAACGATCAATGCATTCATGTGATTGTTACGTAAATGATGCCCTGCTGGAGACTTTCGATAGTGTTCTTTATTCCCTTGGCTTCTCGAGACTCATTTTACATTACGCTTTCTGAGAGTGATTAGATCCAAATCAAATCGACACGCAGTAGGAGACTCCTTTGAATTGTCTTTCCTGCATCTTGCTGGTCAGCTGCTCTGCCAGAGGGGTCTTTATACCACCTCAAATCTGATATAACTTGCACTCTTGATTAACTTTTTATTTATCCTTAATCTGATTATTATAGAGTCGAGGTTGCATTTCTGAAATTGCAAGTACGTACTAGCAACTCATGCTTTTTATCCGCCTGTGTGCAAAAAGAGTTTGCATAAATGTCGCCCTATAGAGATTAATGCCTGTTGCTAGTTGAATTTTGTCGGGTCTGCCGCATGTTCACGTTGAATAAAATGCATTCTCTCAATGTTTAAACCTACAAATATATGTCCATAATCCGCACGTTTCTTCACCGTCTTCTTTTTACTTATCGGCTTCATACCCCTTCAAACTAATCGACGAAACAAAACACCATGTATTTTGCTATTCCTTACTTCCCAAGACAACGATTTAATACCTACACTTTGTGTGTTCGCACGTGAGTCATCATCTGGTCCCCAATCAAAAAACCCTTTTTAACTCCCTCCCGTCGTGAATTAAAAAATTCTCAGAGACCGTCTACATGTCCTCCTCAAATTTATTAATTGCTAGGGTTTTCCTTTATTTATTCTTGCTCCGTTTAATCACGCAATGGATTCAGATGAACGACTTGAAGTCGACGACCCAATGATGTGCTGCGTTGTTTAGGAAAAAGAAAAGGCAAACTCTTGACTGGACTGGGTCCAATTCCACTAAAACCCATGCGTGCTAACAGCTGCTAAATATCACTATCTCCATAACAGTGGTTGCGCGGCAAGAAGTCGACAAAATGTTTTTTGTTCTCCACTTCGCTCGCTCATGTTCTTTCTTTGGGTGGAATTAGGGAACAAGGTGTGCTGGAGCTAAGAGCATCCAAATAGAAGCTAAACAACAACAACAACAACAACAAAGAGAGAGAAAAGGAACGAGGGGTGGCTTACCTTTATTATGGTCTTTACTGTTTTCTCTCTTAGTTCCGTTTTATGTTGGGACAAGATCTAGGAACACTAAAGAAACTATGGATTCTCTCCGTACATTTACAGATGAGATGAGACGGATTCAATCTTGTGCTGATTCAATACTCATAGCCTTAAGTCAGCTACTACATTATGCTGTTGGTAGGTAGATGAGCACTCCAGCAATGACCAAATTGTGCCTTCTCCAACAACAAGCTCCATTACAAGTACTTTTTCTTGGTGGGGAAGTGTTACAATTGGGTTCTCTCTTTAGCAACGGTAAGATTCGATTATAGCAAAGCAATTGACAAGTGATCATGGACAAGAGAGAAGGAATAATATGGTGGCAGAAGATGTAGCGAAAGGCTTTCATACTAGAGGATAATATGAGCATCAAAATCTATGGATGATCATAGGGTGGAGCATCATTTTCGCATTTTTGACTTGAGCCTAAAACAGTGCAAAAGAAGACCGAATTGATCGGGAGTTGGAATATGAATTGAAGAAAATTTAACTCAGTGATCTTTTTGAAACATAGAGCTGAAGAATAAGAATATCTGAAAGACCAAAATCGAATCCCACCAAGCGAAACCAAAGAAATTGATGGGTAAGGAAAAGTTTTAAAAAGTCAAGAAAGAAATTGAACGGAAGAGGTAAGAAATGCTAAAGGAAATCAGGGTTGGAACTGCAGCTCTGTATAAGGAAAAAAAAATAAACAAGACGAGATTCTTTTCACAAACAATTAATGACTAGACATAAATGGAGGAAATTGCCGGGTTGACGAGATCAAGAACCAGCACTGCTTAGCTGCATCATAATACCATTTCATCATTACTCTCTCTTGTGTACGGATCCCTAGCTTCATAAATGAACGAAAAGGAGGGGCTACCGCCCTCCCCGCCGCCTGCTGCACTGTCTGATCTGAGCATGAACAGCGGCGATGGTGGCGATTGTGGGTGGTCGTTGAGGAGGGTGGATCTGGAAATTGCAATGATGAAACGGAGAGAGAGAGAGAGAGAGAGTATATTCATGGTTTTGGGTACTGATGAAAGCTGAACTAGGGGATCCAAAAGCTGAATGTGGTTTGCCATATCAGGCAGGCATGCTTTGTCAGCAACCTTTTTTTGCGGCCTCAGAAAAAGACGCTTTCTTTCACCTCCCAAGACTGCTTAAATCGTGTGCTCTTTTCCATCCTCCATTTAATGCATTGTCACCGTCTCTCTCTCTGTGGCAGATCGATAATTGTGTTCTATTTTTAGGATTTTCTTACCGACTCAATTCTCTGCAACTTTTTTTGGATAAAAATGGTAAGTCTATCGGCGCCGATGACCTCCTCTTGGTGTTATAGCCATTGTTTGTATCCACTACCAAATGTTCGGTTTAAACTATAATTATTCTACATGATCGGTGAACCGAAATTGTCAAGTTTATCAACGCAGCCTCGCCAATATACTAAGCTTCAATAATGTCATAGCATATTTTAAGAAAACCAATATATTGAATTATCATAATGCAATAGCTTCGATCACGAAACATTATTTAGATTACATGACATGAGATTGTAGACTCGGGTGTCAAAATACACAACCTAATTATTAATATAATGGTGCCTATGAAGATTAACATGGGACTAAAAGAATTTCAATCCGATTTGTGTTTTTTAATCTTTAAAGAAAACTTCACATCTCTTTTTTGAAGGGAAGTTCACTACGAGTTTAATAACACAAATGGATGGACGAAATCCTAGAGATCTCACGAGAGTAACCATTTTTTGGTACTTGTTCTTTGTGCTAATTTGGGTATACTTGTCAAATGCTACTAACGTGGAGATAGATAGATACCTTGCATATTTACCAGAAAAAAAAAAAACAATTTAAATGTGCTTTCTTCGTTACCAACTCGCAGAAACAAAGCACGGGTATGTTCAATCACTTGAAGTAGCTGGCCAACCATGTGCATGGAATTGGAGGCTCATGGGGAAGGTGAAGGTACGTGAACAATTGCCGACAATGCATTATGTCGCTGTGCAAAATTGCAATTTAGTATTCCAGATGACATTACATCAACAACGACGTCGACGACAACACAAGATCACGATTGACTACGTTGCGTACAATTGATGTCTTGAGGCGTTTCGTAGGAACTGTAGCTGAAAACTAAAAACCAAAATGAGTTTATATATATGTGGAAAAACCAAGATGAGTTCATCTATCTATACAGAGCCATCTCAATCAATCTCCATTTATTGGAAATATTATATTCTATTGGTGGTCTAAATTATCAGATTGCCCGAACGAAATCATTTGATGCACACCCACCTACATAATTAACACAATCATTGCATAAAAGATTGAGTCAAATCTAATGTTCAATTCAATTTCCTATATTTTTTTGACTTGACTAAGAACAAGAGTAGAAGCTCGTTTGGTAACAATTCTGTTTCAGAAAATAATTTTTTATCAGAAATTGTTTTTTTGTTCATGTTCCTAGGAATAATTTATGAATATAATAACTCACTTAATAACAATACAAAATTTCTATTATCGGGATAGAAATGTGTTTGGTAGAATTGTATATATATTTTTTAAATTTTTATTATATTTTTCATTTTTTTCTTTCTTTTCTCTCATTCTTCTTCCTCCTTTGTGGTTGGTCGCCGGCCACAACGGAGGCGAGCAATCGGCTGGGCGAGATCTAGCGAGCTCGCCTAGATCTAGCTAGTTTGAGCTCACTCAACCACCAATGAGACTGAGCCTCGCCTAGCCATGGCGACGATCCAGCGAGGTTGCTGGCCAAAAGGAATAAAAATGGAAGGAAAGATAAGAAGAGGAAAAAGAAGAGAAAAGAAAAAAAAATTGTTCCCGGAACAATGAGCTACTTTTTTCTACATATTGTTTTTGTTCCAAATTTATTATCGGAAATAAAAATTTTACTAAACACGTTTCCATTCCTTTTTCATTCTTTGGAACAAAAGAATAGAAATAGTTGTTCCGGAAAACATAAATTATGTTTACCAGACATAACCTAACTTTTTTGCAAGATAATTATTTCTTTTTAAGATGTATGTAAAAGGTGTTGTCTGTTAAAATATTAAATCGCGTCTTTAGTGAAACTCAGCTTTTCAAATCAATCAATAGTAGTTTTACGAAATTTCTCATGTTATCAAGTCAAGAAACAAGATGTTCAATTGTCTTCGATTCTTTCGTTTGTCTTTCAATAATCAATTTCCATTCTTCAATTCCATGTCAAATACCATCCTACACATCTTCAAGCTAAAGGCTTAGACTTAAAAATTAGTTATATACTTAATCAGTGTGCAACAAATTGAAATTATTTCCGCGAAATATTTCTAATACATATCTTCCGAGGTGCTATGCAATAAAACCCATTTACATTTTAGACGAAGCCTGTTTTAGTTGCTAGCCAAATTCAATTTACCTCAATGTTTAGAATTTGAGCCACATAACAAGTAAGCTTAGATAAATTTGAAACATACCTAAATAGAAAAGGGTTCAATTTTCAAAATACCAAAATCATATAATATGAGAAAAAATCGGTGCACTTAAAGAATTCCAAGCACTTCTCCAATTAATTAGTATAAAATGAGTGCTTCATTAGCAATCTATTTTATTAGGTTGTGATGCACGGTAAGAAGGTGTGGCCCCCACCCTACAATCATGCATTAATGAGTGGCGTGCTCCAAAGGGGACGGACAAGTGTCGCTATGGCATCAAGCCAATGCCAACCTTTTTGTGGGTCCCATGATAGTTACGGATTAGAGGTTTGACCTTGTCTATTTTTTCGTAGGCATCGGGTTCGAGGGCGGCACGACGAGGCAAAAAAGCTCCGTCGACCAAATTATATTAATCAATGATCTCATCGAACGCCCAAATTAAATAAGAAAGAACATTATTTTTTTTTTATTAATTTAAGGTTCCCTTATATTGACAGGACTTTGAAGGACAAATTGTTTAAAAAATTGCATAAAAGGGTTGTCATTTGTCGTAATTGTCGCTATTGTCCCCACTTCTATTCTAAAAATTTATCATTCAGCCACAATTAAATGACACGGTGATTTTTCTAATATGTTTTTTATATTATAATACCCTCTCAAATCAATTAGATTCTCTCACACGCAATTCATGTGTATCCCCATTAGTTCACCAATTCATTAACCAAGATTGAAAATTGTCTAATATACTTCATTTAGTTTGGTAACTCTGATGATTTGACTTTCAATTGATAACTCCAAGATTATCTTGTTCGCATACATATCAAGTAGGGATTTCATTTGAAAAATTGTAAGTTTCACTTGCGTGGATTGAGCCTATGAAATTATTTTCTATCGAAATTCATCGGGAGAAATTTAGGGCCTATTGAAACATCAAATCACTCAGCTAGGAAATCAAGGGAAAAAAAGGAAAAAAACAATGATTCAACAGATATTCAAAGAAGAAAGAGGGATTTGAAAAAAAAGAAGAAGAAAGAGAAGGAAAGGCGGGGCATGGAGAGGAGACACTAAAAATGGCAAAGACATCATCTCCACCACCACGTCTCTCCTCCTTCCAAATGGTTGGCCTGTAAGGGCGCGTTTGGTAACGATTCTGTTCCCTGGGGGGGTGATTCGATTAACGGTTCTTTTTGATTACGTTAACCGATTCCAAGTATTTTAAGTCGTTTGGTAATCGTCCAAAATTTTTGATTACGGAATAGAATTGCGTTTGGTCGTGTTCATTAATTACATTCCAAATCAATTTCTTTTAATTTTTAAATAATTTTTTACTTTTTTCCTTTGTTTTCTTTTCTTTTTTTTTCATTTTTTCATTTTCCTTTTTTTTTCTTTTCTTTTTCTCATCTTCTTCTTCTTCTTCTTGCCGGTCGCCGGACCGGCGACCGGCCAGACGAGGGCCGGCAACCTCACCGGAGCGTCGCCGGCCCTCGGCGAGGCTCGGCCGGCCTCGCCGGCAGCCGGGCGAGGCTCGCCTAGCCCCGTCGAGGCTCGGCCGAGCCAGATCTGGCTCGGCCGAGCCCCGCCGGTGGCCAGGCCGACCTCGTCGGGGTTGGGCGAGGCCTGCCAGGCCACCGGCGAGGCTGGGCGAGCCTCGCCTGGCCACCGGTGGGGCTGGGCGAGCGCGAGGCTCGCCCAGCCCCTACCCAGTCCCGGCGAGGCTCGGCCTCGCCAGATCTGGCGAGGCCGAGCCTCGCCGGTGACCAGGCGGGCCTCGCCCGGCCCCGGCGAGGCCTCGCCCAGCCCCTACCCAGTCCCGGCGAGGCTCGGCCTCGCCAGATCTGGCGAGGCCGAGCCTCGCCGGTGACCAGGCGGGCCTCGCCCGGCCCCGGCGAGGCCTCGCCCAGCCTCGGCGAGGCCTCGCCCAGCCCCGGCGAGGCCCGCCTGGCCACCGGCGAGGCTCGGCCTCGCCAGATCTGGGAGGCCGAGCCTCGCCGGTGGCTGGGCTTGCCTCCGGTGAGCTCGCCGGACCTCGCCCTGGTCTGGCGAGCCTCCGGCGAGCTCGCCGGACCGGCGGCGGCGGCCGGTGGCGGCGGTGGCGGGCAGCGGACGGTGGCGGGCGGTGGTAGATGGCGGTCGCGAGATGGCCGAAGGAAGAAAAAAATTCTTGATTTTTGATTCTCAAACTTGTCCCCGAACAAGAATCAACTTTTTTGGTTCGATTCTATTCCCAACTGTCTGTTAGAACAAATTTGTTCTAACAAAAATTTTACCAAACGCGATTCTGGCAAACTGATTTTAACAAAGAATCAGAATTTGGCCCTGTTTGGATGGTTACCAAACAGGGCCTAAGTGCCCTTTAACGAGCCAAATCCGGAATCATTCAAAAAAAAAAACAAAAAAAACAACGACAACGCCGTTTGAATCTCTCTCTTGTCCCAAACGCAACCTTCTTCAACAAAGAAAACGCATTTTCGAGAGAGAGAGAAGAAAATAGAAAACAAAAAGGAAAACAAAATTCTCGGAAAAACAAAGGAAAAGCAAGACAGACATTACACAGGTGGGCGACGGTACAATCCAAACTTTTGCTTTCCAGTCATCCCATCCGACGTCTTCATCGTTTTCTCGTTCAAATCTTACGGCCTCCTCGTTCCGGAAGCGCAATACAACAGACCATCTCTTTCCGTCTCTTCGCCCTGCCCGGGGACGTCGATCTCGTTTCGAGATTGCCGTCCGTCCCGCTCCTGTTCCGAGCTCCTTCTTGAAACGGTTCCTCCGTCTTGAACGGGGAGCGCCGACTGGGGAGGGAGGGAGAAGGGAGAAGGGAGAGCGCGCTTGATTTTCCATCTGGGTATCGATGGGTGGAGGCGACGTGGAAGAAACGATGTGAAAGGGGAGGCCTTTCTCTCTCTCTCGCTCTCTCTCTCTTTCTTGGTGGATAGACGAGAGAAATGAGCAAAGAAAATGTTGGCATTGTCAAGGCCTGGGAATTAACAGTACGCAAATCGCAAGCTGCTGCTGCGACCAAACGAAGGGGGAACAGCATCTTCGCCGTGATGTCGGTGGCGCACGTCGACGACGACGACGACGACGACGACGACGAGGACGGCGGCAATGCCGGCCCCGGCGAGGTGTGCCACGCCGAGAAACTCCTGTCCAACGGCGACTTCTACACTGGCCAGTGGGCCGACAACCTCCCCCACGGTCACGGGAAGTACCTATGGACTGATGGGTGTATGTATGTTGGCGAGTGGCACAAAGGCAGGACCAATGGGAAAGGGAAGTTTTGTTGGCCCAGCGGAGCGACTTACGAGGGCGAATTCAAGAATGGGTATATGGATGGCAAAGGGACTTACACGGGTCCCTCAGGGGATACCTACAGAGGTTCTTGGACCATGAACTCGAAACATGGACAAGGGACTAAGAGTTATGCCAATGGAGATTATTATGAAGGCGAATGGCACCGCGGGTTGCAGGATGGTCATGGGAGGTACCAATGGACGAATGGTAACCACTATGTTGGACAATGGAAAAACGGGGTGATCAATGGAAATGGCACGATGATTTGGAGTAATGGAAACCGGTATGATGGGTTATGGGAAGACGGTTTGCCTAAAGGAAATGGGACTTTTAGATGGGCAGATGGGAGTTTCTACGTGGGTGTTTGGAGTAAAGACCCGAAGGAGCAGAGTGGAACGTATTATCCGTCCGGCTCGATGGCGGGCAGTATCGATTTCGACCCACAAAAGGTTTTTGCAGTGGATTTAAACGATTGTAAAGTATCAACTGGTGAAAAGGTGCCGGTTTTGCCTTCACAGAAGATGCTAAACTGTCCTCCTGTTGTTGAGGGGGTGTTCAAGCCCTCGAAGGGCAATGATGGAAAGTCAAGGCGAGCATCGGTAGATGGGACGGTTTGTAATTATGGCTGGGATTCGGATGGTGATAGAAATGGTGACACGACACCTAGGAGTATGGTTGAAAGGCTAGGAAGTATTGAGCTTGATGATTCAGACACGAGAATTGCGCGCACAAGGCAATTGGCTTCGAGAATACAGCCAGTCAAGAGACAAGGGGAGACAATAACGAAGGGGCACAAGAACTATGAGCTAATGCTCAATCTGCAACTAGGAATCAGGTATTGGTGATTGCAGATTCCCTTTTTTAAGGCCAAAATGATTTTTGCTTGTGTGGTCAGTTCTGTGTTTTTCATGAGAAACACGGTTTATCCGGATCAAGCTAGTAGTTTTCACCTTGGTACATGTAACAACAAGCTGTATTAACCTCCTGAACTTTTGTCTTCCTAAAATTAACAGACTTAGCATCAATTATGCTCAATCCTTTTCAAAGTGAGGTCATGGTTCAATTTTGTAGATCAATCAGATGCTTATTCTTTTCTGGACAGTCGGACTAACCCTTCCTTGTAAATCTTGTCCTTCGAATCAAGTTTCTGTCGTAGCTTTCGCAATCTGCAGCCTACTCTATTGCCGACAAGAAGCTTCATCTCTAATTTCACTAGAAATTTTGTAAGACTTCCAGCCCAACAAACCAAAGAGTGGGATTCCATGATGGCCTTTCTGAAGAAAATGGACGAAACTAATGGAAAAGGAAAGGAACGGACAATTAGATTGGCAATGGAAAGTAGTATATTCTAGGAAGATCGATGCGGTTATATTAACTGATGTGTAATCTTGTTGACAATGCTATTTGAAACTTGCAGGCATTCGGTTGGGCGGCCCGCTCCAGCTACCTCTCTGGATCTGAAGGCTTCGGCTTTTGATCCTAGAGAGAAGGTGTGGACAAGATTTCCCCCTGAAGGATCTAAACATACTCCACCTCACCAATCTTGTGAATTCAAGTGGAAGGATTACTGCCCAGTGGTTTTCAGGTTACACCTCTTAGCCTTTTCACTATTGAAATGATTAATTCCTATTAGCTAAACTTTGTGATGTGCGCACCAATCAGTGCTGTGGTACACTAGAATTTTGAGTCTTTCATACAACACGCACTCTGATTTCAGTACATACTTCTCTGTGATGTTGACAATGCCTAGATGTACTCTTGACATAAGTTGCGATTCGAGAGAAATGTCTTCTGATTTTCAGATGCATGGACAGCAATTTTATAAACGAGTGGTTAGTTGTAATGCCATCCATTCTGAGTTCTCTAGTAAATAGAACATTACCAAAGTACATTCAGTGTCACCGACTGTAATACCAGTTTAGTTCCAGGTCAACTGCGTTGATATGTCATCCTGCATTTTCCCTACAGGACTCTCAGAAAGTTGTTCAAGGTGGACGCAGCAGATTACATGATTTCTATATGTGGAAATGATGCTCTTCGCGAACTTTCATCCCCAGGAAAAAGTGGAAGTTTCTTCTACTTAACCAATGACGACCGCTACATGATTAAGACAGTGAAGAAAGCAGAAGTGAAGGTCAGTTTCCAAGCTTGCCCGAAATTATGAGATAAATAATCTGTACTCTGGTTTATCACCATATGATGTTGAATTTTAGATGCCTTCCAAAATTTCTAGTGTCTTGGAAGGCGGCTTCTGGAAAAAACTAGCAGAAAATTCTTAGATAAAATTAAATGACATCTAAATCTAACCGAGACCGTGTCGCAATTTGGATCGTTTCCCTAGGAGAGAGACGTCCTTGGCTTAGTTACTATTTTTTTGCCTTATTTTGATATCAACTCTGCTCTTCTAAGAAGTGTCTTTTTCTTATTGGACAGACTTATTTTAAGTATCCAGATAGTGCCTTATATAATGCTGTTTCTCTTGATGTGATCCAGGTGCTCTTGAGGATGCTTCCTGCCTACTATAATCACTTTAGGGCATATGAGAATACTCTAGTCACCAAATTTTTTGGCCTACATTGCGTCAAATTGACAGGGGCTGCCCAAAAGAAGGTAATGTGAGTTACTAAGAACCAAACAAAACCTGCTGTTTTAGTAAGCTTCACTGAATTTTGAAATATCTAATGCGCAATCCTTAATTCAGGTAAGATTTGTCATAATGGGAAATCTGTTCTGTTCGGAGTACACTATACACAGACGCTTCGACTTAAAAGGTTCTTCACATGGTCGTATCACTGAGAAGCCAGAGGCAGACATTGATGCAACCACCACCCTAAAAGACCTAGACCTCAACTTTATTTTCAGATTGCAGAAGTTTTGGTTCCAAGAATTTTGCAAGTAAGTTTGCTTTTTAGAACAGTTCTCCTTCACTTTTCGCAATCTCTCTCTCTCGATAAATACTGAGACTGAAGATCTGTAATATTCATCTTTGTCATTCACATTCTAAATACTGAGATTCAGGTTTAAAAATGCTGTTAATCCTGTAAAGATCTCTCTAGAAAGTGATAATAGACACAGAAATAGCTTATTTGATGCCAATTCAGTGAAGTGCTACTTGTGCAAACAGTCTAACCAACTTCCATTGGTATATTTTTTTGTCAATGCATTCATATATGATGTTTGATTATGCTTCCACCTTCTATATTGATACAAAGTGTGTATTTATGCAGACAAGTGGACAGGGATTGTGACTTTCTTGAACAGGAGAGGATAATGGACTATAGTCTTCTGATTGGTCTTCACTTTCGGGATATATCTTATAACAAAGATTTGCTCACGGCGGAAGCTCGTCCTTCCAGGGCTCAAACTCCTAGAGGTTGTCTTTTCTTTCTCATTGCTACTATAATTAAGCAGTTGAGTGTATGTCCATGCCTCTCGATGGAATTAAATTGCTGCGAATGCTTCTGCTTCAGGGAATGGGGACACTGACAGCAGCATGGGACAATTTTCAAATGTAGAGGCGGATCGAAACCTCTTGGATCCTACCAGGTAAATGAAAAACTTTGGGGAAATTCTGAAATCATAGAAGATGTATAGCATCAAAGGTAGTTTAAGACCATTTACCAGTCGCTTTGTAATTACCTAATTCATTCTCATCGTCAATGTCCAGTTTAGGGAAAAATGGTTGCAGCTTAGTCCTCTTTTCTAATGATATAAGAGTCACAAGAACTGTAACGTGTTTTTGCTGACTTCACTCTTTATTGATGATAGTTTAGATTCACTTTTTTAAATGAGCTTTCGTAGAAATAACTTATGCTGTTATCCAGAAGTGGATTTACTCTCCTGCATTGTAGCAAATCATCTAAAGACCCTAATTCTCCATCCTTGATTTCATTATTCATTTTTCTTGGATGAAGGTAGTCTCAGATGTTTGCTATAAATTGATCTTACTCTTTGTTTTTTCTAATCAGATGGGCTTCCATTAAATTGGGAGTAAACATGCCTGCTCGAGCTGAGTTAACCGTGAGGAGAACCGATAGTGAATCTCAGCTGATTGGAGATCCTACAGGAGAAATGTATGATGTTATCATCTACTTTGGCATAATAGACATTCTGCAAGATTATGATATCAGCAAGAAGATTGAGCATGCATACAAATCATTCCAATATGATCCGACTTCAATATCAGCAGTTGATCCCAAGCAGTATTCTAGACGCTTCCGCGATTTCATATTCAGAATTTTTGTCGAAGATAACTGAAGGTTCAGATTGACCAACTATTTCATCAATCACACACACTGTACATCCATGTACAGCCAATTTTTGTTTGGGAAGGCGATTCTCATCTGCATCAGGATCACAGCCCTCAGTTCTTTGAGTTGGAATTTTGAGCAAGACATTCTGACTGTGGGAACATGTGTTTTGTGATCAGCTCGCGATTTTTCCACAGCGGCTCATCAAGTTAACGGTTCCATAGGCACAGGGTTCATGTTGGAGCAAAAGTGTTGCCTGGAGCCATGAAGAGAAGTTGACCCCCCAAGCCTATTTCAAATGTAAATGCACTAACCAACAGGCATTTGATTATGGGAAATTTGCCACTTTTTTGTACCGAAATATTTCCCAGGAGATGAGGATGTCTCGAAATTCAGGACGAATTAAGATGTATAGTAGATTAATGAGAAGGAAAGTTCTGCAAGTGGTACTCAGATTTGTGCCGAACGATCTTAGGCTCGTTCTGGTGTTATTTATTGTAGACTTGGACTGAGAAAAAAGAAATTACGATAGCCAATATTGAAACTTCTGAGTCTGCTTTTGAGCTCCAAATGGTTGTAAATACCAGTTTTGGGAAGAGCAGAAAGTAGCGGAAAAGTGCTGTTTTTTGTGCATTCAGCTGCTGAATCTGATCTTCCATACCCTATATGTAGCAGAACTGGTGAAACCAAAGAAATATGGACTAAGAGTCTCCATTCCTTTTCTTTGTTTTTGCTCTCATTTTCTTCCTACTAATGTTTGTCCGCATGAATGAGAGGTTATTGGCAAAATGTCAAACTTCAAGATCTAATGGAGGAAAACATGTTCAGAATATAGCTGGGCAAGTATGATGTCAGGAACTGAAAGAAATCAAATAATCTTATCTGAAGATTGCATAAGTTCATCAATCTTATCAATCCTTCCTTATTATTTGTTTAATTTCGCAACGAAATCAAAAGCATCTAGAATAACGTAAATGAGCAAATACCGTAGCTTTGACTTCTATTTCTATTCCGGTTCCACTTCTTTCTTGGACCAGCTACGATTCTCTTCCATTGAGAAAGATTCCAAGCGCCGGACTACTTTGCCTAGGTTCGTGCCTAATTGCTAGATGATGTTACCACGTTGGATTATTTTATATGCAATTCCCCTAACCTTCCCTTCATCCCCTATGTCCTAGGAAGTTGACCTTCACTCGATTTTTTGTTTTTTTTTTTTGGTTAGCTACTTGGGGAACTGCTATAAAGAAAGAAGATAAGAAAATAAACAGAAGAGACGTCCACTCTTTGGCATGGTGGAGGGCACAGAGCAAGCAGTGGCGACCATGTCATGAAGAAGTAGTAGTAGTGGGAGACCACTTTGCTTGTACTGTTTTATCTTTTGAGTTTTGAGGTGGTCTACACACGGAACAACATAATGTCAGGCTCATGTCTTCATGTGCAGATGGAAAAGGTATATTCAAGCTTGCCAACACAACAGCAGGTGAAGCCCAGAGGGACTATCAGTACCACACGGTTTAAGGATATTGCTCTGCTTTATCCAATGGGAGCAACCCCCTCATACCATCTTCACGAATCAAAGATGAATCCATCATTTGATTCTACTTACTATGGACATATACTCTAATAGGCTTGCTGCAAACGACTGTGAAGCCGCAGCTAACAACTCTTTCATTCCAGTGAGCCGCGACCACAAATGATAATGCTCGTGTCTGACCAAATTCTTTAATATCACAAATTCATCAAACCATGGAAAGATCAGAGCTAAGAGTTGCAATTGGACCCGGTCGATTTATTTCCAGACCTAGAATATTTTATATAGCCGAAAAGTCACTGCTTGAGTTGATTCATATCATATAGTTAAAATAAAGTTCCATACTCAGCTGATGATCTCATACCATTTACAAAGGTAAAATCTAAAAGTAGCGCCTTTGTCCTGCGATGCGTGTCTGTTACTGTGCTTAACATGCAGACGATGTCCGTAGCATTCCTATACAATGAATATGCCCCAGTTCTGCTCTTCTTGCCCTGTTTGTCATGCCTATCATATCATTCATCGCCAGGAACTGCCAAATGAAAGCATTATTTCAACATAGTATGAATGAAGAGAGAGCAACCAAAATAAAGCAGAAAAAAATACAAGATGAATTGACAGTGAATCCGGATAACATGAATGTTGATGGGAATTGTATGCAAAGAAACCATAATCGCTTAACTTTACATGAAATGGCGTCTGCCTCAGAATAAAGAACTCGAGTCAACGCATCACACTTTGAATTTTCGTGGTTAGAGAATCATAAGAATCCTTCTTCAAGCATTGCATGGAGGCCCCTTTCTAGTTTGACAGCAATGCAAAAGGGCAAGCAAAAGGGTACACTGTCTTCTGGCCACGCATTACTCCAGTCTCCATATATGAAGGAACTAGAAAGAATCTTATTCCAGCTACCTTAGATCATGTAACACTTTAGATGGTCCTCGTGGTGAATGTCAAATCATAGAATTACTCCAAGCATTACTGCAAGCTATGTTCTTTCAGTTGCTTTGACCAGAAAGAATCTTACTCTAGCTACCCTAGATCACGTAACACCTTAGATGGTCGTCGCGGTGAATGTCAAATCATAGATCATCCTAAGTGGTTGGAGAGCAAATAAAAATCACAGCAGCCACATGAACAAGCCACCACCACCTTGATATAAGATAACTGCAGCTGAATTATCCCCCAAAAAGGAAAGTGATGCAGTGAGCTTACGCTAGTGACAGTATTAGATGTATTTGGCATTCACTTATGATTTTCAAAACTTGGTAAGACCTAGTGAAGAATAAATTCGGATATACTCATCATAGCTAGTACCTGTCAATTGCTGGCTTCTAAAGATATGTTAAACATGGAGTCTTAGGCACCGTAAATTGAAAAATGGAAAAAGCACTTCCTCAGGATTGCATAGTTCACATCACACGTGTTCTTGTACCAAAGAAAAGAGCAGCCCATTGAAGTCAAATTACAGTATATACTCTCTGATCCTTCTTTGTATCCTTAAGACATACACATAACAG
Source organism: Eucalyptus virginea (assembly GCA_014182375.1). Taxonomy (NCBI): domain Eukaryota; kingdom Viridiplantae; phylum Streptophyta; class Magnoliopsida; order Myrtales; family Myrtaceae; genus Eucalyptus; species Eucalyptus virginea. The sequence continues at coordinate 55,791,546 of CM024520.1, forward strand.
GCTTATCCACGACCAATGACATACAAAAAACAGCAGAGCTCATCTACGAATTCTCTGCAATCACTTTATGCATTATAGAAGCTCATGTATAGGCTAATCATATTAAGAACTTTATTGCAGGATCAAGGAAAATTTAATCGTGGAAGACCAGCTGTGTTAAAAAAAGAATAAAGAAAAAATCAGTTAGGGAAAGGTACTTACTACTTTCAAGGACATCAATTTATTTGAAATAAGGAAAGATTTCTGTAAGTTAAGAAGGAAGCAATTACGTCCAAAATTGCATGCACCATATATTACTTTCCATCTCCAATTACCCAATGGCGAGGAGGATCTTCCTAATCCTTTTCGCAGGATATACAGATTTCATATTAAATTTCTCCTTTCTTGACAAGGGGTCTTTACACGTTCCATAACCATCTAAATTCTGGAATGATCTTGAAAGGCTGTGTTGCACTATTGTTCATGCGTGAGGCTTATCATCAGTAGGAAATTCCATGGAAAAAGGAAAATCCAGCAATTTCCTTATTTGCTTTCTTATCCAAATAGTAACAAATTAACTGCAAATGGAATCACAGGACACGGATTGACACTATACTTAGAAAATAAGCCTTGACTGATTATAGAATTTCAAGTGACATCTTGAAGGGTGAATACTATATGGTTCTGGCAGGAATTTCAAATATAAACAATTGATATATCATGTCCATATAAACTTTATAATGGATAAGTGACTGTTTTACCAATAAAAATAAGTATGAAATCAGATTGACAATGCAAATCCTAATGGAAGAGACTTAAACGAAGTTCTAATTTTTGAGTATATTAGCATTTAGCAGCAACAGCAAGAACAACGACAAGTGCATTAATCTAATCACAAGCAACCTGCACATTACAGATGCGCAATTTTGTTCAGAAATAGATTATTGGAATGCTCTGTCTGCTCATACAACTTTCCCCTTAGAGACAGATAGTGACATCGACTACCTTACTCATGAATCTTCAGAACTTCCTTTTTTTCTGTTGATTTTTCATTATATAGCTTCCACTAACATGTAATCATAGAAGAAAACGATGATTTAAGGCATCAAATAATGCCCACTATAATATGGTAAAACAAGGTTCCTTAAAAAATACGACGAAGTATGAATTTCGACTTTTCAAGAGCGAAATGGTGCACTAGTTCCCCAACCTCTGCTGCATCCAAACTATGCTAAAGAGTAATTGAGGCAACATGCTAATGCATATGATGTCATGTAATTAATGCCAGAATCACTAAATTAACTTCATGAATTTGCTTGCACGTGCCAATATCTATAGAAGCGGGTAGAGAACATAGTTGATTAGTCCTACAAGAGGCTATACCTTCAAGCAATCTGCGACAACCAGATGCTGCATAAGCACTTGATGGGTCAACGATTGGAGAAGAATCTCCGTTCCTCGTGCTGGCCACTCCTCCGAATCGAAGTTCTGAAATACATGGAAAAGCATTCTTCTCATCCAACCCCTGATCATAGAGGAAGCCCCTGAATACATGCCCGCTGATGCTAACGGTAGCTTGATAGGCAAATTCAGCTGCATTGTCACTAATTGCAGTGACTCTTATGCACCTAAAAACGGCCGGAGCACGAACTTGGCCTGGTAAGGACTGCTTGAAGCTAGCATCTGGAATCCAAGAAATCACTACATCGATCTTAGAATAAGATCCAATAAGCAGATGAGTAGATCAATCAATAAGATGATAAATCCCTTCAGTTATCCATATTAAGCACTAGAAGACGTTAATAATAAGAAAATTCCAAGCTTTCCATCATTTTATTACCACCCTCTGGATCAATCTGCTTTCCTATTTTCAGTTGAACTTTCACTCTTCTAACACATAAGACTTAGATCTTCTGGACTACTTAGCTTCAGTCAATTTTAAAATGTCATTGAAAGCTGCGCAGATGGCGCCTTCTCTTGGTGGCCCCCTGATACCCTGTCTGGAGAGAGAGAGAGAGAGAGAGAGAGAGGACCTTGATGATGACAAGAACTAGTATCAAAGCTCCTAGGAGTGGTAGCATTGGAGGTGGAAGAAGCATTAGTTGCACCGTGATTTGATGACCCATCAACTAGTTTTGGTCTCTTCACTCCAGAAGACGACCCCGAAGAACCGCCGGCGCCACCTGCTGCTCCTCCCTCACCACCGCCGCCGGCGCCGGCGCCAAAGCCAATCCCCATCATGGCCATCTGCCGCTCCCGCCTCCTCGACGCCGGTACCCACGTGCTCCTTACGTGGGTGGAGCAATCATACCCTCTACTCTTGCAACAGGTCCTGCACCTCCTATAACTACACTCCTTCTTGGCTCTATTCCCACAGTCCTTACACACCCTCAAATTGCTACTGCTCAACCCACCGATCTCCTCCGGCTTCTCCCCTTTATTGCTCTCGTCTTCCCCCACGCCCAACGCGTCTTTCTTGGAGAAGCTGGACTGAACTTCGCATCTCCTCCAGAAGTTCGCAGTGCCGTTGGCCTCGCTGTTGTTGTTGTTGTTGGCGTTGGGGTTCCCGCAATCCTCGACCACATTGTACGGCGCCGCGGTGAGCAACGGGAAGATGCTGACGCCGACGCCCAAGGCGGTCGACGACGGCAAGTGGAAGTTGGGGTGGTGGGGGTGGTGGTCGGAGACGGAGGGCGGCTGCTGGGGCTGCTGGTGGTGCAGGGAAGACGGCGGGCCGATGAAGACCACGTCGCGGAGGCCGAGCATGTTGATGTGGTCGGCCGACGCGTAGTTGAAGTGGTGAGTGGCGGCCATGCACGGAGAAAGCTAGTGTGTGTGTGAGAGAGAGAGAGAGAGAGTTCTGGACGAGGAAGAGCGAAAGTGGGAGAAGGGTCGATGAGAATCTTTCGAGGTATGTATGTATGTGGCAAGTAATTATTGCATGCGCTGCTAAATAATACCATACAAGAAAAGATAGAGAGAGAGAGAGAGGTTTGATGTTGTCGTTGTTGGTTGCTGCTGGTATTGATGATGGTGCTGCCGGGACAGCGCCGGGAAGTTTCCGTCTTTGAGATTTTGCGTTTGATCTTTCGTTTGTCTCTCTGGAGAAGAAAAGAGAGAGAGAGAGAAGAGGAAGAAACAGAGGAGAAGAAGAAGAACGAGGGAAGGAAAAGGAAGAAGACACAACCACCCCAGAAAATGCAAATGCGTTGCGGGAAATGGGAAAGTGAGGAATGATCTAAAAAAACCAGCTTTTCCCACTTCACTTCCCCTCTCAATAATCAACAACTTGGCCCCAGAAATGCTATTTTTTATTATTAAAAAATAAAACCACATAGCCTCTGTTTTTTCATCCTTTCTCTGTGGAAATGCTGCAGATTTTCCATGTTTTATATGTTCATTATTCTTAAAGAAAATGCAAAGATTTGACAAGACATTTAAGATCGTCGCAAGAATAAACTTAAATTAAAATTTTAATTTCTAATTTATGACTTATTTATCATGATTCGTCGGACTCAATGAGTCAATCATATAATCATTTTCCGCGTGGAAATATGCTTATGACATGATTAGCATAATTGCATTGAAAGTGAATACATGTGAATCCATTTTCTTTTGCTAAAGGGGTGGTGTTTCCTAGGTTTTGATAGTGCTCTCCAAGTTGCAACCCATCAAAATAAGCAAAAATTTATCTTGCTTACGTTACCAATTGAATTTGGTTTAGACATTAGTTGCAATTATTTATGAGTGTTTAGACTTTTTTTTGTGCTAGAAAATGACGGTTTAGACACTGACTACACGTAGTATCCTTATTGTTTAATTGTTCATGAAAGAATTTGATGAGTTGAATTTATTATCTCCCTTGTATTTTGTTGGAATGCCAATTCATGGACTTTCAAAATAAAAAATAAATACTCTTACGATTACAATTCGATTTAATCCTATTGCATTTTATTTTGAGATCACTTTTATATTTTACAGTATTGACTAAGGTCAATCACCTCAAGAATGTTAGCTAAGGCCTTTATCCCAACAGCATTTAATGTAAATTCTCCCTAGCAGCCCACGGTTGATCTGACCCTTATGCCTATCCCTCTTTTGAACTTCTTCATACAAAAAATCTGCATAGAAAATAAAGACTAAGCATATGCCGCACTATAGGCCGACTCTCAAGGAAGAAAGGAGAGAGAGGGAGAGGGGAAAGCCACTAATATCTCCCGCATTCACGAAATGACGTGGATTTGATATATCAAAATAAGAGAAACCCTTTTTTTTTTTTTTATTGGTCGAATATATCGAAATAAATTTCAAGCCATGCAAATCATGGGGGACTAATTGGCAAAAATTGTGAGAGAGAGAGAGAGAGTGTGTCAGAGAGAGAGTAGCGGTTAATGAGGGGGGGAGATGGAAAAAGTGAGTGTGACGGCGACAGGCGGCCGATAAGGTGGAGAAGAATCGGAGGGTGGTGTAGCCGTAGGCATAGCCCCTCGCCACAAGCAACCCCACAATCAAAAAACTGCTACTGACATTGAATTCCTAATGGATTCACGCTCACTCTCTCTCTCTCTCTCTCTCTCTCTGTACTAAGCTACAACACTAGAGTGAAAGGGCAGAGAAGTGGGTTCTGGGACCAGCCTTTTGCTTGCTGACTAGGTTGTCTAGGACCAAGTCTAGGACCTAGAAATAGACCTAGACTTAGGCCGGACTATACCTAGGGAGCTACCACGTGGGTCCCACTAGCCACCCTATTGCACATAGGTCGTAGCCCCCTATAATGCCTTCCCTCCTCCTCCCAATTGGCTGTACCCCACGATTTGACACCGGAGTTTTGTAAAAAAGGTGGAGGAGGGAATACCATTATTATTCAATGAGAAAAGGAAAGGAGGAGGGGTGCATGATAACTACTTGTCATTATTGGCTTGGCTAAATTGGCGGTGAAGGGTTGATTTTGGGTTTGGTTTTGGTTTGGTTTGGGTTGGGTTGGGCGTGTTATGCGGGTGGGGGATGATTAGGGAAATGTTCGCTCGGTGAAGGATTGGGATTTTGCCCAGAAAAAAATGGCTTACAAGCCACTCCACCCCTCCCCTCCATCCGCTGCTGTTGCTGTTTCTCTTCTTCCAAAGCAAAGCCCCCGCTAGCCAACGAAACGCAATGACTAAAGAAATGATTTTTAAACGCGTTCGGCGGAGGAATTGGAATCCCGAGAGCTTTTGCTTCTGTTCACCACCTTGTTCATAACGTGCTGGAAGAGTGTAGGCTCTTGAGCTAGATGGATGAGCCAAGAGGTTAAAGAAAAAACAGTGCCGCTCTGCTCTGCTGATCTGCAGAACTTTAGACTGACAGGGGAGACGATGGAAAGTTCATTAGGCAGATATTATCCATAACTTCTTTGGGTTATCCAAAACTCGATGGTCAAACTTACAATTAAACTAAAGTTCAAGGGACTGAAATTAGAAGGAACACGAAAAAACGTGCGTCAGTGAAGAGGTTATTTCTGTCCTTGTCTTCAACCTCCTCGCGGATCGTGGGCGAGAGTGCTGTTTAATTTGACCACGGGTGTGATTGAATAGCTATTTGAAGCGGACGCAATAATGGTTTCCTCAAGAAATAGTGCGCAACATCATCAAACTTTTCTTTTGCAAATTATTAAAGAAAAACTTCAGGGGACGACCGAATTTTAAGAGCCAATCCCACTTTCATTCACCTATGAAGTTGAGTTTTTTTTTGGGTTAAAGTTTTTAACACGGCATTCGTCAATCCCGTTCTTTTATGACTTCCGCAGAGTCCATGAACTTTTATTTTTGCTCATTGGACGTACAAATTTGGAAGGCGCCAGGCAAGATCAAGAGGTCCCAAGAATCTTTTCAACGCTTTTCTCCCAATCTGTGGAGCAAGAAATGGCGAAAAAGAGTTGGCTTCTCAAGATGTTCCTTTTGCTCCCTTCTTTGGGTAAATCATGGTGCAGATCTACATCACACCGCTTGCCAATTACTGCAGCATCGACGAAGAGGGTGACCTTTGAGGGCATAGGGCATAGGGCATACGCGTGTCGCTTAGCGGTTGGCCTAGGGTCAATTTCCACCACCTTGGATCTGAACAAAACTTCAACATCGCAAGGAGCTTAGCAGCTAAACGAAGGGTCAGCTACCAACTCTCACACCCACACACTTAGCGGACGAGAAAAGCAAACAGAATTTTGTTATCATCGTCTTCAAATGTATTATGTAATTGCCAAAGCAGCAACAAGCGGTCTGAGAGAGAGAATGTCCTAGCACATTTCTGCCGTCCTAGGCTGAAGCTGACGTGCGGGTGCCTTAGACAGAAGAGCCCAAGCGACTCATCACGTGAAATTCATCATACCATTTACGACTGCAATTGGCATTTGACTTGATTCACCGTGTGTCGGCAATAAACGGGTCTCAAAGAGAATTGGCAACGACTAACGCTTACTTAGCGTTTGCATGAGGTTTCGTATCACGTGAACGCCTCTTAAAGTGATCACGACCCACATGCTGTTTTTTTTTTTCAATTTATAGAGGATAGTTTCAATACCCTACGACTTTTCTTTCGTAATGATAATGGTTTATGAGATGATCTGTTAGGTGATGAGAGAAACGTGCTTGATTGAGATGGGAGACAGCATTGAGGCATCATGATTGTTTTCCGGCGGAGAAAAAACCAGACAGCTGCGCATCGCTTGACGAGGCCCGAAAGGGACAAAGACAAAAGGATTAAAACCTTAAGTGACCTTCCTTTTGTAGCCCGGACCTAGGTCTCTAAAAGTCAAAGGTTAAATGAACCCATCCCACAAATTTTTGCTCACCTTGGATTTGTTTTCTTTTTCGTCTAGAATTCATTGATCTATGATAGTTGGAGTTGAATATAACAGGATAGGATCAGAAGCTATATACACGTCTCATAACATATCTCACGTTTGGACAGTATAGCCAGGTTTTTGCGCTATAAAATGCTACCATTTGACAAAAGCAAAGAAACAGTAATCCGGAAAGCGGTGTTGATAACGTGGTACCAGTAGTGGGAGACCGGGAGTGGAGGTGCTTGGATAAAGAGGCGGAAAGGCATCGATGCCAGTAATGGCGATAGAAATGTAAAATGTGATCTCGTTGGTGATATAGTGGTGGGAAATATGGTGGAGGGAGATTGCCTACCGATGAATTGAGCTTGTGGAAGGGGCAAAATGGTAGCCGCGAAAGAGATGGAAGTGTTTAAGTCCGCGTGGCCTGCCGTCATCGCATGTTTAGTTAAGAGACGTGGCTGGTTTTGATGGTAGGGCAACCGGCCCATGGGGCTGAAATTAGAGAGCTTGGCGGCAGTGTTGACGATGTGTTCATGTTGGCTGTGTAAGTAGTGGGAGTAGAGATGGTGGAGATCACACAAGCAGCGGTATTGGTGATGGGGAAAGAACTGAGATTGACATCTTGAGCTCAGAAGTCCCATAAATCATGTCAGGTGCTCGAAATTGCATTTACTACACAGGAAAAAATCTCAAGCATTATACCAGAATAGATTACGACTCAGTAGAAAACTGTAAGTGCAGTTATGTGATCACTGCAATACACTGATGTAATTGTCGCTGTAGAGATTATTTGGAATATACAGAATGATTTACCAAAATTTACAAGAGATGCCAATGACGCGAAGCACAAGTAAGGCACAGCAAGGTCCGAGCGATTCTTTTCGGACCTGAATTTTGTGCTATTCACTTGATGATTGAGTCAATTTTGCTCAACCGCAAAGAACCATGCTCCATAAATTGGTTCAAAAGCATCAATTCCAGCTTTGACAAAGAGCCCTCAGTCACCTTGACCTTGCTCCTCTTCCCCAAAGACTATACAATCGCCCATGGTCCTTCTAATCCTTGTGGTTGCATGTTCAACTCAAGTCGGTTGTTCCTGGGGATTCATTCTAGTTTTTATCGTTCACAAACCTAAATGACGACAGAAACATCTTCCATTGTTAGTGTCCCCTAACACTATAGATGAGCCTTCACCATGGTTCAGAATTGTTACTGAGAAAATTCCTAGCATGTGTCGGCCTTTCCCAGCCATCCTCCATCAATATGAGATTGAGGCGAACCATGAGTTTCTCTTCAGCATCGTCCTCTATGATGCTGGATGGATTGCTTGGTATGTCTTTAGAAGAGGAATTCTGCAGCAACAGAGATAGCAATAACTAAATAAGAAGACAAATCACTTACCAGAAAAGTCGAATTGTCTCTTTCGAAATTGAGCATATTTGCCTCCAAATCCAGGCAAGAGCTATCTCTTGCCTCCTACATGGAGATTTTTCGAACTTCCACCAGCCACTCCCATGTAGTCCTAGTCTACATATGTGAAACTGAAAATTCCACACAGCCAATCACAACCCCCCATGTGGAAGGCAGTAGCTAGATAGCTCTTGCTCAGGTTGGAGGCAAATACTTGTACATAGAAGTTTACCTTTGTCTCTTTGTACAACTTGAGATAATCCAGAGATTGCTCGTACAGACCACAGTGATAGAGAAGAATGCTGTAGTCTCTTAGTTCCTTCGGATCAAAGTCAAGAAGGATAAGACGCTCACATGCTGGAACAATGGAAAATACCGATTAAATTGCCTTCTCCTAGAGATCAGAAAAGCTAAATAAAAAGACATTCAAGTACGTTCAACAATGGCATCACAAAATCCTTGGTTCCCCAATTGAGTACAGATGACACAAACTAGTAGAAGGCAGACAGGAAATACACGAAGTATCAAATCCACTGCCAAACATGAAAGACTTCATCGGTGTCCACTCAAATTATGGAAATCTATTCAAATAAACCAGTGGTTGAGTCGATGTGCATAGAGATAAGTCTGAGAAGTTGTCTTTTGCTAACATAGGCCCTTGCCTCCCCAAAACATCAAAATCAACCAAGAACCTTACAAAGAGAAAATCTATTTAAGACCCAGATCACATTCCTCCAGAGTCCAGCCAATGACATTCATTCCAGAACCCATGGCCTCTCAGGAAGAAATGCCCAAAGCCACAGGGATGTGTGGTGTATAGCATTAGGATACACATTATTTTCACACTTCCATTGGCAATTTCCAGCAGTACCAATGCAAAAACCAATAGACAAGAAAAATTCACCATTTATGCATGGGCAAGAAAAGCAGCACAAATAGTGTCTATGGCTCAAGAATTTGATGTCTAAATGTGGCAGGCTCAACAGAAAAAAAAATTTATTGCTATTATTATTTTGGCCAATGACAGTGGGACTCTTTCAAGTTGCACATTACGCACCAGCTAATGCACGCCTCATATCCCCAAGACGAACAGTAGTCCAAACTCCACGATCCAATCTGTATTGAGCTGCCTTGGTAGATGCAAGCTGAAAGCCACTGTGACATACCCAAAATAATTCTAAATGACTAGAACCGACTTAAATTGTGCTTTTAGAATTGCAATTTAAAAAAATATATATATACATAAACTGCATAGAGTAAACTCGATTATCTTCATTAAAATCAAATCTATCAACTTGATTAGCAGCATATGCAGCCCTAACAGATAAATAAAATGTAAAACCCATAGAAGCATACTCAACTACCTTTCTTCACCAGCATTGGATCTGTCAGAACAATTAGCAGCTTGTGCAGCCCTTAAGAATAGACTCTCATTACGGTTGTGTTGAAATGGCCAGAAAGCACCCTTTAAATCTCTCAAAATCTGCATAAGTTATCAGGCAGAAAGCTCCATAAACAACCCCCTGTATTTGCAAAGGAATAGCCTAATATATGATGCTAGTTATTCAATCTAATCAATCCCGTAAATACTATGCCACAAGCCATACTGTGAAGAACCACATCGAGAAGGATGCATCCTGAGTTTGTACTACGCCATCAAAGTGATATGAACACAAAACTCAAGATTATGAAACTGACACTGACAAAATTCCTTCTAGTCATTTTTGTTGTTTTATGTGTTCATATTGGTTCTTCCCCCGTCTCTTTCTTTGTGTTAACTTTAGAGACCACAGACCTCATGGCATGGGAAACATAATTCAGCTTTCATCCTCACATAAATTGTCAAAATCAAAGAGGAGCATCTTTAGTAACTAAGGACATGTTTGTTTGCATTTAAACAAAAGCAAAAAGGTACTATTTGCTTTCCCAACAGAATTAAAATATTATTCAAAAATCAGAACATTATGAAAAAATTTATATGTGAATCTATGTGTCAACAATTTATTGTTGTGAAAGTTCCAAGAGTTTTGGATTTAAAAAAAATCAAGTCCCGTGAGCACAAGGTTTAAATCAAGCACAAAGCAAAAGTGAAAATTAATCCAAACATACCCTAATGAGAATATCAGAGAAATGACCTGCACAAGTAGGGCTTGCGATGTCAGTATGTGTGGTTGATCAGACTCTTTGCTTTTCTGTTTATCATAGCCTCTTGGAAGACCTTCAAGATCATGCGGAAAGAATATTTCCACATCAAAATTCAGAAGACCCCAAAGTCTCAGCATTTTCAAGCTTTCTGAATAGATAAGGGAAAGCATCGCAGCTGACCCTGAGCGGTGCGTCAAAACCTACTCAGAACAGCAAGACATAATGAATTATTAGAAGAAAGGCCCACCTCTGATTCTACCCATTCCCTTCATAAAACGGGCATAAACTCAACAATGAAGTGTTTACCGAATGGAGATACAGAGATCGAAAATCTAGCAGACCCTTGGCACTGCTTCTGCGAAATCCCTGAATCAAGATGCTATCATGGTTAGGCAACCCATAATTGTACTAAGAAAAATATAAGATCTAAAATGCCAACACAATGAGCATCTTTCATTTCGGCAGAACGCTCTATTTCAGTAGGAAATGCAGAAGAATAAAACCATCTTAGAGTATCAGGGTGAAGATCTGTGGAAATTATATATTCTGGAAATGAACTTCTCTGCGAATGCTTCCGCTGATGGACAGAAATAGGGAGATAGTCAGGACTGCGCGTAATACCAGGATAGATGATAATTGAGGACCAAATCCTTACATCAGTATTAATAGCAACCAAAATCCTCCACCACAACACCATGGGTACATTTTCCAATCATCTAAAATCTATGGAAAATTCTCCGTTTGATCAAGCAAATATGGAACCTTCTCCAGATAGAGGCAGATCGACAATTGAAAAAGAATAAAAATAAAATAACAAGCACAAAACAGGAACTGAACGTAAGTAAAACAAGCTTTGCACTCAGATACCTTCCTGACGTATAAATACTTATCTAAACTATCCAAAAAAGTCTGTGGTGATGACTTGAACCGAGAATTGTAGTGCGAGCAGTATCCCATTGAGAGGTCATCCAATCTTTGAATAAATGCCTCCACAGGGAGAGGTACCGAAGAGTGAGAAACAAGGGAATCATCCTCCGCCGCTATATAGAGAGCAGTTTTCCCCAAATCAACACCCCTGTTGATGCTAATGCTGGTTTCCCTCTCTATATCAGAAAAGTTTCCAATCTGCGAGCAATATTTCTTCCTTGCCTCCTATGGGACATCAATTAAGCACCAATTACAGTAGTGAATATGCATCAGCATCAAGTTTGCCAGGGAAGCATGCAAACACGAGCGAAAACCACATGTAATCAATTACCAGATTGCATAACCAGAACTCTAAAAGGAGCGAGAAACCGACGACATTCCTATATCCGGACAAATCCACATTTCAAAGTGAACTGACTTAAGTCACCAAAAAAGGACCTGTCGTACCAATCAGTGGGATTTAATCAAAAACATTTCTTGAGAATTTCATCTGACTTTCCAATAATAAGCACGGTAATATATTCAATTTTCTGTATGGGAAAATAAAGGGAAACCGATAACAAACAGAATCCAAAAACAGTCCGGACGATACGAGAACAGAAACCAAAGACATCCGGTAATCTTCAAGGAGAAACAAATGAAACGCCGGAGACCGTAACCTGGATAAACAATACTAAAGTACTTGATCAGCCTAGCCATGCATTGCGCATCCCTCGTATGACGTATCAGTTTCAATTATCCAAAAAACCAAAAAAATAAAAAAAATAAAAAAAGAAGAAGGAACATCTCACATTCAAACAATCTAAGCAAAACAACACGACACGAGCATTACAAACGAAATTGAAAATCGCACAACCCTGGCCAAGCAAAAACTTAACACCCGATCAGCGCACGGAATCGCGAGATTCCTCATGCATAAAACGATGCTCAGGAGCCGATGATCACTCACTCTGGCGTGGGTCGTGTCGACGCCCAAGGAGTCCAGAGCGTCGAGCAACGCGAACTTGAGGTCGCCGGCCCCGAACTGAGGGCTCGACCCGGCGCAGCAGATCGCGCGGGAACGATGGCGGCGGGACCGGTGCTGCGGCCGCGATGATCTCGAGAAGTTCGCGGGGGGAGGAGGCGCCCTGAGCAGCTTCACGCATTGAGAGGCAGGAGAACAACAAGGAGGAGGAGAAGGGGAAGGGGCAGTAGCAGCTGCCGTCGCCATGGAATTCATCGCTTTCACCGTCGCATCGAGAGAGAGAGAGAGAGAGTTGAATGGAGATGGCGCCGGCGGCGAGGGAAGGCTATTTATATGGAGGGACCGGAGGAATCTCGATGGGGCGAGAGTGGACGTCGTTGGAGGAAGACGGGAGCGATTTCCAATATTTCGGGTTAGATTTTTCTTTTTCTTTTTTCCGTTTTGGCATAAAAAAAGTTCGCGTAGAAATTTCTCCCTCCCAATCCTCGTACTTAACTAAAATTGTGATATGGTCGGCGGTGTCATCAATTCAGCTCTATGAAAGGGGGGAAGCCCCTTTCATTTCCTATACCTTGATCCTATACCTTGACCCGGTATTTTACGGGATGAGGCATCGCGGGATCCAGGTGGGATCCTTGCCCTTTCCCCCATAAGGAGGTTTGGGTTGTGGCGGAGAGCCCTATGAGGAGGAATTTTAGGGAAACCTTTCCCAAGAAACCATGTTGAGTAGGGCTCAGCTCTTTTTGCCATCCCCATTTAACGAGAATGTTTTCGCCTCTCCCTACTAGCTTCCCTACTAGCTTAGCTTAGACTAAGATGCTGCCAACTTGTAGTAATTATAATCACGAAAATAGATCAAATAAAAGAAACATATCTCATCCCAACCTTACCCGAACTCCTTTTTCTCTTTTTGCCATCTCCATTTAACGAGAATGTTTTCGCCTCTCCCTACTAGCTTCCCTACTAGCTTAGCTTAGACTAAGATGCTGCCAACTTGTAGTAATTATAATCACGAAAATAGATCAAATAAAAGAAACATATCTCATCCCAACCTTACCCGAACTCCTTTTTCTTTTTCTCCGTTTAAAAAAAAAAAAAAAAAAAAAACCAATTTTCATTTTGATAATGAATATCGAACTTACATTAATTTTGAAGAAATAAGTAACAATTTTTAGATATCAAAGCAGATTTATTACCACGGTGAAAATTAATGACTTTTTTAGACAAAAAAAACAAGACAAATTGAGAATCGATCTAAAATTTGAGTTTTTAAGGATGTGATATTTGGCAAACTAGAAAAGAACAGATACTATGTTGATATTATGTTTTTTTCCCTAATATTAATTATGTCGGTCCAATCACGGGTATACAAATCTGCACGCCTCCGAACGAATGTTGTCCACTTACCTTCAATCATCAGTCGCTTTTCGTGGGTTTGTGCATTAGAGCTCAATGAGGAGAGCATCCGTGACAACCACGTTGATATCTCCCATCAATCGTCTCATCCTGTCGATGTCTTTGGCCAGACAATCAACGATAAAAACACGGGGAAACAATCCATGTCCTCACTAACATTTACAAAGGTGACAGGTACCATGCAGAGGACATGTTGAACATAGGAACGTGCAACAACCCACAGATCATAACGATTTCTAGCGGTTTTATTACAGATTAGTTTGTAAGCACCATCTTCGTGTTAAGAGCTGCTAAGCGCACCTCCAGCGACCTTCTCCTGTGCTATTTGGTCCGTGCTCTGTCTCGGCTTGGCATAATACAGAGGGTCGTTTCTTCTACCTTTGTGTCTCCATCTGACCCGTTGTAGTTTAGGCACTCATGGGAATGACCTGACACCACCGATATATGTTGCGACAACTGATGTAGATCCTCCAGCTGCAAGGTGATCCCACGAGTCGGTGGATAATATTACGAAGTCTGCCAGCTTTTCAGGAGCTAAAGAGCCCAGGTCATTGTCAAGGAAGCATGCATGGGCAGCTGAAATGGTGTATCTGCAGAGGCAAGATTTGTGATCAACAAGCAGAGAAGGGCTTACAATAGAATGCAGAACAGGGCAGAGTGATGTGAGGAACAAGCATCCATGTGCAGTCTGCTCGTGCACATCCCACAGAGAGATGGCCAATCCCTTGGTAAAGAGAAAACTTTCATGTGCAACTTTCAGATTGATTGAGAACAACTTTCAGATTAGGGGGAATCGATCAGTGAAAACAATAAAAGCATCTCCTTTGCACCCAAAAACTAGAGGGATGTAGGGAGTTACGGCAAGGTGCCGACTGATAAAAACCGGTAGAGTCAACAGAAAGAAATGTTCCCATAACAAGTATGGCAGCTAATGCTTCCTAGGCAGCCCCTCGAAATCATCCTCCATTATATATCCTATAGCCCTCTTCACATATGCCATTACCAACTAGACTTTTTCCACCACAGCAATTGCCCTTAACCCGACAACAAACCACAACCAACACCCCCCGCCCCCCCAAAAAAAATAAATAAATAAACCCACATAGACTATTGATTAATATGACTTTGCTGGATAGAGCTAAATGAGTGTTCCAGCATATGCAGTCTCAATAGGATGATTTTGGGAATCAGCAAACTGGCCAACCCCTGGAATTCTCCTTGTTGGGCTAGCAGTCCAGTTAAACATGCTAACAATGATACTCATTTGTGATTAACTGCTAAACCATTTATCATAATGTGCATGTGAATAGCAGCAAGCATGACAAGCCATCAAAAAACAGAAAATTCAGCTTACGCATTTATGGCTTCTTTCAATGTAAGGCATTCTGTGGGACCCCAAGGGTCTTCCCAACCAGGTGGTATTCTTTTAATTGCTGTCCTGATACTATGTAAAGGATCAATATCTACAACCTGAAATCAGAGTATCCCAAATGCATCAAAGTAGAATATTCTACTCTTAAGCAACACGTACTTAGCAGTTGGTAACATAATTCTTACAGGCCAATCAGAACCAAAAGCCAAGCTTCCATTGCTGCCTAAAAGTGATCGAAATAAGTAAGATCCCAGGTCAGCCCTTTCCTTTCCAAGCTTCTTTGATGCAGAATCAGCATCATCTAGCAAGTGGTCTGGCTGTAAAAAGTAAGCATTAATCTATGCAGTGGCAATTCATACGTTTAACCAGATCAAAAGGCAGAATTGGACCATTAGCTGCATCCAGCAGAAAGCATCACATTAAAAATACTCCAAAGTGCTGTGGATTGAAATTGAGGTGCATGAAAAGAAATCAGGAAGTTGCAGAAGAAACGATCCTCCCCAAATGTGGGAAACCCGAAAGGTAATAGTTCATGTACCTGCACTGAGGCAATGATCCCTTGCTGACTAAATCGAGCTGCTGCTCCCATGGCCAAATGTTGTGCATGCTCAATCTGCAAAATGCCCACATTATTCATGAAAAATATCACACTACAAAGTCATTAAGTCAAAACTTAACCCTCCACAATCTGTGACAAAGTCTAATGAGACAGTATGGCTAATTTTTTGCTTTAGCCAAAACATCACCCTGAATCTGCGATCTCTCACTCCATTCATAGAAGCCACCGATTGATACACATCCAAAACTAAATCATTTGCTTTATCTCCGATAGCATGAATAGCAACCTGAAAAAAGCAAAACAAAGCTTTCAATTGTCAAAGATCAGAGAAGTATATCAATTTCAAGTAGCTTTTGTCAAGATATTACTTGGAGCCCAGATTTATCTGATGTCACAGTCATGTTGAGAAGCCTCTCATGTTCTATCAGTTGCAAACCATGATTATGAGGCTCATTTAAATAAGGCTGTGAAAACAAAGCACACATGAGCAATTCCAATAACTAAGTTACATGAATAGAAAATTTATGTTCTTGTCTACATTAATACAATAGTTTGTCACTACCAACCTACCAACACACCTGCCTTTGGTTAGAATGTAATGGAAGAGAGAAAATTAAAAATTCTACAACTATCCCACTAAAAAAGGGTACATGCTCCCACATTGCATAGAATATTATGTGAATGATTGTCTCTCACCTCATGAAAAAGTGCACTACTAGAACCCAAAGATCCATCAGCAAAATCCTTAACGCCACCCAAGTAAATCCATTGGCTCAAGACTCGACCAAATTTGTTAATTTGATCCTAAGAGACAAAATCACAGTTTTGTATTAAGTGAAAGGGAAGGAAAGAGCAGAAGCACACCATAAATTTTACAGACATTCATGTCCACAAAACATGTGACCTCTACATTTGCTTTGACAAAAGAGCAAGAAAACAAGTGACACAGTTTCCATTGCAAATGAATAGTGTAAATGATAATTACGGTGCCCAAGAGAGTTTATATTGATGAACTTAGAGATGATGCCAAATGTTATAACAGTATCAACTGAAAATACAGAATCTTATAGGAGACATGTCACTTATTTTTTGGCAAATTTCTCCTAATTGATGCCCAGATACAACATCTTCATTTTTTTGCCATATTCCATTAAGCGAATGAAAGAAATGGAAAATTGACAGACCATGCAGACAATGTGATCAAACAAACTCCAAATTGTCTGCCAAAGTAATATTTTATTATTCACCTATGCAATAGCTCGTGCAGGATTTATTGAAAAAATGAAAAAAGGTAACATTTACTTAACTGAGAGCATTAGGTAGCACAAAAATATACAAAACATGCAGATTTCAGATAATAGTTCCTATGACAACGTACAAGCAAAAGCGACCATGTCTCCATTGGAAAAAATAAGCAAACTCTTATTATCATCCTCCCTGATGAATCGGCCCACTGATAAACATCTGCAAAAGATGGCAGGAAGTCATAATCCTGATGACTAACAAATGATGGTTCAAAGTGCATCATCTTTTTTGCTATCATTTACAAGATACCTTATTGATGTCTTAATGACGGGTGCCTTTCCTCTTATGAATACCAGGTTCGAGAGCATTATTACTCCAATAAAAAGTGAAATCTACAGGAGATACAAAGAGAATAACTTCTTTTTCCACATTTATCATATAAAGCTGGTTGAAAAGAAAGTAATTTCAAGTACAAAACTTTCAACTGGCAGAATCGATAAGGAAACAAAGTGCGTCCACAATATAGAAGACACTAATATTTCTATTAGGGAAAAAGAAGTAGATAAGTCGAATCTGCCGAGATTTTCAAAGTAGAAAACAAGATAATCTCCAATTCATAATGAGTGCCTATGACAAGTATTATTCCCTGATACCTGAAAAATCCTGCCAAGAGAACTCCACTGGAGCCCCAGGAAAGTATCTTCCAAAATCAACAACTGTGGTTACACCCTTTGTCAAGGCATATTTGCTGGCTCTGACAAGAGCCTCTCTCCTTTCATTCAAAGAAACTTCCGGTACGGATGCAAGAAGCAGCTTCATTGCAGAATCAATCAGCAAACCAGTAAGTTCTGCAGAATGATACAACACCAGATGCAGAATTGCCCTCATTAACTTTGGATGAAAGTTACGTATACAGTACATTTGGCAACATTGAGAAAGTCCTGACAAAGAAAACTAGAATCAAGTAAAACATGACATAAAAAACTTCAAAGGAGGATCAGTCCATTAGTTGCCCACAACAATTTCAAGTGTCTGCTATGGATTTCTCAGGGAACCAGCAACAATCAATAACCCAGCAAGTTCTGATACATTTGCTAGTATAAGGGCAGGATCATTGCAGTTTTAGCTAACTTCTATTTTCTATCAAAATGATTGATATCCTGCCAACAGACAATGCTGATTTCCAAATACATTAGTAGTTGAGGAACTTCTCAAAGAAACCAAAGCTCTGTAGGGAAAATAATAATAGAAGTACCACGCACAGAAGCACCCACTCACCATCCTTGCACCCATGACCAGGAACGTACTGGAATTACAACCCATACATAATTGAGGCAAACTCAATAGCTTCTCTTAACTTGCAATGATAATGTACATTATGTGTCATCAAAAATCATGTTCTGATCTGATTCAACTCATTGAATCGTCGGAACAATTGGACAGTATCAACATTACCTCCATCAGCAGTTCTAGAAATAGTTCCCCCTTTTGGATCTTCCGACAGCTTAGAAATACCTGCCAGCTCCAGTGCCACAGAGTTAGCCAAGCCCATGTGACCATCCATCCTTGTTACCCAGACCTGTAACAATGTACACAAAAGGGACAATGAAATTTCAATTATAATTGTATTACAAGAGTATCTTAACCACACAAAGTATAGCTCCTTACAGGATTTGCAGGTGTGACTTCATCAACCCAGGAGGCCAAAGGCAATTCTCCTCCCCAAAGGTCATTGTTCCATCCACCACCCAATATCCAAGAACCAGGTTTGGAATCTGAAACAATTACCATGAAAGAAGCCTTGCAGTATGTTACAAGTCACATGATCAAACACCAAGTATTTGATTTCCAAAAATCAAATTGAGTTAGAGCTACCGAACTATATTGCCATTGAAAATTCCTTCTATAAAAGATGTCCCAAAAAAAGTATGCAGGAATAGAAGAAACTCTCGGTGAACGCTGTGGTTGATACAGCTCTGGTAATGTCCGCCTTCTAAGAAATAAGTAATTGGATAGAGAAAGAGAGAAATGGAAGTAAAGGAGTATTTCTTTATTGGGACTACAAGTCTTTATGAACTGACGGTTTCACTTCATCTGCAGCATCGACTTTCAAACTTTAGGATACCTTTACTTTTCTATAAGATCAAACATAAAAATAAGACTCGGAGTCTATTCCTGATATGAACATTCACAATCAAAAGATTAGATGCCGCCATGACCTTATTGAGGGATGACATCACAATCTAATGCTAGGAAATCAAAAATTGGTAGCTTGTCAAAGTGACAGAAGAAAAGGAAATGAAAAAGGTTATAGGTGAAACACAAAATCAAGCTATAGGAAAAGGTATGGAGGAGAATAGAATGGCTGAGAAAGACCTTAGGAATCTTTCCTGCTATAATCATCGAGAATAAACACACACAGTGAGATCTTCAATGGGAAATCTATGAGACATTTCCAAAATATGCACAAAAAATGTGACCCACAGGCTACAGGTATATGTGCTACTTCACTATTAGTTAGCTGAAAATCAGGATCAGATTACTTCTTGCAGCTTCTTCAATCTGCCTCACAAACTCTTCTTTATGATTAACATCCCGGAGTTCCACCCGGCCCATCTGTTTTCCACCAACATCAACAAGTACTTAAATGAAAATATGCAAGGATCAGATGGAATAACCAAATAGACAATGCAAAAGAAGAATTGTTCTTAGTAAGTCATACAAAAAGGACAAACCATTTTTGGGGATAAGGAAGAAAGCTATTGAACAGATTAACAAAGCACCCTCGACAGCTTTAGCAGTCACCAGAGAAAGTGTACACAGAACTGTGCTGAACATCCACTAAGCCAGAATCTACAGAGCACGTATAATTTAAACATAACATCTGCTCAACCCCAACAGGAAAACCATAAATACATCAAGCCAACTCGATATGCCCATTTTTCTACTTTTTCCCTTCTCCCTATCGGCCGATGGGAGAATGCAAAGGACAAGCAAGCCTGATTCAGGAGCGCAGCAGCACATTCGAATTCATAAAAACAAACGATACGTTTTAAGGCGGGATGGTATGTAGACCTGGAGTCCTCCAAAATCATGTGCACGTGGGAGTCGATGAACCCGGAGACCACAACTTTTCCTCCAAGATCCAATTTTTCGGTACCAGAGTGCACCAACTCCTGCATTCACGCGGTCCATGTATGTAAAAGAAGGCGTCTTTCTGAGCTTACGAATTTATGATGAAAGCTAGAATTAAAGGCAGCCCCTGAGTTCGTCATAAAACAATCAACTTTAAGAGGTTCTCTCTGTATATTAGGGACATTTAGTTTTAACACATACTTGAAGCATCCAGACACCAGCTAATTCAACCATTCACCAAAAAGAAGGAGAAAGCGAAGAGGAAGAACCTTGAGAGAGGAGTAGCTTCCGACTCGGAGGACCCGACCGCGGCGGACGGCCATGGCGTCGGCGAACGGCAGCGACGCATCGCTGGTGTATATCGTGCCGTTCCACGCGACCAGGTCCGCGACCGGAGACGACGGCGTGAAGGGGAGCAACGACCGCAAGCTCGACCAGTCTTCACCGAACGACAAAATCCAGCGAGCGAGCGCGCGCAATCAGAAGAATGAATACGACGAGAAGTCGCGACGACGAGCGGGGGGCAGAGACTTACAGTAAGTGTCGAGAAGACGGAGCGAGAGGATCGACAGAAGGAGGACGACGGCGGCGGAGACGATCGCGGCGAGATTCATGCGTTCGGCTTCGGCTGAGCTCTCGCTGCTCTTTCACTCTCTTTCTCTCTCTTTCTTTCTCTCCCTCCAAAACGAACCCGACCGTCGCGGCCACCGGCGGAGAATCATGTGCGGTGGAGATTCCCTTTTTTTTTTTTTTTTTTCTCCCCCCATTTTTCGCGGTGGAGATTCTGCAACGGTGGAGAAAGCAGGAGGTGCGTGAAATGGGCCGAATCGAGATTAAAAAAGACAAGGGTCGATTTTTACGAACGTTATTTGTGGGCCAGAAATTGATCGGGCCAGGCCCATAAGGGAGGGGGCTTCCACGGGGGGCCGCAATTTCCGACACGAAGATGTGATTCCATGACAGACCAGAAAATTGTACGAGGTTAATAATGTACATTAGTCTTATCGCATGACTAAGAAGAACATAGCGTTTTCCTAGACACGATTGCAAAATCCGATTATGACACGAGAATATGAGTCATTAGCCTTGTTCTTTGCTCTCTCTCTCCCTCCCTCTAAAATTTCAAACGTTGGAAGAACTAAATTCCTTAGACAGCAGTGGGGTTGTGCTTGAATTTAGATTTTCAATTAAGAAGCATTATCCGTTTATTTCGCCCAAAATAAATATTTTAAAAAACTTCCTAAAAATAATCACTTATTTCACTTAAAATAAGTAGTTAATGGAAAATATTTTCATCATTGACAATAGTTTATATATGAACAGTGAAAATGTATTTTGTGAACGATACAATTGATAATTTTTAGAAAAAAAAATTTCTAGATCATTCATTTCTCATGAAGCAAACAAAACCTAAAACTCGATTTGTTGTAACAAAAAATTAATGACTTGGAAAATATTTTTTTAAGAATAATCGTTTGTATCGCTTAAAAAATAAATAAATGGAAAATAATTATATCATCAACAAAAATATTTAAAAGTAAATTATTATTAGTAATAAAAACATTTCATTGACTAGATTTTTAGGAAAATGTTTTTCGACGAACAAACGGAAACTAAATGCGTGCTTCATGTATGAACCACCTTAAATTAAAAGGGAGAGTTGGTCAAGCTAGAATTATGATAAAGCCCTTTCTTTGTTGACCTTCCTCCTTCGAGAAAGCATGGTAATTGGCGTTACAAGCGAGGGAGAGGCTGGTAAAACTAAAACTACGAGAGTGGAAAAAGTGTTGAATCACTTTTGCCAAGTTAAGAGATTCTTTTAATTAGTATCACAAAAAAAAAAAAAAAAAATTGTGCACAAGCTACATGCGTACGAAAAAAAAAAATCGACATTTAAAAGATTTTACGGTGCCAACCATTAATAAATTAACTTTATTAATTAATGAGGAAAATATCTTTGACATAACGTGGAAAAATTATACATGTACATGTATGCCAAAAAAAATATATATGTCCGGATATGATTTATTTATTTTTTTGTAAGGTTCTTTTGTAAGAATTCAAATTTTGAAAATTGCATGGAATAAAAACAAATACTAGCATTTTACCCATCTGTGAGTTATTTCAATATTTATAAAATAGCTAATTGAGGATATTTTGAGGTGGAAAAATGAGGATTATAATTACCTAAAAATAGGATATTCTCTTTGATTTATGTAATAGTACAAATAAGGCTTTTAATTATATGATTTATCGTTATTTTTTTCTCTGTGTGATTATTCCTTCAGAACTTGGAAAATCCTACAAATTTTCATACGAAAGAGTCCCCATTTGGCACGAATTAAACAACACGGGTCAAGAAGAAGTTAACATCCCCGGATTAGGTTGTTTCGTACAACGGTACGCATCGGTACGTCGTGCGATTACCCAAAAAGGAGCATCCCGCGAAAGAAACGTGTTAGAAAATTTACCCCGGGGGTGGGTGGGGTTGGGTGGGGGAAGATCATGGGATGTTTCCTCAAAAGCTCCGAGCTTTTCAAACTTTCTCTGTTACGAGTCTCGCCGGGATGTCCACTTCACGCGGGTCAATTGAAGAGATCTTCTCTGTGATTTTGTGGAGGGGCCAGTGGGGGGAGAAGATTTCCAACGACCGAGGACACCTCATCCGAGAAATACAATATTAGCAAGTCAAGTCGACTTGTGGAAAAGTCTTCACGTATCCGATCGGATTCGCTCGCATGCCGCGTTCGCACGAGGCGTAAAACGAGAAAGATTTGATTTTTTGAGCAGACCCTGTACTAGGCAGTCGGCGACCCTTTGGCAATGGCAGGCGGGTGGATGGAAGGTTGAGTGGACATCGCGCAGGGGGAGAGGAGGCCCTTCGGGCTGTAGCTTTAGCTTCGAACAAAAGGTCACTAAAAAAGCGCATGACAAAATTTCTAAAATAAAAATTGATTTCTAACTAAAAATGAATTTATCAATTTCATTTTTAACGAGTTTAAGAAAAACGCGCTCGATTATAGAATAAAAATTCGTTAAATAACAAAATAAAAAGTTTCCATTTCTAAGGAAGACGGGAGCTGGCATTCGGCGACAGGTGACGCTGTCGGCGTTTGGCAATGGGCAACTAGCGTTCGACGCTCAACAGAGGGTGGTCGATGGCTAGTGACCCACGGGTGACAGTAACGAAAGTGAATGATGAAAAGAGTTTTTATTTTTCACTTCTATTTTAAAAATAAATAAGCTAACAATTTATTTCTCACTTCTAATTTGTGCTACAAGCCTACAATTTATTTTTGGAATATAAATTTATTTCATAAATTAAAAAATAAAATTACATTATCAAATATATTTCTGTTTCAAATATGTTTTAGGGAACAGAAAAAAAAAAATTGTCATAGCCACCCTAAGAAGGGTCAATATAATAGAATATAATTTAAACATAAGGTCTGCTCAACCCCAGGAGAAAAACCATAAGTATATCAAGCCCACTTGATATGCCTGTGTTTTTTTTTTTTTTTTTAATCCTTTTGCTCTTTTCCCTATCTGCTGATGGGAGGATGCAAAGGACAAACAAGCGTGATATGAGAGCAGTGATATGAGAGCGCAGCAGCACATTGAAATTTATAAAAAAAACAAACAATACGTTTTAAGGTGGGATGGTATGTAGACCTGGCGTCCTCCGAAAATCATGTACACGTGGGAGTCGATTAACCCCGGAGACCACAACTTTTCCTCCAAGGTCCAATTTTTCGGTACCAGAATGTACCAACTCCTGCATGAATTAGCACGTCTCGCGACGATCTCATAGGCATGATTGCAAAATCTGGTTAAGACACAGCGAAAATGAATCGCTAGCCTTGTTTTTTAACTCTTTGTGACATCTTATATTTTCATCATATATATTATATATATTGTGTTATATAGAAATTATATTCATATTTCTCCATTTAGGCATTGATTATTGTTGCATGATCCTCGCTATCTCTAATAACCATAATTTATTGGTCACTTTCCACTAATTTGATTTCCAAATCCCTTAATTTATCTTCTAATTTCTTACTTGCAAATGACATCATTCCTTACATCATTTCTTTCAACTCTAGCCCATCGATGTTTTTTAAGCTTTAAAGGCAAGAGTCCTCATTCATCATCCACATGTCCCTCGTTTTCAACCATAAGTTTAATTTATAGATTTACGTCATGCATGACCTCGCCCTTTTGCTTCATTGATTACAACTCAAATAATGTCCTCTCGTTCATGCATTTAACTTGGCAAATTATAAAAATATCTTCTTTAGAACCATGGAGTTAAGCCATTTGTCAAATTCTAATTTGACCACATCTCATTCAATTTCAACCTAGTGTTTTTAACCCTTCATTATCATTGCCTTTAACCTTGGATAAAAGTTCTTATCCTTTTGTTACTCATGGAGATCTTCTAAATACTCCCCTTGGTCAAATGCTAGCATTTCTAGGTACTTCGAGTCATCATTGTTTTTAACCTTAGTTAATGAATCTTAACCCTTTCCTACTCTTATAAAGTTCTCTAGTACATCTTCATTCTTTGCTTGAAAGAGCCACTTCAACTCATCCTTACAAAGGAAAAAAAAAAAGAAAGAGCTCCATGTCTCTCTCCTTTCCCTTTCATCTCATCCTCATTTGAAAAAGAAGAAGATGAAGACCTCATGTTTATATTTCTAAAGTTTCTAATTTCACTATTTCAAGTGTTTACAAGGCGAACTATTGGGTTTCCTCTTCATTTTATCAAATTAGCTTTGTTGTTTAAAAATATTAAGAGTTGTTAATTTTTATTCTTGTTTATCTTACCTTGAAGGTAGTTAAAGCCTCGAGTTGTCCAAGGTTTATTCAAGGTAAGTGAAAACTTCAAAAATTAAGTTAGATTGATCTACTTAATACTATTGACTTATTTGGTTAATGTTTGTTGGTTTAGTTTAAATTTGATCTCAAGTGCAAATAGGTTTCAGATTGACATATAGAGTTATAGTGAATCATTCCATAAATTGAAATCTTTAACACATGCCTCGAAGGTATTTGAAAGAAAAACCCAAATGGTTTTGTTGCACCTTAGATGGGAAAGAATGAGAAAATGATAAAACTAGGCATAAAAGGGGTATTTTGGTAAATTTCTTAAAAGGTTAGAGGCAAATTTGAAATTTGAAGAGATGAGTTGGGGCTATGAACAAGGTTATTTTATGATTTTTAGTCTTAATTAGTGGGCTATTAAGTAATATTATTTAATAGATATTTGTGACTAGTTAGGATTATCTCGATTCATGAGGTAATTTGACTAATGAGATATTGTCACCACCAACTCATGGGGGACGGAATTATACATACTCCTTATCACATCTTAGCTCATTTATCACGAGTGTCCTCTACATCAACGGGAATAAATATGTTATGTCTAAGCATCAGCTCATATGACATAAAATATTGTCAATGTCATACATTTTGTTCATAAAAAACGAATAATTTAGATAACATTTTCATAAAAATAATCACACATATCATTTACAAAAAATAAAATTTAGAAATATTTTCATCGCCTATAAAAATATTTAGATGTAAATTATTATTAGTAATGAAAATATTTCTCATTGACTAATATTTCAAGCGATTCAAATAATATTTTTAGGAACATATTTTTTTTGAATAATTTAGTTTTCATGAAACAAAGGGAAAGTAAGTGCGTGCTTAATTCACGAACCACACAACCACCTTAAATTAAGAGGGAGCGGCTGGTCAAGCTAGAATTATGATAAAGTATGCTAACTAATTTTATAAGGGAGGGAGAGGCTGGTCAAACTAATATTACGAGAGTGGAAAAAGTGTCGAATCACTTTTGCCAAGTGTAGAGATTCTTTTAATTTGTACCACAAAAAAATTGCGAGCAAGCAACATGCGTACGAAAAAAACCGACATTTAAAAGATTTTATGGTGTCAACTCATTAATAAATTAGATTTATTAATCAATGAGGAAAATATCTTTGACACAATATGGACAAATTCTACATATTCATGTATCCCAAAAAAAAAAAAAAGAAAAAAAGCCCGGATATGAATTTTCTTTTTGTAAGGTTCTTTGTAAGATAAAAAAATATTCAATTTTTTAAAGATGCACGGAAGAAAAAACAATAACTATCATTTTATGCATTTGTGAGTTTTGTCAATATTTATAAAATAGCTAATCGAGGATATTTTGGAATAGAAAATGAGGATCGAAAGATCTTACATATTTTACATAATAGTACAAATTGGGTTTTTAATTATCTGATTTCCCATTATCCTTTTATGCCGTGATTATCCGTTCGGATCTTTGAAAAATCCTCCAGATCGAGTTCCCATTTGGCACGAATTATCCGATGCGGGTCTAGAAGAAGTTAACATCGGTAGGGTAGGTCGTTTCGGACCACGGGACGCGTCGGTCCCGCGAGAGAAACGTGACGGAAATTTTCCAGGGCGGAAAACATCATGGGATGCTTCCTAAAAGGCTCTGAACATTTCAAACTTCTCTGTTACGAGGTGTGTCTACTTCACGCGGGTCAATTGAAGAGATCTTCTCGCTGATCTTGGATATCTCCGGGGTGGCGGGGCCGGGGGGGAAGATTTCCAGCGACCAAGAACGGCACCTCATCAAGGAATACACTATTAGCAAGTCAAGTACGACTTGACTTGGGGAAAAGTTTCACGTATCCGATCGGATCCGGTCGCATGCCGCGTTGGCGATGCGCACCGCGAGCTGTAAAACGAGAAAGATTTGATTTTTAAGCAGACCCTGTGCTACGGTCACCGACCCTTTGGCAATGGCAGGAGGGTGGATGGAAAGTTTCCCGTAATCCAATCGGATCTGGTCGTATGCCGCGTTCGCCAGGCGCCCGCGAGTTTGTAAAACGAGAAAGATTTGATTTTTAAGCAGACCCTGTACAACAGACACGGACCCTTGGCAATGGCAGGAGGGTGGAAAGTGGGCAGAGCAAGTCGTGCAGGAGAGAGGCGGCCCATTTTGGCTGTAGCTTTAGCTCCTAACGAAAGGTCACTAAGAAGGGTCAGTAGAATAGAATAATGATGATTGTCCTCAGCACGCAAAAGTCGTAAATAGAATAGTGGAAGCCAAAGCACCTTCTTTGCTTGTTCTCGAATTCAAAAATCAACGCCCCCCGGAGAAGATCCTGCAGATTCTGGATGTAATCTGTCGGATCTCGCTTTCCAAACTGTCAAAGATTTTTCCTCCCCCACCACCGGATTCTTATATCTCCCCCACACTCCAAAATGGGTTCACATTTGAATATTGACCCCCCATCTTGTTCTGTTCTTTCACCCTTTCCTCCTCCTCCCCGTTGTTCCTCGCCGTTGTTCTTGATCGATCGCCGATCGAAATGGGTGTCACCGCCGCGGCGCAATTTCATGTCTTGGCGGTTGATGACAGTCTCATCGACAGGAAGCTGATTGAGAGGCTCCTCAAAACCTCTTCTTATCAAGGTAGTTGTCTTTGCTGGGTCCGTTTGATTGAATGAACGAGCTTCGGCTCCGATCTTGTTCAATCTTTTTTTCAATTTGATTGGTTCTTATGCGTTTGCTCATGTGCTTGGTGGGGTGACAGTGACTGCAGTTGATTCTGGAAGTAAGGCTCTGGAGTTTCTGGGCCTGAATGAGCAGCAGCCCAGAAATGCCAACGCTATCTCTGTCTCTCCAAGCTATCATAATCAGGTATTCGTCAGAAAAATTGCTGTCTTGTACTTAGTTGTACTTTTTTGTTCTGATTGTATTAGAATATGAATGGTCTTTCTCTTGTTCCTGCAGGAGATAGAAGTGAATTTGATCATCACAGACTATTTCATGCCAGAAATGACAGGATATGATCTCTTGAGAAAGATCAAGGTAATACGGTTTTTTCTGGTCTGGGTTAAGCTTCTTATGTTTTAAACGTTCTATTGTTGATTGGCCACACAAAACTATTGTGGTCGTGCTCGAGTTTTGCTAGATCCA
The DNA here is from genome assembly GCA_014182375.1 of Eucalyptus virginea. Classification (NCBI taxonomy): domain Eukaryota; kingdom Viridiplantae; phylum Streptophyta; class Magnoliopsida; order Myrtales; family Myrtaceae; genus Eucalyptus; species Eucalyptus virginea. Next base: position 55,819,525 of record CM024520.1, read on the forward strand.
GTATAAATTTCTCACCTAGTTTGGCAATACTTAATGCAGTATTACTCCAACTCCCAGCATTTAATGTGTACTTCCCTGGATCTCGAAATTCAAAAACTTTTTAAAATTCACGACAATGGTTTTTCCAAGGACACGAGAATTTGAACATGCAATGAATTTCTTCGGGTGTTGAACTTGTAGCTAATTATTTACGTTTAACTTCTTGATGAGCAGGAATCGAATAGTTACAAGGACGTACCAGTTGTGATCATGTCGTCTGAAAATGTTCCCTCAAGAATCAGCCAGTAAGGGGACAGTATTTGCTTTTCCTTTAGTACTTCAATTATGTTCCATGACCATATAATTTGACATGACTTGATGGCAATGCCTGATCAGATGTTTGGAAGATGGGGCTGAAGAGTTCTTTCTCAAGCCAGTTCAGCTAGCAGATGTCAACAAGCTTAGACCCCATTTGTTGAGAGGGAGATCTAAGGAACACCATCCCAACAGCGAAAAGAGGAAGGGCAGGGAAGAGATATTATCACCTGAGAGGACGAGAACAAGATATGATGTCCCTGAAGTCATTTAATTTAGAACTAGACACAGCTAATGCAGGGTTCTTGTGGTGAACACTCACGGAAAGAAGAAATTCGGCGTAGTTTTGTTGAGATGTAGTCTATGTAGATACTCTTGTCTTCTCTTTCAATTATAGGTCATACAAACTTTATCAAGACAAAGAATTCTGGTTAGAGAGGATTCTCTCTAAACAAAACTTTCAGAGCGTTGTCTCTCTCTCTGTCTTACTTAGGCATTTGAATCTGCTGATGCACATCAAGACTTCTTTTTGAACAACATAGAAAAACTCGAATGACTGTACATATGTCATTTCACTCTGTCTTAAGAAATTTCGGGGAACTTGGCAGTTTTAAGTAATCTGAGACTCTGCACTAGACAAACCGAAACTGATTCTACATTGACTCTTAGAACTGCATTGAGGAAGACTCAAAGAAAACCTGAGTATGGCATCACCAAAACTAGACAACCTTCTCCCACATGAATGTGGGTTTGCACGAATGGGGATCCATACAACGTGTTACTGAGAAAGGATGGATTCAGTAAGCACTTAGTAATTTTTCGAATGAATCCATGCTCTTTGAAACCCCAACAAACCAAACGTATCACTTGTTCTTAATACCAGTATTTCTCTACTCTGGACAAGAAGGGAGAAAGCTTTCTCTTGAAATAAGAAATTGAGCATCATCTTCAATATATTATCGCAGAATGTCATCAACAGCTGTTGAGTAGTTATTGAGCAGTTGACGAGTCTAAACTGCTAATAAACCACAAAACAGACTTTTGATAATGCTAAAGGATGCTGCCAAGCTGGGCTAATGAAGTCAACGGACTTTTCAAACAAAAAAGAAGAAGAAGAAGAAGAAGTCAATGGACAAAATGAAATAGAGAAAACAGAGACATAATGTGGGATAATTAGTATCAGAGTTGATAACTGACGAATCTCAAAATTACACCACCTGCTCCTCTCACAACCTACATTAGCGACTTAAAAAATTGAAGTTGACTCAACCCAACCTATATACTGCAAGATTGATAATATGATCCATATTACCAAATAAGAGGGACGAGTCATCAAAGATGTGACCTTTGGAAAATTATATAAAGATCTATGTTTGGCGGAGAAAATCAGCCTGAGACCAGCTTTACCACTATGCTGATAACGTTTAAGATGATAAGCGGAACCCTTAGGTATTGGGTTGCATTGATGAGACCAAGAACCTGCCCTTTCAGTGACTTGACCTTGCCTCCTGGAAATTCTTGAAAGCTCCACCCTCGTGGAGTGAGGAAACGGTCCTCATTCAATATTGCCAGTGCATTTGCAAGAAGCAAAAGGCCTTCAAGCAACGTCCACAAACCCATTCCCTGCATCAGGATATTTTATGGATCAGATGCTGAAATTGTAGGCTTGCATCGACAGGAAAACATCATGAATATTGAGGCAAGTGGTTCCAAATCCAACCTTCCAGCATTTGCTTAACGTTGTGGTGTTCCACTTTCCAGTTAAATAAGAAGCAGCTAATTAAGCAAGGGGAGGGTAACAAAACCACATTAGTCCGGAATTGCTATCACCAGCAGATATTATTACAGGGTTCCAGTCCATCCATCACCCTTTTGGGAAGAAGGCATTTCATCCGAGATGGTCATCAAATTACTGTTCTTCGCATGTGCCTCTCGTCGAAAAACAAGCACAACATCACATAACTGAAATGGAAAATATCCTCGATGGGGTTGGGGCAAAACGCTAAATTTTTACGTCACCAACCATTTTATCTCTTAAAGTCCAACAAATTTCACCAACATCCCCTTGTTCACTGATGATCTGGAATGTTCAACTGCAAACGGCAGGATTTATCGAAATTTGCAAAATGTTTGCTTTACCTTGATGAGTTTTGCGAGATGTTTTCAAATCGACGGCTTAACGAAAGCTTGTACATTTGGTTCTATGACAGGCCAATTCTCTTCTTGATTCTCCAGACAAGAAGACAATATAGTTCTATCAAGATCAGACCGAGAGACGGTACTACGTCATACGAGATCAGAATAAGAAGACAATGTGACAACCAGTTTCATCAACAGACACCACAGAGTCAAGACATCGCATACAAAAGCACTGAGCTTATATACAATTAAAAGAAAGCAGGGTTTCAGAATTTCCCGTTGATAATACATGAAAATATTCTGACAATCACTGTAGTTTCACGATTTGCGTTGCGATTGAGATGGAAAAAGGGAGGAGACTCGACCTGATTCTTGAGACCGAAAAAAGCGCGGAGCATGCGAAAATCGGAATCAGCGGAGCAAGATCGGATTTTTATTCCGGCGACAACACGACTGCTTTGAGTGCCGGTGGTTATACTCGAAACAATTTTTCATCCTTTTTTTTTTTTTTTTTAAAGGCTGTGTCGATTGAACCCCCGATATTTCAGCTTCTACGATATCCACCCCGACAATTTGGAATCCGTTTCAATGTGCCCCTGCTTTCGAGTGCGATCAAATCCTCGTCCGAACTTCAACTGCATGCTCTCACATGACTTCTGTGAAGGGCAAGGACGTGCCGGAAATTCACGAGAGTGACATTTTGCCCCCCAGGCTTTTGCGATTATTACAGATTATGCCAATACTTGAAAACGTTTTGTCCAAGTAACTTTATCCTGAATTTGATGACTAAGACAAGTACTTTGTTTTGGGACAGGGTTCGAACCGATTGTCCCTTTCGAATAACCTAGAATTTCTCAAAAAGATGTCCAAATAAAGAATACGCACAGTTGGTAGATTGGTCTCTAAGAAACCCCAAAAGGGTTGCCGTGACAATCCTCTTATTTAGATAGATTGAGTCCCTAGGAGAGATTCCCTATGGCGGGGGAGCCAAAATGCATGATGGTTTCACACGACTAGAGGCTTAGAAAGAAGTAATATAAAGTAATAATCTAATAGACTCACTCCATTGGAGATTCTCGCAACATAAAAAAGTTTGAAATATCTTCCATGGCAAAATAGCTTGTCTGTAATTTGTTTTCTCATTTGTATCACTTGGCTACATATATATATGTATGTATGTATATCGTGGCCAGGAAGCAAGTTTTTCAAAAGTTTCAATAAAATCCATGCATGCCATAAAATGAACAATAATCTGCTTCTGAAACCGTCCATGAGAAGGCAATAGGCTTTCTGAACATCTTGCTGAAAAAGGATCTTGGCAGCGACTCAAAAAGGCTTGACCGAGCCCATCATTTCATTCACAAATCTCTTATCAATTCTAAATTTAAACTGTACATTTGTTGTATAATTGAAAGATCCAAAGCATTAACAATTCAATAAAAATTAAATTGCACGGGTCTTAATTGTTAGAAAAAAGTACCCCGTAAAATTTGTTACAAACTGATCGTAATCTGGGTTTCTTTTTAATAAAAATGACTGGTATGACCCGTTTTAGTATACTAACTTCACTGCTTAAAGCGATACCCTGCGCAAACAAAACTAGAATATGGCATTGAATGCATTATATAAAACAAATCAATGGTCATCAGCCTCGCGTTTACATCCCTCATCTAAAATCAAAACTCCCAAAGCCATGAAAATTCAAGATATACTTCTACTTGGACTACCAAGGGCACTGCAACAAAACATCTTCAGAATCGTCCCAACAGCTTATGGAACCAAGAACCAAGAAGATACAATGGCGTTTTCTGATGCATTGCCACATCAAAGAGCTAGATACATGTTTTACAGAAAGGAAGGATGAAAAATAAATAATAAAGAAGAGACGCCAGAACGACAACACTAGGAGGAGGAAAAGAATTAATGAAGCCCCTTCAGAATGCAACATACTTCAACGCATTAAAAAAGTCATTGAGGTGCTTGACCATGTGGCGGAGGACCAGGAGGCGGCGGGGGAGGCATACCTGATTGATTTCCAGGCTGCAAAGAAGATAAAGGTCAGCTCCCACCGAATTAAAATACTATGCTTCTTATCATGGTGATGGCTATTTAGAAAATGATCAAATGCATCAAAGTCACGGAGAAAAATAATACTACTGATGACAGAATGAGATGATTATATAGCCACCCAGCCAATTGTTGACATGAAAGAGAAAAGTTTAAAAAGTTCTCACAGCAGTCACGGCTGCAGCAGCGACGACAAAGACCAAGGATTTTTGCGTCATAGCCTTCTGTCTTATATCAACTGTTACTACTCAAAACGCTAAGTACTTTAGATTAACTCCGTATTAGGCATTCACTAGATTTTTTTAAGCAAGATTTTCCTGCGTCCATTGCCATGATTAACAATATAAACAAGGACCTCGAATTACTCGGTCAAATAAACTCCCAGAAAGCTCACTTATTTGTTTTGAGGGTGTAATCAACACTGAAGTTCTAAACTAGCTTCTCTTATGAGATGCCCTCTAGTCCTTTCACCACTACATGGGAGTATCTGAGGTCATGCAACTGCATCCTCAAGTTACCCTCTAAAAGGCCTCTTTTCCAATGAGGCATTAGATTCGGCCGATAAAAGAAAATACTGAAAGGCTTCCCAGCCATGAATTAAAATCCAAGAGAATACTTCGTCAACTGAATGGCAAAAAACTAAACCTTTTACTAATGCAGTATGGATTACCATACCTGAAAAGGATTGTAACCTGGCATCATAGGCATTTGTCCACCTTGTGGACGGTTAAATGGACCACCCGTTGGATACATTTGGGCCCCACCTCCACTTGATGGCCCTTGCATATTTGGCAAACCACCAGGAAACCCACCAACTGGAGGAGGTCCGCCACTTGAGGGTAACGATCCCGAGTGCATTGGGTTCATGCCCATATAATGGCCTTGTGGCATGGGAGGAACCATCTGATTCATTGTACCTTGCATGCCCTTCAATAAAAATATAGACACGCTTACTAATGATTCTGGGAGCAAATATCTAAACCAACAATACAGCTCTTGTGCAATTAGATCAAGTAAATATCCCATTTCCTGTGTATGCCATCACAATGGATGTGACAGTTTCTGAAGACAGAACAAGTAAAGACACAGGCATTGATGAAGGTACCTGTGAGGGCATATTAAGCGGAGGCATCTGGGGTGGAGGTCGAGGTAAATGAGGATGAGGAAGCAAAGGTAAATGAGATGGAGGTTGTAACTGTGGCATATTTGGAGGTGGCATAGGCAAAGGAGCCATTTGCTGTGGGAATGGCTGATGTTGTTGCTGTTGCTGGATTTGCTGAGGATTTTGTTGATAAGGTTGCTGCTGACTAGCAGCAAGAAGGGAGGGATGTGGACCAGGTGGTAGAGGAGGAGCTCCTACAGGCATTGAACCCGGAAGAGGCTGCTTCTGCTCTCCCTGAGAAGAAAAATCTAACGATGGAATTGACAGCGGCATGGCAACTCCAACACCTGGAATGGTCCCATCATTTCGAGACAAGCCCGCACCAAATGGTCCTGGAGTTGTTGGGGTTTCAGGTACAGGGAAATTGCCAGGCATGCGGCCAGCAAGAGCAGGGTTTTGTTCACCATAACCTGCTATACAGTAATCAAAGCTTAGTTTCAAGAGAATATCTAGCATCGATAAAATCCTTCAGTATAAGTGATGAAGCACACATGCTAAATCATGCCTAAAAGAATTTGCATTTTTTCATTTCTATATGATAAAAGCAGCAAGTCTACTATGAATCAAGAAGTGTTCAGCTAAGTTTAATACAGTAAGTCCACAAAACAGAGTAGACACTAACCTTGGTTGGGTCCCATGTTAAATTTATCACGAGGAGTATCACCTGGTCTATTTCTGCACCAAAACTTGGTTGTATGATCATTGCTACCACTGCAGTAAGAACAACACACATTTAGTAGTTGAGAGCAGAAGTCACAGTTACAATTAGATACTACTGAAGATATTATACAAGATACAGGTCATTTGCTGCCAATATAGCACAAGATCGCAGATCACCCACTTACACCTTTTTCTAGTAAATGAAAGGAAGTTAGGGTGTGCTTACTATGACTTAAAATTAGTAGATTTAGCTTTCCTGTCTCCATTAAAAGAAATTACTATTTTTTCGTAATTTAGAGCAGAAGTCACAGTTACAATTAGATACTACTGGAGATATTATACAAATTAAAGGTAGTTTACTGACAATATAGCACAAGATAGCAGATCACCCACTTACACCTTTTTCTAGTAAATGAAAGGAAGTTAGGGTGTGCTTACTATGACTTAAAATTAGTAGATTTAGCTTTCCCGTCCCCATTAAAAGAAACTACTGCTTTTTCATTTTTCTAAAAAGAAAAATTAAAGAGTATGTACTTTAAAAGATTTGAGGTTTTCAATATCACACAAAGTACAGATGCTAAAAGCACAAGGAAAAGCAAAAGGCCAGAAGTATGAACCACCCGAAGTGCACCCATAAAAATAACCCAGATTTACCTGCAGAGCAAATAGCCAATAGGATGCCATGCGAGGTCCCATACACTGTTATCATGTGCGTTGGGTATTTCAATCTGAGGAGTTTCATGCCTGATAATTTTTTTCTGACAGTTAGAAGACACTACAGACAGCCAAAAAATGAAAGTAGAAAAGAAAATAAAACAAATAATAATCGTTGAAATTAGCCAAGGAACAGGACTGACTAATTAACTAATGTGTCCATGCAGTACATAGAAGAGTGGCAAAAAAGTGAATTACACATAGTTTATAGAGTGACCCCAGATCAAATCCCACTAAATTTCTCCCTCTAACCTTGCTCTAATAATCACCTTTAGTCCATCCAACAAAAATGTATCTTTTCCTCTTCCTGTTCAAGGTAAGTGTGCTTTAAAGGATGTGGCAAACTCCACTTTTACCTTGCTTCTGGGCATCAACTTGAGTCCAACTGTAAGTATCTCTTTCTTTCTCATTCAAGGGAAGTGTAATTTTACAGATGTAGTCTTATATCGTTCGAAGACCTTATGTTTCGTATACATGTAGAACATCGACTGTAAGTCCAGGAGCTTCATGCCCAAGTGGAAGAAAACCTCATATATCTACTAGACATACATTCTATAGAGCATATGATTCCTCAGATGACATGAAATGACGTTCCAATTTTTCACACCTGCTAAAAAAAAATTTAGTTTAAGCCTTCATACTTAACCTTACAGAGAGCCCCCAAGGACTTCCAGGAATGGGCAAGTCCATTACTAAATGTTGAGTCTTGTAAACAATGATATCAAAAGCTACTATTCAACCAATCGCCTTTTCCACTTCAATTATGACTTCTGCCACGAAGTTACGTTAATCTAATAGCAACGCCAGGTACACTAAGACTAGCTTACAAATTAGTTTGCAAAGTGATACGGCAAGTTGTGAAAGGTTATTGGACAAGGTGGGCCAAATGGTATTAAACCATGTATTAGACGTTTACCCGACAAGCCAATGGAAGATGGATCCATCAAAGCTCCCACTGACAAAGTACTCCTCATGGAATGGATGCCAAGCCAATGCTACAAAAATTTGAAAAGTAAATGTTTCAATGTAAGTATCAGACGTAGTAATGTGGTAGAATGAGAGACATTAACTTTAGTCCAACACACTGAGAAGCTAGACTGGATCTTACTCAACTAGCTCTAACTAATACTTGTAACTATAGCAAGCAACAAAACATTTGGTCATCACTCACCAGTGACATCCTTCCGATGACCACGGAAAGATTCAAGTTCCTTCATAGCCCTGATGTCATAGAGCTGCAGTCACAAGGTAATATGCTTAGACTGCAATTGAAGGTGGACAAACCGAAAAATATATCAAAAGCAATGAAAGGATAAAGCTTAATTACAATCAAGTATCAAGCCCAAGTCTGCCATACAATGACAGCCAAATTGAGAAAGTAAGCACCTTGATGATTTGATCCTTCCCGGCAGTTAACACCCAGTTTCCATTTTGGTTCCACTTAACACAAAGCACGGTATTCTTGTGGCCATGACTTCAACAGACATGTATCACATCTCAGAAAGTATGATGATAAACTAACCATTTAAAAGTTAAAAGAAATTGACCACTCACAATGAACAAAGCTCCCTTCCTGATTTAGCATCCCATAGTTTTACAAGATTGTCCTTACCGCCTAATAAGCAACAAAAAAATGTGACGATGGTGCCTGAGAAACTTATAAATCTCAGGGAAAAGATTATGGCAAAAACTTTGTTCACCTGAAACTAACAAAGATTTGGTAGGGTGCCAATCAACGCTCTTCACATCCCAACCATGACCTGCCTGAGTTTAACCCACACATAAAAAGAAGTCTTGGTTTATTGTAAGCAAAGCTAGCATAACACATATACACACAGACAATTTATGTTTCACAGCAGAGGATTCAAGAGAAAAGTTTTCCTGCCATGTAATCTAAACAAGATGTAAGTGCCAGTACCACAGGGAAAAAAAGTAAACATAGACATCTTGTCATTTCCAGGAGCAAAAAAGGGAGGAAGAGGTGACATGCATGAAAGCTAGATATAGGGAAGTAATCCTTAAGTTCACATGAAAATTTCTAAAGCTCCATGGTTATCTGACTTTATTGTCTCAATGTTAGAGAAAAAAAGATGTCAACAACAATCTGCAGGTTTTCACCCAATGAGGCACAACCACCATCGCAAAACTGACAACCAATGATTGTTTTGGAGCCATGGCCTCCTTGGTAACAGGAGCCTCCAAAATAAGACCACTGATTAAATGAGCACACCAGGTTAGTTGATTTCCAAGGGGAGTTGAACCATTACTTGAAAGTTATTCAATTGATGGAAACACTACTACATCCTACAGGCTCAAAATTGGAATGCACTCCTTCAAACTGGTCCTTCCAAGAGACTGATTGCTTTCAAATTAATTTCTTTTCACAACTGAATGATGAACTTATTCAAGAAATACTGAAGATCTTGAAAAGGAATACACAGCTTTTAGAACTAAATGCCTTGGATGTGCAAAAGTATTTAGGATATTATGTTATGCAAAACCTATGTCGTCTTGTGCTACAGTTGCAACAAATTAAAAATTGCCAAGCCATTTAATTCTGGACCTCCAATTAGTCAAACACTAAACAAACTATCAATCCCCATTAACATGATATTGGACATAACAGGACGGTTAAAATATTGATCAAGTAAATGAATATAAGCAGTAAGCTTTGTACAGCTTGAAGACACTGCCAACAGAATTCTACAATGACAATTTAAGTGAAGTACTATCTTTTTCTTCGCAAGTCAAAAAGGAACTTTGGAAATTTAGAACATCTATAACTAACAAAATGTGTAGATAAATTAGTGCAACTTCACCAAAGCTTGAACTGGAAAGAACCATGCAAATTCTCATGACTGAAGTAAAATGAAAAGGCAAAGGGAGATCCATACAGACAATTCAGCAAGAGTAAGACAGTCTTGCATTAGACAAGTGTTTGGTCACATTACCAGATAAAGAACGCTCTTCTTGGCATCGAGCAAAGTCCCAGACTTTAACGGTAGTATCATCAGAGCAAGAACAGAATTTCAAGTCTGTCCTACAGAAGCTGTTGCAAAAGTTCAATCACAACATGCCCCATATAGCTAGGGTGCAGGCAGAAACAACAGCATTCAAAAGGCTGACCTTAAGTCTCGAACTGATTCTTTATGAGCAGATTTATTGGCCTTCACATTGTTCATGTTGTTCTGCCAATACCTGAGAGATATTCCCAGCAAACACAATTCATGAGCAATAAAAGAAAATGCTGAGATCAACACATTTGTGCATCCATTGAGGCTCTTTTTTTCTTTTCTTTCTTTTTTTTTTCTTTTTTTCGCGGGGGGGAATCAGAGGGCATTATAATTTAAATGTGAAAATTTGTCCTCTGAAATGGGAAATATTAAATGATGTACTTTATAGATCCTCCATCATCACCGGAAACCATCCAATTGTCATTGTGGCTCCACACCATTGACCTAATTGCTTGATCATGTGCCTAGAAATCAGACAATGCACCAAAACCTATTTAAGTAAACATTCCTCCCGGTTCCTAAAAAATGAGGAATAAGGATTTGGCCACTTATAATACCTGAAGAATCATTTCGAAATTGAAGGACTGTCCATTCCAGAGTGTGAATTCACCGCTATGAGAACCTGTAATGAGACGCCGCCCCGTAGGAGTCCACTTAGAAAGACAAAGAAAAGGTCAGCAAACACTGGGATGAAAGTTTTGAGTTCATAGCATGAAAAAGAACTTAAATGACAAGTACTGGTCAAGTTTAACAGGAAAAGTGAAATTTCATATGCTAGGGCCAAAAGATGTATAAGCTCAAGAAGCAGGTCAATTGTCTCTTTCAAAAAGATATTATGTTGCTGCTTTAAAGAGAAATAGCATCCCATTCTAAAAGATGGTTCCTCTCACCAAAACTCGATTGATTGAACAACGGTTCTTGTTTACGGACGTATGAACAAACTTTGCAGCAAAGCTTGTGGAAGGATTATCTGAATATGCAACAGCTGGCAACGTCTGCATGAAGGATAGGTAGATGATAAAAGATCCTCAAACAGTATCAGTTCAGCATATAAAGAAAAAAGCACAGATGATGCTTACGTCAATGGCTGCAGCTGGTGTAGGCTGCAACACCGTCCTGTCTCTAGAATCCCTCTGCCACATACGAATCTGCAAAACACAATTACAAGCTTCACAACCAAACTCAAACAGACTTGCACGGCATCGCAACTAACTTACGGCTTCAGAAAATTTAAATCATTCAAAGGTAGGTCGGTAATAAATATACAACCAGTTCTTAAAAAAACAAATGTACAGGATAGAAAGAGCCAAGAAATAAAATGCATGCAATTTCCTGTGAAAACCAGAAGGTATTAATGCCACAAGGAGATGTTGAACCGCCTGCATTTAATAGGGCATGCACAAGATGGTACAAAAGATACCTGCATATACCGCACTACAGTGCTAGTGTAGTCAACTGCCCTCCTTTGTGTAAGCTTTCTCATTCTTTTCGCAGCAAAGTTATCATTATGAGCTGCATATAAAGACAGACGAAAATGAGCAGGGATTCTCCTATCATTCTCCTGAGCATACAACATAATTCATAACAGTCCGAGGACCCAATAGATCATTCCAAAATTAACAAATATTAACCTAGTCATTTCTTCCCAAAATTTATCATTCATGGTATTGTACTTGCCTACAATGCATAGCTTGACGAAAATATCAGCGACCAATATCTCAATCTGTTTCTTATAATAATGCAGAAGAACTTCTATATTGTCCGTGCCAGTATGAGGAAGAGGCAAGGCAACCATTTAGCCATAGGTCAATCCCTCCAAAATTTCAAACACGCACAAGCACACACAGGCACATGCTGCTGGGCAGGTAAAATAGAAGCTTCTAATAAAAGATGTGATAAAAAATCGTGATTTCGATAATTCCTGCAATAGGGAAGCTACGAGATGTACAGGAATGGAGAGGAAGCTGAATTGAATTTACACTTGACATTTCTAAAATGAGACGGTAGGCAGGTAGTTAAGTATGCTCGGTCGTTATTTGATAAACTGCAAACACAGATTGCCAATCGGTGTATGGTAAGACTATACTATACCCAGTAAAAACGGATATCAAAAGAAAGAAATTTGAATTGTCGCCTCCCGACACCAGCAGTTCTTTCCTCTGCACCATCGACTCTCTCTACACATAAGTCATTTCATGCACTGGTATCCTAACTTAGATGCCTTTGAAAAAGCCGAGTCGCTCATCGCTGCGACCCATAGCAAGGAACCGCGCCCTAATTCGGACTTACAAGCAAAAATGCCGAAGGCATTCATAGCCAAATCCAATAAGAAACGAATAAAGCATAACCCTGCTAATCCCTAGGACAAGACATCTCTAAATGATTATCATCCAATGCCACGAAGGTACATATGGCGCAGACGCTGTACCGTCGTAAGGATGAGGTTGGTGCGGGGGAGGCGGGCCCGGCTGGTGGTGCTGGTAATCCGGAGGGGCGAGGTTGGTGGAGGACGCGGAGGGCTGCCGCATCATCATCGGAGGCGGCGGCGGCGGGGGGCCCCGGTGGAAATCGCCGCCCGGCTGCTGGTGCTGCTGCTGGTGCTGCTGCTGATGCTGCTGCGGCGGCTGCTGGTGCTGGTGCTGCTGGTGCTGGGGATCGCCGTACATCATGGTTACGGCTGCGCGCAAATCTCGCGGTGGAGAGAGCGAGGGTGGGCTCGGCTCCGGTGTGGCGCGTGGCTAGCTCAGGTGGACCCGAGACCCGGGGGATTGGGACCTTCAAAACCCTAGTTCAGTCCTGGTTCTTGGACGCGGAGGTGAGGAAGAAGAAGAAAGAGGGAAGAGCGGGAAAGGGCAAAAAAGAGACTGAACGGGAATTGAGCCCATGAGGCTTCCCCTTTTCTGGCCCGGGAAGAGAGTTTCCTCTTTTATTGGGATATTCTCTTCTTTTCTTTTTTTGACCAAAATTGGGATTTTATTCTTTCTTCCTTCTTTTGAGCTAAAGTGGGTTCTAGTTTTCATTATCCAATTTATAACTGAAAAAGTGTTCCTTAAGATTGTCACTTAAATCACAATCTTAAATAACTTTAGAGAATACTAAATTATCTTGTTGTGTAAATCACAATGACTATTATTCTTTTGTTAAAAAAGATGAATAAATCTTCTTATGAGATGGACTTCTTTTCTTTTTTTTTGACTCCAGCTGTCTGATAAAATCATTAGGCAAGATTTAATTATGTTATTTTACCAAAAAAAGTTTGCAATCTAAAAAGGTCAAAAATTTCAATTATCCATTTTCATAGAAGAAAAGCAATTGGGTTCTTTCCTCTTGTTAGATTTAAGTTATGGAATCTAACTTGCATCCGATTGAAAAAGAAATTCCTTTGCTTAAGGCACATTTGAAAATTGCTAAGAGCGTGCACAATAATGTTTCTATTTCTTTATTTATCTGTTTCTCTATTACTCGGAATATGTTTGTAATAGAAATCCGTTTAGTAACATAATCTCGTTTTTCTATTTCTATAACAAATTTTAATTCCACATATAGATTTAAAATAGAAATCAGAAGTTAAATTTTTAACTTTTATATTTCTAAAACAGAAATGAGAAATCAAAACTTTTTCATCATTCGCTCTTGTCATTGCCCGTTGCCCACCTGCCGCCCGTGGGATGTCGAACGTCCGTCATCGGCTGCCACCGGCCCCGGCCATCGGCCACTTGCCACCGACCGCCGATCACCAAATGCCGGCGGTCAACCACTAGACTCTAGCCGCTTGTCACCGACCACCGACCGCCGGATGTTGGATGCCCATCGGTTGCTGGCGGTTCATCGCTAACCATCGAACACCAGAGGCCCACCACCAACCATCGAATGTCCCTTGCTAACTGCTCATTGGTCACCATCGGCTGTCATATGTTGATTGTCGAACTTCGACCGTTGGCCACTTGCCACTTACCACCGGTTGCCAGTCGTCGGACTTCGGCTTGGCCACCCACTGCTAGCTGGCGATCACCGGCCTCGGACGTCGGGCGTCGAACACCAGACTTCGGACGCCAATCGTCGAATCTTGGACTCAGACCACTCGATCGTCGATCGCCGAATGCCGGATGCTAATCACCGGACATCAAACTCAGACTTTGCCCACCGAATGCTGGTCATTGTCGCTCCTAGAAATAAAAATTTTATTCTCTTATCAAACGAATTTTTATTCTATAAATAAAAATTTTGAATTGTTATCAAACGCATTTCTTTGTTGAGCAATTCGTTCATGGAATATAAATTGATTTCTATTCCATAAATTTTTTCATAAGGCCAGAAATTAATTCCTATTTTAGAAATTTTGTCATGCGCACTAAAACTCAGTACAAAAATCTTTTAAATCATGTTACCAAACGTTAGAAAACTGTTTTACAATACTCCCCAAGCACACCATGAGTCTCCCATGGTGCGCCTTTCCTCTGGAGAAATTTTCGAAAATTAGGCCACTTCAAGGATTTTTGGATTATGACCAAAAGGGGATTTTGGAATTTTTCGTCAAAAAAAAAAGGATGTTTGGAATTTTCTCAAAAAGAAATCGTTAATAGATTCTCCTATACGTTTTTCTTTTGGTAATTTTTATTAGTTTTTAATTTTCCAAAGAAAATCAAAATCGCAGCCGGAGAGCGGCAGAATCAGAGAGGGAGCGCCTGAAAGAGACCGGGGGGGTCCTAGGGTTTCTCCATTTTTCTCAGATCCTCTGCCCCTCTTCCAAGTTCGCTGCAATTCCAAAGCTCGATCTTGCGACAGCGAAGGAGATCGCTTCGGTGCGAGGAAGAGGAAGCGGAAGAGGGAGAGGAAACGATTCCAGAACGAACCACGAGTTCGAGCTTGATAGCATTTTCGATCCCGCGGATCCGGATCAGAACGCTCTCCTTCTCCTGAACCGAAAGGTAACTGCGGAATGCGCCGCTGCAACTCTTAAGCTCTTTCTGGCTGAATTCTCGCCTCTGCGGATGAGCCTTCGGGTCTTGTTTTTAGCGCCTAATGCCAGTGTGTCAGTTTCGTGTATGCTGTTTGATCGGTCCTTGCATGTATCGCATCTTTCGGGTCGGGGTACTCGTAATTGTTCGAGAAGGGAAAACTCAATTTCGCTCTGCCTCTGCTGTGGGGAGAGTTCCGCAAGTCCCGCGTAATATTCTAGTGCAAATGCAATAACTCTCTCGATCGGCAAATGGCTACACTGAGTTCTAATCGTCAGTTTGGATCTGGGGATGCATTTTTAGTTTGAGCTATCTGTTTATGTCTTGTGTATTAAAAGATCACTTTTGGGTCGATTCTAGGTAGAGGGCAAATTTATTGAAGAGGAAGAAGAGGTTGGAGCATATGTGGCTATCGCTGAGGATGAGCGAACTGCTCATGGTTTTCAAGTTTTTAGTTCTTTATCCAACTTGCGATTCTCGAATAGGATAGAAGGGAAACTGATTTAGAAGCATTTATCATTCTCCTTGTTCTCCTTTAAGGAGTCCTCCATCTCTTTTGGGTGCTTTGATTTTTAATTGGTGTTGTTCACTTTTTACTGTGTCGACTGCAGTGAAGTGTAGATGATCAGGAAATCTTTGTTCATTGCTATGAAAATGGATGGTATTGTTGTGGAGGACATATATGCCATTCTCACTGTCTTTCATCCCATCCTGTTTGTGAATACATTTCGACTGATGTAAGAGAGAGTGCTTCTTTGAAAGAATGAGCATAGATGGGAGTCGTTTGGATATGTGAGCTGATGGGAAGAGTATTATTCATATGCTCTTAACTTTTTTAGTTGGACTCCATCAGCTTCCTTGATTATTAAACACAGGGTGCTACCTAAATTATATAGGGATTCATAATAAAGCAGTATCTGCTCTGCACTTGCCATCCTCCAAATTAAAATATAAAGACTAGATATCCTGTCAGGTCATTAACACAACATTGATGCTATTATTCTGTTGAACAAGTAATGAAGTTCTTTAAGAAGATCCCATCGATGATGTTTAAGGAATGAATAATCAGGGCATGGCTGTGCTTGTCTATGTTTCTGGTGATTTTGTTGGATGACGTCTATCTGTACTTTGAAGTATAGAGTCCTGCAGATAGATAGCTTTGTTTATGATATTGGCTGACAGTTCATTTGTAATGATGGCTGCTGATGACTACCTAAGTTTTACAGTCGACCTTTCTGTTACTGTGTATGTCATCTTTAAGGTATCCAACAAACAGGAGATAAGAAAACAGAAGTACATGGAATGGACCTTTCTTTTACTGTGTATGTCATCTTTATGGTATCTAAGAAACAGGAGATAAGAAAACAGAAGTACATGGAATGTATATGGCAGAATCAATGCATTTCTTTGTTGGATTTTGGTGTTGCTTCCCACATGCTGTGCATATGCCGTCTTGCTTTCTCTGTTTTCTGCCCCACATGGTCATTTTATGGATGACCCTGTTGACTTTCCATACTTGAGCAGGATCCAACTCAGTATAGAAGATCTCACATGACATGGCTGCTTCTGCGAAAACTCTTGCCCTTGGAAATTGCTCCTTAAACGGAGAATGGACTGTTGTTGAACGTCGGCGTGGCAAACAAAGAAGATATGTCCCAAGGATCAAACTACCAGAAGTAAGAGCAGCATGGACTCCAGCAGATGCCAACGTAGATACTGAAAGAGTATCCAAATTGTTGCAGGTGCTGGAGACATGTATGAAGAGGATGGAAAACTCTCAGTTCTACCAGTGTTTTGTGGAACAAATTGAAAATTCAGAAACTTTTAATTGCTTTCGCCGGGTTCTGGGCTCTGAATCGGAGATGCAGGTGGTTGTTTATGGTATCGGCAGCATTGACTCATATGAAACCCCAAGGCTGCAGCTGAGCCTCTTATTATTGATGAAGAGAAAGTTCAGTTGGATAGGAGGCATAGAAGTTTTTGATCCCATACTTTCTGCAACAGAATCTCGAGTGTTACAAGCTCTCGGTTGCTCTGTCCTCTCGGTTAATGAGCAAGGTCGTCGCTGTGCTCTAAAGCCCACACTTTTTTACATGCCTCATTGCGAGGCTGAGTTATACAACAATCTTCTGCATGCCAATCAGGAGGCAGCCACGCTGAAGAATGTAGTACTGTTTGGAAATAGCTTCGAAACGTATGAGGAGTACGCATCTGCGATTAGAAATTCTTCCATAGTTCATTCTGCAGGGCATATATTAGCTCTTAAGAAATTCACAAGTGAGTACAAAATCCAGATTGTGTCCGATGATTCTTTTAAAGCCTTCCATGATTCAAGTTGGCATTTTTTCCACCAATGTGCGTGACGCATAGGTGCTATTTGTGTAAACCCGATCAATATTGTTGATCAGCATTGTGAAAAACTATGTGCTGGTAGAAACAGAATGGCTTTGGCATTAAGTTATTGTGGGAATTCATCTGCGTATGAAATGGACTTCAACGATTTATCCCAAAAAAGGGCAATGTGACTCTCAATTATGAGATTAGTTGTCATTTATCTTTACCCTAATTACCATATACTGCCTAAAGAGCAATAGCAATTTGAATCAATCAGTCTTGACTTTTTTTTTTTTTTTTGTACTTGGTGGCCAAAATTTCCCTGATAAAGGAATTCAATTATATGAATCACATAAGTTAGCCGACTTGCACGAATTAAAAGTTCAAGACAAACGTAATAGAAGCAACAAAATTGAAGGTCATACTATATAGGTGTTGTCTCTAGCCCTAGAGATGATTTATAGTGGTATGACATTCCATTCTATTTCGATGTCCATTATTATCAAGGAAATTCAAGCCAGCTCACAATGTGCCCCCACATAAACAATCTCTCTCCAATCACTCGCATCCATCTTTGGCGCTTGGCAAGCGGATCTACTGACGAAGTTCCGAGCTATTCATGCACAAGAATTGGCCATCATCTCAAAATGATTCTTTCTAGAAAAAGGAAATTGGGGCGCGTGCGTGTGCGTGTGTAGGCCATAGGCATTGGCTATCTCTTGAGACTTTTTAGTTCCACGGTTAGCCTACACGGGCTTCGGATGAACTGGTCCCGCCTGTCCGTTCGGCTTCGGATCCGTTCGCGACTAAAAAAGAAAAGTCCAAAGACTCTTCACGGATAACGGGTCGTCGGTCTCCCTCGACATCATCATCGGATTCAAAACAAAGAGCTTTTCCCAACCGCGTCGGCCCGCCCCCCCTCTTTCCGATTAGGCGGTGCGTCCATTCACCAGCCCCACGCCTCCCAAAATCGACTGGAAATCCTTAAATCATCTTTTTTTCATCCTCCCTCTGCCTTTGTCCCTACGCCTCCCGAAGCCGCTCCTCCACAACTTTTTTCTCCGCCATTTTACTTCGATCCCACGTCAAGCCCCTCCCCGCGAGGTGAACTGTCAAAACGAATCGTCGTCCATCAGGCTCTCGATTTTGCCAAAAAAGCTGCCGCTTTTCCGCGACCTTCCGATGGCGAATTGCGATGCCGATTTCGATTTCTCCGCCGCCAAGCAGCGGCGGCCGTCGCTGTTCAACCGGTCGTTCACCATGCACGCGGAGCCCGCGGAGAAGCCCTTCTCCGGGCAAAAGCCCTCTTTGGAGCGGGCTGGCTCGGTCAAGAGCATCTACAGCTCGATCGAATCGTTCATGCCCTCCGGCGATTCCATCAAGGGCAAGGTCCGGAGGCTCCGCAGCTTGTTTGAATCCGCCAAGCCCTCGTCTCGGGGCGTCGATGAGACCCGAACCGCAGCTCCCGCCGCTTCTTCGAAGCTGAAGCCCGCGAAGTCGGTCGATCCCGGGTATGATCAGGGCTGCTCGTTTAGGTTGCCGGGCACGGAGGATAGGATCGTGGTTTATTTCACCAGTTTGCGTGGGGTTCGGAGGACGTTCGAGGATTGTTACGCGGTGCGGATGATATTGAGGGGATTCAGGGTTTGGGTCGACGAGAGGGATTTGTCGATGGACTCGGCGTACAGGAAGGAGCTGCAGGGTGTGTTGGGGGAGAAAAATGTTAGCTTGCCGCAGGTCTTCGTTGGAGGCAAGTATGTGGGCGGAGCGGATGTGATAAAGCATCTTTTTGAAGTTGGCGAATTGGCAAAAATTCTCGAGCGGTTTCCGAAACGGGCACCTGGGTTCGTGTGCGATTGTTGCGGGGATGCAAGGTTTGTTCCGTGCACGAATTGCAGCGGAAGTAGGAAGGTGTTTGATGAAGATGAAGGGGCATTAAAGAGGTGTTTGGAGTGCAATGAGAATGGGTTGATTCGCTGCCCTGATTGCTGTTCTTGAACAGTCAAAAAGAAAGTTCCCGCACTGTTTTCTGCAAATATTCGATGCTCATTTGCTGAATTCTCCTTGAAGACTGTCTGCCGTTGAGTCGGTCAAAAGGTGGATATGTCTTTGGATTTGGGATGTGAATCCACATAGGGTTCATGTTGGGTGTTCTTTGTTAACTAATATTAGTTGGGGTTGATGTTCACCATCTCTCTGAACAGGCTCAAGGGGGATTGTACTTACTACTTATATAGTGAAGACAACAACTGTCTTCTTCATCAGATTGTAAATATGTAGTCCATAACAAGGACAAGGATGCAAATATTGTCTCGGATGGATTGTAGAGAAAAGAGGTTTATTGATCCTCAAATTCTCAATGATTGATTGCCAGGAAGGGCAATTCCTGGTACCCTTGTTTTCTTTTTTTTTTTGGGGGGGGGAGGGGGTTGTGAATCTCATGTATTTAAGGTCTTTAATTAAAAGTGGTTTCCACTTTCGTCTACTGCTTTATGTTTCTCTGGACAATTGAATTGTATGAAGAGGTATCATGAGACTTAGGAGTTATTTTCATGAGAATTCAACAGGAAAATGGGATGCAGTCTGTTGCAATTAGTAGGATTCTTACACAGGGTGATGCTTAACTTTTTAAATCATGAGTGACCTGATTCTTTCTGTTGATTTTCTCTGGTAAGGACTTGTGGAGATAATATGGGAGCATTTCTGTTGAAACTCAGAACCAGATATGGCTTTCTTTTACCTATGCCTTTCTGCCTCATTTTTAATTTCTCCATGCATCCGATTCTGGGGGACTGTTGCGCTTGTCGAAAACCCTCATTTTGAAGAATAGATGGAATGTTGCTCTTAATGAAAGCCCTGTTTTGGACCAGATAATCCACTTGAACTGAAATGCTGAAAGCTTATATCAAGCTTCTTCTTATCAAAAGTTGTTGGCACTATTATCATACATGTTTAGGGCTATCCTTGCTACAGCAATAGATTTGCATGTCGTGCTCAATTTACTCTCTTGAACATTTTTGTTTTTTTCGGTTGAAACTTTATTGAACATTTTATTGAGCAGTAGTAGTATGTTGATGTTTTTGTATGCCCCGAGGCTTTCTTTAAGAACTTGTGAGTTCATGTGATGTTAGATGCAATCTTTTTAGAGAAGGATTTTTTTTTTCATTATTTGAGACTAGACTCTTTGACTACCATTTGTGAATTGTTATTCCAGATGAGGACTCTGATAGTTATAGTGTACTGAAGAAACTGTTGATTAAGATGAGAGCTTGATATCCACTATGGAGGTTTTGGCCCTTACTACTGTTGTGCAGTGCTTTTATCTTGGCTCTATGAGGAATTAGCAGACGATGGATTGGTTTCAGGGGATCCGAAAAAGTGTATAGTCGTGATGTTGGATTGGAATGCCGTGGTATCCAAGATCTTTACAAATTATATACCGAAAACATGGGCTAACCGGCAGCTGTTCTCTTAGTAATAATGCAGAGATCATCCTTTGACTTATACTTGTGTTCTATGGTTGTCATCATTCCTCTCAATGGATTTGATGAGACTTGGGTGTGGAAGTACATGACAAGTTCATCTTCCATTTGCTTGTGCAGCATCCCTACCTGTTCAAACTTCTGCGCTTTGCTGCTGATCTCTCTATAATGAAAGTTGGATTCTGCTTAGAGGTGTGCAATCAAATCGATTCTATTTGGAAATTGGACCGAAACGCCTGAAAAACAGGTTTGGGAATTGATCGAGGAACAAGTTCCAAATTTTTAGAACGATTGTAACAGTTTCGGGAATAGGTTCGAACTGAATACCCACTTGGGAAATGAATCGAACCACTTTGTTTAGGAACCAGTTTTGGAATCGGTTTTATAAGCAAAAAAGCAAAAGCCAAAATCCTAATTTCTTTTTTCTCTAAATTCTAACCTTAAGACTCCTTTGTCCTTTGTCATTTCTTGGAAATTCTGTTCTCTTAAATTTTTATGAATTAACGAGAAATGTAGTTTTATAATTTATATTTTATTTCATGTGTCTGTATTTTTTTTGTTGATAATTATATGCGACTACGTATTTATATTTTATCTTATGTGTTTGTATTTTTTTTGTTTATAATTATATGCGACTACGTATTCATAGTATAGATTATTGTTTTTGGCAAGTTTTATTATTCATTTTTTATTTTAAATCATTTCGTTAATTATAACCTCATGTAATTTTACTGTAAAAAATTAAAAAAATAACAAAATTTCCAGATAAATTTTGAAATTGGATAAGAAATAGGGTATATTTCAAGATTCAAAAATTGAGAAATGTTCATAACGGGGGAGGTCACGGCGAGTAACAGCGGCCCAACGTAGCGTCACATCACTTGAAAAACTCAAATATTGTTGCAGAAATTTCGTATAAAAAATTGTCGGCAGGCCACGGACGGGGGGGAATTCCGAGTACCTATTTTTCTGATATATAAAACCAATCACCTCGAGTAACAGCGGCCCAACGTAGCGTCACATCACTTGAAAAACTCAAATATTGTTGCAGAAATTTCGTATAAAAAATTGTCGGCAGGCCACGGACGGGGGGGAATTCCGAGTACCTATTTTTCTGATATATAAAAACAAGCGGATAATAATGTGGCAAACATCACGTCGCACGAGTTAAGCCAAGATGTTCTCAGATGAAACATCTTAAATTCAACGGATTCATAGGCAATCCAAGACCCAGAAAAAGAAACAAAGAAACGCAAGAAAAAGAAAAGAAAAGAAAAGGGCGAACATCGTCAGATGTTGTTCAGTCCACTCTTCCCAACGCCACTCCACTTTCTCTCTCCTCCGCGCACGCTCCCCACGCCACTTTCTCTCTCCTCCCCCTCCTCTCCCCCACCACCACCACCACCACCACCACCACCACTACAAAAGCGCTCCCGCTCCACCATCAGGACGCCCTCGCACTCGCACTCGCCGCCGCGAAGCATCACGACAGACCCTCCAACCCGAGCCCTCCCCCGCCGCCGCCGACGATGGAGTCGCTGATCCTCCGGCTCCACGAGATCTCCGCCGTCAAGTTCGGCAGCTTCAAGCTCAAGTCCGGCATCTCTTCCCCCATCTACATCGACCTCCGCCTCATCGTCTCGTACCCCGAGCTCCTCCGCGACATCTCCCAGGCGCTCATCTCCTCCGTCGCCTCCGCCGGCTTCGACATCGTCTGCGGCGTCCCGTACACCGCGCTGCCCATAGCGACGTGCGTCTCCGTCTATAACAACATCCCGATGGTCATGCGTCGCAAGGAGGTCAAGGACTATGGTACTTCCAAAGCGATTGAAGGTAACTGCCTTGCTTGTGTTTACATAAAGGACGTGGATTTTTAAATTTTCCAACTTGAGGATGATGATCATTGATTTTACAATGCCGTCGGTAGAGGATGCCGTTTTCTTGCCCAGCTGTTTGGTAAGCTTGGATTTTTACATCATAGTATATTGATTTCTCATTCTGTGTTTGTTCAGGTGAATTCAAGAAGGATCAAGTGTGCTTGATCATCGAGGATTTGGTGACGAGCGGCGCGTCGGTGCTGGAAACGGCTGCCCCGCTGCGCGCCGTAGGGTTGAAGGTAACCGACGCGGTGGTGCTGATCGATAGAGAGCAAGGAGGGCGAGAGAATCTGGAGCAGAATGGGATCAAGCTGCACGCGATGATAAAGCTGACCGACATGGTGAGGATCTTGAAGGAGAAGGGGAAGCTAGGGGATGATGTGGAGGCCACCGTGCTGAAGTTTCTTGAGGAGAACAGGAGGGTGGCTGTGCCGGCGAAGGAAGTGAAGGAGAAAGCTAGGTTTTTGGGGTATGGGGAGAGGGCAAAGTTGTCAAAGAACCCAGCTGGGAAGAGGCTGTTTGAGGTGATGGTGGAAAAGGAAAGTAATTTATGCGTCGCCGCTGATGTCGGGACGGCTGCTGAGTTGCTAGATATTGCTGAGAAGGTCTGAGCTTGATACTCCTTCTCTTCTTTCTTGATATTTGCTGATAATTTAATGAAGCGTGCGGAGAATCGTTTTTTATAAGTGAGAAGCCTGCATCAAGATGTATAAACTAAGGACGTCATCAATTTTATTTTGAGTTGCAAGCACTACTTAGACTTTCCATTTGCTTCTGTTCTTTAAATTTTCTCAGACCAAAATACGTGTCACTACATTATTGTAACAGCTGGTGCCATCATTTTTATCATTGTTCTGTCCACCTGGGTTAAAGTTCTGGCAGTACCTAATATTTTGGTCTTTTTTTTTGCCGTGGGGGGTACTAGTAATACCGTGGAATAGTGGACATATTGTATTGAATTCCCATGAACTGCCTTATGCATCTGCTATCCTGTGACATGATTTAAGAACTTACACTGTCTCTGAACAGGAGTTATGGTCATCGTTCAGCAGTATCATTCCATGGACTGGCATTGCTGTTTATAATTCCTTTTCTGATGTCTAATGACACATTCCATTCTGTGAAAATGCCTCAGATTTAGTAGTCCCCCATGTTCACATTTTTTGTCTGGACTTTTTTCAGGTTGGGCCAGAAATATGTTTATTGAAAACCCATGTAGACATATTACCCGATTTCACCCCAGATTTTGGTTCCAGACTGCGCACGGTATGTGCCAATTCCATAACTCTGCTATTTTGACGCCATTATTGGATTCTTCTTTTCTCTTTCTCTGATATAGGTAAGCGTTTTCTTAGATTTGTCTATCATGTATAACACAAGTAGTGTGACATATTACTTTCTCTTTGACGATAACTTTTAAGAGCTATGTGCTCAGAAAATCTTTGCGAACCTTGTGCATATGCAGATCCGTTAGTTTTATAAATCTCAAGTTCCTGCTATTTTTAAACCATCAAAGGCTGTGAATTTCTTGCTGATGGTACTGAATGGCATAGCAGATTGCAGAGAAGTACAACTTTTTGATATTTGAGGATCGCAAATTTGCTGATATTGGTAATACAGTGACAATGCAGTATGAAGGGTATGAGTTACTCTACAGTAGTTGTTTCCTCTTCGTCTATTTTGTTCTATAGACTGAACTCTATAATGTTGCACTTGTAGTGGTATATTCCGAATAGCAGATTGGGCTGATATAACTAATGCTCACATTATCTCCGGTCCTGGAATTGTTCAGGGACTGAAGCTAAAGGTTTGTTCTGTAAAAGGACTGCTTTTAGTAAACCTTTTGAAACAAATCTTCTTTTTAACCATATTGATCATTATGATGATCCTTGAACAATGCAGGGTTTGCCTCGAGGTAGAGGCCTATTGCTTCTTGCTGAAATGAGCTCAGCTGGTAACCTAGCCACAGGGGATTACACTGCAACGGCTGTAAAAATTGCAGAGGAACATTCTGACTTTGTTATGGGGTTCATCTCAGTTAATCCAGCATCTTGGCCAGGGGCACCTGTGAATCCAGCATTTATCCAGGCTACCCCTGGTGTTCAATTGGTAACTGGTGGTGACAACCTTGGGCAACAATACAACACTCCACATTCTGTAAGTCTACTCATTTGTCTTCAAATGTTGAAATCAATTTGCCACTTTTAGCGGCCATTAAATTTTCAGCTTCACCAATATGTGTGCATTGTATGTTAGTATTACTAGGTAGGTGTGCGCAATTTTCTCAAAATGATCTTTGGGATGCTGAACTGGCATTTGACTTTTTGAGAGGAAGAAACTATTTCTCTAATAAAATTAAGAGACGGGCGTTAGTTTGGGACCTTCTCTAAAGCATCTCTCTATTGTCCATGTGAATTTTCCTCATCTATGCATATAATGTCTCCAGTATTGGCCATAACTTGTTACCTATATTGTTGGTAGAAAATTGTTCAGTAGTAAGAATAGCTGGTCATGATGTCAAAGACTGTTACAAGAGTAAGCGGCTGTCCCGTGGAATGTGTTATGTAAGGTTTATTTCATATGATCAGACACTACTGAATTGCAGTGGAACTGTATTGAGTCTTGTCTGACTTAGGCTCGAGATAATTAGTACGAGAATGTCTCGCTTTAACTTGGCAATTTTTCTGTTTATGCTATTCTTATTCAGAAGGGTTGCTTGCAGACAAAGTTTTGGTGTGTCAAACTTGAGCTGCGTATTATGTATTCTTTTGTTGGCTGAGACTGACTCCTGGCGATTGAAAATGTACTTCCAGGTGATCCATGACAGAGGCAGCGACATCATCATAGTTGGGCGCGGAATCATAAAGGCTCTGAATCCGGCAGAGGCAGCTCGGGAGTACCGCCTTCAGGGATGGAATGCATACGTGGGTAGGTGTTCATAAGACTGGAAGGTTCCCAGAAGGATGAGCCAAGTTCGGGTCCGAGTCGAAGTCTTATCCCTTCCGGTGCCATAAGTTGGCGGCTTCTTAAGCATGTGCAGCTGATTCATCATGCGCTCTTTCATTTTGCTTTCTTCTCTCTTTTTATTTTCTTTTTTCAGATAAAGCACCCAAATCTTCTAATGGGGGAGTCCCTTGTGCTGCTATCGACACCGTCTCGAAGTCGATAATGAAATCATAGGGATTGCGAACACTTTTTCGGGATAGGATGGCGCCGGATCTTAATCTTGTATCTTATAATGAAATTGAATATTTCGCTTATCTCTCTCATTTTGACATTTTACGGGCCAATTCCATAAAAAAAACACGAATTTTAGGTGTTGTCTCAAATCTGGTCCGAACTTTATTTGGTCTAAAAAACAAAGCACTACCTTTCACTCAAGTCCCAAATTTGGCCCGAATTTTATTTTGTTTAAAAAAAAAAGCACCAACTTTCACTTGTGTCCCAAATCTGGCATCCATTAACCCCCCTTCCACGGACATCTAACATGGCATTTCCACTCAAAGTCTATCTGAAGATGAATGAAGTATGTCTATTACAAATAGGCTTCATATCTCTATTTAATTACAAGATGCTCATGTTATTAATATCTCGCTTTAAGGCAGTATAATCTTCTACTTTCAACCCAGCTTTTGACATTGAAAACAGCTCACCAATTGTTAATTGATCTAATGGCCCTAGCTATGTGCTTTGTCCCATGGAGCCGAAACCGCTAAATTATTTTTCCCATGAGAATTATCTGTAAAGTTCACTTCATTGGATGGCAGACTTAAATTTAACATTTCCTCCAAACACTCGAATGAAGCATTATTTTGCACCTCAACAAATTTGGACCTCTTCACAGTTTTAAATTTAACACTTTCTCCAAACACTCGAATGCAGCATCATTTTGCACCTCAACAAATTTGGACCTCTTCACAGTTGACCCATAGGGTAGATAGGAGGAGCGTGTTTACGGCAACACCTAGATCCCATAAGTTTATGCATCTTCTCAGCATCAAGTCCAAAAGCATCTCCATGGTACCGTTCGGTATCAAAGGAGTAGATATCAAAGTTATTTATGACATTAAAAAAACAATTAGACTCAATGCACATTAATTTCACAACTTTCACGGGGCCAAAATTTCCAACGGAAACGGCGTCTTTGAGCGATCGAGCTTGTGTATGTGCAAGAGCGAGTGTCTCCGTGTGAGAGAACGAGCGAGCAAGCCAGTGCGTGAGATCTTCCAATGAATTGAAGACTCCCGTGCGCGAAATTGCTGAGGAAAGGAAACCCTATAAAGAATTCTCCCCAATCACATGAGTCGTGCGTTAGAGAAGAAGAGAAAGCCTAGGAACAATTTTGCTATATTTTGCCTTTATATCCATATCAGTTTGCTGTGTTGGATATTATTGCTGACGTGAAAATGCCACGTTAGATGATTGTGAAATGAGGGTTAATGGAGGGCTAGATTTGGGACACGAGTAAAAGTTTGTGTTTTTTTTTTAGACAAAATAAAGTTTGGGCTAGATTTGGGACAACATCTAAAGTTCGTACTTTTTTTTTAGACAAAATAAAATTCGGGTCAGATTTGGGACAACACCTAAATTCGTGCTTTTTTATGGAATTGGCCCAACATTTTACATGATGGATAATAGATTGAGCCCCATCGATTATTGTCGGAAACCATACAAATTTAAAGGGAGGATTTCTTCTTCAAAAATAGGAAGCAAATTAAGTTACATCAAGCACAGAACTTTGAAATTAGATTAGAACTTATTGAAATAATACCTAGAATATGCCACGCATTGAATCAAATGTAAGTTAAAAGCATAAAGCTATAGATATATCGCAGTAGAGAATTATAACTCAAAGAAAATTATCGCCAAAACAAAAGGCAGAGTTCAAAACTAAAGGCCGAAGTGAATAAGTTTCTTTCTAAAAAAATGACATGTTACGGACCAAGAAATGCTCACTTTTCATAAATGGTGGTAAACTTGGTATTGCAATGGTAACATAATCTAGCCAGTGACCGTACTTTTTCAAAGTTTTCCCCGTTTAGTAACATCATCCTTGTCATAAAGAGAGATCATGGATTTTTCAATTGTTAATCTCCATAAATGATGGTGGCCTTTCCAATGGGGTAAATTTTCATAAGCAGTGGTATTGTCTATGTTGATAATTTACAATGTGCTAATACTTCCACGTTAGTTTCTTTCTATAGCTTCCTTTTTGAAGATTTAATTGATCATTCGTGACTGAGAAGTGATGGTAAATGTTTGAAGATTTTGGTCATTTCCGTATAATATTTCAAAAATGACGGCAACATATTATTAGGAATGATAAACTTTGAAATATGTTGATAATGTCATGTTAGTTTATCTCGATAAACTCTATATCTTATCTTGGAAACTCTGTGAATGTGCGATAGATCATGGACTTTTCATTCATCATTGACCGTCTTCCTAAGTGATGTTAATTTTGTCAAATATGCGGGTACCTTTTCATGAGTGATTTTTTTGTTTGTTATTAATGGTGATGATTTTTTACAGGTTTTAGTAATTACTTTTTAGATGAATAACTTCCTAAACATGTTGATAAATCGTGATTTTTCATTCAAGGTGGATATATTTTCCCTAGAAAATTCTAGTAGTTTTTCCCGAATGTTTTGATAAATCGTGATTTTTCATTCAAGGTCGATAGATTTTTCCTATAAAATTCTAATAATTTTTCCCCGAATGTTTTGATAATTTTTCATAGGTGATAGTAATTTTCCCAAGTGTTCATTTTTCCAAATGGACAAAACACTTCACAACGAGACGGCAATTTTTTTTACTAAAAAAAGTTAAAGCCGAATACAAAAATTTAACATTATAAATCTATGTAAAGAGATTATAAAATGGAACTATTATCCAAATACTAGTCAGGTTTCAAATCAGCTACGTTAACTTGTTAAGAAGCCGACAGATCTGCTTGAAGGTAACATTATAGAACTTTTCCAGATATCTTTCCCAGGTTGTCGAATTCCGAGGAAATCCGAAATCAATTCCTTATTAGACAAGTCAAATAAGGCGAATAAAGACAAGTTGACCGAGTGAATGAAAAAGATATCTTTCGACCGCCGTATGAGAAAGGCCTGCCGCGACAAACATGGAACAACTGGAGGCAAGTGGACACGAAAAGGAAGAGAAGGAAGACAATACAACACGTTCTCATTCTTCTGCTTGGAATATACGACATTTTTGCTGTCTTCCCATTCATGTATTCGATGCATAGTTCAAGCAAAGAGACATTGCCCCCCCTAAAATTCCCAAAAAATACATGCCCAAGAAGACGTGGTGATCACTACGCGGACGAACTATTCTGATTTTTAAGAGCAGGATAATCTAAAGGAGCATGAGACCGAAGTACCCCGTTGTCACTGTTCTTTCCAGATCCTACCAGTCACCCTAAGCTTCAGTTCCTTCCGGTCGCCACCGGAGAAGAAGAGAGCCATGTTGCGTTGGATGATGAGACCATCGAAACTATCGCGGACTTTGCGGTGGCTGTCCCTTATGCTCCGAGGCACACCTTGCCAGATCATCTTTCTCCCGTTCCCACCAACCTCAAGGCTGTAACTGTAGTTTTTCGCCTCGTTGTCGTCACCCATAAACCGCAGGAATGCTATGTAGACTGGCGCCATTCCAAGCTGAAAGGCTTCGAAGTGCAGGCAGAAATACTGACCAAAGCAACTAAAAACCTGGAGATCAACCGAAACTTGATTACTATTGTGCCCTTTTAAAAAATTACAACAATAACACAACTTGCAACTGTAGTCTCCCATGGTAACACAGACATGGGCCAGCTTCTTTGATGGGCCACTTGGCATTTTAAAAACAATCATTGAACATTTGATTCACCCACACAAGTAACATTAAAAGAAAACCTTGTTAAAACTTAGAAGGAAGTTCCAACAACGACTTAATTGGATACTTCTTCAAGTCATAAAGCCCCATTTAAGCTTCCAACTTTACAAACTTACATCAGCTAATCTGTCTTTACCTGGGCTTCCAGCTTTTGGCCAATACAAAAAACTAAGAGACAAACCACATCTAAATTTAGAAGGAAGGAAAAACAGAGCAAACATAAACAGCACTGATCGGAAAACGAAATGATCTGATGCCTGAGATATATCAACTCAACAACTTAGACCTTTATTTCACAGAACTTCTTATTAAGAAAATAACAGATTTAATCCAAATTTTACACATTTTCGCATTCACGGATATATAAACTTAAACAATTCTGATGAGCAGATGGTTACTTTTGACAGTTTAACAAATTAATTAACTACCGGATAACTACAGAGAGCCCAACATATGCCTTGGATAACTGAATCAAGGAAAAAGGGAAAGGAGTACCGTTAGCATCCACGTGGCATTCTCGACCTCATGTGGATTTGATTTGACGTATCGGTGGTTAAAGGTACTGCCATTGTGCATGTCAACTTTGTGATCATCTTTGAGATGGGCTACCAGACAAGGAATGTCACCGATGACTGTGCATTCTGATCCGGCATAGGGGCAACTATAGGGTCTAAAGGCACATTGTGATTCATGCTTCAGCTTGCTGTAGTACGGGTATATGCCTACACACCCAAAACTCTGATATTTACATGGAAGTTCAAGAGAGGCAGCCACCTTCTCCAATGCAAGGCATCTGATGTTCCCGAGTTCGTGCCTGCAAGTAGGACATCTGTTGTGCACCCTTGGCTTGCAACCAGAACACAGCGTGTGGCCATTCGAACACTGATGCAAAGAGAATCCCCAAAATCAACTTTTGAGTCTTTATTACCAAATAAACCATAGGGATGCAAATATCACCTCTGCAGGTGTCTAATGTCGAGAAGTTGCACTAATGTGTAATAAATAGGTGACTTCAACCAACAGAGGTTAAAAGAAACAAGTTCCATGGTGTTCATGTGCTTTAAAGGAAGAATCGATACATCGAAATAAAGGAAAATTGAAGAAAGTGTTAAATGCAAGATTAGAAATCCAAACCTGATGGATAGGAGGGTACATTGCATTTAAGCACACAGGGCACTCTAATAGCTCTCGGACACTGCTAGAGACAGTTACATTAGGTTTGAGAGCATTTTGCGTTGGATCATTCACACTTTCACCAATGTCTGTTGTGTCTTCACTTTGAGGAGGATCAATAACCTCAGGTTTGTTTCGGATCTCATCAAAGAATGAATTTGCAGAAGCCATTTCGCTCAAAGAGACTTCCTAGCCTATGTAACTACAAATGAAAAAAAGAAAAAACACATGTATTATTAATTAAATACAAAAGAAGCAAAACTCTAGAAACAAAGACAAGTTAAACAGGTGAATCTGGCATAATAAACGTGATTGCATGAGCATTCATCATGGACAATGAGAATACCGAGCACTTTTTCCTCAAGAAACAAAGAAGGGGCAGAAAAAGGGCAACTTAGAAACCAGATGTCTGTGCATTTATCCTAACAGGAATACGACAAACAATACAGTCAGAGGATTTGAAAGGCTCTATTTTTCAATTTCAACATATGTACTGAAAGTATGAACTCTCAATGGCATCATCACGGGTCAGATAGGAAAAAACAACCCGTCTTCAATCGAAATTCCAACCACTTAGAATTGTCTTTCTGAAAATCCAGATTTGCATTATTCCAAAGTCAAGCCAGCTTCAATAAAGTTAAAACTATAATGTAATTTTCTCTACAATGCTGAAGCATGCAAAGTGAGGAAACATTTAAAAGTTGAATGAACAGTGAGACAAACCCCTTGGAACCTTTTTTTTTTCGTTTCTATTTCTTGCTTTTTGGCCTTTGCCTTTTTCATTATTGATCATAATTAAACCTCGCACAGACATCACAAGAGCTGCAGCATCCCAACTTCTCGCCATGTACCATGCAAAGTGAGTTCTATAACGGACTTGTAAAAAAAATTGTCAAATCACTTATCCTGCATACTTCGTCATCGTATTCTACCCATGATACCTGCATAGGTAAAGAAGATGCATTACCTGATTATAAAAGCAATTTGCCTTCAGCTTGAAAAAATTCGAACCCTGATTCCACAGAGTTCACAAAAAGTCCACGACTCTGCCCTCGGCAAACCTCCACAACGACTGAAATGATCAAAACAAGAAACCGGGTCAGCCAGTAGTTAAGATTATTGGGGAATCACTGATCGTGACAGATCAAACCTTCAATCCTCAGGAGGAAGGGATCGAAAGAAATATTTACAGACCCCCAACCTAAAGTAGATCTATAAAGTTCCCAAATCATGAACCGGAAAGATCGAAACTTTTGCCTCCTGGGAAGCCGAGGAATACGAAAATCGAGATAAAAGATCGCACTTGACGACGGATGCCCATGCAAAGGGATGAAGCGGAGATAGAACAGAGACGGGGAACTCACCAGGAATTGCGGAAAGATCAGGTGGGTCGATTTCAAAAACCCCACTTTGACGAAGCGGGGGCGACGGTTCAAAGAACCGACCGAACCCAGATGAGGAGGGAGGGATTCGAGGGCGTCTAGAGAGTAGATGGGAAGATAGATAGAGGTAATAAATGAAGGGGGAAAGAAAAGGAATAATATAAGCGAGAAAGACACGAAGTGCGCGTATAATTTCAAATTAAAGCCGCTCGAGACAGGGGCAGAAGGAAGAGAGAGAGAGAGAGAAGAGGGGGAGGAGAGAGAGGGGAGCGTCGCCTGTGAGCGAGGAGAGAGAAAGTTTTCTCGAGAAAATACAAAAAGGAAAACAGTGAAACGTGTAGGCCCCGCTCCCCCAGGCTCGTTTCTCTCTCTCTCTCTCTCTCTTTCTCGCTCGCTTCTCGTCGGCGTCTTCCGCTTTTGGCTCTCTGATTTTCAAAAACCTCCTCGTATTTCCTGTTCTCTCTCTTGTCTCCTTCCCCGACACAGCACACGGGGGCACGCATTGACAGGTGATAATCAGTCCTGTGTGATACGCGCACCCCTCATGCTTCCATCTGGATCCCAGCAAGCCTCCCCGATTTCCCCCGTTCCCATTGGAAGAGTCCACGCGAAAACCACTTTCTGTCTTTTTAAACTGTTCATTTTCTCGGGTACGTGCTTGGTTTGTGAAACTAGAAAGTTTTTCGGGCATAAAAAAATTGAAATTTGAAAGAAGATGGTTAATTCTGTCCTTCTCGAATTCTAGAAATATGCCAAAAAGATCGGAAAAATGCCTCCTTTTCGTCATTTCTCTATGTTTTGTTTTGTTTTGTTTTTTTTTTCCTTTTCCCTTGAATGATGTGATTGTATCTTCAAGCAAATTCCACTTCGATCGGCTACTGATGGAGATGGAGGAAGGGGAAAGACCAGATTGCTACGGCCGATGATGTGGGGTCTTGTCCTGTCTGCTGAAGTTCAAGCTTTACTGTCTGCTAACTGGAGAATTGATGTTTGTCTGAATGACAGCCGAGGCATAAATAGGCATATCTGCTGGACTGTATAGAGCGAATCTGTCCGGGTTCTGATCTGGGATTGTCTTTGGGTGAGTGTTGGTCCATTCGTGGGCTTTGCTTATAGGGTGTTGGTTGGGCCTGTTGGGTCTTGGGTCTTGGGTCTTAGGGAGTTGGGTTAGTTTGAATTGGTTCCTGGGCTTTTTAAAGGGGTGCGGTCTCCCTTTATTTTCTGGTTCTTGTGCTCAGTGACAATTTATTTACAAGAAAAAGGCAAAAAGTCGAAAAAAAAAAACGTTAAACTATGCTTATGATGACATGTTTACTCTTTAATATTTTTTTTTATGCAGAAAATCCCAAATTTGTACATTGGCGACACATTTACCTTCGGTTGATGAGCACCATTAAAAAATATGATTATATGAATAATAGAAGGTAATCAATGTTGGCAATGACATCTACAGTATCACATTTATTCAAATTTTTTATACTAAAAGTACATGCATGATACATTTTCCTTCCCACCATGATTCCATCAATGAGCACTATTAAAAAATTTTTGCTAATATAAAAATGGAAGGCAAATCGTGTTGATATGACGTCTCCATGACTTAAATGAAACAAAAACAATGTTGTTTGGTCGAAATATCGTCTGACAAAGTCTCGATGGAGTCAAGGGTATAAGTTTGAAGTTTTCAAATTTTAGGGTAAATACATCGTAGTGGGCATAAATTAAAGTTTTTTTAAAGACACGGAAAAAAATAAAGTAAATATTATGGCGGACATAGTTTAAGATTTTTAGTGACTTTTTACCCTAACAAGAATCACTGTTGTAATTAGATGCCTCTTGAATTTATGTACTATTATTATTATCATCATCAATTAATGTTCATAACCACTCGCCCCAACAAAATTATAATGTATTCATGTTTATGATTAAGAAGAAAAGAAAATATGGTATTGGGCCTGAACCAAGCCCATGACAATATACCCGAATCAGCTCCGCGTCGACAAAACTGAAAAAGCGGAAAAGAAAGTGAAAGAAAGGGCGTCGGAAGATAGGGAGAGAAAAAAAGAAGCAAAAAAACAACACATTTGGAACGGCAACTGATACTGACCAAAAAAAAAAAAAAAAAAAAAAGAACGGCAACTGACGGAAGCAAAAAGCTTCAAAGCGCTTGCTTTCTTCCTTTCTTTCAGCTGCGCGAAAAAACCCACGTCTCGTCGTCTCCCCCCCGTAGTAATCAAAGACTGCCCCAGAAAAATCCTCGCGCTTCGGATTCGCGCGGCGTTCCGTCGATCCGCCGCCTTGAATTTGTAAGTGAATGTTGGACTCGTTTCGCTGTCCGAACAGCTCCTGTTCCTGAGATTCTCGATCGCCCATCGCTCCTTTTCTTCTTCTTCTTCTGCTTCTTCTTGTTTTCTATTCTTTTTCTTTTCTTGTCCAATTAAGAAGCAGCGTGTTTGCTTTATGCACGAGATGGAATGCGAGGAAGTGTTGGGGTTTGTCTGCCCCCTTTTTTTTTTTTTTTGCCAGCGTGATTTTATGTTCCGCGGCGAATATATTTTTGGGACTTCTATTTGGGTGTGCTTAGCTGCACATACTTCGCAATCGAAGAAATCATAGCGTGAATTTGGAGTGAGCGCGTTGTTGGAAGACTTCCCGTGTTGAATTTCAAAGGGAATTGCTGGCATGATAAAAAAGAATAAATCAGATGCCTGAGAAGCGAACGAGAAGAGTGTGTGATGTCTGCTTGCTCTAGTACCTGTTTGTTGATATGACTGAACTAATGGGAAGGGGATAAAAGACAGAATTTTGTCTATCTGGGTTGGCTTTTCGGTATGGGGTGGTTTTGGAGAAGGAAGGAACAGCACAGAGGGATGGGGCCGGTGTGTTAGTATAAGGTGTTTTTTTAGAATGGAGGAACAATAGAGAGTATAGAGAATGAAACTGACATTGGAAGGAAAATATACTGCATGCGTGGGGACGAAGTTGCTTATGCTCTTTGTTTATAGGGCATTTGGCTGCGATTGCAGTTTGTTACCCTTGACTGTTTCTCTAACTGCGTGAGTTTGCAATGGTACGGAGTGAACTAGAGAATAAAAGACTCTGGTTTAAAGGTGGTTACGGCAGCTCTTACATCTAGACTTACCAATTAGTGTGACGTCAATGGCATTCGGTCATATGGGTTCACCAAAACTTAGCTCTTGGTCATGTTTTGTTTTTGTGCGTGGAAAAAATTCTGAGTAATCTATATCTTTGCTCTTCAATTGAATGGATCAAACTTTTTGGGTACTCTAGACTGATCTTTTGCTATCGCTTAGGTGAAAGTGGTGGTAGATCGGTAATCATGCCAGACGTGCAAGCCCTAGTGACTGAGTTCCTTTTCAAGCTTAAAAAACGGTGAGATCCTGTCAAACTCCAATTTTTCGCTGTGAAGTTCCTGTAGCATGCTTGTAGGCGAGAAAATAAATTCATGTTCTCTATGTGGCGGCAGCAAGATTGAGGGCTCACACGCAACAGCCAGGCAGACAGCAATACTCCTTCGATCGGTTATTTCTCAGCAGCGAATTCCACACACCCACCAGGCTGCTGCTTTGATTGATGCTGTAAAAGCAGTAGGAGAGCAGCTGGTTGCTGCAAATCCAGTTGGTATGCCACTTTTATTGCTTCATATTTGGTTAATGCTAGTTTAAAATCACCAAAGTGTCTGTCATTGCTTGATATCAGCTTGCAGTTTGAAGCTGGACCATATGTCCCAATACTTTATTTTGAGTATTATATATATCCAGTGTTGACAGTAACAAAATTTTCTTTTGCTTTAAAATAGGCACTGTTGCCATGTCCTAGTACCTCAATTTCTTCTTGTCGGTGTCGAATAAAGGCTAGAGATGATGTTGCGGCTTTCATTACCACAACAGGGCACTTATATTGCTCCATTTTCTTTTGTTCGCACTGGCAAGGAACAAAGAAGCACCATGCACAAGCTAAATCTATGTATCGGAAAATGTACCTTCTTAAAAAGTATGAATTGTGGATACTCCTTTTGTCAATGATATTACTAGATAGTGGCCATCCACATCCTCATCTTGCTAAAGTTTGTAAATTGTTTGATTTCTTTGTGTACTTTATAATGCTGCTATCCTATAAAAGAATGATTAGTTTTGGTTTTTTGATTGGTTTTTTGAAGTTATGCTCAACTATTATTGTGTTGCAAGTTCTCTTTTAAGCTTTTGGAAAGAACTATCGTGATGATTTATGCTTAAGCATCTCTTTACAGATATTGTGGGTTCCTTGCTATATGTATTGACAAGTTGTACTTGTGAATGCAGAGCTTGCTGTCGGCAATATCGTCAGACGTGTTTTGCATATTATTAGGGAGGAGGATCTTTCTCTCACGACAGTGGCTATGGCTGGGTTGAATGTATCACCTGTAAGTGACGACGAAGGTGAAACAGACCAAGATGATCATCCTGTGTTGTCTGCCGCTGCAGTAGCTGCTGCTTCAAGAAACACTCTGCGCCCACCTTCCTTGCAAACCCTTCTTGAGGATCTACCTGACTCAACGGCTGTTCCTCATACTTCTTCATCAGGGGGTGATTCTGATGGAAAAAGCAAATGTGAGCTTCCTTTATCATTCAATGGTCTGTTTGTTGATGCATGCTAGCAATGCAAAAGAAAGCTGGTGTTGTGATAAAGCATAGAGTCCTATCCAGTGAATAGCAAATTGCCATTGAGGGCACATGGAGATTTCTTTTCCTTTCACAAAATCACTTGCCAACTTGATAAATCAATTTTATAGTATTATGTTAAGAATTGTAAGCAGAAGTGTGAAGGAAATAGCTGTTTCTGGTAGATTTAGTGACTTGCTAGTCAGTGCTAAGAAACTCTTTTCCTTCACAGCTGCTGACAAGAGTACAAGAAGCCGGAAGCTGAAGCATGATGTTATTGAAGCATTGAATGAACTCCTTGGAGATATTGACACTTGCCATGAACAGATTGCTGAGCAAGCAGTGGAGCATATTCATCAAAAGTACTTCTTTTGCCTTGTTGACATTTGCTTGTTCCCCTTTTATCAGTCCGCTTCTTGTTTTAATGGTTCTTTGCATCAGTTTTGCCCTTAATTGAGTGTTAGGAAACTTGAGATGGGTGTCTTTTTCAGTATATTTTGGAGTTTATGCGCGGTAATGTTGATTTGGTTTATTCATTTTTGATTTTTTACTGCTTTTAATATAATAAACTTCTTCACAATTTAAGTAACCAACCTCACATGAAATAAGAAAAATGATGTGATGTTTTTGTCTTTTTCTCCATCCATAAATCTTTTAACTTTGTCTTGTAGTCTGCAATTTCCATGATAACCTTTGTGGCATGAGGTTGTTGCTCCCATATGCCGAGTTTTGGTATATTTTGGTATGATGTGCGAAATGGAATATTATGTGCTTGTATAATTTCAATTTGGAAAGGTGTCTGCTATATGTACTCTTTTTTGTATTGGAGGTCAAGCATCATTTGCTAGCAAATTGGGACATGGTTAAGCATATGCCAGATTTCCTCATCTTAATATAGTCTGTGGGTTTCCTTAAGATGAATGCATGCTGTTTTTCTCACTAATGGCATGAATACTCCTCTACCTTGTTGGGCAGGTCATATGTCCATGTGATTGCTAATTATCTTAGGAAATTCTTAATCTATGTCTGGTCTGATGGAGCCGTCACCCTCAGACCAGTGGTGCAGTTTTGAGACACTGGTTATCTAATGATGAACTGGGGCATACTAAGACACAGAAATATGCATGTGAACACATGCATTGGCAGAGTTTAGGATTTTAGGCAGGCCTTTCCTAGGAACTGGGCCTGGATTCAGGTGTCCTCATCCTTTTTTCCCCTCAAGAGACAACCAATAAGTGCATCCATATGAATTTGTGTTTGTTTCTTTTGGGGGGTTAGCATGATCTGTCGTGCTTTGAAATCTCAATAAGTTATTTATACATTATTGACTTATTTGATTGTTCTTCCAATTGATTTCATGATGATACCTTTTTTTATTGCTTAATTTGTTGCGAACAATGTCTGAGATGGCTTTCTAGTTTGACTGATTGTCACTTGCTAATTATATTTCATGTGTTTTCAGTGAGGTAATATTAACTTTAGGAAGCTCAAGAACGGTACTAGAATTTCTTTGCGCAGCAAAGGAGAAAAAAAGATCATTCCGTGTGTTTGTTGCCGAGGGAGCTCCAAGGTGAGTTGATCATAGGTCTTTGGTCATTCTAATATGTTTTCATCTCTTGCTGAGCTCTTCTAATCATGTGGTCCTGATCAGGTATCAGGGACATCTACTTGCAAAAGAGTTGGTTGCGAGAGGTTTACAAACCACGCTCATTACTGATTCTGCTGTCTTTGCCATGATTTCGCGTGTGAACATGGTACACATCTTTTTATCAATTTTTTGCCCTTCAGCATCTGATTTACTGCAATGACTGTTTGAACTAAATTTATGCTGAAAGGTAATTGTTGGAGCTCATGCTGTAATGGCTAATGGTGGAGTTATAGCACCTGTGGGGTTGAATATGGTTGCTCTTGCTGCTCAAAGGCATGCTGTTCCTTTTGTGGTGCTCGCAGGCAGCCATAAGGTAAACTGGGGGAATAACGATTCGCTTGCTGCTTACTTTAGTTAGTGTCCAAAGTAAGCTACGACAAGCATTTTAATAATTAATATATTTGCAGTGTATTCTGTAGTTACAGCGGTTGCACAATTTGAGTAGCGCTAGACATTTGAATTATGGAGCAGGGTTAAGAACGAATTGACATGTTTTTGTTATTTAGGCTACTTTTATGCATTTTAGACGTAGATTGAGTTGACAACATAGTGGGGTTTGGTTGTCCCTTGGATGCATGTTTAGTTAGCTGGAAATGTTTGATGACCTTTGATGAGTGTGCTGGTGCTATACTGATCACACAGATTTTGGATTGCAGTTGTGCCCCTTGTATCCTCACAATCCAGAGGTCTTACTAAATGAGCTGAGATCACCTTCTGAACTGCTTGATTTTGGAGAATTCTCAGATTGCATGGACTTTGGAAGTGGAACGGGCTCTCCACTTCTTCATGTTGTCAACCCAACATTTGATTATGTACCGCCTAAACTGGTCAGCTTGTTTATCACAGACACGTGAGTACCTTTATTATGCCTATCTCGCCAGAAATCTTTTCTATATATAAATGCTATTTTAGAAATGAATTTATTTACAGGAGCATTAAGTAGAAGGTCATGGCAAATAGCAACAAGAGCTTAAGTTGATAATATGAAGCCTTTGAACTTGTTCTTATCTCCTAGACAGACTTGCAATTAACTGGGAACCTCTTGAGTTTCATATAATCTTTTAGAACAGTTCTAGCAATTCTCAATTTGCTCACATTGCATATTCTGGATTATTTCTATCTACGTTGTCCTGGGTCAGGCTATTGTGATAGCGACATCGTTTAATTGTGGACTCAATTACTTCTAGTTGTATCATCTTTTGAGTTTCACTTTTTTCCTCCTAATATTTCCAGAGGAGGACACAATCCATCATATGTGTACCGGCTAATAGCAGATTATTATTCGAATGATGACTTGGTGCTGCAGAGGAAACCTGCTCCAACCAATTGAGTTCAGACCGGAGCATTGCCAAGTAAGTAGTGGCACAATTCTTAGTGTGATCTTTTCATTTTGTATTGCTTGAGAGTTTTGGAATGTCACTCAGCTCTGATGACTGAAGCTAATGCATAGAGATTTTAGTGTTAATTTAGATAGCGAGTTGTTAGGCGTATTCTTCCATCAGCTTCTATGATTGAGCAGCTGCTGATGTGATCATTTCATTGCTTTTAATATACATATATACATGTTTGATTGCATCTATGGGATCCTGTGGTAAGAGCAAAAGAACAAGGGAAATATTCATATCTTGTTCACTTACTGAAAGAGAGACCTTTGAGACGTGATGTTCCCAAGAAGGCGAGAAAGCATTCATAGACTGTTAGACTCTTCTGTGATTGATCCGTTCCTGTGTCTCTCATGCATGAATAAAATTAATTAGCTCTCCAGGAGCTTGCTATGCAGAAAAGTGACTGCCTCTTTAGTTGCTGTCTTATTTCTTGAGTTTAGACGCTGTTGTGGACGGACCCACA
The DNA here is from genome assembly GCA_014182375.1 of Eucalyptus virginea. Lineage (NCBI taxonomy): Eukaryota > Viridiplantae > Streptophyta > Magnoliopsida > Myrtales > Myrtaceae > Eucalyptus > Eucalyptus virginea. The sequence goes on from CM024520.1 coordinate 55,859,823, forward strand.
GGAGCAAGAAAAATCTTATCTTTGATGAAATTTGGAATCTTGTCATCATTTTCGTTTCAAATATACGTTTGTTGAATTTAAATCAGCATTTCAGCTATTATGGAATGGTCTTTGAGCCTAACAAACGCTGTTGTAATTTTTTGCAAAAGCCTCTCCCCAAAGAAATGGATATGGCATAATCATTAGCCTTTAATCTCACGCATTATCATCTTTGAGTGACGTAGTCATGTCCAGTCCATTGACCCATGACCAATTTGAGGGATCAGCGTGACAATTTCTTTCCAGTGTTTCCCTTTTTCAAGTCAGGGTTTGTAACTTCCTCGTTTGTTTGTCTGATCATCTCGTACTCTGGTCATCACTTCCCTCTCATACTCTGGTCATCACTCGAAAACACAAGAGACTTGTGAATATGCAGTTCAATCTTTCTGCCCAGTCTAAAGTGTCATAAAAAGAGAAGTCTGCTCTATATTTTTTCAAATAATCCTTCAGTGAAAGGGGCATTGGTCCCATCCCACTGCCATATATGTATTGACAGTGACAACCCAATGTAGAGATGTAGGGAATATGTATTATTGTTCATAACTAGATTCTGAGCTTCTTTATATGTGTTAATTTAATTGATTATGGACTTGGCATGAGAGGTTGGGTGCTATTTTGATGTAACAATTTACTTGCAAAATCCAAATCGTCCTCCATAATGCTTTTCTTTGATGTATGATGTTGCTTCTTGTGGTCTGCTAACGTTTGCATTTGCTTGTCTTTGAAATTCATCCAGGAGAATACTCTACATGAGCAGGGGGACATGGAGAATATGAAGAGTTTAGTGCCGGTATATACCTTCTCTTCAGGTTGCCAAAGTCTCCGGAAATTCAAGAAAGAAAGGGAAAGGAGGGTGTTCCAAAGAAAGAGTAAATGGTGTAATGATTTAAAACCTCGAGGAAGGTGTATCTCAATTTTGTGATCGTTTTTGGTTGGCTGCTGAAATCTTTATGTCGAAATTTATGGGGAAGAATAATCAAAGTCGATGCTTTCTTTACATTTTAGGGAACTGAGAGTTGTAAGTTGGAAGAGAATAAACCACATAGCTGAGAGTTTGCTTGTCTAGAAATGTGCCGTCTCATCTTGCATATAGTGATCGTGCTGTAGTCATAGTTTATAGGGATTTCTTGCAAGACGTTCTTATGCCTGAGAACTCTTTCTTTGACCCATGTTTGAGGGTTGCATGGATTTTGTTATTTTGGCCCAAAGCTTGCATGGATGCTAAAGTGCGTGTAAACTTGGATTAAATGGCTGTTTTATGTGTTAATGTTTGAAATGAGCGGGCGCCGTGTACTATTCAATTCATCTTTCTGAGCAACTGAACCACCTTGGCAGCTCACGAATGGCAGTTGGACGTTCCTCGTTTTGCTTAACTCTGGACTATTCCATCTCGACATATAATGATCATTGATCTTGTTTACCGGATAAGAGAAAGCACTGATGTGTTCATCTTGTCCGATAGGTGTCAAAACGATTCCTTTTCATATGATCATGAACTTGGTGATACCGGTTATTCAACAAAAGATGTAATTGGTGCAAATCTAGTCGGGAGGATTCCTTTTGTAAATCAAACCATGAATTTTGCTTTGGTGCAAGATTTCATCTTCGCGTGTCTGCAAAAATTGATTGTGCGCGGTCCATTGTAGAAAATTATTCCAGCTCTATACAAATAAATTAACACGTCAATGCAAGAAGCGCCTTGCAAAAGAGAAGAGAAAATGACACAAAAGTTCCAAAATTATGTTAAATAAATTAAAAATTCATAATTAACACTACACATTGGATCAATATTTACAAATTACATTAAACAAAGAGATACGTGCACTATAAGTTTTAAAACTTGTCACAAAGTACATTTGAGTAATAAAATTTACAAAAAAATATAATCAAGTCATAATACTAGTCAAATTGATTCAATTATGCCCTAAGGTTAACACCTTCCATTTAGACTAATGAAAAATGTTGACGTGATTTTTTCTAATATTTTATCTCTCTTACGTGGTGATGATGTGACTTAAATTTTAATTAATTTAACCAAAATATTAATTGAATAAAATAAAGAGTATTCAAAAACAAAGAAAAAAAAAAATGAAACAATGGGCAAAGGCAACATGCCCTTGTTGCCACTACCCCTGTCATCGGCAAGGGTAGGTAGAGGTCGCCAGGGATTACCAAGGCCTTGGTCGAGGCCAGCAACCCTTGCTCATGATAGGCAAGGGCCTAGTGACCCTCGCTCAAATTTGGATGGAGGGCGTCCTCGCCGAGAGTTGGCGACCCTCATCGAGGGTCACCACAGCTGGGTGAGGGCTGAAGACCCTCGTCTAAATTTGAGTGGAGGGCTATGACACTTGTACAGATATGGGCGAGGGTTGCCGGCCTTGGTTGAGGCCTTAGCGACCCTCATTGGCTCTTTCTGGCGACGGGGGTGGTAGTGGCAAGGGCAGCCACGATCACTACAACTATTCTTTTAAATTATTTATCATTTTAAATATTTTGCTATTATTTGAATACGATTTAAAGCAAAAAGTGATTAAAAAATGCCATATAGGAAAGTAAATTAATTTAAAAATGTCACATCAGCATTTTCTATTAGACAAATTGACAATAATAATGAAAAAATTCAATTGCACCATTCCAATATATTTTAAGACTTAATTACACTTTTTGTAAATTTTAGAATTCAATTGCACTTTTATGAAAAGTTTTAGGACTTGTAGTGCCCATATCCCTTAAATAAATTAAAGTCGAGATCATATCACATACTAGATTAAAGTTCATGAATTATTTGTTAATTATCTCAGAAGAAAATAAGGATTTGGATGACAGGATACGATGAAAATTCCACAGTATCCACACCATCACAGCAATATTCATTAACATCTTTAAAAAGTAAAACTAACTAGTACTTGTATATACTACAGACAACAGCACAAAGATATCGAGTCAAGAGGGACACTCGACGTCGAACCAGAAGAACATAGAAGTACGAGCACATATAACCCGAACACGCTGCAATGCCAGGTCCCCACTAGTCAATACGGCTTTGGCACCACCTTCAATTCGTGTCCGAGAGACCGAAACACCATCGCCATGACACCCATTAGGAGAGGAAACGACCTTGCTGCCTGTAGCTGTGCTCATAATTGGGCACGAGAGGTAGTCTAAAGGGTCTGTCTCACATTGGAGAATACAACCGTCGATAATCAGCCTTCCGTTCCTATGAAGCAGACAGCATCCAAGCTCCGCTTTCACAGTTAGATTCGACAGTTTGCAGGTGGAAAGGAACTCCAGGGCACTGCTTAAACAAAGGAAAACATGTCCAATTATGTTCCTTGTAATCGCCAAAGTTAAAATTTCATTAACCAAAATCTGCACTGCAGAACACAATATCTGAAACAGTTGACAAAGAACAAAAAACTCATTACTCTTGCAACTGCAGTATGATTTCAAGGTAAGTAAAGACTGGCAGTAGATTTCAAGGTAAGTAGAGACTTGCAAAGTCACTAAAAATTGTTTTGGGCAGGTTATGTTTGATGGGTGCTTCACAGCATGTTGAAAAGTGACCTAAAATTTCATTAATTGACAGAAAGAGGGAGTCAATTCACTAAGCAGTAACCAATGCGAGAAGGAATACAGCATCTCCCAGATACCATCTGTAAGAAGAACTACTGACATTCATGCTTTACTGCATCTGAAAAAGGTGCTTCACAAAGAGAAGAAGAAGTAAACCTGTCTGAACCTCGTGAACAGAGAAGCATTGTCTCGTCTGGAAGTTCACCTCCACCAATCTGAGAAAAGGAGGTAGACAAGAGAACAAGGTACGGATAAAAGTAATTAGGAGATGAAAGCTATGGTTAAACTTAACAAGCATGCTACCATAACTTGCAGGCAATACATAAGCAAATTACAGCTTTCCTCAGAATGACTTATCCAAAGAATCCCGAAATCAACACTGCAAGTTTCAATCATTTCAACATTTACACATTCCAAGACCAACGAATCCCAACAATGCCACCTCCATATGCTCCTCTTAACTTTTTAAACATTTACATTGTAAATCTCATGTTACCGAGACCCACTTAATTCACATACACGAGTAACATCTAAATGCCATTTGCCCCCAAAACAACAATCCCACCCTCACACAGGTTGGAAGTACGACTAAGAACTAGCCAAGTAAGTAATAAAACAATCATCAAGTGGCTTCTCTAAGTCCACCTACTGTCTATCGAACGACTTTCTCTCCTCTCAATTATTACTTGCATTTTTTTCTCAAAAAAGGCTAGTAGTTCTGCCCGATATACTAGTCAGAGACTCAAAGCCTCTAGGACATGCTCTAACAACAGTATAATGGGAATAACTAAAAATCATGCTAGAAAATGATAGTTATACAATAATCACATGTTCTTTATCAGTAGAAGATAATCATGCATAAATTGTCCATCCATGGTACAGGCTCTGAAAACTACAGCAGTTTTGAGTTAAAGTTGTGTAGGTACCAGGCAAAGTGGTTTCTTTATCTGAATATTAGAGGCAACATGACTTCCCCCTGCTGCAATCAGAATAGTATCTCCAGGTCTATGAGGGTAAAATAGCATCAGAATTCCATAGCTCATTAAGAGATCCAATTATCTACACAGAGGATGTTTAAGGACCTTGCAGCAGAGACAGCCAACTCAATATTGGGGAAAACTCCTGGCTCTGATGAATCTTTTACAGACCGGTCTACTCGTAGCCACAGCCGAGGGTGACATGCCAGGTAACACCATCTGTGGCAAACGAGGGCGGTGTTATAACGATCTGCAAACTCAACAGCAATTTGTGACAGACAACGCAACAAAATAATATCATGCATGTATTATTTCTTCTTGGAGAACAGGGTGGAGTTAAAGATGTTAGCCTTTATAAGTATTTAATTCATGTACTTTAAAACATAATATAAAATACTACATATTGCACAAGCACGTGATATCAGATAATATGGAGAAAGATGCTCCACCAAAGTATCGTACTGAGTCCTAACGGGTCTGTGGCACTCCGACATAATACTGGATATCTTCTCTAGCATATACCCTTATATGAGAAATAGTTAATGGGTATTTAATTGAGTAGCTTTTGGTCATTAGGCTCTCCAGATAGACCAAGACTTTGAAAAGGCAATTTTGCTCGGGAACTTGGTGAAAAAAAATAGGGTTTTCGACTGAGGGTAAAGTCTGCAGCCCAAAACAACCTACTCTTAATTGATATGACTAAAGTGGTGGCAAGTAGACAAATGTATTAACAACAGAGAACATCTTCTTTTCTTTTTCTTCTCTTCTATCTTGTGAAGAGGAGTCCACCCAGCAAAACAACGGGGGAGCAACACCAAGTGGAAAGATAAAGGAACCGTGGTTCCTAGAATCCTAGCCCAGACCCTATATCTGAAACGGCCAAATCTAGAAGAAAGCGCAAGGTAAATCTCCGGTAGGATGGGAAATTCACTAAACTAACATATGAAATAGTCAAATTGTCACCAGTCGCCTAAACTACAGTAACCCCACATTACTCCTTCAAGTCCAAGCATCATTCTCGTAAAACTCGTCATTTTCAGGGAAAATTCGATGAGCCTGCCCTGAAATGACCTGCTCCCCCAAGTTCTAATCAGCCAAAACTCTCAATGGACAACCCAGACAACATGGCTCTACGGAAAGACCCAAACTTTCGACGCCAGCACATAACAAGCACACGTACATTCGAACCATACATGAAGACAGGAGTTCCAACCCATAAGTTCAGCGGAAATCAAGAATCTGAAGAGCTAGAGGGAAGTTCCCGAAACTACACGCGCGGATAGAAGACATCGAAATGACAAATTAGGGCAAAGAGGAGCCGAAACGGGGGCGGAATCGAAACGGTACCTGGAATAGGAGACAGGAAGCTGAAGATGTGCATGAGGCACCCGTCATCGAGATTGTTGATCGGGGCGGAAGAAGGAGCTCCCGATCTCGATTTCCTCCGCTTCGTCGCCGCGGGCTTCTGCTCTTCTTCTCCTTCCATGAGCAGAAAGCCGCGAGCAATCCCACCAGCTGCTCCGATGGCGAGTGCCGACTTCGAATCTCACGCAACCGGAATCCCCGGCCGTCGACTTTTGTGACCGCACGCGACGGACCGACCGACACGCAAGACCGCATGGACCGACGAGGAATGCCCAAGAGAAATGGGTCCGAATCCGAATTTGTATTTGGGTCGTGGGCTCTCACGAGGAAGATTGGGCCGGTGGACATGTGGTGACGAATAATCCGGAATGGTACACGACATTGTCAATTCGATTTTATACTTGCAATGACAACATGTTGGTTTGCATCGTTCCACGGAGTTATTGGCATCGCGTCCGTGTCACATTCGAATTTTGTCTTTATGATTCGCATTTCGCCTCGTACTATACTGTCGTGAAAATTGATCGTGCCCAATATTGCTAGCCTTGCATGATGGACATCGCCAAGCCTCATCCGATATGCGCGAGTTATCATTTGAGCATGTAAGCAAATTACGATGGAACCTAAACAGATGCACGAGGTATGGTAACCTGATGAATCTTTGCGCGAACTTCTGAGAATTGGCAGAAAAACTGGTTGGAAGAAAGAGCTGTAAAAACTAATATAGCGCTAAGGATATATCTCTCCGTTTGTTTTTTTGCAAATTGAAAGGGGCAGAGACTTGGCAAGTGAAGAATAAGTAAGAAGGTTGGACCTGATATCTAAAAAGCAAACGGCTTTCAAGAACTCTTCGCAAGCCCAAGCCAAAACTTCAGAAAGTGCCTCCATGGCATTAAGGTGGTGAACCGTCGTTGCGATTCTTGAAGGTGCATCCAACCATCGATTTGTCATAGTACAATTCTTCTCACTCCTACATCTCTACAAAGATACCATCAAGAAAAAGATACCATCGACTTGGTTTGATGACGGCATAACGGATTGACTAGTACTCTGTGTTGGCCTTTGGTGTTATCTATTTGGGTTGCTACCTCAGTGGCAGATCGGTGCTGCTCAGAATCGCGAATATCTATTCCTTCTTGGTCGAACTGGCTTGAACAGCAGGTAACTGGAGGACGCCAAATGAGAAGGTAGTAGATTCTTTAAATAGGATCAAGGGAAGCCAAAAAGAGAAGCTAAGCCAGAACACTGAAGCATTAATCAAACTGACTAAAACATGCATGCATCCGTGTAAATGAAGCATGTTCTGATTAAGGTATGGTATCCTGAATGACTGGGCGTACGACAATTGTAGAATATTTGTATGAGAACGCTGATCTGGAAAAATGCAACTTAACAATCAGGTCAAGTAAGGGAAGGTGACTAAGCCGATTGAGGATTGATAAATACATGGAAGTCGCCTGCTATTTGCTGCAACTTCTGCAATATAACAACTTTCAATGGACACCATCACTAACAATCGTCTTAGTAAGTTTTTTCAGTCATAAGAGTTCAGGTTCAGTCATAATGGCTAAAGTATCACATAGAATTAAGTTCCACATAGTAGGCATAATCAAGACGATGTTAATGAAATTGCTCCATTCCTGGCCTTGTCACCTTAAACAAATGATGCTGACTTCGGTAATAGCACTCAATGAAGCTTCAGCTGGCTGAACAAAAGAGAACCTCCAAATAAGCTGCAATTCCATCATACCCAAGTAGTGGAAGAGTTTATATGATCATGGATGAGACGAGAAGAATAAATTACCATCACGAATTTTACTGCTCTTGCAATGCTTCAAGAGCTCCAGCTCCACCCTCTGTTGGCACATAGGCATTTTCGGACGTGTCCATGGAAGTGCTGTTTTTGAACTGATTAATCTGATGGGTATCTGTCATCTGGTCTGTACTTTCTGATCCTTGAAGAGAGGACTGCGACTCAGTTTTTGAGATCTTGGACAGTCCCTCGTTCTGCACATTTGCTAACTCTTGTGCTTTGTGTTTGTGAGGGAGCTTTCGAGAAATCAATGATTCGGGTGTTCCAGGAAGTTTAGTGGAAAAAGGCCGATGAAAGAGCAAATGGGCAACTGCTCGGTCTATTGGATTGGTGTCTGTTTCAACATCAGCTGGCTTAACCTCCCTGTAACACCGAGCAATAAAAAATGGACCGTAAACTTATCTATGGTGCCAGATATTCGACTTGAAGAAAGTTATGCCAGTGATTTGAACAAGCTTCTACTTCAATTGAAGACAGTTTGTCAAGTTTCAAGTTCCTATAACTGAAACTTAGTTTTGTGAACATTTGGGCACAAGTATAGATGAAATCAAGAAAGGAGTTGATCCTAAAAGATGTAGATTTTCTATTAACCCATAGCAAATTATTGCCTCTGATCTTCTGCGTTTTTTGTCTTCTCTATTTCCCCTTCGTCCTTTCTCATTAATGGGTATGGTTTTATCATCAAGATGACTAATAACAAAGACAGGAGTAAATCTAAACAATCATTACACTACTTCAGGATATGAACATAATACCCAGGGCATCGAGAACTGTTCATTTAACTGCAATAGAAAACCAAAAGCATCCATCTTGCAGTAATTAATTTTTATAAATAGGAATCCGCTTGCTTCTTTGGTTGATCTAAGAATTTCATCAAGGATAGGAAGTAAAATGTCACTTGACTGTTGAAACACAGAAGTAGAATATCATACTCACACCAACAAATGCCATTCAAACTTGATCAACCTAAGAAGGGTTCAAATATTGTCAATCAATTCTCACATTGTTCCACAGAATTACACTTGAAATTAGATGCTACCACTCAGACCAGGTGAACTGTCCTATATTAAGTCACCTTGACAATATAACTCTTTGCAAAAGCATTACATAAGTAAGGGAAACCACCGATAGATTTGTTAACTAACCTGTTACTAGCCTCTGATTCCTCCTTTGCTAAAACTTCATGCTCATCTTGCGGATGCACAACAGTGCCAATCATACTCCCAGTGTGTTGCCTTTTCACGGTACTTTTAACCAGGCGATACAAGCTATCCCGTATACAGATTTTGATCCTGTCGTCCAACTGCACTACTCCACTTTATCACTCTAGACAAATTAAAACCCACTTGGAAAAGAAGCCACTGGAAAAAATAACATACCTTTGCAATCACATCCTGAAGCTGATTAAGCACCACATCCTCAATTGAACTGCCATCAACAGCTGCAGAGACGAAAGTAGAACCATCCTGCTCTATTGAAGAACTTATGTCAATCGAAGGAAGACTGCTTAGATCATCAACTTCCAAATGGGCGCCCTTGCTATGCTGATTTGAAATTTCCAGAGTAAGCTCTTGAGCATCAGAAGGACAGTTTTGGTCAACAAACTGCTGTAGCTGTTTCTTTATAGCAAGCATTGCTTGCATTTGCTGGCGACGCCTCAACTTTTCAATTTTCTCTTGAGGCGTCATTGTAGGAGGTTTTCCTGGGGAATCAAGCCTCTTTCCTGTAGAGCCGACATAAGTAGAAGATACCTTGTACCCAGGAAACACGACCGGACACTTGACCTCCCTGGATTGGAAGCTCGTTGGTGAAAGTACTGCTGGAAATGATTCTGCATAGTTCCTGAATGGAGCAGATTGTGCGTATGGATCAGAGATCTGCTGGAAATGGGTGGGCTCAGGTCCTCTAATCCCACTTAGTTGATTGATAGATGATGGAAATGGCGATGGCTGGTGGCCGTACTGTCCCCCCGAATCCACATGTGAAGACCAGGACCCGTAAATATCTTGGGATATTTTCCCTTCAGCTTTCTCTTGGGACTTCTTCTGGCTTATATGGAGCGTTTTGTGCCTGTAAACCTGCATAACGTAGCGAGAACCTGAAGAGATGGAAAACATCTCAATGGAGGGGACTATGAAACTCAATCGACATAAGCATGTACAAGTAGTGGTCTTCACAGTCAAATTCGGTGGCTATTCACAGGAAGATGAAGATTGTCGACCTGTCAGGACAACCGGAACTTGAAAAATTTAAATGCTCAATCTACATGGAGCAACCGATGGAAACTAATTTTGGCTTTCTATCTTTAATCTCTTGTGGATATATTAAAATTTGGGAAGCAGATTGAATTACTGATATTGGCAGAATAGACAAGGCAATTTCACTATTTTCCATGAGAAAAGTGAATACCTTATCAGCACATTCATTCAGGGTAAAAGAAATATCAACAAAAAGACGAGAGTTTTCTGCATGGGTCTTTCCTACCATGGCCATATTCTTCTATCGAGAAACATGAAAAAGCTTTACTTCACTAGTATAATAGAAGGAGAAAATAGTCCAATTCAGATTGCACATTCAGTGATCTGATTTACAGTACCTGATCTTTCACCACTGGTTCAACAGTTGCATTTCTTTGCTGAAAACTAATGGATGCGGGCTCATTCATTTTGTCCATAGCCAAGGTTGAAAGACTGCTCATCTTGATGTTCATATTCTGTTTTCACTTGCGGGATCTCTGATGAACTCGTCAATGCTCCAGAAATCAAACCAGGAGAATCCGCAGAAATGGAAAATGATCTTACTGGACTGCTTGTTGCGTCTTTAGAAGAAGACCATATCTCATCAGCGTTATCAAGATTTGCTTGGCCAAATATTGGCTCATCATTGCTGCAAAATCATCACTTGTGAGAACATTGAGTCAGATAAATACCTGAGAAATGCGAACTAAGAATCTCAGAAGCAAAGGAGAGTGTGAGCTGAGTAGAAAGTAGGGATCTTCCAAGTCAAGAAAGCTCACCATGTTTCTTGATAAAGTAGGTCATTGTCATTAACTATTCTACAAGGCTGCCTTCTCATTCAACAGAAATTTGGCATGACTACAATAAAAAGTCTTAGCAGCAACATTATAGGAGTAGCTGTTTCTCATCAATCATCCACAATTGAGAAGAGTTTTCTAGGTGTTACGACATATGCCAACCCCAATAAGCATAACTGTCAAGTAGCGAACTACACAAATTACACAAGAGATATTAAAATTGATCGAGGTCATGCATTACCTAAAGATTCGATCAAGGTCATCAAAGCTGCTGATATTCTCCCATCCATAGTCAGAAAAATCGGTATGCTCTTTATCTTGGGTGTTTCCAAATATATCAGCATGTGCATCGTGTTGAGCCGTCTCCGCTGGAAAAATTGATGTTGGGCGAGAAGTATTAGAAATATCACAAGTCAACTCAAAATGTGCTGTGTGCTTCATGTCATAAGAAATAGCATTTTCACCACCTTTAGATAAATTGCATTCGTTGATTTCTGTCACATTATCGGACACTCCAGTACCAACAGATCCTTGCTCATCTTTAGCAGCTTCCGATGAAGAGAGATTTGGCCATGAGTCCAAGCTCGATACAGCAATCCCTCCATTTTTGTTGCTTCTGTTGAAGCATTCCAGCTTCATATCATGGAGATCGAGTTTTGCCCAGAGCGGCTTCTGTTCACTAGGCTTAAGGGTCGCGATGTCTTCATTTTGGATTTTATTGGGCCGATCATCTTCCTTTCCAGCTTGATAAGGGACTATATGTTCGCCATTTTCACCAGCCTCACCCCATATGATGCTTGTGAGCTGAAACAGCAAAATGTCAAATATTGAGATGAACCGGTATATAAAACTAAGCACACCAAAGTCAGTTCTGCAAATAACAAAAATGAACATATTTCCAATTGTAATGGATGCTGCAAATCACATTTGTAACTTGCACGCAAGTGTGGGAGGGAGTAGCGGGATGGCATTTAAAAACTACAACCCCCAAACCAGCTGAGAACCAATGAAAAGTACGCCATTTTAAGCTAAGTTATTCTGCTCACAGGAACATGGTCAAGTCCACCGCCTTACATGATGTTTAAAACAAAAATCAAGACAAGAAATTAAATTCAGATGACACGGTCTTGCGCTTCAATCATGCGGCCACTCATTATTCTTGCCGAAATGCTTTGGCCCCAATCTTTTTATTGGACAATTCCCCATGCAGTTTTTATTCTTTCATTTATCATTCAAGAATCAGCCCGGCCACTTCTTCAATCATTATAGCTCCGTGGAGGCACAAAAAGATTAAAAAACAACAGAGTCGCCCTTCGGTATATTCTATCTTGGATTTCTTACACTAGTTGGCGTTTAACGTTTGTGAATCCAAACACTATGAACTTCTCCTTCTCAATGAGCAAAACTCCGAAGAGAATCACATCTTCATTCAACATGGGCCACAAGGAAATCGAGCAAACCAGGAACAAGCAAAGGCCAGACCTTCAAATTCAAGAACTCAAGCACAAGGAGAAGCAAGAAAGAAGCTGCCACTCCAAAGGGACAAGAAATAAAAACTTAAAAAAAGGAACTTACCTCTTCGTCGTTCCAATCAAACATATCTAGTGAAACAACACCAAACCTCTAAATGAAAATCCAGTTGAGGGACACACTGGTAAGTAACTCCATACATGGCCGATTTACCTAACAGATCACCAAAACAATCGAAAAGGCCATTAATTCTTCAAACCCGGGAAACAACAAGCCCACAAGAACGCGCAGTTAGAGAGAGAGAGAGAGCTAGAGAGATAGTGAGGGAGTGACCTTTAGAGAGAGAAAGAGGACATGCATACGTACAGGAGTAAGTCTTCTCCACAGAGCAACCCAGTTCTTTCCCCGAGAGAGCGAGAGGAGCTGGGAAATGTGGGGGAGAGGAGGGCCTAGAGTTCACGTGACGTCACGTGCGGGGAGTGGTGGTAATTTCCCCGAGCGAGGGGGCTGGGTGGTTCTGGTTCGTCGACACGTGTGAGCGGGGCGCATCTGAACTTGTGGCCAGGAGAGGCGGATCTACTTCCGCGACGTGATTGGCTGAGGGCCCGAAATTTACAGGACGAAAGTCGCAATTTGCGCTGCATTCGGGTTTCATTTCATTTGGCGCGGCCCCGGTGGGCCCCCCCCCCCAATGCGGCGACGGGTCGAGTTGGTGGTGCACTTGGCTCCGGAAGTCGCTTTCATTTTGGGAGAAGGCCATAAAAAAAAAAAAAAAAAAAAAAAAAAAAAAACGCCAGATAAAACCTCCTCCTCCTTTTTTTCCGTCTTTATTTCCATTGGTCTCATCTGCAGACCAGGAATATAAAAATGGTTTCCATTTTCACATTTTGTGGTGTATTGGCTACTTCAATGAGGTCCAATTGAGACAAATCTGTATCCGTCTGTCTAAATCAAAATTGCCAATTCTTCATGCTTTTCAGCTTTTTAAATTGCCCTTTGATTACGACCAAAAACGAAAATTGTCAAACCGTTACTATCGTTTGTCAAATTTGGTTTTTTTTCCAAAGTTTCAATTCGATAAGGAACGGTATCATTATAATATAAGTATTCAACCTTATTATTTGTACATGATGGTTGCTGAAATTGTACAACCCTCGGCATCGCCTCACCTAGGTTGCCCATGGTCGTGCAACGTCAATGTCATCTTGTCCAGCATCTTTAATAGTTTGATTGTCACTGAGAATGGATTTTTTTTTTTGGCCAGAGCTGGGAATGGATTTGCTTCGACCAAATTTGCTTTCACCATGGGATAACTTTATTCTCCAATAGTCATACCTTCTGTTTTTCCCATTTATTTGTTTTTTCACTTCAAAGCTACTTTGCCAAATAAATATCAAAACTTAACCAAATGGTATCTGTTTTGAATCTATAGACCTCTAGTTAAGATTTTTCGGGAAAATGATTTCGCATTTCTCCTACAAGACACCTTTCATGTGATGTGCATGCATATATAAATCCACACATGGACAAAACTTGGCCAGTGATGACTTTTTTGAATGTCCGATGGAACTTGGGGGCTTCCGCACAATTTTTTCAGGTATAAGGATCAATTTGAGGAAAAAAAAAATGAAGTCCAGAGGATACTTTGAAAATTGGCTATCGACACGGGCTGCTAATTACTAGCAGAACCCATCAAGAAAAAGTCAATAAATCCAGGGACCAGATTGAACAAAAAAAGAGTTCACATCATCAGATTGGGAGAACGTAATAAATTCAAGACGAAACCGGCAATCCTAAAACTCCCGGGCAGAAAACGAAAAAGGAAAGGCGATCATTCAACCGTCGAGGCAAAAAAGCTCTACTGATATTCGTTAACATCCGTCGGATCAGATAACCAATAACCGAATTCTCAGGCAACGGCTCTGATGGGACCGCGAATCCTGAAGCCGTCCGCACCGGATCAAGCAAGGAGCGCCGGGCAGTTGCAGTTGCAGAAGCCAATGCCACGTCGTCCGTCATGCAAAGGTGGCGACCGCACAGTGCACGACGCGCAGAGTCTCTCTCTCTCTAAGAACTTCCAACTTCTGTTTTCTCTCTCTACAGTCGCAGTGCTTCTTTCTCTCTCTCTCCTCTCTTCTCCTCCGGCCATGAATCCGCAGAGCCTCCTCGCGTCGGCGTCCATCAACATCGGGCTGGCCCTGGTGGTCCTCTCCCTCTTCTCCGTCCTCAAGAAGCAGCCCTCCAACGCCCCCGTCTACTACGCCCGCCGCCTCTCCCGCCGCCACCACGTCCCCTTCGACCCCCCGCTCGCCCTCCGCCGCTTCCTCCCCTCCGTCGCTTGGATCCCCCGCGCCTTCCGCATCTCCGAGGACGAGATCCTCGACTCCAGCGGCCTCGACGCCCTCGTCATCATCCGGCTCTTCAAGTTCGGGTTCGATCCCTGGTTCCCTCGGTGCGGTCGCTCGTCGCGGTTACGCGCTTCTTGTTGATATTCCTCTGACGTGGCTTCGTTGTGCGGTGATCTGGTTGCAGGATCAAGTTCTTCCTGCCTTGCTCGCTCATCGGATTGGTGGTGCTTCTGCCGGTGAACTATAACGGCCAGGACGGACCGCCTGAGTACCTGTCTATGGACTCTCTCTCGATATCTAATATCAGAAGAGGCTCTGACAGGTGAGGGCGAGACTATGTACTTTCGCTTTTACAGCGTCGTGTTCATGTAATTGAGAGTGCCGAGCGATGTGCATGGTCCGAGAGTACGTGGGAACATGACGGGCTTATTGCAACTGACATCTCAATCGACCAAATCCAACATTCGACACGCCATTTCCCACTTATACCGTCGCACGCAAGCAGACAGAGATTTTCTCTTTTTGGTTTTGGTTTAACTGGTAGGATATGGAGATGTTGGATCATACGGTAACTAGTGAGGTCTTCGGTGTTGAAGATTTTATAGAAGGATCTGAAGCTCATACTAATGTGCTACTCTGTAGCTCCTGGGAAGATTTCTCGAACGCATGATGAAATCGATGGTAATTTGGTCGTAGAGGTTGTCAGCACAAGCTAATGCCAATGCAACCTCAGATCATCATCCGAAGGATGATTGCCTGTTGCGTGTCATCTTTGAGCATTCTTTTTTGTCTGATGTTCCATCAGTGCATGATAGCTTCCTAAATTAATGACAAATGAATTGATGAACCGGGTCGGCTGATGCTCTGAAGGTGCTTATTCGTTTTTAACCTCGTCATTGCCAGGCTTTGGGTGCATTTCACTTGCTTGTGG
This sequence comes from Eucalyptus virginea, assembly GCA_014182375.1. Classification (NCBI taxonomy): domain Eukaryota; kingdom Viridiplantae; phylum Streptophyta; class Magnoliopsida; order Myrtales; family Myrtaceae; genus Eucalyptus; species Eucalyptus virginea. Next base: position 55,875,373 of record CM024520.1, read on the forward strand.
TTGATGTCTCTCTATGGGCTATACCTTCTTTACAAGGTGGGTCTATGTTTGCAAATCTGGAGCATGACTAAAGTCCTCCCTAGATGAACTCAAGGCATCTTGCTCTTCATCTAGCTCACTCAACTGAAATTTTAGAGTCCTTTGATTGATGGAACGACCTTTCCACAGTGCTTTTTAACATTAATTCAAAATGTTGCAGTGATGGCTGACCATTTTCCCTTCAGGAATATAAAGAGATCTTGGGTAAAAGGATCCGCCGACTTCAGATTATTAGACATCGGCCAGACCAATTTACTGTTTTAGTTCGAGGAATTCCTCTTTGTACTGATCACAAGGCGCATGGTTGTTCTGTTGACCACTTTTTCTCTAAGCATCATCCTTACAGTTATTATTCTTACCAAATGATGTACGATGGAAGCCATCTCGAGGATCTTTTGGTAAGGAAAAATTGTATGAGTTCACTTACTTTATGGCATTCTTTAGGACTTTTCATGTTCACCACTTCAAAGGAACTCCAGCAAGTTTACTTCTTGTGAACTTATCGTTGATTTGACAATGGCAGATCGCATTATTCTTTCTTGGCATCACTTTTCGAAAATTCTGCACTTCACATTGATGAGAGACATCTCTGATTGGAGCATCATAGTTGGTGGAGTTTTCAAGCCCTTATAAGATTTGTTTTTTGGTTGCTTATCGATTGTCCTGGGGGATCAAATCTGCAATAAATGAAAGATGTGCAACATTTAGAACTCTCTCTCTCTCTCTCTCTCTCTCTCTCACACACACACACACACACACACACACACACACACACACACACACATTGTGATGTCTGCTCATAACAGCCTGTTTCCTCTTTAGTAGAGTCGAAAATAATTGAATTTGGAAGTGTCCTGGTCCTTTCCATTTGACATTTAGACCATGGTTCTCCATTTTATTTTTTATTTTTATAAATATGTTTCTGGTTACAGAAAAGAGCCTTTCTTTGCCTAGGATACTTCTTAGAGTACCTTTTCTGCTTATGAGTGATGCATCTCATTTCTGGCTTATTTCCTTCAACAATCAAGAAGTATGTTGTGCAGGACCGGGCAAAATCTACTGCAAGGAAGATAGAGGATCTTAGAAAGAGATCCAGTGTGGACAAACGTAAGAGAGAGTTCCTACTCTTGTGCACTGATGGAGAAGATTCTGCTAAAGTAACCTTGCAAGAGGAGAAGCTTCAGGAACTTTCTCATAGGATCCATCAGTTACAGTGTGAAGACATGCTTCGAGATAAGGTGCTTTACTTTCTGGCAACAATTACATCTGTTGACACACATTTTGCTCTTGATGTATTTTTTGTAATAATTGATAAATGTGGGAATTGTACATATTTCTGACTTCAAATGCAAGTTAATATTGTGGATAGATTTGTATTCTTAACTATCTCTCTTCTTTGTGCAAAATGTACTAGCTCCATCACTGCATTATTGTCGGATTTCCGTAGAATGACTAGAATTCTGATAACAGTTAAAGCATTGTCCACATGTTGAAAATTTCAGTGCTGCAGATTTTTTGTGGTATTGAATGAAGAAAATCTTTGGGTAATGCATCAAAATTTTGATTTTGTAATGCCAGATAATCAGGGGATAGACTAATATTCCAGACTAGGGGAAATAGGACATTCTTCTCTGTTTAAAAGAATTTTGTTCCCCAATCCCATCTCTTGGCCATGAGATGGGAGAGAAGGAAAATCAAATGGTATTCGACGCCTTAGCAGTTAGCATGCCTTTTTCTTCAGGTAAATTAGATTTTGATCAAGAGCTAGCTGATAGCATTTTTAATTTCCTCTGAAGCCAAAGGAGGAGTCTGGCAAATGTGTTTACCTAGAAAACTTACAGATAGATGAATGCCAATGTGGTTTGTTATTTATTCTTGTGTTTATCTTGATTGAAAATAGTTCATCGGATCAAGGTCTTCGTACTATAATTGCAGCTCCTTGCGGACCAAAATGTCCAGTTTTCTGAGTTTTCCAATCTTGCAGGAGTTGCCTGTAGCTTTTGTTGTATTCAAAACCAGATGGGGTGCTGCCCTAGCTGCACAATCTCAGCAACATTCACATCCGCTCTTATGGACCACTGAAGTGGCTCCAGAACCAAGAGATGTATCATGGAAGAATCTGGCAATTCCAAATAGAGTTTTGCCACTTTACAAAATTGGAGTCATTCTTGCAGCGACACTCCTTACTATTTTCTTTGCTGTTCCAGTGACTGCTGTTCAAGGAATAGCCAGATTTGAGAAGCTTAAGAAGTGGTTTCCTCCAGCCATGGCCGTGCAATTGATGTAAGGTTCTTATCTTCATCAAGCTCTGACAATATTTGAGTTCGTCAAGCACTTGAATAGTTTCATAAGTGATTATTGTGCAAGAAAATCTGAAAGAGAGTAGGGTATGCTTTCTTATTGCTGGTTAAGGGGATGACATTGTGGTTTACTAAATCTTTAACCATCATGATGCAGCAAATTTACTTCTTATTGAATATTTCCATGCATGCAAGCCGAAATTGCAACAAACATGGTTATGGACTATGGATGCTGCCATTATACTGTAGCAGCAGCTTATGTATAAAATAAAGCATGAAGTCTTCTCGATTTTTAATCTGGTGAAGACAACTGTCTTTCATTCCCAATTGATGATTTCCCCAGTTTTCTTTTCCTATTCCTTTGTAATTTTTTGATCAAATGGTGAGGGTTAGTATAGTACTGCAATATGTTAGCCCAGATGGGGGACTGCACCCGGCCTGCTAACTTGCAACAGGTTACGTAGTGCACCATCTGCCCGGTTGATGAGCATGCTGCTTCCAGGTCTCCGAGCTCTCTGTCGCACGCTAGACAGGATCTAAAGACCATACTCTTCTAAACCCAACATATTAATTGAGTTCAAGTTGCCATGTTAATGAAGTATATGATTGTTAATTCTTGTGAATGTACACATTAGGCATTGCCTTTTGCAATATTCCTAAGACCAGTATATGGAGTTGCTTGACATCATTATCGTGATTTGCTTGTCAAATGTACAGCTTTTATCTGTGATACATACTTGGTTGTCCTTCTGATGAACTGATTGGTTAGCAGACCAGGCTTGAGTTCCATCGTAACTGGATATCTGCCAAGTGTCATCCTTAATGGATTTATATACGTCATTCCCTTTGCAATGCTTGGAATGGCTAAACTAGCAGGTTATGTGTCAAGGAGCAAGGAAGAGTTGAAAGCTTGTGACATGGTTTTCTACTTTCTAGTGGGAAATGTTTTCTTTTTGAGCTTGTTGTCTGGATCTTTACTCGATGAGATAGGAGAATCAGTTACGCATCCAAAGAACATCCCCAGTCATCTTGCTAGGGCTGTTTCTGCTCAAGTAAGGATAGCTTGACTCACTCATGCCTCTTCTTTTGTGTTTCCCTGAAGTTAGATTTCTTTTTACTGGCTAATACCTGATAAAGAATGAGGAAAAAACTGACAATACTATAAAGCAAGCTACACTATTTCCTGTGTGCACATGGACATCCACTTGGTCATGATGTACTCTTTCGAACATTGCACGACGTGTTGAAATTTAATATGAAGAAGTATTAAAAAAATCGTAGAAGTCAAAATGGTCAAAGGAACCCGCATGGAAGTAACATTACCTTGTGAAATATATCTGGGATTAGAGTTATACTGCATCTTCTCTGATTTACTAGTTGATTTGCCTAATCTGCATGGGTGTAGGTATTTTTGTTTGTTTCCTAGCATCTGTTCTATTGATGATGCGCACATCTAAATTCTTTCCTTCTCTTTCAGGGAGATTTTTTCATTACATACATATTGACAGATGGACTGTCGGGTTTCTCCTTGGAGATTCTTCAGCCTGGATTACTTCTGTGGGATTTAATTAAGTCACTCACCTATAGGCGCGGGAAGGAGAAAGAACCATATCTTTATTCTCTACCTTATTTTAGAGTTATCCCTGTGGTCTCATTGGCAATGTTAATTGGAATGGTGTATGCGCTAGTTGCACCGTTGTTACTGCCATTTCTCATTTGCTACTTTTGCTTGGGATATGTTGTGTACATAAACCAGGTCAGTTTTCTAAGCATCCTTGTGTCCAATAAAGTTCATTATGGATAAATTGTTTCTCCACCATCACCCATAATGTTTATTCAAGCATGGGTATTCCTTGGTTACAGCAATAAGAAAGTATAATGTACTGTAAGTAATATTGTGAAGAGACTGGACTAAGTCTAAGCAGGCTTCATGTCTATGTAGGTAGTTTTCTCAAAGAGTTTGTTCTTCCGAAAGTTGTAGTCAAAATTAATGCTCAAATCTAGCTAGGCCTTCTGTGTACAGAGTGGGTAGAATAAGAATCAATTGGTAGTGCTTTTTCTTGCTTTTACTTATGACCAGGTAGTAGATCAGAGTTGGAACTGCGAATTGTTTGAAAACATTCATATGTTATCCAAAATATAGTTTGTTCAGAATTTAGAGTGGGTAGACAACATCGCAAACTTATGCTTTGATTTATGTACATGATAGGATAAAAAGGCGAGTATGTGCACTTCTTTCTGTCACTGCTCTTTTGGGCCATCCATGTTATAGGTCATCAAAAGGCGTCGTTACTTTTGCACCAAGTGTTTTTGTAGGTGTGGCTAATGAGCAGAGTGGGATAAGGTGCCCGAAATTAGAAAATGAAACAACAATTAGCTCCAGCAGTGCTCTATCTGTGTATGGGAAGATTTTGTGATTTGTTCTCATTTAAAGCTTCTTGCGTGTTGTAATCATTAGCGTTTGCTTATGGTTATGCTTGGTGTAATTGATATTTACAGAATTCTTTGTGATTCAATTTGGCTTTTATTTGTTGGTGTAAAGAATATTGATAATGAAAATGAAACTCTCATTGCATAAAGAACATGTGTTTCGTTGCTTTGCAGATTTCAGATGTGTACACAGTTACATATGAGACGTGCGGAAAGTATTGGCCATACATTCATCACTACATTTTCGTTGCTATAATTCTCATGCAAATCACGATGATTGGTCTTTTCGGACTAAAGTCAAAGCCAGCTGCTTCTATATGCACAGTTCCACTTTTGTTGTTCTCTTTGTTGTTCCACGGGTATTGCAAGCTTCGTTTCTATCCCACATTCCGCAACCACTCCATACAGGTGTTCATGCAGCTTTGCAGTGCTATTTCATTTGTTATTCTCGTCATATCCTAATGTTCTGCACATAAATTTTCTAGATGTTTGTGCTAGCTTCACAATTTGGCTTTCCCTTGTTTTTTGTGGCCACTGGAGACTATCTTTGTCTACTTGGTCCTTTAGTCCTATCTTATTGGTCTGCTACAGTTTGATTGGAAACTCTTTCAGATTCTAGATGCTTGTCAAAGTTGAAACTTGGACATAAAATATTGGGTAAATATTTCATTAATGAGCAGACCTGGCTTATGATCACAGGAGTAAATTGGTGCAGTAGATTGGAATACTTTACACGTAACTTTTACTTATCTGTAGTCTCAATACAACCTTTCAGAGAAGACAATCAAGCAGCTTGTTTGAGTTCTATATTTTCTAGAGGATATGTGCATATACTTTTGCATGAACATATGTAAACATTATGTAAATTTCAGCTTGTTGACTATTTGGTTGACTATGGCTTCTGTTGATGGGTGTTAGCTAGTTTTGTCATTGCGTTCATGTTTCACAGATCCTAATTGGGTTATCTCCCGACAAGTTTTCTCATGTTGGTTGCTTCATGCCCTAATTATGACTCTTTTAATTCGCTTGTGAAGATGCTGGTTCATAAATGCTTGAACTAAAATGGCGGAAAGAAATCTCATACCTACCTCTAGCTTTACATGCGGTAACCTGTGCACCTTATCTACATGTATTTGCAGTGATATGGCTCTCTTGTCTGACTTATGCACCCTACCGTTGTCCTTTTAGTTATTTACAAGTAGGATTACCCACACCTTACATGGATTATACTGCCCTTGCACGGACAGGAAGCTACTGAAAATGATGAATTTGATGAGAAGAGCAACCAGTTGGAACTGAGTTCTGAGATTGCGAAAGATGCATACTGCCCGCCATTTTTACGACCTATAAACCTTGTGGCATCAGAGTCAAGCTCGACGGAGCCGCTAGTGTCTGCTTCTGAGTCTCCAGCTTGAGTATTTTCACTCTGCCTTTTGAATATATCATTTTTGAGATCAAAAGAACCTTTTATAAAGTAGATTTCCTTCATGGAACTCTCCTTGCAGGCTGCACTGTGTCTTCTTCCACTTGATTCTGATAGAAGTGATTGCTGGGGCGTCAATTGGCAGGAAACTGAGGCGCCTAAATCGTACATAGATATAAGAGTAATTGTTTTCAATCCAGTATTTGATTCAGACATTTCTTTTGTGTGTGAATTCAGGGATTTTTAGTTCATCCTTTATTCTCAAACTTGACCATCACCTTTTTTCCCCTTTTTTTCCGGGGCCATACGCACTTGACCTCCACCCTATTGTGTGATATATTCCATGCGGACTGGCAACTGATATGATCTGGCATCAGTTGGGCAAAGCAGCAGATTTAAAGCCTCGATATGAACGAACTCAAAGTACCGGCATTCAGACTTTGAGTGTCATGGTGAAATTTAACACAAGGTTCAACTTCTTGGTAGGGCCGAACGCCGGAGCGACGGGTGAAGACACATTTTTTCGCCTCAACGTTTCTCTGAGTAACTTTCTGAAATACTTTTCATGTTGGATGCCTTAAAGTGGAGAGATTTCTCTTGGCTATTACATTTATTAGAATTTCTCCACGAGAAAGTTGAGGAATCTTTTGCCAGCTCTGGTTTCTAGGAATTCTATCCTTTAGTTTGACACAATGGAACAAGATGTAGAGATGGACTACAGATTGATGCATTAGAAACCTGTTGTTTGGTGATGCCATGGTAAAATCTGATGACGACATGAGAATTTGATTAGTTGATAATACAAACCTCCTTTGGAAAAAAAAAAAAAAAAAAAAAAAAAAAGGACAAAGGGAATGCCACAACGAATTAGGAGTAATGCACAAACAATTGGTTCGAGCACTCTGCAGAAGGTGTGTAAATACATGAGCGAGTTTTCAATATCAAAACAAGCACACTTAAGCCAGGACACACAAGCAGGGAAGAATGGAACTTATATTTTTGCTCCAAGCAACGTCAACAAGAAATCTTTGTAATCTCCCGATGTATCGCCGATGACGGCACTATCTAGGCTGCTGTTATACATGTTGTTGTATTCCCCTCTGACCTTCATCAAGTCAATTTCAGCTCGGGTTATGATGGCTCTGGTGAGCGAATCTTCATCTGTGCCGAGCCCGATTATGGAATTTCTGACCACCTGGTGATATTTAAGGATCAAAGATCACTACTTCTTGAGCAGAAGCTATTGAAGTATGTAGACCAGAAAATCAAGCGCACATATAACAAATTCAGATGCTTTATTTCACATTCCTTGGGCTAAAATCCTTCAAAAGCCACAGCGGTTCGTATTTCATACTAGCGTAAGCAGTTGCCAGAGACGGCCAAGACAAGATGGTTTCAGGCATAACAAGAATTCAGGGTGTAGTGGCTTACTGGCTTGTAAGAATTCGAATTTAACAGAAAACCGCACCCATATCCAACACTCATGTGAATGGAAAACTATCTCACACGAACCGAGTCTTATTATATTCTCTTTTATGTCACCATGAATAATTGCCAGATCAGTAACACCCTGACACCGGAGGATTGGCAGTGGATTAACTGACCTCTGCGAAGTGTCTCTCGGGGCAATCTAGGCAACGTACTATCACTCCTAGCAGAGATTCCAGATCACCCTTCCCGCAACTCTTGATATCCTGAGTGATGCAAGACATCCACATAAACTCTTCAAAAAGAAAAATATAAAGAAACAAAGGATTATGCGATGAGATAGACATGCAAATACTAGACCTCGTCAACAGGACTCCCGTAGTTCTGCTCGTAGCATTGGAAAGTTGCTCGGAGCTGAAAGATGTTCCTAGTGCCAAGAACCCACAAAACAGAATCTTGATCCAATTGCTTCCTTTCAATTGCTTCGTGCAGCAGTGCTGCTTCTGAATTAGCAACATCCATATTTACCACTTCCTTATCATATCTATAGGGGCTCACCAATCCTACAAGGGTCTGCAGGAGCAGAGACATTGCAAATTATGAGGAAACTCTGATATTGGAGCTGCTAGATGGAGGTGAACATATACGGAGTCATACTGAAATGTAGAGGGTACTCAATGCGAAGAACTTCCCACTTTTACTATACCGTTGAGTATGTACTGGACCCTTGCTCCTAAGTAAGCCTTAGTAGAACAATTCAAAGTTTGACTCAAACATCAGCTGAAGGCCATGGACGTGCGCCAGAAATGAAGTATTCACTAGAGCAAACAGAACTAGAATTTGATATGTGCTAAATTATATTTTCTAGAATAGAAGTTAGAATTATTTTGGGACCAGATAACAACTTTTAATTTCTGTAATCAAGTTAAGAAAAACAGCTAGCAACTGAATAGCAATTTACCTTATCCTCTTCAGTTATACTCGAGCATTATGAATACAGTGATCTGATATTATTTTAGGATTATAGCATTTCATATGGTTACTCAATGGCAATTTCAAAATAGCATGCCAAACTGCAGCAAGTTTATACTTTTCCTGAAAATGGCCAATTAATACAAATTTCTTCTGGCAAACGAATCGTGCATGAAAGAAAAAAGTTCCTTTCGACTGCAAAACCTACATATAGATGTCTAACGCCCTTCTAAAGAAGTGTTATCTAAGCATTTACCTTTCGGAAGGGTAAAGATATTGTTGACAAGATGTCTTCCTCGAGTGAGCAATCATAGAGTGAACAGTAGGCCTGCCTTACGGCAATGAGATGGTGGGGAGATGTCGCACATGCGATCTCAACAATCGGAAGTAAGTGGTTTATGCCTTTCCTTTTAGTCTGCAAGGCCTCGTTTGCCAATATGGCATCCCTCACTGGAGGATCATATGTCCAAAAGATCACTGCTTTCTGAAAGAAACCAACCAATTACAGCACTCATATTGCCATATCGACGATATCACTTCAAATTTCTACTTGATGAGCATATCAAGTTTAATGATTGATAACATGTATATCTGAAAAGAACACTACAAAGAACATGACTAACGTACTCCGAAATCGCCAGAGAGTTCAGAACGAAGACTGTTGACGAGGGATTGGTTATAAAGCTGCTGATAAGTCTCCCTGATTAGCCTCCTCTGACTCGCATTCCGGTGTCCTAAAACCCAAATGATCGCCTTTTCATCCGTTCCCCATCCTACATCCATCAGCCAATCCTCAGCTTATTTCAAAAGTATCTCTGAATCAATAAAGAAAAGCAAGACAAAGCAGGAAAAATGCTCATCAGTGCACGCTAGCGACGGCACGAAACGAAAAATGGGCGCGAACATCAGAGGATCCGACAAGTCTTTCATTGTAATAAGAAAAACTGAACTGGCTTCATCATCATTCATTTGTCAGGACAGCGTCAATCGCTGCCATCTGGAGAACGTGGTCGAGGGATGGAGCACACTCCAAACGGAAAACACTCATCCGATCATCTTCCATCACTACGAGAAGTCGAAACTCACAAACCAAACAGCCGGAGATGCCGAACCACCTCACCTCAACCGGAAAAACGACAAGCGCTAAATCGGGAACAACCGGAGTATCGGAGAAGGAGAACGAGAAAACTTGGCCAAAAAACATCGTCAGCGGGTGGTCGAGAGAGAGAGAGAAAGAGAGAGAGAGAGAGGAGGACCTTCGAAAGCCTTCCGGAGCCTCTGGCAGTCGTCGGACGGGGAGGGGACGACGGCCGGGACCCTGAGCGTGGCCATGCCGGTCGCCGGCGGGAACGTGCCGGGGGAGCGCCTCGGGAAGCAGCGGAGGAGGCAGGAACAGCGACGTCCGATCGAGGATCTCAGCTGCAGCTTCGCTAGGTACGCCTTGATGCTCCTCCTCCTCCTCCTCCTCGGCCGTCGTCGCGTTCTGCTCCCCGCGCTCTTCCGCCTCAGCGCTTCCGTTTCGGTTTCGGTTTCGGTTTCGGTTTCGTCTCCCTCGCGACCTGTTTCCTGCTCCATAAGCCTTAACCGTCGCTGGAATAAAGGAGCTTTCTTCGTCTTTCTCTCTCTTCCGGATTTTTTTATTCCCATTTTCACTCCCTTAAATGTGTGAAAGTTAAAAAAAAAAAAAAAAGTGTGAAAGTTTTCAATTTTCGTCCTTTTTCGTCACGAGGGTCGCGATTGCTTGGTATTTGCGCTTTCGTCCCCCGGCGCTTTTTGCAACGAGGACCTTGTCTTTTGTATTTTATCTGAATATCGTCCTTTGAAAATTTGGAGCTTTTCTATTTCATTGCCCCATCCAGAAATTCTGGACTCCATCCTCGACCAATGTGCGGTTTCTTGGACCTTCTCTTTATGAAGATAGTTCCATACTGCAGACATAATCTGTAATTTGCGTGACTTGCAAAAGTATTACTTTTGGTGACCGTCGAATTAGAAAAGAAATGAGAGCATAAAATCTTAATTTTTATAGTTGTCAAATGTGAAATCTTGTGATACTTTCTTCTAACTCATATTCTTAGCTCAGTTGGGTTGTATCTTGTATCAATTTTTATAAAACCGCGTACCAGTGCCGGTGATAAAGCAATAGGTCATGGAATTCAGATCGTGAAAACAAATAAAGCAACTAAATGTCATATGCATTACTTGGATCATCGTGTACACGATGATCATCTGCTTCACTGTCAGCGATCAATTTTTAGATGCAAATATGTCAGTCGACCGAATAATGGAGAAGGCCTCCAGCTCATGCATGGACCACCTTCGTCCCCGCACGTCGGAACTCAAGTGGATAAGCATCAAACGAGGATCCGATGCTGCAACAATCATTCTTGAAAGCTTCTTTCTTCTGGGCTCTATGTGAATGGATTCGCCCTCCGCCGTACCTAACGCACGACCAGCATGTAACACACGTATTTGCAGAACCGACATGTTTGTATCCTCGTGTTTCAGCTGCTGTTAGCTTATTCTAATAAAACCCTAAAACAAGATCGTGTTCCACAATGACACCCCCACGCACGACACCTGTCGCGCGTAGAGCGAAAGAAACGAAAGCTGAGAATGACAATGCAAATGTAGAGCGGGGCTTTCCCCCATATCCTCAGCATGTGCATAATAGCTAGGAACCAAGCACTGTCCATGCTTCTGTTCGTTCATCTCCTTCCACACATGCAGTTCATGCACGTGAAAGATTTTCATCAAATTACTCATCGCTTGCTTTCTGCAATTATTGCGATGATGGGCAAATATGAAAGCTGGGTATGCATGCGTGTCCGGATCTGCTTTGATTTCGTGGCTGGTCAGTGCGCTCGATCAGCAACGAATCGTCTCCGCGTGGCCGGCCATGTTTTCTGTAGATTATTATCAGATCGGTGGGCTCTTTAAAGTGTCCCCTTCCGTTTTCTTCTTTAAGTTATCAGGACAATGCTCCATGATCACAAGAACGATCTGGAAAGTCAATCTTTGCGACCCATCTTTATTCCCTAACATTTGATTAATCAGGCCGGATTTGATCCTGATCTTCATGACTTGGACAACGAGGCTAACCTGTTCCGTTCACAATCATTGATCTTTTTCTTTGCTTTCTGGAAAGTGGGAACCCTTCATGGTCCTCTCCTTCTTTCTTTTCTTCCACACTTGGTTTGGCTACTTCTCCGTTTGGACAGGGTTTGTCAGACATTACTAGCTAGGCCCCAGTACATTAATTACGCATTCATTCAAGAGTAGCCGTGTGGGGAACGTGTGGGGAACACGCTCATAAGTTGACAAGGACAAGCCCTTCTATTTGCATTTTCGCACGTTTATCTGAACCAGATGTCGCACCTCAAGAAACTTTTTGTAGGTTTTGCTAATTGGTTTAGCAGTAGATGCATATCACGCCTTCAATGTCTAGTTCAGACACAGCTGATATCAATCAATCTTGGCTGCAGAGAAACACATTCCATTCAAAACTCATCATAGTCAGTAACTTGTCTTCCGCAGATGCAACTACAATAGGACGAGGTATAGGAACTTTTAGGGAATCGTTGGGTATTACATGTGGTAATGTGCATTGAACCGCCGCATTGCTAGCTGGTCTCTATGTTCATTAGGAACGAACAGGCTAGCCTATTCATAGGTTCAATACATTGATTTATGATATAATTATCTAAAGAGTCATAAATTTATTATATGAATACTAAATGAATTCTAAATTTTTTATTTAGATAATTTAATTTTAAACTTTTTGATGGTGTTGATATTGTTAAAGCATATAAGTCAAAGTCGAAGATAAATGTTGTTGGTCAAGAGCTAAGCTCGGGTGGAAACAAGGAAAATGAAGTAAAGGAGTTCAAGTTGAAGCCGAAGTTAGATTGATATTCGGGAGTTAAGTTCTGGTGCAAACAGGGAAGTAAAGCGAGGCAGCTGATTTGGGAAATGCAGTAACAAATGTTGGTGCTAATGATTCAATCAAGGCTGGAAACGGCAAATTCAACTCTACTTGTGAGGATAAAGAAAAGCAGAACAAAGAAAGCATGATTTACATCAACAACACGTGCTTATTAAATAACAGATATTCAGTTTTAAGTCAAAACCGAATACTTTCCTTGTTCTGTTATTTTCCCTTGTTCGTTTTCATTTCGTTAATATTGAACAAGTTTGTTGTTCGCTCACATATAAATACTGAATTGTGCGAAGAACTTGTATATACACTTTATAAAATTCCTCTCTCTCTCTCTCGGTGAAAGACTCGAATACGAAACTCAAGATCATTTGTTTCGATTCTTCATCTTTGTCAGCTTGTTTCTTCATCTTCTCTGTTTTCTTTCCTGTTCTTGTCATCTTCACATGGTATCAGAGCTCTATCCTGGAGAAATCACCTCGATGCTGCATAAAAATGGTTGAATCTACAGCAGATTGAAGTCAGGATTCAAAGCTTCATTGATCTGTGAGTTAATGATTCTCATCTTCATCCAGATCTACATCATAAATAGATTTGCTACAACAATACTGCTAAACTAGCAAGAGCTTGAGTTTACAACCAGATCTGTTCTAAGATCTGGAAACATAGAATGGCAGCAAGAAGCTTGAAATATCCATTCCCTATTCATGTCAATATCTCGAATTTTGTTACCATCAAGTTAACTGAGGAAAATTTCCTTCTATGGCAAGCTCAGTTTCATAGATTCTTAAGGAGTCAAGACCTGTTTGGGTTTGTTAATGGAGAAGTTCTACCACCTGCTAGAACACTGCAGGTCGAAGAAGGTAATCAAACTATTGAGATTCCTAATCCTGACTATAATGATTGGATCAAGACAGATCAGTTAGTGTCCTCTTGGATTAGTGGTGCTGTCTCCGAAAACATACTCAGTTTAATAATTGGCCTAAACACAGCATATGAACTGTGGCAGACCTTGCTCAATCGGTTTACTCAAAAATCTATGGCAAAGGAGTTTGAATTAAGGGGAAAACTACAAGCTTGTCAGAAGCGTGATAGAACTTTATCAACATATCTCAGAGAGTTTAAGTCTGTATGTGATCAATTGAATGCAATAGGGAAACCAGTGGATGAGCTAACAAAACCGTTTCGGTGTTTTGGAAGGTCTCGGGTTCGAGTATGAGAGCTTTAAAACAACAATCTATTGTTTAAAGCCACAACCTGAATATGATGAAGTAATCTCACATTTGGAAAGATTTGAAACAAGGCTACAAAACTACTCCTCGAGTCAGTTCAGTCCAAATCTAGCATACTATGGCCAAAGGAAGACTGAAGCTATACACAAAGAGGAGTTTAACAGAGATTTTGTACAACAAAATAGTAGTCTTGGAAGTATAAGAGGATATAGTCGTGGAGGAAGAAGTTTTGGAAGAGGAAGATCATTCAATAACAGATATAGAAACTTTGGTTATCCTGGAAGAAATATGAACTACAGAAACAATACTTTGAACTATGAACAGGGCAGCCAACAGCTTAACCAGCTTAACACCTCCTCTGCTTTGGGGTCTGGTCAGGGTTTTAGACCATATAATGGCTTAGCTCAAAGGTATACAGATACCAAGACCTATCCTTCTTCAAACTTAACTCTCCATAAAGATATGCAGATGGAGAAAACAACAGAAAACACTCGACTGGAGTGTCAAATTTGTAGAAGACCAGGTCATGATGCACTTCACTGCTGGTATCGTTTTGATAATTCATACCAAGCAGAGGAAGTTCCAACAGCATTAGCAGCCATGCACATCGAAGATTCAAGTGGAAATGAGTGGTATCCAGACACGGGTGCAACAGCTCACATTACAGCAAACTCTGGTATTCTTCATAATCCTTCTAGATACCATGGAACTGATACAGTGATGATTGGAAATGGATCGTGTCTGCCTATCACCTATACTGGTGATACATTGTTGCATACTAAAGTGGATTCATTACCTCTGAATGATGTGTTAATTGTTCCTGATATAAAGAAGAATCTTCTATCTGTATCAAAACTAACGGATGATTATCCATGTTCTTTTGTTTTTGATAAAACTGGTGTATATATTAAGGACAATTACACCAACACAACTCTGCTGCTCGGAAGGAAGGTTAAAGGATTGTATCAAATTGATTCTCACACCACAGAAGCATTTCTAACTCAGAGACACAGAGCTCTAGGAGAGGATCTATGGCATCAGCGATTAGCACACACCAATCTGAAAACACTGCAATACCTGCAAAATCAACAACACATTTACTGCAACACTAGAATACAGAATGTATGTCGAAGTTGTCAAATTGCAAAACATACTGCTCTACCATTTCCATTGTCTGAATCTGTAACATCTACACCTTTAGAAAAGGTTCACTGTGATATCTGGGGACCTTCACCAGTCATTTCATTTCAAAACTTCAAGTATTATGTCATCTTTGTAGACGATTTTTCTCGGTTCAGCTGGATCTACCCGATGAGAGCAAAAACAGACTTCTATGACATCTTTATTCTGTTTCAGAGACAAGTTGAAAATCAGCTTGATTGCAAAATCAAGATCTTTCAATGTGATGGTGGAGGTGAATTTGTTGGTTACAAGTTTCAGACACATTTACAGAGCCATGGCATTAAACAACAAAATCCCGCCCTCATACACCCCGTAACGAATGGTGTTTCTAAAGAAAGCATCGCCATGTTGTTGAATTAGGTCCGCTATGCTCTATCATGCTAAAGTTCCTTTGAAATATTGGGTTGATGCCTTCTTGACAGCCATTTATATCATTAATATGCTTCCTACACCTAAGCTACTGATGCAATCACGATATAGTAAACTCTATCAGAGAGAACCGAGCTATGATCATCTCAGAGTCTTTGGCTGTGCTTGTTTTCCTTGTCTCAGACCCTATGCACAACACAAGCTAGATCCACGATCTCTTACCTGTATATTCATTGGATATAGTGAACGTCACAAAGGATATAGATGTCTGGTTCCTACTACTGGTCGAGTATACATAAGTAGACATGTCATCTTTGACGAAAGGTTCTTTCCTTTTACTAAGACCTGTGTGACAGAGAACACATCCTATACAACACTATATCGACTATGGACAGAAGAGGTTAAATTTTTGGATCCAGTAAGTCGAAATGTTATTTCTCCATCTACACAAGATTCTATACAACAACTGCATAACAATGGCATCAATCATTCTACTTCATCTTATTTGCCTCCTGAAGAACAGGACAAGCTTACATCCATTACAACAACACAAGCTGAAGTTCCTACTCATCAGGATCATTACTTTTCACAAGATCAGGAAGTATCCAGCTCTACAGCTCATCCTGAAGTTGTTCACTCGACTGGAAACAATATCAACCATGCTCCTACTAGTTCTACCTCACACGGTACAACTACATCTCATCCTATGCAGACTCGGTCAAAATCTGGAATTATCAAAACTAATCCTAAATATGCTTGTCTTGCTGAGTACAAAGTACCTGCTGAACCTAGATCAGTTAAGTCAGCTTTAGCTGATCAAGGATGGTATACAGCTATGAAAGAAGAGGTGGATGCTTTACATCAGAATCATGCCTGGATTTTAATTCCTCGAACAACTGACATGAATGTGATAGGCTGCAAATGGGTGTTTAAAACCAAATTGGCATCTGATGGAAGTCTTGATAGGTTAAAAGCTCGTCTTGTAGCTAAAGGATTTCACCAAGAAGAAGGTGTAGATTTTACTGAAACTTTCAGCCCAGTAGTTAAACATGCTACAATTCGGTTAGTCCTATCTATAGCCATGATGAATCAGTGGCCTATTCATCAACTTGATGTCAAGAACGCATTCCTACATGGCACATTGACTGAAACAGTTTACATGGAGCAGCCCCCTGGTTTTATACAGTCACAAACACCTAATCATGTGTGCCTTCTCAAGAAATCTCTTTATGGTCTTCGACAAGCTCCTCGTGCATGGTTTGATAAGTTCAGTACCTTCTTACTTGAAAATGGTTTTGTCTGCAGCTCAACTGATCCCTCTCTGTTTATTCTTCGTAATGGACAAGACACGGTACTTCTCTTACTGTATGTGGATGACATTGTCTTAATTGGTAGCTCATCCTCATTACTTTCGAGTTTAATTCATTCTCTAAGCCTTCAGTTTCACATGAAAGATCTAGGATATCTTCACTACTTTCTTGGCATTGAAGCTAAACGCAACTCTACTGATCTGTTTCTCTGTCAAACCAAATATGCAATCGATCTTCTTACTCGAGCTCAATTGATTGATTGTAAACCAATCTCTACTCCACTATCTCAGAGATCATATATCCTGCAATCTGATTCCATTCCCTTATCTAATCCTCTTGAATATAGAAGTCTCGTTGGTGGTCTTCAATATCTAACATTGACTCGTCCTGATATTGCCTATGCTACAAACATGTTATGCCAGAAAATGCAGCAACCTACTGTCGCAGACTTTCACAAACTAAAGAGGGTTCTACGTTATGTTAAAGGAACTATCAGTTGTGGTATCTTTCTCCACTCTCGAAGTTCCAGACAACTTTATGGTTTTTCAGATGCAGACTGGGCTGGTTGCACAGAGACTAGACGATCCACAACCGGCTTCGTACATTCCTTGGCTCTAATCTCATTTCTTGGACAGCAAAGAAACAGCCTACCTCTTTTGTTAGTCGATCTTCTACAAGGCGAATATCGTGCCCTTGCCTCTCGCTACCGCCGAGCTTACATGGATCAGCTTTGTTCTTCGTGATATTGGTCTGTCACTTTCTTCACCAACTCGTTTATTCTGTGATAATTAGTCTGCTATTGCTCTTACTGCTAATCCCATTTTACATGCCCGCACCAAACACATCGAAGTTGACTTTCATTTTGTACGAGAAAAGGTTGCTTCTGGCTCTCTCAATGTGTGTTATATTCCAAGCAATTGCCAGCTTGCTGATATTTTCACAAAACCTATCTCACGGTTCGCTCATTTTGACATTCGTACCAAATTGGGCATTGGTTCTTTACCCCTTCCCGATTTGCGGGGGGATGTTAAAGCATATAAGTCAAAGTCGAAGATAAATGTTGTTGGTCAAGAGCTAAGCTCGGGTGGAAACAAGGAAAATGAAGTAAAGGAGTTCAAGTTGAAGCCGGGTTAGATATTGATATTCGGGAGTTAAGTTCGTGCGAACGGGAAGTAAAGCGAGGCATCACTGATTTGGGAAATGCAAACAAATGTTGGTGCTAATGATTCAATCAAGGCTGGAAACGGCAAATTCAACTCTACTTGTGAGGATAAAGAAAAGCGAACAAAGAAAGCATGATTTACATCAACAACACGTGCTTATTAAATAACGATATTCAGTTTTTAAGTCAAAACCGAATACTTTCCTTGTTCGTTATTTTCCCTTGTTCTATTTTCATTTCGTTAATTCAGTTGAACAAGTTTGTTGTTCGCTCACATATAAATACTGAATTGTGCGAAGAACTGTTGTATATACACTTTATGAAATTCCTCTCTCTCTCTCGGTGAAAGACCGAATACGTAAAACTCAAGATCATTTGTTTCGATTCTTCATCTTTGTCACTTGTTTCTTCATCTTCTCTCGTTTCTTTCCTGTTCTTGTCATCTTCACGTATATCGATCGTTTTACGTGGTATGGCCGGTGTTGATATAGATAATATTTGTAATTTTTTTAAAAAATTTCTAAATTTGTTTCATTTTTCATGTTAGTATCGGTTATGTAGTGTAAGAGGGTCGGCATCCATGTTAGTAATTTCAAGTTAAAAATTATCGAAACCTAAAATGATTATATTGATAAATTGTCAAAAAAATATATTATTAAGTTTGTCAAATCAAATTATCATTGATATGATATATTTAAGATTTTCTTAGTAATTTTTCCGCTTATTCATATATGCAATTTATCTTTGCATTTGCACTTCTTTTTAACCTCAGCCACAAACTTTATCTACCCCCTACTAAACTAGTGAGTCGATTTAAAGAGGAGTTGTCAACGTTCAAGTCTTTAGGTGTAAAAATCGTTAGTAGTTTGTGGGGAAGAAAAAGAATCACAAATAATTAGAGGGCTTGAGGTGTTTGGATTACCGACAAATTAAAATAAGAAATGTAGTCTTGTTGGGCGCAGGTTATTGAATTAGTGGGGACGACCTCACGGTAGGTGAAACCCGTACCTTCCGTTCCTGCCATAGGCTCCTCAATCAGCCACAAAACTTTATCTACCCCTACTAAACTAGAGACTCATACAACACTAATCCTAGACGATTCTAGGCTATCCTAGAAAGTTGGGTCCATATTTCAATAATCATCCTATTGTATAGATGTCACATTTATCTCATGATAATTATAGTATAACAGATGTGGTGCCCAACCCATTTCCATAATGTCGACTCAACCATATTTAATTTTTATTGAATAAGAAAGAAAGGTGGGGACGAGGCATGTCTGTAGCGGACCATTTCCATCATTTAATTCGCATGTTACTTGTCATGAGAAGGCAAGAAAATTCTGGTCTCATTTATTGCACCCCCTCTCATCTTGATGTGCCTCAAAATGCAGGCCTGTAGGCCACATTCCATCAAGAGCAAATAGAAAAAACAACTGTGAATTTACGAGGCTCGAATTGCCATTTTAGCGAGATATATATATATATGTAGTTTCCCCAAAATACAAATAAAAAGAAGAATTGAATCGAATGCTGTGAATGGACCAAATGTTACTTCGACGTTGGAAATTAAATACTTCAATTGAATATCTTGCTATGTACAATTTATATAAAGAGGTTATTATCGTGTCCATTATTAATTACGTATTATCCCGATCATGCCAAGGTTCCGAAACATTTAAAACTTAATTGAAATAGCATAGGAGTAATTTTTTTGGGACAGAAACGCACCGTCAAGTTGGAGGAGGGCTCACATGAATCGGAAGCTTCGTTTCGGGTGCGCATTACAAGACACAAAAAGACATTTGGAGTAGGGGACTGCAAAATTCGTCAACCTAGGGGACCGAACTGTAAATCCACCGAAGCACGGGGGCATCACCGCAACTCAATCAATAAGTCCATTAATCTCTAGCTTTTTTTTCTCTTAAAACTAACCTTTCAATCCATAACATCTCAACGAATTTGCAACTCCCCCGCTCATTTAATAACACTCTTATTAATTATACACAAAAGCAGTTTCATCTTTCCTCGGTCGTGAAAAATAAAAAAAAAAAATCCCGAGATCCCGAGCAATGACGGAAATGACCTCGTGGGACCCCTATAAATACGGCAGCTACCCGTCGTCGAGACAATCGTCGTTGCATGATCATAAAACCCGGCACGAGAAAGCGAGGAGACGACAGCGACGAGGCGATGGCTCAGTCCGACGAACTCGAAGCTCTCACCAAAGCCTTCTCAGGTCTCACGTTCGAATGATGGATCGCTGGAGCGGTCGCATTCTCGCGCGATCGAATCGTCTTCCTTGAATTCTTGTTTTTTTTTTTTTTTTTTTTTGTTCTTTTTGTCGGCGTTGTTGTTGCCGGGTCCGATGTTTGATGTTTTTTCCGGTTTTTCAGGACATGGAGTCGATGAGACGACGCTCATCGCGGTGTTGGGGAAGTCGCACCCGGAGAAGAGGAAGGCCTTCAGGAAGGGGAACCCGCACTTCTTCAAGGAGGACGAGAGGAGCTTCGAGAGGTGGGATGATCACAGGATCAAGCTCCTCAAGCGTGAATTCTCGCGATTCAAGGTAATCCCGAGTTCTTTCGCGATTCGGCTTACGCCGTCAGTTGTCCGCGGCATGACTTGTAAGCGTTTACTGAAATTGTTCGAACAATTGAATGTCTGTAAAAGATCACTCGATAGATAGTTCTTGTTTCTGGGAGATTGGAGCCCATTGAGAATGCCGGGATAACTTGAAAAGTTCATAATTTGATTCTTTTCTGGGATGGGAAAAGAACACAATGGTGGCGAATTCAGAATTTGACATGTGCCATAGCGAATTTATGCCTGAATGTAGCTGCAAGAAAAGGTATTTGATGATTTGCTCTTGCCATGAATTACTCGAGAAACTAATTGCTGTTGAATCATTTGATGGCTGCTTCGATGAATCTCAGAATGCCGTGGTGCTCTGGGCCATGCATCCTTGGGAAAGAGACGCGCGTCTCATGAAGGAAGCCTTGACAGAAGGTCCAGATTCTTATAATGTCCTAATAGAGGTCGCCTGCACGAGATCGTCGGAAGAGCTACTGGGAGCAAGAAGGGCTTACCACTCCCTCTTTGAGCACTCGATCGAGGAGGACGTCGCTTCCCACGTCCATGGCCCTGAACGCAAGGTGAGTAAATGCTCAAACCCATGAAAATTGGAACATGTTTTTAGCATCTAGCTGAATGAATCAGCGTTGTTTCTGGTTAAAAACGCAGCTATTAGTGGCACTAGTCAGCGCATATCGGTATGAAGGGCCGAAGCTTAAGGAAGATACCGCGAAAGCCGAGGCAAAGACTATTTTAAATGTCATCAAGAGCGGTGAAAAGAAGACCGACAATGAAGAGGTCATAAGGATACTAACGACAAGAAGCAAGCTCCATCTTAAGGCAGTCTATAAAATTACCAGGAAATCAGTGGCAGTAACCTTGATGAAGTAAGAAATTCGAGTCTAGTCGATCCTTTTGAAAGAGTTGTTTGATTGATAAATGTACGGAATTTCATGCCCTGTTCTTCTCTTTGTTTCAGGATCTTAAATCTGACTCGAGACTACAAGAGACGGTGCAATGCCTATGCACTCCCGAAAGATATTTTAGCCAGGTCATAGTTTGCCCGAGGCAATTGTCACTGCAGTTATGTGTCGACATATGCATCGAGTTTCTTGGATATTGAACGTCCTGCTTTTGATTGCAGGTTTTGGACTTGGCATTAGAGATTGATGCAGACAAAAGCACAAAGAAGGCATTGACTAGAGTAATCGTAACCCGAGCTGATGTCGATGTAAAGGAGATTGACGAAGAGTTCAACAAGATGTACGGAGTTCGCTTGACCAAAAAGATTGAAGATACAGCTAACGGGAACTACAAGGATTTCTTGCTCACGTTGATAGCTAAAGGAGACTGATCCTGATTACAGAATCTGCCGGATCGATTGAGAGTGACTCGACTTTTGAGTCATCCTGAAATTGTTGATGTGGTCGGGATGTTCCCTGATTTTGCTTGTTCCCTTCTTGAGCTCATTATATCTGAGCTTTCCTTGTGCTTGTATCTGTCTTCTGTAACCTGATAGAGAGTGTAATAAAATCCGGAGCCGAAAACCCTTCGAGTTGGTTTTCAGTTTTCACTAAAAAGTGATGAACTTGTTTGGACAACTTCATCTGCAAAAAGACTCGTTGTCCTGCAACTGTAACTTCTTTCCCTAATTACATTCCTAGGAGCCCACAAGCTTTATCCACCTCGGCCCAAGACAAGAAACAAAGAAGAAAGTTAAACATCCACTTCTTTTCCTGGTAGGAAAAGGAAGAAGAGAACCACTTCCTTGGCAACCTTTGAGAGTCAATAATGGCAAGGTCAGCTTGGGATTACTGAAGACAAGTTGGAGGGTAGTTCAATTGTTCCATGTTAAAAATTGATCCATTTTTAGAAAATTCTACACTACACTAGACTACACAAAGCAGAAAAAGTTGGCAGAAACAAACCGGCAAAAAGCAAGCCTAGAAGACTCTCAAACGCTGAAGAATTTTCTGGATGTGGGCAGCAAAATACGTGGACAGCAAAAGGGCCAAAGAAAAGTCAACAAAAGCTGCTGAAGAATAGAAAAATGGAGAAACAACTAGAAGCCCTCAAAGTCGGTGGAGAATGGCGGTGACACGCCTATAAATAGGAGCTGGGTGTGTGTTTTGAGTTGTAGATAACCACACACACTCCTTCCAAAACCCTTCCCTTGTAATAAAAAGTTTTCATAATAAAAGCTCCCTTTTTGATCCATTCTTCCTTTGCCATTGTAGTCCTTTTTTTTTATTCACATAACACTTGCACACACACACACGCTTCCGCAAAATCACCAACAGTGGTATCAGAGCCACGTCTTTGGTCGGTATTGGGCGTTTGTCCTACCTACCCATTCCTAAAACTACCCTTTCCAAATACCCACTAACTAAACTATGGCCAACCCTACTTCATCATCATTTCCCATTCCCATTTTTGATGGGAACAACTATGATTTTTGGAGCATAAAAATGACTACATTCTTGATGGCCCAAGACTTATGGGACATCGTGGAAAAAGGTTGCAAGGCTCCGTCAGAAGGTGCAAGTGTTTCGAAGGATCAACTACAAAAGGATGCAAGGGCGCTATATTTTATCCAACAAGCGCTCTCGGAAACCGTATTCCCGAGAATTATTGGAGCGAGGACTGCAAAAGAGGCTTGGGATACATTACGAGAGGAATTTCAAGGATCGGAAAAGGTACGCACTATTCGCCTTCAAACTCTGAGAAGGGAATTTGAAAATTCTAAAATGAAAAATTATGAGACCGTACAAGAATATTGTGGAAAATTAAAGGAACTTGTTAATCAAATGAGAGCCTATGGAGATGGGATAACTGATCAAAGGGTTGTTGAGAAAATATTGGTGTCACTTACAAAAATACAACTCTATAGTTACAACTATAGAAGGAACTAAAGATTTGACGACCCTATCAATAAGTGAATTAATTGGCTCTCTAGAAGCATATGAGAAAAGACTAATGGCACAAGATGAAGATTCAGTTGAAAGTGCCTTTCAGTCTAAAGTAAACATACGGTCTCATCAAACTAAAAATGGTGGAAGGAGCTCATGGAAAAACAAAAGAGGAGGAGAAATTATAAAAAGGAAAATTATCCACCTTGTGGTATTTGCAAGAAAACAAATCATTTGGAGAAGGATTGTTGGTTTAAAAATAAAAAAATGCCGCTTTTGTAAAAGATATGGCCACGTAGAAAAGATTGTCGCTCGAAAACAAATAATCAAGCAAACTACGTAGAAAAAAAAGAAAGTGAAGAGAATACATTCTATGCAGGTCAAGCGGCAAATGACAATAAAAGTGAAACATGGTACATCGATAGTGGGTGTAGCAATCACATGACGGGGGACGAATCTATATTCACCGATATTGATACGTCGGTGAAATCCCAAGTAAAGTTGGGCAATGGTGCATTAGTAGATGTCAAAGGAAAAGGCACCATCGCCGTGGAAACAAATAAAGGCCCAAAATATATACATAATGTATATCTAGTCCCTCGTCTTGCACAAAATCTTTTAAGTGTGGGCCAAATGATACAAAGTGGGTATTCTCTATATTTTAATAGAGATACTTGCATTATCTATGATAAATATAAAAATATCATTGCCTCTGTTAAGATGAAAAATAACAATTTTCCTATTCAATGGAAATTGGTCAAAGATATAGCCATGAAAGCTCAACTTGATGATTCATGGCTATGGCATCGAAGATTTGGCCACTTTAATTTTGCTGGGCTAAAAATTCTCCATCAGAAAAATATGATGAGAGATTTTCCAGCCATCACAGAAATTTCAGATGTATGTGAAGGCTGTCTTCTTGGAAAACAACAGAGACGGTCCTTCCCATCTGGAGTTTCATGGAAAGCTAAGAAGCCATTAGAACTTGTCCACACGGACGTGTGCGGTCCGATGAGGACACCCACACCCAGTCAAAATAAATATTTCATCTTATTCATCGATGATTATACAAGAATGACGTGGGTATACTTTCTTCGAGAAAGATCAGAAGTTTTCTCTATCTTCAAAATTCAAGAACCACGTCGAGAATCAAAGTGGCCAAAGAATCAAAGTCCTAAGGAGTGACAGAGGCACAGAATACAATTCAAAGGAGTTTAATAAATTTTGTGAAGATGAAGGAGTCCATCATCAACTAACTGTTGGCTACGCCCCGAAACAAAATGGAGTAGCTGAAAGAAAAAAATAGAACCGTCATGGAGATGGCAAGGTCCATGCTAAAGAGAGAAAGGCCTTCCCAACACTTTCTCAAGGCGAAGCAGTTTATACTTTGCAAAGTATACCTGTTAAACAGGTGTCCAGCTAAAGCTGTTCAAAACAAAACTCCAGTCGAAGCATGGAGTGGACGGAAGCCTTCAGCAAAGCATCTCAAAGTGTTTGGATGCATTTGCTACGTCCACATCCCTGCTCAAAAAAGAAGTAAGCTAGATGAAAAAACAGAAAAATGAATATTCCTCGGCTACAGTGACCAATCAAAAGGCTATCGAGTTTATAACCTAAGAACCAAGAAACTTATGATTAGTCGAGACGTCGAGTTCGACGAGAATGCTGCCTGGAATTGGGAGGACAAGAAGATTGAGAAGAAGTACATCACCTTGCCAGACATATCACCTACTCAAGAGGAGTCAATATCTCAAGAAGAAGGAGAAGCACCGGATTCCACCACTCACGACATTACTCCACCAAGCTCTCCAAGGGTGACGCATGAAGAATCTACTCCAGAGTCTCCAGTACTAAGGGTAAAAGCCCTTAGAAGAATTTACGACACATGTAACTTTGCTATTTTGGAACCAGAAAACTATGAACAAGCATCCAAAGAAGAAGTTTGGATAAAAGCCATGGAGGAAGAGATCAAGATGATCGAGAAAAATGAAACCTGGGAGCTTGTCGATCGACCCGAAGACAAAGAGATCATTGGTGTCAAGTGGGTCTACAAGACAAAGCTCAACGCGGATGGATCAATCCAGAAGCATAAAGCAAGGCTTGTGGCGAAAGGATACTTGCAACAACTAGGTATCGACTATACTGAAACTTTTGCTCCCGTCGCTCGCCTTGATACTATTCGAGCACTCATAGCCCTAGCGGCACAAAAAGAATGGAAGATTTATCAACTAGATGTAAAATCAGCATTCCTAAATGGATATCTTCAAGAAGAAATATACATAGAACAACCACAAGGCTTTATCCTCAAAGGCCAAGAAGAAAAAGTTCTCAAACTCAAGAAAGCCTTGTATGGGTTAAAACAAGCACCACGTGCGTGGTATAGTAGAATCGATGAGTATTTCATCAAGCAAGGATTCAGGAGGAGTATGAGTGAGCCGACACTCTACATCAAGACCCAAGGTAAGTTCGACACTCTCATTGTCTCTCTATATGTAGATGATCTTATATATACAAGAAACAATGAGACAATGATCCGAGAATTTAAAGAAGAAATGATGAAGACATTTGAAATGACGGACTTGGGCTTGATGAACTATTTCCTCGGTATTGAAGTTAATCAAGATAAAGGAATTTTCATCTCACAAAAGAAATATGCAGAAAAGCTCCTTGAAAAATTCAAGATGAATAATTGTAAAACAATGGCAACACCACTTGTGATGAATGAAAAACTATTGAAAGAAGATGGAGTTGAAAAAGCAGACGCTTCACTCTACAGAAGCCTAATTGGGAGTCTACTATATCTCACTGCTACACGGCCAGATATTATGTACGCGACAAGTTTACTATCACGGTTTATGCAGAGTCCAAGCCAAATTCATTTTGGAGCTGCTAAGAGAATTCTCAGATATTTACGAAGAACTATAGATTACGGCATTTGGTATCGCCCAAGTGCTAACGCCAAGCTCATCGGCTACACTGATAGCGACTGGGCTGGTTCAACTGATGATAGGAAAAGTACAACTGGCTATGCATTCACTCTGGGTTCTGGAATATTCTCATGGGCATCCAAAAAGCAAGACTCGTGGCACGTCTACTTTGCCCGAAGCTGAATACATCGCAGCTGCTACGACCGCTAGTCAAGCAATATGGCTACGAAGAATTCTAGAAGACATTGGAGAAGCACAAATGGAAGCAACTCCGATACTTTGCGACAATAAGTCCGCAATCGCTATATCAAAAAATCCAGTATTCCATGGAAGAACCAAACATATAGACATCAAATATCACTTCATACGAGAGGCACAAAACAAAAAAGAAATCGAGCTGAAGTATTGCAAAACTGAAGATCAAATTGCGGACATCTTCACTAAAGCACTATCGCAAGCCAAGTTCGAGACATTGCGGGAAATGCTCGGAGTATCACAAAAATGGATCAAGGAGGAGTGTTAAAAATTGATCCATTTTTAGAAAATTCTACACTACACTAGACTACACAAAGCAGAAAAAGTTGGCAGAAACAAACCGGCAAAAAGCAAGCCTAGAAGACTCTCAAACGCTGAAGAATTTTCTGGATGTGGGCAGCAAAATACGTGGACAGCAAAAGGGCCAAAGAAAAGCCAACAAAAGCTGCTGAAGAATAGAAAAATGGAGAAACAACTAGAAGCCCTCAAAGTCGGTGGAGAATGGCGGTGACACGCCTATAAATAGGAGCTGGGTGTGTGTTTTGAGTTGTAGATAACCACACACACTCCTTCCAAAACCCTTCCCTTGTAATAAAAGTTTTCATAATAAAAGCTCCCTTTTGATCCATTCTTCCTTTGCCATTGTAGTCCTTTTTTTTTATTCACATAACACTTGCACACACACACACGCTTCCGCAAAATCACCAACATTCCACGACTAGTGGATTAGATTCATTCAATTAGTTTCGATATAATCTCGACTAAAACCGTTGATCCAGATAAGCAACTAACTGCGAACTTTCCCTAATGTGCTAGGCGAGGAGCGTATAATGAGCCTTAACTTCCTTTGCTTCATTCCTCCTTCCTATTGTGTGGAGAAGCTCGACACAGCCATTTAGTTTGTCGACGGGAGGGCAGACCAGACGGTATCGACGACTTGTCAGGAGCAGACATGGCGTTATTCGACGTCCTTTGGTTAGGACATGCGAAAGGCACAAAACATGCGTTGATTCTCGAGAAAGACGTGTAAATGTGGTGATGCTTCATCTTTAGCTTCGATTATTTCTCATGGTTTAGAGCAATCGGTAGAATTACATGTAATTTTTTGAAACTCAGAAAACTTTCATTCCGTTGCATCTTCTTCCTCTTCCTCTCTTTCTCATCACACTTGCACGCAAGTCGAACACTTCACGCAGCTCCGGTAATCATCATCACCAGACACCATCAACAACTACAACCAGCATCTCTTCCTTCGATCCTGAGCTTCTCTCTCACTGATGACACAGCCGCCACAAATGCTCAGCCTCAGCCGTCATTCCGTCCCTCTCGTTTTAACATACATTACTCTTAGTTGCGCTTGAGGTTCAAGCTCAAGCCATGGTGCAGCGCATTCTCTCTCATGGCCAGCACGGGAATCATTCTTCTTCGTCGTCAGAGATTGTAAGCGTGCGCAATTAGCTTTGTTTGAGCTCATTGATTGTTGTAGAGTGTCACAGTGCTCTGTTTCTAGTTCGAAAGATGGTTTCGCTCAAATTTTTTGAGCAGAAAATCTACGACTCATTGTGTATCCCTAACTCGCCATAAATCAAACGATGAGAGCATTGACAAAATTACCAACCATCTAGATGGCATTTATATTATGAAACCGATTAGAGAGATAGTAGAAAGGGCTCTATTGCTCTTGGTCAACATGGTCAGAAAAGGCTGCAACAACATGAAGAGAGAACTTGAGATCTTAACCATTAAAATGTGAAGGTACCCTCATTTGTTTTTTATAAGTCACCTCCGAGGGTTATAATAACAAGTGTTTTTTCGATCACTCATCGCATGTTATTTTTGTTTTGATAAAAAAATACGTTCGACTTTCAAAACATCGAATATGCGTTACATAAGAAAAATTAATGCATTCGATGCAATGGAATGCAACCCTTTTGTCGATTATTCAACGGACGCTTCTTTTCTTATCATATGCGACATTTGCGATTTTAATATATTGGGTATACCATTCTTTTGGTTTAAGTATCTATAGAGGGGATACTTTTAACGTGGAAGGTTCGAACGAGATGGGCAAAGTACAATATCGAATCCAAAAGTGATGTAGGTGAGATGGGGGCCGCTAGTGCTTTTGCGCATGACTTCTTAGAAAAAGCAGTAAAAGCAAAAGGGGAAAGCAAATATTATGGGATTTGTCAAATGTCCGCGGCCTGTGTTTACTGACTGAATTTGCGATCCTGCCGTTCTGTCCACTCTCCTTTTCCTCTGTCGTCAACAAAAGGAATTGATCTCTCCCTCATTCCGTCGCATCGCGTGAACCGCACAAGCCGACCATTTCGAGTTGCCATCTTTCCATCATATGACTTCCCACAGGGAGAAAATTTCGAGACTTTTTCGGTAGGTGAGAACAACGGTGATGACAAGACTGGAGCTTGTCATGTTGGGAAGAATGTAACGTCGAACTACGTGGATTTGATTCAATGGTTAAAGCCAGATTTGAATGCATGAATCTCGTGCTCAAATCATGCTGCAATTTTGGAGGCGATTAGGGATTTTGTGCCTTTGAAAATAGGATCGCCCCTGCCTTCCATTATGGTTTTACGAGAGTTGAGTAATGTTGAAAGAGAATATTCTTCATGAATCGTTTAATATGACCACAAACCAATAATTTACCATCAGTCAGACAAAGAAAGTGATTTAAAATGGTTAATGTAAGTTAATGCCGATATAAACATATAGAAAAAGAAAAATAAGGAGGCTACAAAACGAATGCATTATCTATTTAGAAAAGTGTTAAGGATTACTAAAATTGATTTACAAAATTGATTTATAGAATAATGTGTCATATTATTATTAGAGTCTAAATACAACTCGTTTGATAAGTGGTCACTTACAATCGGACAAACATTTAGCTACATGATAGAGATTTGAATGGTATCTTTTTACTTTTGTGCCATTGTCTTTTCTTATCTTTGCTTTTCAACAGACTTAACTCTAGTACTGCTGAGTCATCTTCTTTTTTTTTTG
Organism: Eucalyptus virginea; assembly: GCA_014182375.1. Lineage (NCBI taxonomy): Eukaryota > Viridiplantae > Streptophyta > Magnoliopsida > Myrtales > Myrtaceae > Eucalyptus > Eucalyptus virginea. The sequence continues at coordinate 55,904,842 of CM024520.1, forward strand.
TAGACTCCAATTTGCGTTTCTTGGAGGTAAAGTAACCAGCATAAAATGTAAACGTAATTTCTTGACGACTTTTCATTATTAATTTACAAGAAGTCATCCTTTAAATATGGTCATTAATTATGTACATGATCCCCTTACTTAATGTTTAAAAATAACTTTACTTCACAGGTAATTGACTTTTTCGACCCATCGGCAAGGCATGACCTCATTGGGCTACTGTGAGGTCGGCCTCGCCATGGCCGGGCAACACCGATGTCGTGGTAGCTCCGGCAAAGCTTGAGCCGACAAGGCTCGGCCTTGCTGGGGGCAGCAATGATTTGATGAGGTCGCCAACCATCTTTTGGCTGGTCACTGGCCATGGCTGAGGCTGGTGATCGGCTAAAGGAAGAAGAAGAAGAAGAAAAAAGAAACGGAGAAAAAAAAAAAAAAAAAGAAAAGGCTTGATGGCCGATGCCGGCGATTGGCTAAGGGAGGAAGAAGAAGAAGAAATAAAGGAAAAAAAATGCTTGATTTTGGAGTTGTTCACGGGAATAAAGAAGTAATTTTTTTTTTCTTTTTACCTTCTTGATTCTGCTTCAAATCTATTCCCAGGAATAAAAACTAAACTAAATGGATTTTTGTTTTGTTTTCTTTCAAGAAACGAAAAAAATAGAATCATGCACAGTTTGGTAATAGCCAACCCATCCGCTTCTTTTCTTGGTAGGAAGAGAGAAAAAGAGAAGCACTTCCTTAACAACCTTTGAGAATCAATAATGGCAAAATAATGGCAAAGTCAGCTTGAGATTACTGAAGACAAGTTGGAGGGGATTTCAATTGTTCCACGGCTAGTGGATTAGACTCATTCAATTAGTTTCGATATAATCTCGACTAAAACCGTCGATCCAGATAAGCAACTGACCGCAAACTTCCTTTGCTTCAAGCCCTAGCCCTCCTTCCTATCGTGACGCAGCCCCTTATTAGTTTGTTGACGGGAGGGCAGACCAAATGGTATCGACGGCTTATCAAGAGCAGACATGGCGTCGTTCGATTTCTTTTCTTTTGCTTAGGACATTGTAAAGGCCAAAACAGGGACGATTACTTCAACAACAGCGACGGGTGCTTCAACCCCAACCCGGCTGTGAAAACTCCCTGGCATCTTCTTCCTCTTCCTCTCTTTCTCATCACAGACTCGCGCGCTCGTCAAACACTTCACGCAGCTCCAGTAGTCATCATCACCGCACACCATCAGCAACAAGAACGACCGGCATCTCTCCCTTCAATCCCGAGTTTCTTTCTCACCGACGACACGGCCGCCACAAAAGCTCAGCCTCAGTCATCATTCCTTCCCTCTCGTTTTAACTTACATTACTCTTAGTCGCGCTGGAGGTTCAAGCTCAAGCCATGGTGCAGCGAGGTTTCTCTCATGGCCAGCACGGGGATCTTTCTTCTTCGTCAGAGATTGTTAAGTGTGCAGCAATTTGCTTTGTTTTTAACTTCAATTACTCTTTGAAAGGGGTAAGTACACTATCGGTGCCAAAAGTTGTGTACGACGTTTACTTTGGTGCCAAAAGTATATTTTGAATCACTTGTCAAAAAGTTTGAAAAATGATCATTTTAATGCCAACTACGATAAGATTGATCGGAAATCCGACGTGGCACTTTTTTTATTAATTTTTAACGCTGATATGGCTCGCCAGAGAGTACAGTCACCATGTAAACCACAAAACGACGTCGTTTGGCGTCTTTCTCCTAAGTCGAAACCCTAAATCTCCCAATCGAGAGAGAAGGCATGGCAGTGTCGTCTTCTTACCCAAAGAACAACACTAGCACCAACCACTCTCTGAGTAGAGCCCAATCTACCGTCTCCATTTGCGCCCTCCTTGTTTCCCTCGCACTCCTCGTCTTCTCTCTCTTTACACCTTCGACCCCCCTTCTTCCTCCTCTTCCTCCATCCTCGCCTCCTATTTTCCCATCGCTTCTTGCCCGAGAAACAACCCCAGCGTCTTCTTGCTCACCTAGTTGAGCAATTACAACGAAGGCCGAGCAACGATGGCTGAGCGAGCACAGTGGCCAAGCGACGATGGCTGAGCAAGCTAGGTTGGCAAGGATTGAATAAAAAAAAACCTAATTTCAATCCCAAATGAGTTGTGAGGCGTCGTTTTTGTGAGGCCATCCGCATCTGACGGCAAAATGACGTCGTTTTCTTAAGGAGGATGGAAAACGACGTCGTTTAAAAAGGCTTGTAGATTTTTTTTTTTTTTAAATATAAAAGCTACGTAATCATTTTGGCCGGAATCTCTTGTCGGTAGCATCAAAGTAATCGTTTTTCCTCCGATTTGGCACTTAAGTGATTTGACAGAAACTTTTGGCATCAAAGTTAGCGCCGTACACAACTTTTGGCACTGATAGTGTACTTACCCCTCTTTGAAACAGCGCTCTATTTCTAGTCCGAAATATGGTTCGCTCAAAATATTTCAACTAGAAATCTACAACTAATTGTGTATCCATAACTCGTCATAAATCTAAATTCCTAATCTTCTCTATTAGCCTTTGTGATTAAAAGAAGAGAGCATTAACAAAATTACCAACCGTCTATATGGCATTTATATTACCAAAGCGGTTAGAGAGACGGTAGAAACGGCGCTGTTACTCTTGGTCAACATGGTCAGAAAAGGCAGCAATAACTTGAAGAGAGAACTAGAGATCTCAACTATGAAAATGTGAAGGAACCCTCCTCTTTTTTTCTTTTTTCTTTTTTTAAGTCACCTCTAAGGGTTATAATAACAAGTGCTTCCTCGACCGCTCATCATATGTTATTTGTGTTTTGATAAAAAAATATGGTCGATTTTCAAAACATTGAATACGCGTTACATAAGAAAAATTAACGCATTCGGCTCAATGTAATATATTCTACTGTCGATCACTCAACCGGCACCTCTTTTCTTATTATATGTGTGATTCCCGATGTTAATATATCGGGTATATCATTCTTTTGGGTTAAGTATGTATAAAGGGGACACTTTCAACGTGGGAAGGAGATGGGACAAGTACAATATGGAATCCAAAAGTGAGATAGGTGAGATGACTTTTAGCGCTTTTGCGCATCACTAGTTAGAAAAGCACTAAAGCAGCAAAAAGCAAAAGGAGAGAGCAATTACGATGGATTCGTCAAATGTCCGCGCATGTGTTTACTGACTAAACCATCGATCCTGCCGTCTCTCCACTCCCCTTCCACTCCTCTGTCGTCAACGGAAGGAATTGATGTCCCCCCCTTGTCTCATTCTGTCGCCCGGCGTGAACCGCACACGCCCACCATTTCTCTTCGCCATCTCTCATCATGTGACTTCCCCCGGGGAGAAAATTCAGGGACTCATTCGGTAGGTGGGAACAACGGGGATGGCAAGTTGCGAAGGATGTACGGTCGAACCGCGTGGATTCGATTTAATGGTTAGGCCCCTCATTCGAAAGCAATGGATTCTGTCGCCCGGCGTGAATCACATACGTTTCGAAAGGTATCTTGGGGTTTCGCAGCTCGGGAAATGGGATCGCACCGACAAAATATCATTGGCTAGATGAATAAAGCATGCTGACACAAACGCATTGAAGAAAGAAAAGTAAGGATACTACAAAACGAATGAATTACCTAGTTAGAAAACTAAAAGTGTTAAAGGATTACTAAAATTGATTTACAAAATTGATTTATTAAGTGTTGTGTTGTATTATTATTAGTGTCTAAATACGACTTGTCCAGTAAGTGGTCACCTACAGCTGAACATTATTTAGTAAGATCAGAGATCCAAATAGTACCTATTTATTAGTTATTTTTTTCGCCCTTATCTTATTTTTCCTTTTCAATAGACTTACATCTAGCACTGTTGAGTCATCTTTCTATTTTTTTTATACTCCAATTTTTATTTTTTTTCATGGCCCAACACAACAAACAAGAAGAAATGCATTTGGTGACCATTTTGTTTTTGGAAACAATTTTTGTTCAATAATGTTTTTTTTTTAAATTATGTTCCTATTTTCGATTCAGTTCTCTTAGACGAGTTTCTAAGTATTTCAAATATGTTTGGTAACTTTTCAAAATTTTTATTTTCAAAATAAAAATGTGTTTGGATTTAACTCTCAAATTTTTTTTGTGACTTAGAATTTCTTTTAATTTTTAAATAATTTTATCACATTTTCTCTTTTCTTTTTCTTCTTCTTCCTTTAGACTGGCAACCTCATTGGAGCGTTGCCGACCCCCATTGAGGTTGACCTCACCCAACATTGGTGAGGGTTGTCCTCGTTGGGCCATTTTGAAGTGGGCCTCGCCATGCAACATCGACCTCATGATGGTCGGCAAGGCTCCGACGAGGTTGCTGGCCATCAGCCATGGCCAGTGACCGGTTAAAGGAACAAGAAGAAGAAAAGAAAAATGCTTGATTTTGGAGTTTTTCTTGAGAATAGAGAAACAACTTTTTTTTTTTTTACTTTTTAATGTTGTTTCAAGTCTATTCCGAGAAACAAAAAAGTTTACAAATGAATTTTTCTTCTTTTTTTGTTTTAGGGAACAAAAAATAGAATCAGCTATTGTTTGGCATGTTATTAAACGAGCCCTAACCCATTGGCTTCTTTTCCTAGTAGGAAAAGAGAAAAAGAGAACCACTTCCTTAGCAGCCTTTGAGAGTCAATAATGGCAAGGTCAGCTTGAGATTACCGAAGACAAGTTGGAGGGTATTTCAATTGTTCCACGACTAGTGGATTAGACTCATTCAATTAGTTTTGATATAACCTCGACTAAAACCGTCAATCTAGATAAGCAACTAACTGCAAACTTTCCCAAATGTTCTCGGAAAGGCAAGGAGTATATAATGAGCCTAAACTTTAGGAGAAGCTCGACGCAACCATTTAGTTCATCGACGGAAGGGTAGACCAAATGGTATCGACGGCTTGTCATGAACAAACACGGCATTATTCGACATCTTTTCTTAGCTTAGGACATTGGAAAGGCATAACAGAGACGGTTTACTTCAATAATAGCGACGGGTGCTTCAACCCCAACTCGTCTCTGAAAACTCCCTTGCATCTTCCTCCTCTTCTGCTTTAGGAAAATTGTCCAAAAAATCATAAATCTATTGTGTTTTTGTCAATTTAGTCATAAGCTTTTTAATTTTGTCAATTTAGTCATAAATTTTTTCACTTCTTACCAATTGAGTTCATTTGGTTAATATTGGTCAGAAAATGGTAACATGAATGTCGGTAGTGCCACGTAGGACCGCTTAGCGTTGATGTAGATAATTTTTAATAATATTTTAATTTTTTTGAATTATTATTAGTTTTTTTTTTCTTTTTTCTTTCTTTTTTTTTTTGTCTTTCTTCTCTTCCTTTGCCTGTGGTTCGGCTCGGCAACAACTCCCTTCAATCTAGGCCGATCTAGTGGGGTGAGGGGAGCCCTCACCGGGGCTCCGCCCTCACCCAGGCTAGGGCAGCCTCATTAGGCATTAGTCTGGATTGACCGGTGGCCGGCCATTGTCAAAAGGAAAAGAAAAAGCCAAAATGAAGAGAAAGAAAAAAAAAAAAAAAAAAGGAAAAAAATAGAAAGAAATAGAAATTCAAAAAAATATTAAAATTTTATTAAAATTTATCCATGTCAGTGTTGACGGTTTTACGTGGCACTGTTGGCATTCATGCCAGCATTTTCCCATTAAATTGGTCGGGTGGACTCAATTGGGAGGAGGTGAAAATATTTAGGACTAAATTAGTAAACTTAAAAGGTTTATAACTGAATTAGAAAAAGTGTAATAGGTTTGAGATTTTTGGACAATTTCCATTATATGCTCTTTCTCATCACGCTCGCACCCTTACAACAACCAGCATCTCTTCCTTCAATCCCGAGCTTCTCTCTCGCTGACAACACGGCCGCCACAAAAGCTCAGCCTCAGCCATCATTCCTTCCCTCTCGTTTTAACTTTTTGGCTCTTAGCCGCGCCGGGGGTTTGAGCTCCAGCCAGGGTGCAGCGAGATCTCTCTCATGGCCAGCACGGGGATTATTCTTCTTCGCCGTCCGAGGTTGTATGTGTGCGGCAATTTTCTCTGTTTTAACTTCCATTACTCTTAGAAACAGCGCTCTGTTTCCAGTTTAAAATATGGTTTAGCTCAAATTATCTGAAAAGAAAATCAGCAACTGATCGTGCATCCATAACTCGGTATGAATCCAAATTCCTAATCTTCTCTATAAGCCTTTGTGATTTAAAAGATGAAAGCATTGACAAAATTGCCAACCCTCTACCCTGGCATCTATGTTATGAAACCGATTAGAAAGATGGTAAAAAGGACGCTATTACTCTTGGTCGACATGGTCAGAGAAAGCAGCAATAACATGAAGAAAGAACTTGTGACCTCAACTATTAAATTGTGAAGCAACCCTCCTCTGTTTTTATAAGTCACCTCCAAGAGTTATAATAACAAGTGCTTTATCTACCACTTGTCGTATGTTATTTGTGTTTTGATAAAAAATGCACATATATATTTGACTTTGAAAACATCCATTCCATGTTACATAAGAAAAATTAATGCATTTGACGCAATATAATATACCCTTTTGTCGATTGCTCAACGAGCGCTGCTTTCGCAATGTTAACTATTGGGTATACTTTTCTTTTGGATTGAGTATGTATAAAAGTGACACTTTTAACGTGGAAGGTTCGAAGGAGATGGGGCAAGTACAGCATGTATTCCAAAAGGGAGATAGGTGAGATGGGCACTACTTGCGCTTTTGCGCATGACTAGTTTGAAAGCAGTAAAAGCAAAAGGAAAGAGCAGTTACGATGGATTCGTCAAATGTCCGCGCCATGTGTTTACTGACTGAACTGGTGATCCTGCCGTTCTGTCCTCTCCCCTTTTACTCCTCTGTCGTCCACGAAAGGGACTGATCTCTCCCCGTTCTCATTCTGTCGCACGGTGTGAACCGCGCGAACCGACCATTTCCCTTCGGTAAGTGGGAACAACGGGGATGACAAGACGGGGCTTTCGTCATGTTGCGAAGGACGTTGTGAAGAACCGCGTGGATTCGATTCAATGGTTAGCATCTGATTTGAATGTGACGTATCTCATACTCGAATCACATGCATTTCAAGGACGACGGGGAATTTTGCAAATCAAGAAATGGGATCACCCCTCGCCTTCCGTTATGGTTTTACTTGACTTGAGTAATGTTGAAAGAGAATATCCTTCATGACTCCTTTAATATGAACACAGACTTACAGGTTACCATCAATTGGATGAAGAAAGTGATCTAGAATGGTTAATGTAAGTTAATGCCAATATAAATACATAGAAGACAAAGATATAAGGAGGTTACAAAACGAATGCATTATCTATTTGGACAAGTGTTAAGAATTACTAAAATTGATTTACAAACTTAATTTATTAAGTGATGTATCATATTATTATTAAAGTCTAAATATAACTCGTTTAATAAGTGGTCTCTTTTCAATCGGACAATTATTTAGTTACATGATCAGAGATCTGAAATCTATCTATTTGCTTTTGTGCCCTTGTCTTTCCTTATCTTTCCTTTTCAATGAGAAAATGTTTAGTAGTTTCAAAGCGACGCATTAGCTGTTGATGGCCATGGACGGCCAGATTTGGAGAGCCATTTGCGTCACCGTCATCGGCCATGGTGGCTCATTCAAGGTGAGTGCTTCGGATGAACGGGGAAGACGAAGCCAGACAGAACAATTTTGCATCAATTTAAATTAATTTAATACTAGACACATGTAAATTTTTAAGTGGATACAAAGGAAGAAATGAGTGCCACATGCAGTTTGAAACCATTGAATATTTCCTCCTTTTCAACAAACTTACCTCTGGCACTGCTGAGTCATCTTTCCATCATATGACTTCCCACGGGAAGGAAATTCAGTGATTTTTTTGGTAAGTGGGAACAACGGGGATGACTTACATGTTGCGACGGATGTAACCTTGAATTGCGTGGATTCAATTCAATGGTTGTTAGGACCTGATTTGGATGAAACGGATCTCGTACTCGACTCACACGTATTCCTAGAGGTGACTGGAGATTTCGCGATTGGAAAAATAGGATCGCCCATGACCTTATGTTATAGTTTTACGTGACTTGACTGATATTGAAGATGAATATTCTTCATGACTTCTTTAATATGAACACAAACCAATAGCTTACCATCGATTGGACAGACGAAGAAAGTGATTTAGAATGGTTAATATAAACAAATGTCGATATAGACAAATATAAGAAAAAGAAATAAGGAGGCTACAAAACAAATGAATTATCTATTTAGAAAAGTGTTAAGAATTACTAAATGTTATTTACAAAATTTATTTATTAAGTGATGTGTCGTATTATTATTAAAGTCTAAATACAACTCATTTAATAAGTGATCACTTTACAATCGAATAATTATTTAGTTACGTGATGAGAGATCGAATAGTTTCTATTTGCTTTTGTCCCATTGTCTTTTCTTTATCTTTCCTTTTCAACAAATTGACCCCTGGCACTACTGAGGCATCTCTCCATCATATGACTTCCCAAGGGAAGGAAATTCAGAGAATTTTTGGTGAAGTGGGAACAACGGGGATGACAACTACAAGACGGGCTCTTGTCATGTTGCGAAGAATGTAATGTTGAACTGTGTGGATTAGATTTAGTGGTTAGGCCCCTCATTCGAAAGCAATGGATTTCGTGTTCGATTCACACGCATTTCGAAAGGCATTTTGGGATTTTGCGACTCCGGAAATGAGACTGCCCCCACCTTCTGTTATGATTTTCCATGACTTGAGTAATATTGAAAGAAAATATTTTTCATGACTCCTTTATTATGAACTAAAACCAACAAAATGTCATCGGTTACACGAATAAAGTATGCTGATACAAACGCATAGAAGAAAGAAAAAAAAGGATGCTACAAGACAAATGCATTATCTATTTATAAAACTAAAAGTGTTAAAGATTACTAAAATTGATTTATTAAGTAAAATGTGTCATGTTATTGTTAGTATCTAAATGCGACCCGTCCAATTAGTGGTCACTTACAGCTAAATATCATTTAGGAAGATTAGAGATCCAAATAGTATCCATTTGCCAGTTGCTTTTTTGCCCTTAACTTATATTTTCTTTTCAATAGCCTTACGTGTAGCATTGTTGAGTCATCTTTTTGCTTTTTAAGACTCCATTTTTTTTTTTTTTTGGCCCAAGACACTAAATAAGAAGAAAGTTAAGAGTGCATTTCATAACCATTCTACTCTTAGGAACCCTCTTTTCTTTTTTCTTAAGTCACCTCCAAGAGAGTTATAATAGCAAGTGCTTCCTTGATCGCTTGTCATATGTTATTTGTGTTTTGATAAAAATATATATATATGTTCGACTTTCAAAACATCGATTCCGCGTTACATAAGAAAAATTAACGCATTTGATGCAATATAATATACCCTATTGTTGATCACTCAATGGGCGCCGCTCTTCTTATCATATGCACGATTCTCGATGTTAAATATTGGGTATACCTTTCTTTTAGATTAAGCATAGAGCGGACACTTTTAACGTGGAAGGTTCGAAGGAGATGGGGGCAAGTACAACATGGATTCCAAAAGGGAGATAGGTGAGATGGGCACTACTTGCGCGCATGACTAGTTGAAAGAAGTAAAAGCAAAAGGAGAGAGCAGTTACGATGGATTCGTCAAATGTCCGAGGCGTGTTTACTGACTTAAAACTATCGATCTTGCCGTTCTGTCCTCTCCCCTTTTACTCCTCTGTGGTCCACGAAAGCAATTGATCTCTCCCTGTTCTCATTCTGTCGCACGGTGTGAACCGCGCAAACCGACCATTTCTCTTTGGTAAGTGGGAACAACGGGGATGATAAGACGAGGCTCTTGTCATGTTGCGAAGAATGTTGCGAAGAACCGCGTGGATTTCGATTCAATGGTTAGCATCTGATTTGAATGTAACGGATCTCATACTTGAATCACGTGTATTTCGAGAGGTGACTGGGAATTTCGCGACTCAAGGCCTTCAGTTATGGTTTTACATGACTTGAGTGAAATCGAAAGAGAGTATCCTTCACGACTCCTTTAATATGAACACAAACCAACAACTTACCATCGATTGGACGAAGAAAGTGATTTAAAATGGTTAATGTGAGTTAAAATCAATATAAATACATAGAAGAAAAGGAAATAAGGAGGCTATAAAACAAATGCGTCATCTATTTAGACAAGTGTTAAGAATTACTAAAATCGATTTATTAAGTGATGTATCATATTATTATTAAAGTCTAAATATAACTCGTTTAATAAGTGGTTGCTTTACAATCGGACAATTATTTAGTTACATGGTCTCAGAGATCTGAATAGTATCTATTTGCTTTTGTGCCCTTGTCTTTCCTTTATCTTTCCTTCTCAACGATAAAATATTCAATAGTTTCAAACGCCACATTAGTTGCTAATGTGGCATGCATTTTTTCCTCGCATCCGGTCATATTTTGACACATGTCTGTTGATATGTAATTTTTTTTTTTTAAAAAAAAAAAAGAACTTCTTGCTCCTCCGACCATGGACATCAGACTAGCCGTCGGCCACTCGTGAACACCGTTGCTCCGAGGTTGGATCTCCAAATCTAGCTGAGTCGTGGCCTTAAAGCGGCACTGGATCTAGTCTATCTTCACTTGCTTCGAGCTTGTCCATGGCCGCCTCCGGATCTGGTCGAGTTCGACTTCATGCCGGAAATTGTCTGCCTTAAAACGGTTCGAGCTCAGCGTCTCCTCCCTGGCCATCGAGCTCTTGGTCACAACGTCAAGCTTGCCAGCCATAGAAGGCTGTCACCTTCAAATCCAAGGTGAGTGCTTTGGACAAACGAGGAAGACGAAGCCCAACAGAACAATTCCACATCAATTTAAATTAATTTAATCCTAGATATGTGTAAATTTTTAAGTGGATATAAAGGAAAAAATGAGTGCCACATCAATTACTGATGTGGCAGTTTGAATTAACTGAATGTTTCCTCCTTTTCAACGGACTTACCTCCGGCACCGCTGAGTCATCTTTCCATCATATGACTTCCCACGGGAAGGAAATTCAGCGACTTTTTTGGTAAGTGGGAACATAGGGGATGACAAGATAGGGCCCTTGTCATGTTGCGAAGGATGTAACATCACACTGAGTGGATTCTATTCAACGGTTTTTAGGACCTGATTTAGATCCAATGGATTACGTACTCAAATCACGAGTATTTTTAGAGGCGATTGGAGATTTTGCGACTGGAAAAATAAGATCGTTCCTGACCTTCCACTATGGTTTTACATGACTTGACCGATATCGAAGAATAATGTTCTTCATGACTTCTTTAGTATGAACACAAACCAATAGCTTACCATTGATTGGACGGACGAAGAAAGTGATTTAGAATGATTAATGTAAGTTAATGTGGATATAAACATATAGAAGAAAAAGAAATAATAAGGTTAAAAAATAAATGAATTATCTATTTAGAAAAGTGATAAGAATTATTAAAATTGATTTACAAAATTTATTCATTAAGTGATGTGTTTTATTATTATTAAAATTTAAATACGACTCGTTTAATAAGTGGTCACTTTTACAATTGGATAATTATTTAATTATACGATATGAGATCTAAATAGTATCTATGCCATTGTCCTTCCTTGTCTTTTCAGTTTTCATTTCAATAGACTTAACTCTGGCACTGCTGAGTCACCTTCTTTTTTCTTTTGCAGACTGCAATTTGCGTTTCTTGCGGGGATGTCCAAATACTACGTCCCATGAAACAATTACTTAAACCAACCAACATATAATACAAACGCAAATTCCTGACGACTTTTCCTTTTTTTTAAACGAAGAAGTCATCCTTTAAATAAGATCATTAATTATGTGCACGATCCCCCCCCCGTTTAATTTCTAAAGAAACTCCGATTCGCAAGTAATTGACTTTTTCAACCCCCAAAAAATGAAAAATAAAAACACGAATCAGTCCAAATTCCGTGGAGTTGCTCGTCATTACTCGGAAAATTAAAGAATGACTGGAACTCAGTTGACCCCGGGGAATACCGTTACACGAAGCTTCACATAAAATAATACCAGTGAAAGCCAAAATCAGTTAATTAAAAGAGAAAAGCGAAAAAGGAAAAAGGAAAAGAGGGAAAGCCACGTCACGCGTGGCGGGCGAAGATGCAAAGCAAAAGCCGACCACAGAGATCGAGTCTCGCGAGAGAGAGAAAGAGAGAGAGAGGAAATAAAGTTTGACGCGGTTGGGGTTCGACATCGACAGCGACGTTCGACGCAAAGCAAGGAAGAGGTTATAATTATGATTATGATGAACAATGTCCGACGGCGACGCCAGCGGGGATTGATTTCTTCTCCTTCTCCATCTTCACCATTCCCGAGTCAGAGACGACTGACGCTGACTCCAGGAGATCCCCCACGCCCACAAAACGCCAACCGCATCCCTCCACTCGGACTCCCCCCGTCCGTCGCTGCTGTCGATGAGCGGCAGCCCCCCGGCCGTGTCGTTTTCGTCTCGCGTGAAGTGAGGACAGAACGGGTCGTCCCGAATTTCTCACGCTCCATTGAAGAGGGGGGAAGATGATGACAGGCGAGCGGCCACAATAAAAACGGTTTGAGCCCCCGATGAATTGGTCGCCGGTCGTCTTCGGGTTTTACTCGTTTTCTCTTTCTTTCCCCGTCAGGGACGGAGTGATCACGAGGGAGATGAGGACGTACGCTTCACTGCCTGTTTTGCTGGGTCCTTTGAATTTTCTCCGGCCCGGTTCCTCATGATGTCCCGTTGAATTCTCCTCTTTATATGTATATCATAACTTTTTCAGCTTCTCCCAAGTGACCCTGCTTTTTCTCTGAATTCCCCTGTTAGCTTCTTTTCTTGCCGATTCTCTCTCTAGAGTTAACATGGACGAGAGAGATAGGAGCTTCGGCGAGCTTGTATCGAAGCTCCAGGCGTCCATTCGGGATGTCGCTTCGTTGGCCAAGGGCTCTGAAGCCGAGAGCGAGGTTCTGTTAGAGTTCGGAGCTCTGGCGGAGAAGTTCGTGCCCATTCTTGACGATTTGAGCGGTAATGATGGGGCGAAAGGGTCGTCTCCCATGCGGAAAGCGGTCGAGTCGCTCGACATGGAGTTCGGGCGGGCTAAGGCTCTGATCAGGAGCCCCAACCCGAGAGAACCCGTGAAGCAGATTGAGGAGTTGGCTCATGATCTCGGTCGCTCCCTGGGGCTGGTGCTCTTCGCCAGGCTCGACGTCTCCACGGAAATCAAGCAGAAAATCGGTGCTTTGCACAGAGAGCTGATGAACACCAATTTTGCCACCGGTCGAATTACCAGTTCGAGCACCAGCAGTGAAGTGGGATTCGATAGCGAATCGGAGGTGGAGGTGGAGGAGGAGAAAGATATCATAGAAGAGATAGAAGAGATAGAAGAGGAGGGAATCAATCTCGACATCAACGACGTGGCTTTGCAACTGAAGTACGGCGATGACGACAAGCTCAAATTCGCCCTTCTGGGGTTGCAAGATATGGTTAACGGTGAGGTGGTGAACCAAGACTGGATTAGTGATGAGTCCATTGTTCCTATCCTGATTAACCGGTTGAGCGTCGGTAAGCAGAATAGCCGGCTGACTGTCTTACGTATATTGAGAACCCTTGCTTCGCGGGATGCCGAAAACAAGGTACTTATGCACATGCCGATTCCAATTTAGCTCTGCAAATTGAACCTTTCGTGTAGTCTTTGAGATTCTTTCGTGTATAGTCGATAACATAACCATGTTTTACAGGACAAAATGGCGGATGTCAGTTCTCTATCGGTGCTTGTGAAGTCTCTGTCACGGGACGTGGAAGAGAGGCGGGAAGCAGTGGGATTGTTGCTTAGTCTCTCCGATCTCAACACGGTCAGGAGGCGAATTGGCAGAATACAAGGCTGTATTGTTATGTTGGTGGCTATGCTCAACAGTGAAGATCCGGTTGCCTCGAGTGATGCCCGCAAATTGTTAAATGCTTTGTCTAGCAATACACAGAATGCACTTCATATGGCTGAAGCAGGATATTTCAAGCCGCTCGTGCAGTACCTGAAAGAAGGTACCGTCTCCCTCAAGTTCCTTTTCTACATATTTTGAGTGGTTGCGAAATCTTGAATGATTGCAGTAGCACCCGACTCTGTTTAACTTTCACGGTATATCATGTGTTGGTTTCACGAGTCACTGTGCATGTACCTTTGTGTGGATCAAACGGTGAGGTCTATGAACTAGTGAATAATTGCCTGTTCTTAACTCTGATCAGCGGCTGCACCTAATAGTGCCTAGCTGGCCTTGACTTCCCTTCACTTAATTAATGTGCAATTGGATTGCTGAGGGTACAGTGAAAATCGATGATGAAGACAATTTGATGATGTCTGAAACGCATTTGGCACTGATATCCGAGTTTCCACAATATGCCTCATTGAAGAGTAAATCAGTGCTTTTGGACTACGAAGAGAGTGATCGCAACATACAGTTATTAGTTTGTGTTGTGCGTCAATAAATAGTTGTGCATCCATATATTTTTTAATGCTGACAACTGTCAAACTCTGTCGAAGATCTCATGAGAGTTCAGAGCCTTATCTGATGTCATCAATTGACAAAAATGGCTTTGCAGGTTCTGACATGAGCAAAATTCTTATGGCTTCTGCACTTTCGAGGATGGAGCTGACCAATCAGAGCAAAGCTTCTCTTGGGGAAGATGGGGCAATCAATCCCCTTGTCAAAATGTTCAGTACAGGGAAGCTTGAGGCTAAGCTGTCTGCATTGAGTGCACTGCATGACCTATCCAGCTTGACAGAGAATATCCAGCGTTTAGTCAGCTCTGGTATCGTGAGCTATCTACTTCAGCTACTTTTCTCTGTTACATCGGTTCTAATGACTCTCCGGGAGCCTGCATCGGCTATTCTCGCACGAATTGCTCAATCAGAATCAGTCTTAGTCAATCCAGAAGTGGCTCAACAGATGCTCTCACTTTTGAATCTGTCGAGTCCAACAATCCAATGTCACCTCTTGCAAGCTCTCAACTTCATTGCAGCCCATCCTAATGCATCCAGAATTAAAAGGAAAATGAGGGAGAAGGGTGCATTTCAACTACTCCTACCCTTTCTCACTGAAAGTAACAGTAAAATAAGAACCGATGCGTTGAAATTACTTTACACTCTTTCTAAAGATTCACCAGAAGAGTTGGGAGAGCAGCTAGGCGAATCTCACTTATGCACTCTGGTCAGCATTACTGCAACCTCCATAAGTATGATCGAAAAAGCTGCAGCGGTTGGCATACTGAGCAATCTCCCTATTGCTGACAAGAAAGCGACAGAGACGATGAAGAGGGCTAATTTGCTGCCCATTCTGTTGTCAACAAAGAGTTCCAGTTCTGCGACTTCAACATCCACAGATCAGGCCGAGCTCTGGTTGGAAGAGAGCATTGCAGGTGTTCTGATTCGATTTACTTCTCCATCTGACAAGAAACTGCAACATTTTTCTGCAGAACATGGGGCCATTCTATCCCTTGTGAAGTTGCTATCCAGTGGTTCACCACTTGCAAGAGCCAGAGCTGCGACTGCACTGGCTCAACTATCACAAAGCTCATTCTCCCTTGCAAAATATAGAAGATCGAGGTGGTTATGTGTGTCCCCTTCCTCCGATGCACTTTGTCAAGTTCACGAAAGCTTCTGCGGAGTCAAATGCACATTCTGTATTGTCAAAGCAGGCGCTGTCGCTCCACTGATTCATGCGCTAGAATGCAAAGAGAGAGAAGCTGATGAAGCTGTTCTAGATGCGCTTGCAACTCTTGTCCAAGACGAGAATTGTGAGAACGGAAGCAATTACTTGGCCAAAATGTCGGGTGTCCCGGCCCTGATAAAAGTTCTGGAATCAGGAATTGTGAAGGCTCAAGAGAAAGCATTAACAATACTAGAGAAGATCTTCAGATCTGATGAGCACAGGCTAAAGTATGGAGCATCTGCGCAGATGGTGCTCATTGATCTGGCCCAGAGTACGAATTCCAGATTGAAATCGACCGTCGCGAGAATGCTGGCGCAGCTTGAACTCTTGCAAATCCAGTCTAGCTACTTCTGAGTGTGATGACACTTTTCGAGCGTATTTTCATCTTTTGTTAGCTCTTTTTTCAGGAGAAAATTTGTTTGTGTAGCTTCAACTTGGTTTGTAATTGGTCTTGGCTGGTAGGTTACTTTAGTGGTAAGAATCATGAGTACTATTCGCTGGGTAAATATACAGTACACAACCGAAAAAAAATTACTGTTTTTTCAAAATAATGTGTATTACAGATTTTGATAGGGAGAAAGTACATATGTAACGACAATAAAGTCTCACTGTATGTTTCATAAAGAAGTGAAAGTACGGATGTAATGATAATAAAGAAGTGAAAGTGTGTAATTTTAAAGCACTTCCATTTTCGATTTCTATTGTTTTTGAGATGGAGTGTCATGGCTTTACCTTTAGAGAAAAGAGAATCTTTATAATGACCATCAGCTTTGGAGGCAAATGCGATTGAAAGGACACCAGGCACTAGACCTCCATTTAAAAGCTGTCTTGCTTAAGGAACTAGTGACAACGCCGCTACTTACAAGATCAACTACCTGGACGGTTTGACAGTTAAATATCGAGAACTATCGCAGGTGCCATGGAAAACTGCCAATTACCGGGACCAGCCGACACTTATCATTATTTAGTAACTGCTTTCAACACTAGCCCAACAAGAGGAGTAAAAAGACCTATGAATAATCCTTCGGATGCTGGAAAAAGGGGATCGAAACTCTGGACTCTGATATGAATTCCTTGTATTTTCCTCCTCCTTCAATCTTTGACATAAGCATCGGAGGGCAAATCCGTGTGGAAAGAAGGGGACATTCTACCCTATGTTGATTGTTGCATATTCAATTAGAGGTGAGAGTTTGAGCATATCCTTAAAGGCCAAGTTGTGCATCAGCAAGTTGGATGAATACGACTTGATGGCTTGAGTATCTGATGTGAGTCTCCGTTAAGGACAAGTTACTTTCATATGTCACTTTACTCAACTATTTATTTAAATCTCTCATTTATGAAAAGTTGAAACTTTGAGTCCCTATTCTTAAATCACATCACATTCAATTATTTTTAACAAGATGAATATGCAGTATACATACTAACAAAACATATAATGAGGGATTTATATCAGTGAGCACATACTAAAAAAATATAATCAAGGATTAACAATTGCGTGATTTCAAGAGTAAACTGAAGAAGTTACAATGGTAATATATAATGGGCTATCGTTTTTATTTGAGGAGAAAATTATTCATAAAATTCAAAGGAATTTGATATAATTTTCCCATTATTTATAGATTTTGTTAAAACGCTAAAGAGAGTTTGTCATCCTCTCGTATAATTTGTAATTAGTGTATTGAAATAATTTTTTTTTAAATCAAGTGGAATTAATGAGTGTCCCGAGAATTACTATTTGCCTAGTCTGTTTGAGACGACAAGGAATGCGGTCAATTGGGACGAAAAGTCAACTGTCTAAACAACCTAAAACCCTTTCGAAAAAAATAAAAAAACAACCTAAAACCCCGCCTCTCTTCTTCTTCTTCTTCCTCGCAAAAACCCTAACTTTAACTGCTCGCGCCATCTTCCGCTAAATTTCAGGGCGAATCCTCGCGCCGATTGCGGCTCCTCGCATTCAGCAGGGCGAAGAGATGCTGCGCAGGAACATAAGGTTGAGGAGGGAGTACCTGTACCGGAAGAACTTGGAGGGCAAAGAGCGGTTGCTCTACGAGAAGAAGCGGAAGATCAAGCAAGCCCTCGAAGGTAACACGCGGAACCCATTTGATCTGTTCTGCGAATCCTCTGTGATTTATGTATACATTATCGATTCATCTGAGTGGTTGTTCCGATGTTTTCTTGCTTTTTCTTTTTTCAGATGGGAAGCCGATTCCGACTGAGCTGAGGAACGAGGAGGCCGCGCTCCGGCAAGAGATCGACCTCGAGGATGAAAACACTGCTGGTACTGAGTCATCTGCCTTCTGCTTCTCCAATGAGAATGTGGAAACACGAGTTTGAATAATGTGAAATGGTTCTGGAGGATTCTCATCCGAGTGTTGCAAATGCTTTCCGTATTGCGGAATCTGATACTGATTGTAATAAGTTTCTGATTGCTGGTTACGACAACATAAGTCATGAAGATTTAGCTGTTTTGGAGTTTGGGTATTGCACATCTTCTGAGATGAGGTCTTTATGTGAAGACGAATTTTTTACCATAGTTTTCGAATTTACAGAAGAGGTGTCTGAATTATTCATTTGACATCGATGCCATGTGATGGTTTTCCTTTTCAATTTGTGAAGCTGATTTAAAAAAAAAAAAAAAATACACAATATTGCTGATATGCCCTTTCGTGTTTGCTCAAATGTAGTTCCGAGGACACACATTGATGATGAGTATGCACATGCCATGGAGAGAGATCCAAAAATATTACTCACTACATCTAGGAATCCAAGTGCTCCTCTTAAACAGTTCGTAAAGGTGGGTTTTGTCTATGGAAACCTTTGGCTATTTGATTGATTTGAGGTGTCCATTAAATGGCCACTTTGATAATGTAGTGGCGGTTGATGTTTCTTGCCTAATTCTTGTTCGTATGGTGCTACTTACAGGAATTGACAATTGTATTCCCTAACGCGCAGCGTATGAATCGTGGTGGTCAGGTCGGTGGAATATTCTTTCTCTAACTGTGATATCGTTCCATATGGTTCTGTTTTGTTCGGGAATTAGATGCAGAATGAGGGCTGGTGAAATGGGGTGATTTTTTTTTTTTTTTTTTTTTTGGGAAGTATTATATGATGTAAAACAAACACGACTTTTCATTAAAATGAGTCTGAAGTTTAGTTTCATAGTCTTCAGGGGGGAGAATATAGGTGTGAGTGAAATTTGGAGTTTGGGGATTGTTAGTCCGTGCATTAACATGCCTAAGAGAAATTGGTAACTTAGCTAAATTAGATCCTCAATGCAGGTTATATCTGAAATTATTGAAACCTGCCGAGCACATGACTTCACTGATGTGATCTTGGTTCATGAACATCGTGGTGTGCCAGATGGTTTGATAGTCAGCCATTTACCTTTTGGTCCAACTGCATATTTTGGATTACTCAATGTTGTGAGTAAATCAGATTCTCTATTTTCCTCTTGATTTATGCCTTGAGCTTTCTCTTGTGAACGAAGTGTGCTAATTTAATATGTACTTAGGTTACAAGGCATGACATTAAGGACAAAAAGGCGATTGGCACTATGCCTGAGGCCTATCCTCATTTGATTCTTAACAACTTCTCGACCAAGGTAAAATTTAATCAGTGAAATCTCTGTTTCTCTGTTATTTATGCTTTGTTTATTAGAAATTGTCCCTTGACACCCAGTGGTGGATTGCCACCGAAGTAAATATCGTATACTGATCAAAATAACATGTCTTTTGTGCGGCTTGCATACCCTCTGAGCACTTTTAGTGAATACTTATTGAACTTTTGTGTTTTATTTTTTAAAAAAATTTGTGACAATTCAGGGTATGCTCGAGAGTAGAGGACTGATTAATATTTTTGGAGAAAAGGAATGCGCTAGCTAAACTGTTGTATATGATAAGCCAATATGATGTGACAAGAGTTTCACTTCGAGCTGTTGGGATATCTACATTGATGTTGTACAGATGAAGGCAACTGTTCAAATGTAGTTATACCGAATTAGTCGATCTTATCTGATGAAGGTTTTCATTTCTTTTATATGTTAATGGATCTTCCTCTCAGTCCAGCCATACACATTTCCTTGAATTGGAATGATATGAAGTAGTTGTTGCTAGATATTTATCCTTTGTAATTGGTGCCAATTAATGTATTAATCTTGGTTTGGCTTATGGGAAGTTATCATGAATGGATATCCATTGTTGTACAGTTGGGACAAAGAACGGCCAATATTTTGAAGCATCTATTTCCAGTGCCTAAGCCTGATACCAAACGCATTGTTACTTTTGCTAATCAGTCAGATTACATTTCCTTCAGGTTTGTTCTGTGTTACCCGCTGGATATTTTCTGTTTACATGGTTAATATGTCTTGGGATAATTTTAATCGTGTCTCTGCCATCCCCTCTTTTTTTTTTTTTAATGATTCTTCAAAGGCATTTCTGATATAATGGTTCTGAGTGGAGCATCCTTCTCATCTACACCCTAATGCAGGCTTAAGTCTGTCAATGTGCTAGAAAATGGATGATTGCAGATATATACTGATTATTATCTTCCTGTCTTTTGATAAGGACTAGGTTTCTGCATCTGCAGTCTTCCACAGTATGTCTTTGTCTTGCAGCTAAAAATTGTTAGAATTGATATTTCTCAACTTGTCATCATCTGGAAATAAGTGATACAATGTAGACCTACATCCTCTAGTATGATTCCATGAGAAATGATGGATCTGATATTTAACCATATTAATAATCTTATTGGTGCCATAATGCATACGTGCAATGCTTTTCCCATGTACATTCTTTCCTCCTATCATCTTAAGGAGAATGAGTGTGCTGTAGGGCATCCATTTAATCTTAATTCCATGTTAAGAAAATCTTTGTTTCTTCTTTGTATTTTTACTGCCAGCAAAATTGAGGGTTATGAGTTTTTACCCAGAGGAGTTTAGTCAAGATACTACCAAAAGATTTGTCCTTGCTATTAATCTCTTGGAGACCTAAAAAACAAAGTGAATTAAGAGAAGTACTATTCAGGAAACTGCATGACTTTACCATAATTAGCTATTGACTATTTTTAACCTACAAGACTTAAAGCAAATGTCATCGCTGGACTGCGAGATTCATTGATGTTAAAGATGCTTGAATGATATAAAGAAGTTAGAAGCGTACTTCTGCAATCATAAAAACCCAAAAAAACCTAAAGGGCCAGAAATTTCAAATGTTGGAACTCCTCCCACCATTGAATAGATTTGCAGAATTCAAAGTCATTTCATGCTTCTTATGTATTGTGGCTTGTCAGTCAGAAGCAACTTCTTTTTAGAGAGACCCTGGTCATCTAGGCTCCAGTTTTTCCTTCACCATCCTTTAACATGTGATAGCATTTTCTGATTGGTCTATTTATTAATGTCATATGACTCATACTTCATGGTGCCATAGCACTTTCTTTTCTAAATTTTGCCCATTTCATTCATGCAGACATCATCTTTATGAGAAGGATGGCGGTCCCAAAAGTGTCGAGCTTAAGGAAATAGGCCCTCGGTTTGAATTACGCCTATATCAGGTAATTTGGCAGAGTCAGATTGGGTGAGGCATGGAGAGCCGGTCTATTTGTTATCCCTTGTATTATGTTCTAGTAGAAGGATGTTCTCCTAGGGTTATGGCCCATGAAGCACAGATATATGTATCTCACTGATGTTGGTCACAGATTTCTGTTATTCCCCTTCTTCTCTGGAGAACTTTTGGAAGTTTAGTTCTTTTTGTGTAATTTTTGTTGGGATGCATGAACTTTTTGTTTTTGTTCTCAAGCTTTTAAAGTAACTCTGAAATTTAGGTTCTTGGAAACTGAGATGTTGGCTTTTGTTTTTTATGTAATTTATATTTTCTGGCCTGTCTGCATATTCTATCTTGGGGACCATTTGTCCCCTCTAATATCTTCCTTGGATGATGCAGGTAAAGTTGGGCACGGTGGATCAGACTGAAGCGCAAATTGAATGGGTCATCAGGCCATATATGAACACATCAAAAAAGAGGAAGTTCATTGGAGACTGATGATGGGTACCAGCAAATCTTTTGTTGCATTTGTCTCTAAGAAACTCGCCCAGATAGCTTGTGATCATCTTCAGCTGTGGATGCCTTGCCTATGAGAAGAATGTGGTGGAATTTGCACTCTGGAGTCCTCTTTATTTTGCCTCTGGTCATTAAATGCTTTCCAGGGCAACAAGAATGCAACCGCTGGCATTATGATTGGAATTTCCTCTACTGGAAGTGAGAATTTGTAGTACGCTCCTGTTATAGGAGGGCTACTGGGACGTTTAATTCTTGTTTGGGCTGTCATTAACGTAGCATCCTACCTTATATTCTTCATTTATTTTTTCTACACAACATTGAGATGTGTTGTATCTCGATTTGAAAGTAAGATGTTGCCCCTTAGGCAAAACAGATTTCCTCTCCTTTATCTCCATCACATGAAGGTGGGATTCTGCTGCATGTGCGACTCTTGCAAAGATTGACATACTATGTTCACTTCATCTAAATACTTGAATTGGTTTGAGTGATGATGGGTTTTGGCACTGCCATTTGAACTCACCTCGGAATTTTCCCAAACGGCATAGACAATATTGATGTCATGTCTTGTCCTCATCACTATTCACGAGAGACCCTGGTTCCAGTATTCCCAGAGGTCGGAAGGTTGCTCTTCACTGGAAGAACTGTACAGGTTTTCGTTTTCCTGTGAGTGAAGTTACCAAGAGTTTATGCGTTGTACAAACACAAAATTGACTTAAAAGTGCCAAATTTTGAGGGCTGTCATAATGAAATTCCGGTAGTTGAACAGTTTTTTTTATTTGTTGGTTTAGCGTGGAAGTATCATAGAGCAAAAGAAGTATAGCAGCTTAGGGGCATCTCCTGATATTACAAATAGATGTAATAATTCAAAAGGATGGAGGTACGAAGGTAGTCAAACAGTCTTCCCGCGATCATAATACCAGGTGACCTCCTGGTCTTCTGTCTCTTTTTTCCTTTTTTAATACAAGGTTAAGATGTCGATAAAATTAGTTATGTACTTGTGAGTTTCCATGACTCAAGACTGTAGTACGGATATTTTCAAGATTAGTTTCAGAAATGCAAAATTGAAGGTCTACTGAATAATATACTTTAAATAATCCCACCACCTAATGGGAATCGTTCGATTCTCTTATCTGCCGGCTAACGAAGATGAGATAAATTAATATGTAAGGGGTTACGTGTTCTTAGTTCTTCATTTTTTCTAGTTTGGCCAATTTTTGGTCCGTTGGGGCCACAAAAACTAATAGGTTGCTCCACAAGAGACACCAAAGCCACCCCCATTGACAGCTAATTTTTCTGGATTACATTCCTCCATACCAGAAAGCAACAGAATGGCTGAGGCGGTGGTCGGAGCATTTCTCTCTGCTTCACTTCAGGTGTTGCTTGACCGAATGGCTTCCCAAGAGATTCTGAGTTTTGTCCAGGGAAGAAAAGTTGTTGATATTTTGCCAAGGAAGCTGAAGATAACTCTGCGTTCTGTGAATGCAGTTTGCTGACACGTAAGTCAAGAAGTGGCTTCATTCACGAGCTTAAAGATACCATGTATGATGCAGAGGACCTAACAAGATCACAACTGAAGCCTTGCAATGCAAGCTAAAAGTTCGGCACCGGATGGGCCTAAGAGAGGTGCATGACATTCTCTTTACTCCACTAACTCGTTCGAAAAGAGAATAGGACCCAAGGTAAGAGAGATTCTCGATAGGTTACAGTTCATTGTAGGAAATATAATTTTGAAAGAGATAGCTGAACCTAAAATGCAACAAGGATTACCCACTACTTCATTAGTGGACGAGTTCGATGTACATGGCCGAGATGGTAATAAAGAGGCAGTAGTGAAGATGTTAGATATTGATCCGTAAATGATAGCTGCTTATCTGTGATTCCCTTGGTAGGTAAGCGTGGGTTGGCAAGACAACCCCAGTTCAGTTCGTGTATAATGACCAGAGAGTCGAGGGTGGTTTGACATAAGAATGTGGGTTTATGTGCCAGAAGAATTTGATGTTCTTAGATTCACGAATGTGGATAGTCGTTAATTCAAAGACGGCCATGCATTGGTGCTGCTTAGGCCTCTGATCTGTGAAGATGAAGTTGTAGTTTATTTATAGTCTGGAACTGACAGTAGCCCACTTCCTCTTTCGTGATAAATAGATAAATGGAAAAGTAAAGTGGAAGCAAGTTGCTCCAAACTTGAGAAGCATACGGTTAGGCTCCATCGCATACATCAATCTCGTCCTCTTTCAATAATACTCCATGAACATGAATATATCTCAATGAAACTGACCAGATTTCTGCATCAATTTATCAACTCGCCAAGATTCGCCTACGTCAATTTACAACCCAACATCATGCTGGATCCCAGCTCATAAAACTGCGTCGTTTTGCCCTTCAACTCGGTTCATGCAGTTGGCAGTTCCAAGGGAAACCGAAGATGGACGACCGAGGAAGAATATCTTCCACAATGACAAAAAAAAAATGAAGGAAGAAAAAATCGAATTTCTTCAGATGATTATCGGCGAAACTTCGGAAACCAAGCCATGGAGAAGCAGAAATCAAAAGAAACAACATTGTCAAAGCGCAAAGATTGGCTGCATCTAATATTACCAAGATCGATAATTAGGTGCTGTACAGCAGAAACTATGCTACAATTTCTACCCTGGACCCTGAGGATGCACTTCACAATCTCTTCCAGTACGGTATTTCAAAATCGCCACATGCTCCCTTGGGAACAGAGGACATTACATATTTAACTATTTGATGGTGTTCTCGAGAAACTGCTCATCTCGTCTACAAGTGGAGCCGACTATGAGAAAGAGGGTCAACCGTATCATTCCAACTCTCCGGGAACTGCTCCTTGACACTGCCGGATAAAAGGGGCAGCGGATCTTCAACCATAAATGGATTCATACAACAGACTACTCCTGCATCTTTGTCTCATCATTCGAGCTCTCTAGCATGTCTCCATTTCCATCAGATTTATGGACTTCCGGCTCAGTTTCCCCTTTCTGTTGACTCTGTAGAGATAATTCTCCATCTTTCTCATTAACAGGATCATGGACTGCTGCACTATCCTCTTCATTATCGGTGAGCATATTTCCGGATGTGTTGCTCGGAGGCACAGGCGTGCTAGCATTCTCAGTTTCCTGTGATGATGTTGAAATCATATGGTCATTAGGAGCTCCATTGTCACTCACGGCACCAGCTGCTTGTTCAGAATGGGCCATATATTGATCCCATTGGGGGTTCCTCATCTGCACACGGAACATAGGAAAGTGGAGATCATGTTTAGCTTCTCTGTGATAAAAATAAACTGAGAACCAGCTCATGAGAAACAGAAAATCCTAAAACTAAGTTCTGCAAATCTCCTATTGGAATGAAAACTAAAGCAAGAAGCAATAGTTGATTTCGAGCTTGCTTCAATTTTCCAACTAGATTTTCTTGCCAGTCATTTGTCTAATGCTATTCACCAATTTAGTCTCGCCATTAATCGAAGTGCCACGGCTTGCATTAGTTTATATTTCCCAAAACTATAATACTTAAATCTCAGGAGCTCTCCAATAAATTATAGAAATGTCATTTGGTAGCACCAGTTCTCCATCCCACAATTAAAATTTAGATTAAGTGTGCTCCTACATAATCATAAAATAAATACAAACAGAAATCTATAGCCACAAAATGCTCCATGGCAGCGACTTAAAGAACTCAACGTCTTCAGTATTAAGGCGCCAAAAAATGCCCGTACTTTAATTGCTCAATTGCAATGCTGTGAAGGAAGAGATAAATACCTGATAAATCCGATATATCTTATCCATGACAATGCTGCTCATCTCCTCAACACCACTGACTAGATACCTATCTCTTGTGTCTCCAACGTGCCGATCAGTATATGATGTATCCTCATAGAGATTTAGAGCAAGATGATCAGGCCTTTGAAGTAGTAGCCGGAATGTTGGCTGTAGCTCATAGCATTGCTCAAACAAGGAGCGGCGACAAAAAACATACAACCCAAGTCGGGCACGAGACATGGCGACAATTAATCGTCTAACATCACGAAGGTGTCCAACAAAGCGGGTACGCACAAGAGACAGCAAGATGAAATCATTTTGCTGACCCTGGAACTTATCAACTGTAGTGACCTGTTGAAAGCGGGAGAGAATGGTGAATTATCATTTCAGGGATTTATTTATAACTGAACAGAGGAATAGAAGAAAATTCTAAATACTGTTGCCTTTGCATCACATTCATTGATCAATCCTGCAAGGTACTTTGAGTAACTAGATGAGGAAAGTATATTTCATGCTTTTAACCCAAGTTTACTAACTCATCCCAAACTTCCGTAAATAATACTCTTTCACTAATTGAGATTTTGATGCATATGACAGGAAAGAACAAGGGAGTGAAACATGGAGGACAAATATCACTGAACATCCCTTTCCAGAGTATTGCCACTCACAACAGTTCGGCATAGCGAACAATCTTTTCACAGATACGTTCATCAAATTTGTTATTATACAAGCAAATCTGACAGAAAAAAGGTGCGGTCTACTGCAAAATTGTAACAGCGTTCCATGAATCTAACTAAAAAGAAATCATCACATGAAACCATCAAACAAGGTTTTTTTGTCACTAAAAGAAAATCTAGTATCAAGGACCAAACTTAACAATTTCAATTAATTCATTGAAACATGTAAATAAACCATCACAGAAGTCACAGCCAGTCATGGCTTACCTTGCTGGGAGGACCGATGAAGTCATAAGGAACACATCGTCTGTTGATAACATCACGGATCAAAAGTTTCTGGCCATTGTAAGTTGTCAAGATGGAAATCTTATTTGCTGGGTACCCCAGTAAGCGCATGTACATATAGACACTAACTACATATTCAGCCTCTCCTTCATTTTGATAGAACCATGGCGAAGGGGCACTCTCACCTCTCCCATGGTAATCAGGCACGTCAATTAATTGATAATCATAAGTGAACCCAGCATTTGCTTTGTGGAAGATGGCAGCCTCCTTTAGGAAAGGAAGATCTCCCAAATCACGGTACCTCCAGTTATAAAGCTTGGCAATACTTGGCCGGGCTCTACCCTGCGCATTAAGCTCAATGTAGGGTATCCCCAGACGAACAAACCTAGTGAAGAGGCTCTGATCCATGTGGCTATACTTCTGGAAAGCCATATTCTTTACAACTGGAGGCAACTGATGGTGATCACCAATCAATATACAGCGTTTAAGGCGTGCATAACCATCTTCCTGCCTCTGAAGCAACATTGGGATGAAAGTCTCAATTTCTAGTATTTGGGCACTTTCTTCCATCAATAAGTTGTCATACTTGAAACCTAATTGAAGAAAATCTTTCCTTTTAAGGGCCGCATGAGTGCAAGTCATTGCTACAATCTTTGCCTGCTTGGTCATCAAGTAATTTGCTCGATCAGCTGTTGACTTGAGCAATTCAAATGCCCTACACTCTTCAAGCTCCTGAAACACAGTTTTAAGATGGCAAAAGCACCCTTTCGCAGCTCGCATGTCCTTTTCAAATGACTGACCAGTAAAAACAGGCTGAGGAGTGTCAGAGAAGAACTCTTTAAAGGGGAAACGATCTTGAACAAATGATGGTTTATCTTCATTATCAGCACATGCAGCAAGAAATTGCTCCCAACGTGAATATACATGGAGCAACCAAAAGTAACCAGCTGTTTCACAAGTGTAACCCACATCCTCAGGCAGTCCAAGAGATCTTGCAAGCCTTTCCACTTCACTAAGCAATTCTAATCGCCGAACAAGCATCGCATTGACACGACCTTGCCTGCTGAAGTCCAGATCAGTTGCCAGTTCTTGTTCTCCTTGACCTAGCCGAAGAAGATAGCGTGCAGGCACATCCCTCTGTAATCAACAAGTATGTCAATTGAAATCAATTTATATTTCGACTATAGAAGTCAATTTAAAACTTCACTGAGATCAAAGTTGCAAATATCCAAAGCACAAATTAAATGAAAGTGCGACAAGCTGCAATAGACACCGAGAATAGGGATCTCCAATTTTGATGAGATGTGATCACATAGGCTGGGTGCATGCACCTTAGGTCTAATTGCACCACTCAATAGTAGGCCCCATCGTGTGAAGCGTGCGCCCACAAAATTTAACTGTTAAAATGGAAGCAGTGCATGTACTTGGTCCATAGAGGACTCTTTCCATCTTGATATGGTTGTGAAAGCTTACCTCCATAATCTTCTCAAATAGGTCATTAAGAGCCTGATTTGAATGAGTGATTATCAATGTTCTCTGAGAAGGACAATTGTGATAAAGAACGTTCAATATCTGCACTGCTGTATCAGTCTTTCCAGTACCAGGTGGACCAACAACCATCGTCAGTCCTGGTTGGATGCCTGAGATAATTGCCCCAACCTAAAACAGTAAGACATGAATCAATCAGCATAACATTCCTCTGACTTTTGGACCTCATAATCTGGGGTAAGAAAAAAAATTCACTACCTGTGTAGGTGTGAATCTAACAGAATTTTGCTTTGGCTGATCTTGGGGATAAGGACCTGGATCAGGGGGGATATAAGCTTCAACAATGAGATTTTCCTTTTCAGAACCAGCATCTGCCACATTAACATCATCCATTGAAGTATCAGATTTCCTGTTCCCTGGAAGAGCATGGGTATTGGATTTCAAAGTCCTTGGAAGTCTTATGCGAAAAGGGGGTTTTGGTAGGGAGTTTTCTGAGCCATCTGGATTTACAAAGGACACCTAAAGCCAGGATTGGAAAAAAACTGTTACTAGATGACATTAGAAAATGTTTCACCAAAACAAGAAGAAAAGATCATCTTGATAACTGACCTCATATTCCGAGAAACTCTCTTTTAAATGGTTTGCATCAAGGAAAGTATCCTTAAAATCTACAACATCAAGAAGATCAGGCATATTAGTCCACTGTGCTGCAGAAGGATTCCCATAGCCCAGAAATATGTTGTGCAACCACTCAGGAACAATGCAATACTCATTCATAAGGTCCCTTATTGATTCCAATATTGCCTTGAAGTTGTTTTCCTTGGGTTTTCTCCTCATCAATATATTAAACGTGCCATAAACATCCTCTGAAGCTTTCTCTGCAATATCAGTGACATCCATATGGTACTGCGCTGCATCCAGAGCAACAGTAACAGTCCTCAATTCACCCTTTGGGGGCTTCCACTCATCACGTTTGATTCTTCCTGTAAAATCATTCATAAGAGTTCCCTCTTCATCACGGATCTCAATAATTTCACATCCCCTCACAAACTGAAGGCCAAGCCTCTGTGGCACACTAGCCTTTGACGCTTCCTCTGCACTAAGAGGCTCAAATGAGGGGCGGATGGAGAGCAAAAATAGGACATCATGCTCTTTGAGGGCATTCCACTCTGATCTTACTTGAGCTCTATAACTGGAAATGCTAAAAGTTACTTCCGCTGTCACAGACGCAGGCTTAACCTCGCCAATATTCGGCTGCTTTACCTCTGTCATCTTAAATTCTTTGATTGGCACAGCCATCCTTGACCAACCACGGAATGCAGTTTCTCCTTCATTATTGATGTATGCAAGAAGGTGAGGCACAGCCTCCTGAATATCCTCACGAATCTCATAAGTGGACTCAAGACGAAAGAGATTAAAATTTCTTAGAAGATAGTCATGGAGTGTCAGGAACTGTAAATTGAGTTTGGGAAGAGCCAGACAACCTTCCCCTGAGTAATTTATACTGGGTACAAGACTTTCATCCCACATGATCTGCTCATTAGGGTAGAGTGGCAGCGCATTTATAGCTTCTTTCTGAGACTGTTGTTTTCCAAAGTAGGATACCATGACTTCAACGAGAAAATCCACCCTATCTGACCAGGGATCTTCCTTAGAGACCAGCTTAAGCTGCATATAAAAAAGGAAAAGGATCAGAGCATGGTTTTCCAGTATAAATACCCCAAGGAGGAAGATATGTCTACGATCACATGGTCAAATATCCCAACCAGAAAAGATGTAAAAATTGCTGTAAGATAGACATGTGAATTTTATTTTTTTTAATGTTCTATATGTGTATCAAGTCCAAGAAAAGTACAAGTACACCCAAAACAATGTGAAAACGATGACATGCCTATAAGCATTTAACATTGGAAGATTCAGCTAATTATAAGAATTAAATAAGCCTCAGGTCTCAATGTTTTCAACAGTTGCACAATGCCTGTGATGAAGAAGCGCCCCGGACCCTCTGTATGATGACTGTTCAGACCTATTTATTTGTTATTTCTATCACTTATTTCCCAAGGATGAACCCATCTACCACATAAAATAAAACCTCCATAAAGCTCCTTAAACATGAAATATTTTTTATGATCAAGCTGCATTTTTTTGAAAAAAAAAAAAAAAAATCATAGCACATAACCAGAAGTTTTACAATTTAAACTGTGTCAACTTCTAAAATCTTTCTTATACGCCTTTTTTCTTTTTTTTTCCTGAATTCCTGCAAGAACTCATACTCCGATACTCATACACATGCTTAGACAAAGGTTATAAAAACACTTCAGATACATCACATATATATTTCATAAAACACTTTCTTCTTCGTATGCCAATTAATTATCTTTATTAGCTTCACCTAATTTACAGATGCACTCTATCACAGCATACTTCATGGAACTGGGATCATCATCAATTTAACATACAAATGTTTCCTGGAATGGCCAATACAGATACAACTACGTAAGTGCTGCGTTATTATTTGCTCGATTCTGCTTGTGTGTTATTCTAACACTTAGCCCTCAGATAAAGTAACATACAATATGTAGCCTAGGGACTGCATAGCTCAGGTGTTGTCAGCGGTCAACAATTCATCTTTGAGAAAAAGAAGTGAATCCGATGCAACTAAGGACAAGTAGTATGAACCACACCAGATGCCCAGTAAACTTGATCACTAGATGACAGAAAAAATCAGTACAGGGTAAAGTCAAAGACATAGCCAAAACAAGAAAGAGAGCAATAAGGTTAACAATGTAATACTGACAAACCTTGTGGCAGACTAAGTCCCTTAACTCGTCTTTGGTAAGTACAGACAATTTCTTTGTGAGATCATTTCTCTTGTGAATTGCACCGATGTTAGCCAATGCAAGTTCTCGCAGCTACAGGAACAACAAAGAATCAGAAAGAAGTTAGCTGATGAAAGAGAAGATCAAAAGGAAGGAAAGGAGATGAATATCCATCTTTCTCAGGATCCATGAATGAAGCAGCATTTTACATAAAACTGTGGCCATAACAAACCTTGGGGACCTTCTTAAAAGCTAGTAGCTGGAAAGACTGAAGGCGTTCATAATGAGACTGAACCACCTCATCATCTGTCAATTGTGTGCCCACATGGTCATTAATTTCAAAGCCTTCATAGAACTGTAGTAAGTCAACAAGTTGTGCGAAGAGTTTTCCCTTTTCATGTCTATACAGAGCACTTAAATGGCATTTGGCGACAATGGCCACATCTGCCACAAGAGGCCTCAGATACCTGCTCATCCAAAATGAAAAGAAGGGTGAGGAATGCCGAAGCATAGTGGTAGTAGTAGCATAGTGCTGTCAGCACAAGGCTAACAACATGATTCAGCTGAATATTTCAGAAGAACCCTATGCAACCACCTTAAAGAGCCAACAATATGAGAGAAGAAAGCCCTTGAACTGATATTTTAATAATTTTCACGCCATGTTAAGTTATTTTACAACTATCAAACTCAATTATTTGCCTTGTGATATAGAAAGCTTACTATAAAACAACCTAGGCAGGAGACAAAAGAAACCACTTATACTTCTGGCAGCAGACTTAGATGAAGCATAGAAGTAGAAAAAGACTCAACACCTTCTTGTTGGCAGCTGGCTCAGAAGATCGATGAGGAATTCTATAAATCTCTCGCAATATAGGACGGAAGCATCATCAACTCGTCCAAGACTGTAGGCACCAATTGTTTCATCATTCCCATTATCATCTTCTGGTTGAGGGAAAACCTTGAAGTCAAGTACCTAGAATTACCAAACAGAATATAATTTAAGTACATTATTTTCATTGTGGAGCAAAAGGGCTGGTATCCAGCTAAAATTCGCTATTGGTATATAAGCTCTATTACTTCACAGACAGTACCTCCAAAAACTCCTCCATGAGATTCCTCAAGAACTTTGACTCCAACTTACAAGAGGGATCAAACTGCTCACCACGTTTCGTGGCATCCTTGCTCTCTCTCTTTATCATCCTTTTCCATTTTTTAATCAAATCAGGGTTGAGGCAAAGCTCCATCTACAATTGTAATAAAACCATGTGTAAGCTTCTTAAGATGCCCATCATAATTTCACACATGCCCTCACTTATACCAAACGGGAATAGCACTTGTAAGTATATAACATAATTATTAAAGATTCACATGGAGCATAGCCAAATATTACCTGGAAACGACCAAACGACAAACTGTGCCAAGATTGCAGACTTGCTAATCTCAAAACGGTCTCACTGACAATTTCATCTTCCAAACTCTGCCAGGTGAAATAGCAGGTCAGCCAGAAAATATGGCAAGTAATAAGGGTAGTTCTGATTGCGCAGCTTACTCAAAGAAGGATCAAGGGTGATACAACAAAATTCCGTACTAAATGAAGTAAGAAATTACGCCCTAATGGCAGTAATTCAAACATCCATGAGAAATGTAACATACCTGAAAAGCATTAATCATGAAAACCAAGTAATTAGTTTTCTCTGGAATACTTAAGTCCCTTCCCTGGAAAAGAAAAAGAATAATAGGCATATGAGGCAGCAGCAACAAAGCAAGAAAATGATTAAACACAGAATACCAGCCAATTTTCCTAAATTACATTATGAAACATACAGTGGAGTCCCTTTGCATATTACTGGTAGCAGGGCAAAAATCCCCTTAGTGAAGAAAAAGGTTAATTACATGTTACGAATGAATAGAAGGATACAAACCTCCTTAAGACGGAGAACCCTGTCAAGAAATCCCTTGAACTGATCCTTTCGGTCATAAAAGCATGTCCAAGCTGCCACATTCTCTCGAAACTGCAGGAGTCATATATGCATGAATTTATTCAAGTTCAAAGGCACAATTTCTTCGAACAAAGTATTATTTTCCTATGTAATGAAGGCAGTGCACGTAGCAAAAGAAAACCATCCTTGCTGCCTCATCACGTTCCTAGCCATTGTCCAAAGAAGTTACCTTAATCAGCTTATTGACTTGGAATTCAGACAAACGAAGAGAAAAGACTCGAAGTCATATTGCCGTTGTTTATCAATTACACTTTCCCAATTCACAATTAGACGTTTTAAACAGAAAAACCTATAATCAAAAGCTGTCACTCTTCCTCGTTGCCTCAGATTAACCGGAGCAATTATTGAATCTCTCATTGCAAACGGAAAAACCTAACTATGAGAATGCAAGAACCAATCTCTCCATCAATGTCACCTTCTTATCCTACCAGCTCGTGGATGCAGAAAAAACTCACTCGACGCCACACATTATGTTGCAACTACTCGAAAACTAAGTAAACTAAATCGCAATCCTCAAATTAGCAAAACCTCTAAAGCTCCAGCAAGTCCCTCGCAACTCACCTTCTCATTGACCATGAGAATCATCGACATGACATGCTCGAACGTCGCGGCCCGCGGGTCGAAATTCGGCCACAGGTAGTTCTCCAGGTACTGGCTCACCTCGAGGATCATGACCCGCTGCAAGGGCACCGGCTTCCGCCCGCCCTTCACCACCAGCTCCGTCTCGTAGATGTCCCTCACCAGCTCCGGGTCGAAGGGCCTCCCGCCCCCGCCCCCCGCCTCGCCGCCGCCGCCGCCGTCACCGTCGCCGGAGGAGACGAGCCAATTGGCGGCGGCGATCTGGGTGAGGCGGTCGCGCTGGATCTCCGAGAGGGTGATGGAAGCGGGGAGGGAGGAGCCGGGCTTGGAGTCGGCCGGCTTGTCGGCGAGCTGGAGGGGCGGCTCGACCGGGTACTCGGCGACCCGGTGGCGCTTGAAGTCGTAGGTGCCGGTGCCGTACACCTTCGTCATTTTTCGCCGGAGAGAAGAGAGAGAAAGAAGAGAGAGAGAGTGAAGAAGAAGAAGAAGAAGAAGAAGAGCGAGGGTTTAGTGGTGGTGGAGAGGACCTCCGCCTTGTCTCGAAGGCGGCGAAGAGGAGTTCTTGGATCCTGAGGACGGTTTTGGCCCTCGGAGTCGGCGGTTTCTACGTCAATGCCACTGGTTAGTGGTTTCAAGTGATTTTTTTTCTTTTTTGTCATTTCTCTTATTAATAGTTATTCTTTTTAATCCGGGCAAAAAAATTACCAGGGGGAAGAAATTTCAGTAAATGATCAGAGGCTTTGTAAAATTCAAAAGCACAATCTCAACTTACAAAAAAAAAAAAAAAAAAAAAAAAAAAAAAAAAAAAAATTGGCTTCACTGCATAAATGCTTAAGTTATTAATTAGATTTTGACTATTTAATCGTAGGAATGAAAAATTTCCATGTATGCCAAATATTTTAATTCATATTAACTAACTTTTAACATCAAGTTATAGTTGTACTAGTTGATTAGTCGAGTTGTGTGAAAAATTGATCCGAACGCTAATAATGGCTAAAAAGAAAGAAATGCATAGTTTTACATGGTCTTTTTTATGTGTTGTTGACAACAAATTGCCGATATCTTATATGGGTAGGAAAAGTGACAAGAAAATTGGAAATAGATTAAATTTATATGAAAAAATGACATAAATAATTCATGAATTTTTGTCCAATAAATAATGTGATGAATACATCTCAATTTGTGTAATATAATCATTTAACTAATCCTTAAAATATATGAAATTTTCAATCTTGTTATTTTATTAATTCAAATTCAAAGGTAATATTAGACATTTTTATAAAATTTAAGGATTAAATTGAATATATATCAAAATTTCAAAATAACTTTTAATAAATTAAAATTTTAAAAACGATACTCACGTTGAGTTGAATCTTATATATCATATTACGCAACAGGTCAAAATCTAGGAACTGCGTACGTGTCGTTATACCTAACTTTTATTACACTAACTGAGGAAGGTGGACTTCAAATGATGATTGACGATGTGGTCAGTGTCATCTATCGAAGGAATGAACGATGATGTATACGGCAACGGAGAGAGAGAATATACTCTTTTGTGTGGACCGTAAGTGCGTGTCGAACGGCTGTTTCAAGTAAATTGACAGCGATTAAAGAGTGACTGGCAGCGGCTCTTCTCGCTCGGTCTCGCTCCCGTCAAACACGAACCAAGAACAGAAAGAAGAAAAAGAAGCTCACAGCCATGTCCATCTCCGACTCTGGCCACTCTTCGCTTTCCTGCCAAAGGTAATTCGGATGAAGCTACTCCTCCCGCAATCTCTCTCTCTCTCTCTCTCTCCGGGAATGGGAATTTCTCGTTTTGGGTCTGTTTGACTTTCTGCTCTCGACGCAAGAATCAAGATACCCTTTTTTTTTTAAATCTCTCGGTCTTTTTACGTGGGTTTTTCTCACCGAATATCGTTTCTCATAAATGGGTACGGCTCTTTTGCCTTTAATAGCAATCCTTTGTGGGCTTTTTGATCTGCATCTTCTTACCATGTTGAGGATGTATCTTTACCTTTTATTCGAAGCCCAACCTTACGTTCTGGTTCATTGGTAGCTCGATGTTCTATCTGTTTTTTTTTTTTTTTTTTTTTTAAACATTTGATTTGAATCGGCCGAGATCCCGTCTGGACTTCGCTTCGTCCGTGGCTGGAGCCACTGCTGCGATCAGTCTGCTTTTGATGTCTTTGACTAGAACTAGTGGTAGGAGTACAGTTGCTAATCTCGTGTATTGGCATTCTGTCTTATGACAATGAAATTTTTGTCCCGATTTCTTGCTGTTTTAACTGTAATGGTGTGCGCCAAACATGTCATTCCCCATAGTAGGTCATCAAAGAGAGCTGCTTCAGCTCTCGTTATCAGAAAACTATCTACCAGTGTAGCTATTGACTGCTTAGAATGCCTTATGAATCAGCTTCTGTTGCTAAAAAGAAAGAAACGATGTAATTCAGTTGTGGTGAGCATGTCAGCCTTGCCAAGCAGACGAGTACTACTGTATCATGTGTTTGTACCCAACCCTGGATTCAATCGGCGGATGGTCTACTGTGCAGTTCTCCTGTACCTACCCACATTTCCTATTTTCCGCCTTCTGTTCTGGGTGCTAAGATGTCATGTAGGAGTAAAGCGTTGCACATCAACTCCATAAATTTACATTTGCCATGTGTTGAACAGTTAATCAATTGGTTGCGATTTTCTCTGCAAGGTTAATAAACATATCATGTTCATGCTACTATTGCCAAAAGTCAAGAATCGAGGCCAGATTGCTTTCCCTGTATCTTCCAGTAACAGTAGAAAGAGATGATCTTGTTTCCTCCATCGAGGCAAGAAGTTTCTTTCTTGCCTTAAAGTCCTTAAAGGCAACCGTATCTCATTTATAATTCTTGTAGTTGAATCCCATTGCTCGTTTAGGATTCATGTAGATGGGAAACCTATTCTCCTTTTCTGATGTTTAGCTGTCCTTTGAAAGGTTCTTTCTCTCATTTTGCACCTCTGTTTCCTTGGTCCCCTTAACTGAACAGGAGTCCACTCTGTTTTGCTTCACTACTGATGCCTTTACATTCTCAGATTACAAGGGAAGGTCGCCTTGGTCACTGGTGGAGCAACTGGAATTGGAGAGAGCATTGTGCGCCTATTCCACAAGCATGGTGCGAAGGTTTGTATCGCCGACGTGCAAGATAACCTGGGTCATCAGGTCCTGGAATCTCTTGGTGGGGAACCTAGTGTTTCCTATGTGCACTGTGATGTCACCCTTGAAGATGATGTTCGCCGTGCAGTCGATGAAACAGTCAGTAAATTCGGTACGCTCGATGTGATGGTCAACAATGCTGGCATAGCTGGCCCGCCATGTTCAGACATCCGTAATGTAGAATTGTCCGATTTCGAGAAGGTGTTCGATTTAAATGTGAAAGGGGTTTTCATCGGAATGAAGCATGCTGCCCGTATTATGATCCCACAGAAGAGTGGAGTCATAATTTCTATAAGCAGTGTTTCTAGTGTCATAGGGGGCTTGGGCCCACATGCGTACACCGGGTCCAAGCATGCCGTCGTGGGGCTGACCCAAAATGTCGCGGCCGAGCTGGGAAAGCATGGGATACGCGTGAACTGCGTCTCTCCCTATGCAGTTGCGACAGGCCTGGCGATGGCTCATTTGCCCGAGGAGGAGCGAACTGAAGATGCCATGGTGGGCTTTCGCTCCTTCGTCGCTAGGAATGCCAACCTGGAGGGAGTCGAGCTGACAACGGGCGATGTGGCGAACGCGGTCCTCTTTCTGGCCAGTGATGATGCAAGGTACGTGAGCGGGCTTAATCTCATGGTAGATGGGGGTTTCACATGTTCGAATCACACTCTCCGAGTCTTCAGATGATCAATTTGGGACTTATGCACTGTGCATACCATGCTGCATCCTGCCTCAGTTGTTGTTACTTGGATCTTGGTGGGGGGTCGTATCATCAGGTATGGATCAAGGACCAACTGGGTGCACTGGATCTTAGCATGGCTGAGGGTATTTATGAGGCCTTTGCTTCTGCCCCACTTGTTGAAGATGAATTCGAATTGTTTTCTTTTACCATTCGCACATTTCCTGATCTTTGTTTTGACCTGCAATGACTTCTGTAATAAAGGTCAACTATCGTGCAATATCAGCACCCATGTAATATTAAGTGTAGTCGTGATTAGTGTTTTGGCTCTGGCTCTCTCTGCCATCTCTATATCATGCTCAGCCACGGAAGAGGGCAAGCAAAGTCCCCGTCCCCTCTCCCAGAATTTGTCTTGGGATGGAAATCAGCTGTAGTTATACAATAAAAGGAAGGAAAAAACCACTAAAAACCCCAATTTTTACTCAAAGTGACAAATTTATCCCAAACTTTTTTTTTATGACATGAAAAACTCCGAAGTTTGCCAACTGTGACACATTTACTTCAAATTTTTTTTCGTGATACAAAAAACCCCGAGCTTCTATCCATATGACACATTTACCCTAAACTATAGGACATTTTGGTTCTTTTACATTTTAAATTTTTTTTTTTTTTCTTTTTCTTCTCTCTTCCCTCCCCGCCCATGGCGGAGGGAAGTTGGCATCCGGCGAGGGCCGCTCTTGCCAGAGCTAGCTAGGTAAGGGTGGCCCTCGTCAGTGTTAGGCCCTAGCCAGCCCAGGCGAGGGCGACCCTCGCTCGACATCAACGAGGGCAGCCCTCGTCGGACGCCGGCTTCCCTTTGTCAGCTCCGCCATGGCCGGCGGAGTGAAGAGAGAAAAAGAAGAAAAAAATAAAAGAAAAAACATAAAAAAAAAATAAGACGAAAATGCCATTGATTGGATAAATGTGTCATAGTTTGTAAAATTGGGAGTTTTTCATGTCACAAAAAAATTTTGAAGTAAATTTGTTACTTTGGATAAAGTTTGGAGTTTTTTGTGGTCTTTTCCTTAAAGGAATAAAATAAATGACATATACTTAATTTTTAATGGAAACAAAAGAATTTCATACCAAAAGTTATTCCAAATATTTGTAATATAAAAAATTTGTATTAAAGAAAGAGAAAGAAAGAAGTCTTATTTTTTAACTACACCAAACCTAATTCATGAGTGGACAAGTGTCGCAACAAAAACAAATTTAAAGCTTGTCTTTTGATAAGTTAAAAGGTATGGAATTTAAAGTTTGAGTCATAATTACTCCACATAACTTTTTTTGATAGAAAGTATTGGAAATTGGCGAGCCCGTCATTGCAACCCATCAAAATCCTAACAAGTGGTAAGTCTCTCTAAACGAGGTATGCTGTGTTTAGGCAACGCAGCACGATCCATTTAGAGGTCGCTCAGGACGTGTGGAAGACAGGTGACCTTCACCATTAAGCCAACCACCTCGGTGGTGAGATGTGCTTTTATCTTGTGGATGTGTGTTTATATGCACATCAAACATGAAGCGTATGCTATACGTGGACATACCCAAGATCA
Organism: Eucalyptus virginea; assembly: GCA_014182375.1. Classification (NCBI taxonomy): domain Eukaryota; kingdom Viridiplantae; phylum Streptophyta; class Magnoliopsida; order Myrtales; family Myrtaceae; genus Eucalyptus; species Eucalyptus virginea. Next base: position 55,943,730 of record CM024520.1, read on the forward strand.
TGCAAAGCCCAAAATGTACAAAACGGCCGACCTGAAGGCCCGATATACAAGCCCGGCAAGACCATGTAACGCAGGCAAGCACGTATAGCCTGTAAAACACAAACGTATAATCATAGTACTAATACCAGACAACATTTGGTTAAGTCTATTCTAGCAATTACTTTGACATTCCCTAATCTTATCATCAAGAAAAACCTTGGAAATCAACCCTTCACTGATGTCGTGCAGTTTTCCGAGAAATCATATCAACCCAAACCCGATTTCCTATTCGCAACCCAAAGACCACGAAATGATATAAGCATCCATAAAGCTCCCGAAATGAATATAGTCCCCTAAAAAAAAGACAGGATTAAGATTAAGCAGGGCATAAGAATCTCTTCTCCAGTTAAAATAAGAAAAATTAACAAGTTCTTGAGCAACAACTTAACCATGCCTGGTGCTTCCATCAGCTCCAGCCTTTGATATTAGTGGGAAAGAAAGTTGAAGAAACCCTTTTTTAAATTACACGCGTGGGGCAAAGGAAGGCGTTCAAAGCACGAGAGCGTCACCGAAAGGCAGAGGGAGATTTTTCAAGTGTCGGCTGGAAAAGCAAAGGAAGATGAGCAATATCTAATCTACTCCGCGGGACATGTATACGAACGGATACGATGAGCCCACCGATTTTGAAATCAAGGAATTTGACGAATTCCCTTTGCCATACGTGTCCGTTACATGGCTAAAGAAGGTTTCTTTCTATTCTTTCGTCAAGTGATAAGGAATGCCCAATGAGAAGAAAGCTTGTTTTGTTGAATATGATAGGAGGAAAGAGAAGCGGATTCAGGGGGGGTAGCGTTGCATCTAAGCTGAATTTAAGATCGTATTTTTCTTTATTTTTTTATAACTAAAGATTGTATCAACTAGTAACAAAAGTTGCGTGTAGAAACTCGAAATATTATGTATTGTCATTCCGATTCTTACGAACCGTTTCTAGATACCGCATAGTTTACGGAGCTACTTTCAAATCAATCACAAAGAATTCTCGAATTGAACGGTAAAAGGATGGGATTGGAAAGGTCGGCGTCCAAGATGTGATGGGAAGAAAAATGGGACAAGTTCGTTGAGAAGAGAGCGAAATGTTCAATGTCAATGGCCTAAACTAACGAAAAATATTCTTGAAAGATGGGGTCGCGGGCCGGCGAGCGTTTATGATAAGGGAAATTGAAATTGAAAAAAGGAAGCGTGGGTCAACTTGAATTTTCTTAATCTTTGCTGTTGCTCAGCCTTTTAGAGGCGATGAAAGTTGAAAAAACAGGTCGCAGAGAGCAGGGAAGAGGAGCGTCTGTCTGGATTTGGAGTTTTCTCACGGTGGATCCCACCATCGCCGACCACCACCACCACCACCGCCCCCGCCCCACTTTCCTTTTTGGAAATTGCCGCCCACCCAGTTGCTTACGCCTCCGGCTTCCCCAGTCAACAGTGACAATATTCGCATCAAATCAAAAAGAGAGAAGCTTTGCCAGTCTTTTTTAAGCATATACAGTATCAAGACTAGGCATCTTCGTCCCTCCCCTGCTCAAAATGATGTCAAGATCAATGGGTTTTACGTGCATAGAAGGACCTATGTTGGTTGAACTGATGTTCAAGAAATAAAGAGCATCTGATGTGATCGCAGCAGGATAAGCAGGATAAGCAGGATAAGCCCTGTGGGCTGTACCTACTGAAAATGAAGGTTTTAAACTACCATACTCATACCTAATTGCAACATTTAATAATACCCAGTGGACCATAGGAGTACTCTAGAACTATTTCATGCGTGATACCGGGTTCAAACCGCTCTCTACAGTCTTTTTCTGTGGAGTTGGGGGGGCAAAACACGTAATTATGAGGACATGGATTAGTCTAGGGCCTCTGTAAGGTGAACCCCACCGTTACGGAAAGATCACCTTGAGGATTAAGAAACAGAGTGAGTGCCATTTTGCAGATTTCCCAGGGCACACGGACATGGCCAAAAGCAATTGAATCCAAAGATGCCCTTGTTGAAAGGGTCCCAATAGCGACCCAACCGTACGTTAGTGCATGTCAGCATCAGGCTGCTCTCTCAACCCCATTCAAATCCACCAAGCATTGCTCCCAGAAAGAACACATAAGGGCCAACCCACCTCAAGACGCTAAGCTTAACCACAAGGAATATTTTCCTTGTTTGGTTTCCTGGGATTCCGATGTGAAAACTTGCCTTTGGCTTTGTTATCGGAAGCTTCGCCTCCCTGGTACCAAAGTAAAGAACTCTCGTTTTCTTATTCCTTCTGGTTTGTCCGTCCTGGTGGTTATCTTTTCCTTCAAAGATGGTCCAAAGAAAGGTTGCCAATAAGCTTGGAATCCAAGCTGATCAAATAAAGTCCGAGAAGCTATCGGCGACCCTCAGACCCTCTTCTCATCAGAACCATGATGGCAAAACCAGAGGGACTGACCTGAAAAAGAAGATGAAGAGGTCAAGATCGATGAAGCTCTCCAGCTTCGACGGCTCGAGATCATCTCTCTTCAGGAAGGAAGTCCCGCAACCTGGAAGACCACCACCCTGCGACGTTCAGATGTCTGCAGCAACTCCGCAGAAGCAGTCTCCGGTCAAGCTAAAGGGTGCTGTGCCTAACTATATGAAGTCCACCAGCTGTTCAGTTGCGAGAAAGGAGTGCTCTCAGGTAACCTCGCAGAAAACCAAAACTGGTTCTGATACTAAGAATCTGCATAGGACTTCTAGTGCTTCAAAACCAACCCCTGCTTCCTCTGGTAATACATCCCCAGAGAACCTAAAAAGGTCATCAAGTTTGAAACTCGTTAGGACTCTAACAAAGACCCCTAGTTTTAAGCCTGCAAGGTCATCAGTCAAAAGGTGTTCCAAAGTAGTTCTCTGTGCAGACATGGATGCACAGAAATCTACCTGTTCTTCCACTCTGAAGGAGTCGAAGTTTCCTGAATACCTCATGCTTAATCCTGGCGGAACTGAAGCAGAGGGAACTTCAGTGATGAAGGTCTGTCCCTACACTTATTGCTCTCTCAATGGCCATCATCATGCTCGATCGCCTCCTCTCAAGTGCTTCCTTTCGGCACGGAGGCGATTGATGAAGACCCAAAAGAATGCAAAAGTAGTGCCTCTAAGCCCAAATGATGGGTGTATTGATAGTAAACCTGCCAGTGAGGAGGAAAAAATTGGACTGGAATTTTTTGTGGAAATTTATGCTAAAAATGAAGATGAGAACTCTTCTTCCATTGGAAGGGACGGTGATATTAAGGAAGAAATGGTTGAGTTAGAGGGGGGAAGCAAAGATGAAGAATCCGTGACTTTTAGGGTAAGTCCAGATAAAGGAAAGGAAGAATATGCAGGTGATGAGCACAGTGATAAGAGACTATCTGATGCATCCTCACGTTGCGAAGATGATCTTAAGCAAAACCTAGAAGGACGTATGGATGAGAGTGACAAAATGGTGGAAGGTGAGAGCTTATGCGAAGAAAGTGTCGAACTCCTGGAGTCCTGTTCAGAAGATTCGGATATGGAGTGGGATGCAGGAGAATATGCTGATTCAGAGCTTGATGGAGAAGCGACCTACTCAACAGAAGAGGATAATCTATCATGTTCAGATTATGAGTATATATCAGAAATAGAAGATCCTTCTTTGCACAAGATAGATGCTGTCGCTTGTGAGAATATGGACAGCAATTGGAAGGACATTTCCGATGATCAAGTACTGAAGGAAGGAAAGCATGCAAGCTTTGAGGTCCAAATGCCAAGCCTTGGTATGGAAGTAGAAGGCACAGATGAGGCACCGCAGGATTCTGAACCCAGCCACATCTTTGATTACTTAAGCTACAGCGACGATTCATCCAAAGAGGATGAATTTGAAGAAGTGAAAAGCCTCAATGGAAGTGGACCGTCTTCAATAGAGGAGGTCATCGCGGAAGTAAAGTCATCCTTTAAGGAGGATGAAGAAGAAAACATTCCTGGTGCTGACAATACCAATGCCAATGTTCTTTTGAATGCTGTCAGCGATGGATCCGACAGCTTGGACATGATAGGGGATGCCCCATATGATCAGAAGATTACCGAACTTTCCCAAGCATCTGAGTTTGATTCTCGTCCAGGTTTGACAGAAGATGAGGAGGCACAAGTTCATACGGATCTTACCACCAAGGGTAGCAGCCTCGGCGAGGAAATCATTCACAATGATGTCGGAGAGACAACAAAAGAAACAGGGGATAATAATGAATCTGAGTCTGAGGCTACAATCTTAATTCCTGCTCAACCATCCAAACATTCCTGCAAAGCTGATGATGACGCTCCAATACTTGCGGTGGATGATTCTGAGGAGCAGGAAGATCCAAGAACTAAAAGATCTTACCAAGATGAATATTCTGGTGGAGAACCTGACGAAATGGGACGGGAGAAAACTTCAGAGACAGATTCAGCAGATTCAACCCTTGAAGAGGACAGCTCCACTAAGACGAATTCGACAAGGATATATACCAGGTTGAAGAGCAATCATGATGAAGAGCCCATTGATTTCTGTTTGAAGGGCACGATCAGATGTAAAAGATCCAGTGAGCCAACCGAGGACTTACGAGATTTTATGCCAAAAGAACCGAACTTTCTGCCACTGCCTCCTGAACCAGACACTGAAAGAGTTGATTTGAGGCATCAAATGATGGATGACAAGAAAAATTCAGAGGAATGGATGATCGACTATGCACTCAGACAAACCGTAACAAAGCTAGCCCTGCTAGGAAGAGAAAGGTAGCACTTCTGGTCGAGGCTTTTGAGAAAGTCATGCCAACTTCAAAGTATGAAACCCATGTCCAAAGCACTTCAGCAAGCTCAACTCATGCAAGGCCCATTCAAGCTTGCAGCTGAATAAGATCCCTAAAGCAAGGTAAAAACCTCCGAATGTTCCTTCTACTTGTTTCCCACTTCCAGAAATATCCTTCTAATTCATCTCTATCCCTAATATCCTGCCGCAGGTTATAAGCAACAGCGCGCATTTCAAGCAGATTGAGAGGTTTGGCAGGCACCGCACGCTTGGCAGAGCATAACTTGTTCGGCTCTAACATTTGGATCGGGCAGCTTGGGGAAAGGATGACGGGACAAACATTGAACTGCTCCGTAGGCAGGCAAACTACGACTGTCTACTAGGTGGCCAAAAAAAAAAAAAAAATATTGAGTGTTAAGCTTATTACTACATAGGCACTGCCAGTGCAATATATGGAGTTTGAGTTTCTTTTTGTTCGACCAGGAAAAAAAAAAAAAATCTTTTGAATTGGTATCCATGTAGCCTCAGTTGTAGGGGCACTTAGCTCCAAACTCTCGTGACTTGTTCTAGTTAATATTTGTCTGAAAAAATGCATCGCAAGGTCATGGATATACTCTAAATTGGTCTGACATTTGTTTTGCATTCGCTTACAGTTACAAAAACCTCGGTACTGAACAACAGACAAGGACTTCGTGTCGTTGACAGGAAACACTATGTTGAAAATTTGCATCTTGATAGCTATGCTCCCAATGGAAAGAGAATATATACATAGCTATTTGACTTCATACAAGATTTTTAAAGGGTAATGTCACTTTATGTTTTAGGAATCGATGACCAGATTTAGCCCATCATCAACCATACAAGCAACTCAGAAAGATCAGCTCTACATGAGGTGCTCTCATCACCTGATAATCAATACCGAGCCTCTGCACAGGCATGTGGACTGTTACTGTTTCCTGTAGAGCAGTTTCTTTCTTTAGTCTTCTTCAAGATGGAAGAAGTTTGTGAAATATCCATTACTAATCACAGGCGGAATACCACCCTAATATCAATTAATAAAGCCTGCGAACTATTATCTTCTGCAAACTAGTCGTCACTCTTGGAAAGAATGTACAGCAAAATTCTCACACAATGGCATGTAGACCATCAATGGTCAACAACTAACAAAAATTTACAGTGTAGTTGCTGGTAATATAAACAATATTTCCTAATTACCTATAATATAAATCCTTGTAAAGGTACAAAAAGAACACATCACTGAGAAAGCTATCCCCAACAAGCTAGGGAGATATATCTAATCGAACGTCAATTGCAGGACACTCAATAAGAAGTGATCTTAGTTCTGCAAAATAACTTCCCAAACGACTGGGTTCCAAACTTTGCACCTGGGAACCCGCAGTAAGGCCACTAGCTTCTGCCGCTTTACTTTGTTGTGTTGTTTTGTCAGACATGATTTCATCACTAAATAATTTGAGAGCATCCGGTGTAGAGAGAGAATTAACAGACTTATACAAGTCTTGAAACTTGTCTCTGTGTCCTTGATCTTCCACTAGCCTCTCTTTCAGCTCATCAGGAAGGCAAGCGAATGCACTTGATGGGTGTTGCAGATGGTCAAGACAAAAATTTCACATGTCAATGATCAATGTCCCAGAATTTAGCTGGTCAAAAAAATCTCAATGCAATCTAAAAACATCTCATCATCAATTTTTGTAACTCTTTTCTTTTACCTGGTGGCACCTTTAACAAGACCCCAGTTGTATCCGATGGGCACTGATTGCTTAAAACCAATATTGAATCCCTCTTGTGCAGAAGCCTCTTTTCCGGCTATTACTCCATCGCGATAACCGATCTAGCATTCGACAGATGAAGATTATTCTCATCCAAGAAAAAGAAACACAAGAACTTACAAATTCAAAATTCCATATTACTGTGTAAAATTGATCATGCCTCCTTTGCCACTCTCTGTCCAAGTCAGATGATTCACCGAATACCTCATCCGAATCATCCCATGCCAATCCATCTTTGTCCAACAAATCAGTCTCATCATCACCTGAAGCAAAACATATAAAGATTCATACTTCTAAAAATCGATCTTTCAAGCCTTGCTCCAGACAAAAGGCCTACAAAGGGACGTGATACTTTAAAGAAATTAGAAATAAACTGACAAAGGTAATGTAAACATATATTTATACCAAACCAACTAACAGCTAAAACACCTCTTACCAAGAAGTTGGTGGTCATTATGGGCAGTGGAACTAGGACTTAATTCTAGTTGTGAGAATTGCAAACTCTCAGAATAGAGCTCTTCAGCAATGTTATGCTCCATCTACAAAAGGAAAGCAAACATGTTATAAAATTTTAACAGGACATGGCAGTAATGTTCACAAAACACTTAGCGAAAGCACACTTCAATTTAGCCTCGGCAATAACAGGATAGGAGGAAAAACACTTGAATATCGATGAAAAAAAACTCCCATCACATGAAATACATCGATATACACACACTCGGAACAAATCAAAAAGTCGGGGGCCGCGCTATCCAAAATTTGGTTCAGGCAATTTATCAAACAGGTGGAGTGCGTCTCGGCCAAAGGACTCGCGTATCAAATTGCAAGCGTGAATTATTCCAGAACACCTCAGCCAACAAAGATTGGACTCCCAGATCATCAGAGTAGGACTCGTTCAATGTCGATTTCCGAATAATCACAGCCTTATTTCCGTAGCTATTCCTTTACATGCACAAAAACCGTGACCATGGAAGTAATCGTACCTCTGCTCAGAGCGAATGTGCGATGGAATCAGCACTTGAAGCTCTCGACACGGCTCAACCGCAGACGAACTGAGATGGAGATTGAGATAGCGATGAAGATGACGAATGGAAATGGTGAGTGGAGTTCGATTTCTGAGGAACTGAAAATGACAAAACCGAACGAGCTGGGCCTGATGGACCGAATCGAGTGGTTCCGGGCCGCACGAGATGGGCTGATGTAATGGATCTGAATTTGGTCTTTTTTTTATATATACATATATTTTTTTATTTTTCATTTAATATTTTTTGTTAAAAGAATGCTTAATTTGTGGAGTAATATCCAGCTGTCAACGCACATGGTTGATGAAGTTGAAGAAACTTTAGCGGACATTATTTTTTTGGAAAATAAAATGAGTTAATCCATTTTCAGGTGTCATTCAACATCATGCAAACGGAACAACTAGCGACTGCAATAAGGCTTGAAGTTCTTCGAAGGCCCGATCTGTAACTTATTCATAGCTCGGATCGGAGGCCATCGTGCATCAGTGCCAAAGTTTTTCCTTTTTCCTTTTTCTCTTTTGGTGGGAATCAATGCCAAAGTTTGAGGTGGGGGTAATCTGTAACTTTTTATAGTTCAAAGCTATTGCGTGACGGTGCCAAAGTTGGGGAAGTTAGGTAATTATTCTTTATGTTTTTTTGGCTAAATCCCCTAAAAAAAAAACTCCCAATTTGGGCTCCAATCCAAATTTGGCCTCGTACTTGTTTAAGAAATATAGAAAAACCTTATCTTTAATCTCAAATTTGCCTCGCGTCTAAAAATCGCCATTTGATTTTTTTTTTTTTTTTTTTGGAATTGTCAACATTAGGACTAATTAGAAGTTCACTATGAGAACTTGCATGTTCACCAACATCTTCACCATTTCATCGACAGCCTCTTAATGTTAGTACTGATAAGCAATTTCTTGCCTCATTCTTGTGCACTGGTGGAGATAACGAAGGAAAAGATCTGCTTTCCGTGGATGACATTAGGAAATTCTTGATAAATTATTTTCTGATTAGCCTAATAAAAAGACTATGTTGGGACTGCACATTGATTCCGATTTGGATAGTAGGTATGAATGTTACTATATTATATTGCGATTGGTGAATTTAATTAGTTAAATTGAGATGAGTGGTTGAGTTACCAACCTTATTAAAGAAATAAGGACGCACTGCAGATGCGGTCCTAGAAATTTCGAAGCTTATAAAAGTACTTGTACCAAGGCGAGAATTCTAAAGAAAGAGAGCAAGAGCAACTTTTTTTAATATACTAGCAAAATTTATGTGTGCACAAAAAAAAAAAATATAAGGATAAAAGAGAGCATCTTTTTTGAATCTTTAGAAAATCGGATTAGCTTATTGAAGGAAGAGAAAAATTTGATTTAAAAATCCAGAATCCAAGAGAGGTTTATTAGAATGATATGAAATTGTGTTGGCTTTTTAAGTTACCTATCCTTTTTGCTACTCGTCTAATCATATATTTGATTGATTATAATTGTATTGAAATGTCTTGGAAAAAAATTCAAATTGAAATGTGCTTAGAGTTAGTATGGAAAATTAAAATACGAGATGCCCAATAGTTACCAACTTCTTTCTTCTACTTGTCATCATTGGATACAAAAGTCTATGTCACATGTTACCCAAATATTTTGTACTACATCTGGATCTTTCTGCTGCAAACTGTTTTCCTTTTAATTTTTTAGCCGTTGCTCGGTTGTCATCATCTGGTCATTACCATTATTGTCTTCATCACGATCTTGACTCCACGACATGATTCCATTGCAAGACTTTGCTTCTTACTTGATGAGTGGTTGCATATGATCAAATCGCTTTCCCACTACAATCATCAGAGCTGAAGTGGGGCTTCGGAACTTTTGGCAAGACAGAGGGAAAGTATCAAGAGGAAGGAAAATGTATAAATAAATGATGGGTACTCTGTCTCACGGGTGATTCCAGAGATTGCTCCGTGTCCATTCTCGTGTCTTCAAGTTCCATGCAAGTCAAATCCGAAGCCTCTTTCGGTTCTCTCCCCGCAAAAACAAGCTTTGCAAAACCACCTCTGGTCTCTGGCTCTGTCTGTCTCTGTCTCCGTGACATGACATGCATGATGCAAGATGGAATCCGATAAGAAATTTCCGAGGCGGCTCCTCTTCCTCGGATGAGTTTGTTTGTCACGTGTTTCGCATGAGAAGAGACCCCAGATTTGCAAAATGCACGACATGGATCCGTAACTAATCGATTTGGTACAGTCTACCCTCTCGTGCTCTGTTTCTTTGAGAGTGTTTCAGAGATCTAGTTCACTCAATGCCCACGTCTCTGTACTGAAAGTCATCCCGTGATTTTCTCATTTTCCAGGAAAGGAAGAAAGATAGATAAGGGGCCAAATATTTCTGTCCCTGTGCCGGAAAGGTAGTTTCTTGCGATGTGGTCGGTGACCCAATTTGGCAGTTCTCTAAATATCTGCATTGCAGCCCATTGAAGGCAACTCTTCTATCGTCAACTTATCTACTTCTGTTCTCTCCAGTTCATCACACAATGTGCCATCGGATCAGGCCAAAGGGCCATTTTTTTGGCATCTTTTTTCTTTTTGGTTAACTTCATTAATCACACATTCTGCCATTGGCTCAAGCCAATTATATTACCAACGCCCCCAATCAAACTTCCTCCTCTTCTTATGCAGTGCACGTATATTGATTTGGAAAACAATCTCTCTCTCTCTCTCTCTCTCTCTCAAGTGAAGAGTGAAGAGTGCAGGGACAGATGGCTCCAGGGTGTCAGAGAATTGTCTTGGCTATCTTGGTTGCCATTTCTCTGGCACTCGACTCGTGTGCTAGTTCTGCAGAAGCAGGTCTACTGCAGGGCGAGGGTGCAACTGGAGTGAAGGGTAAGAAACAAGAGCCAGAGGAGAACTGTAACGTGTATGAAGGGAGTTGGGCATATGACCCTTCTTACCCTCTGTATGACCCCTCGGCCTGCCCTTTCGTTCGCAAGGAGTTCGACTGCTTCAAATACGGCCGACCCGATCGGCTCTACCTTAAGTACAGATGGCAGCCCAAAGGCTGTGACTTGCCTAGGTACACCTCTCTCTCTCTCTCTCTCTCTCTCTCTCTCTCTGTTTGTGCGCAGGCGCGTCTCATGTCGTCGTCGTCTCATGTCGTCGTCGTGTTCACACCATAATTCAGAATATTCATAGGCTAGTGGGTGTCAATCTTGCTGCTCACGAAAAGATGGGAACTTTGAAAAGTTCTTACCTTTTCCTGAACGTCAATGTTATTAAATCTAGAGTTTGCCACCCCGTGACAACTTTTAATTCAGCGGTTGGGCTTTAGGAGTGGACAGGAGTCAAAAAGGTACTGCTATCTTTTTGAGACCTGACCTAACGTTGGTGTATGGTGAAACTGGTTCCTTCGAGAGAAGAAGAAGAGCCTCTTCAAAGTTGCGAACCACCTGGTTCCTATCTTCTACCGGCATCGAATATTTTTCGGTTCATGTTAGTTGGGCAATGATTGTCAGAAGAAAGTTGGTACTGCCTCTTGGTAAATTTTGTCTTTGCCCATCACGATGACTTTCTACAAACTTGTGACATCTGGAGGCAATGAAGGCGATACGAATGGATGGTTATGCAGAATTTTCCATAGCGTATGCATCCGATGTTGTCGATGAAATACGTGTTTCTGAATGATGTTGCAGATTCGATGCTCAAGGTTTCCTAAGAAGGTTTCAGGGCAAGAAGATTATGTACATTGGAGACTCCTTAAGCCTAAACAACTGGCAATCTTTGATATGCTTGCTTCATGCTGGCGCACCGAATTCCAGTATCTCGCAGGAGACGGAGGGCTCAATTTCTACAGTCACATTTCAGGTGATTGGAAAAATTTTACTTCCTCAAAGAGTTAGATCAAAATGTCTGGATGATTAGCTTAATAATGGACAACATGCAATGAGTAAGAAGTGAATGAGTTCATTGATCTTGTGACAATACCATCGTGCAGGACTATGGAGTATCCGTAATGCTATTTCACTCTGTATACATGGTCGACATTGAAGTGGAAAGCATCGGTAGAGTTTTGAAGCTAGATTCGCTTAAGAACGGTGGTTTATGGAAGGACATGGATGTGTTGATCTTCAATACTTGGCAATGGTGGTACCGGAGAGGAGATAAGCAGCAGTACGTTGTATTTTCTATAGAAGTTGTGCTGTCTTCTACTGGATGAAAGATGCATAAACAGACCTCCTTCTTTCTGGTCACCTGCAGATGGGATTACATTCAAGAAGGTGATCGCACATACAGAGACATGGATCGGATGGTCGCATTTCGCAAAGCATTGATGACGTGGGCGAAGTGGGTGGACTCGGATGTAGACACGATTAAAACTAGAGTCTTCTTTCAAGGAATTTCACCCTCTCACTACAAGTAAGTTCTTTTCTTTTCAATCCAACTTCAGTAAAGCAAAGAGTCAAATGTGTACTGATTGCTTCAACAATTTGATGAGTTTAGCGGGACAGAGTGGTACGAGCCAGGAGTGAAGGACTGTTCGAAGGAGAAGCTACCGATGACTGGATCGACATACCCAGCTGGGTTGCCGGCTGCAGCATACGTGGTGAAAGAAGTGATAAGTAGCATCAGAAAACCTGTTCATTTGCTGGACATTACCACTCTTTCTCAGCTGAGGAAAGATGCACATCCTAGCACTTACACTGGTCTCCACGTTATGGACTGCACACACTGGTGTATTGCAGGACTTCCAGATACATGGAACGAACTCCTATCTGTGGCGCTTGCTGCTTGAACAGAAATACAATGCAAACATGAGAACTGAGATTAGATGATGGAGTCAGGGGTAGCCAGATTGATCCCACCCATTGATGGGACGAATATGTTCTCTCCAAATAAGAATAATGCTCATTCTTTTCTGTGATAAGGACAAAAAAGATATGTCATTACTTTCATTTTTCCAAGTCATAACTTTGTCTAGGTAGGGACTGGTGCCACAATATCAGCAAACGGAATGGCAACAGTAAGACCTTCTTCGTCTATTATTCATTTGAGAGTGAAGTTAATCTCATTTATCGAGTAAGAGATCGCTTTGAATAGGGCGTACAAGATATACTCTGCCAAAACCAACGAAATGGCAGCAGCTCAACAGAATAAATCACTTGAAAGACATGAAATTCTGCATGTCATCCACTTCTTACTCCAATGCTTTCTTTTTTACTCTTCTTCATCACACTTCTCATATTTCTCAATCATTTCCGACCCAAAAACATATCATCACATAACAGTCCGGCATAAGCATACCTTCACACCTGGAAGAAAAAAACTAGCTTATCTTCTGTTTATGACATCCTAAGACTCAAAAGTCATGTAAGCTGGAAGACCTAGTGGCTTTAGGACTGATCAATAATAAATCATCTGAGAGTGTTATCAGGAAGTTTTGGTCCCATGGAAAGTGTGCAACAATGAGAATGCAGATAGCACTCTTCAGGAACACCATGCCTTTTTCTTAATCAGAGAAATAACGCTACATCCTAGCACATTACAAAACAAGCTGAAGATATAATCTAACAAAACAAAATTTACCAAGAACAGGTTCACTAGACAAGTAGGGGAGCAAGGACAAGGATGGGCACAGGATTCAGCATGTATTGTCATGATTCAAATGAAACAGAGAGGAAGAAAATCGAGTGACTATGTTCAAATGAACAAAAACCAAATGAGCCTATATATAGGCTAGATGCAACCATGAGGCAGAAAAAGTTAAAGATTCCACCAAAAGGGGAAAAGTAAATTTAAAACAGTCATGGCAGAGAGATCAGTAAATTGGATTCTCTCCGTCAGTTCACTATGCACGTGCTGAGAAAGAAGAGCTTCAGTTTCTTTATACAAAATATGAAAGAAAATTGGAAAATAGGAGAAAAGAGAAGAAAACAACTCCCACATGATACACAATACTATTTTCTACCTCCTAAATCTCCAGGCTGAAACTGAAAACAGGGGCCGGTCGTGCCAACATAAGAGGAGGCACCCATTCTCTTCTTTTAGGGTGTAACCATCATAACCATAGTTCTGCAGTAACATCCCTGCCTGCAACAAACCATTGTAACTTAAGGACACCTTTCCGAACCCAGCTAACTCAAGCCTCAAAATCCACTTTTCAAGCTTCTCATGTCTCTCCTTCCTCTGAATGCCCTCGCAAGCAATGATATTTTTAATTTCCTCTCCGAACAGCATCTTCTCAACCTTTTGTCGCTCTACCGATGCTCTTGGAACAGTAGACTCCAGACAATCAAACAGGGAACCATAGAAATACAATGCTTCCACATATCTCTCCATTAAGGTGCCATTATGGTTTGACTCTTGCTCGGTAATCACCATTAGCTTAGGCGACAATCCCCAAAGAGAAGTTAAAAAGCCCCCCATCTTTGGTGAAGATACCAAGGCTGAGTCAGGACTAGCGCAATATAGATTGACCACATCTTTCTCAAGCCACTCTCCTAGAGTGCGCTGCTTCATATGCAAAGCTCTCTGTTGATGACTAGAATTTGAACTGTTGGATGCAGAAGGCGAGGTCCTCTGCTGCGTCTCATCATCAGCTGCCAAGATGGTATGCAGCTGGAGAACAGAGCTAATTGCAAGTGCTTCACCAGTCTTAACACGCAAACTTTCTAGATCAAGATTTTCCAGTTTGCAGACAACAGGATTGAACTGAAACGGGATATCCAATTTTTCAGCTTCTTCATTCAATCGAAGAGCCATTTGATCTAAAACCTCTTTCTGTTCATGGATACCTGTAATCCTCAAGTGAGGTGGGCCTTCTGGCCTAGAACTTAGTGACTGAAGAAGATTGACCCACTGGGCAGGCTCAAATGAGTTGAGGTCGATAATGTGAACCATCTTCTCCCCATCCATCGCTTCTAGTATGGCCTGATTAGTGATTACATATGCGAGCTTCAAGAAGGGGCAAAGCTCAAAAAACCATCGTTTGACAAGGATTTCCTCAGACACTGGGGATATTTTTGTGGAATTAAGGGCTTTATGAAGGCCTGGCCAACTTTTAAGTATCCGGTCAGCAAGTGCTTCAGTGAAGTAAGCAGCGATTCGCTGCATAGTATCGCCATCTGGAGAAGCATGATGGGAGATTTGCTCAAGGCAAATATTGGCATTATCTACACTACCAGCAGCGACATGGTTAGCGCAGCCAATAAGATAATGGATCAACCACAAACCCCTGTCTTCAGGACTAACTTCCCTGAGCAATGGGTATGGTGATCCTATGCCGGGAGAAAGTGACATCAACGAAAACATTTGAAGTGGGGATGAAGTTACGGGTGATGATCCCTCGTCGTGAAGCATACCCGTCATTGATGAACCTTGAAGTGATGTGACCTCACCTGCACCACTACAACGAAATCAGATTGTGCAAGAAAAGTCAATCCCAAGCAGTCACACCAAAGTTCCTTTGCTTTGGAAAAAAAGGAAGGACATGAGAACAGATGCAAGCCAGGACTCCTTACTGCAGAACTCAATTTCAGTGATTCTAGAAAGGCAAAACAGTCAAAGGTAAACTCCAGAAATGAACAACATTAAACGACCTACCAAATGATGTTGAGCATCTCACCACTCATAGAACATATTAATAAAAGGTAGTCATCCACCTTCATCAACTTCCAACCTCTTATACTGAGACGGTTGGAGTTACAAATATATTGATTCCTCGATGAAACACTTTCTCATTTAATTGCCAATAAAGAACACAAAAGCTAAAACGGAAGTCTTTTCTACTGCAGCTGTCCGGTTTCTCACTGAGACCTGAACAATTCACACCATTTGTTGCTCAATATAGTCAATTGGGCACTTCTACCTCTTGGTTCTTAAAGTGGTTTGAGCTTTCCAAGATCAAGAAAGCAACTACTTTCATTCCCCAAAAGAAAAAAATGAACCACATCATTTACTTAAGATATTCAAGGACATGCCATGCTCCCTTCTTTCTATTTATAAAAAAATAAAAAAATCAACCCCAAGCCATACTCAAAGGAATGAGAAGGATCGAAAGACTTACCGGATCAAATGCCGATGGATACTTGCTTCTTGAATCCGTGCTCCAGCGGAGCAGCAGATATACGTCACTGAGCTGGGAATGTTGATGAGCCACAAACCCAGAAAAGACTCCAAGAAAACTTCTGAGCATCTAGGGTTTTATTGCAGAGCGAGCCAATTGGGATAAAAGCTCTTGTCTTGAAGAACTTTTCCATGGCTGCGTTGGCGACAAAGCACGAGGTTGTGTTTGTCGTCATTGTTTTGTTGTTTTTTGTTAGGACCAGAGGAATATGGAATTTCTGAAATCCAGAGCCCCTCCTCCTCCCTCTCTCTCCCTGTGTCTGTTCCAAAAAATTGTTTTGTTCTCTCACTCTCTCACTAGGCAGAGCTTTGTCTGGACATGAAGTGGCTGAGAATAAAAGCTGGCCAGAGTTTGGGGCTATTCTCAAGAAAACTGTTGATCCAAGCATGTCATAACAAAACAAAACAACACCTTTTCTTGTTGCTTAGTGGGGGATAGTGGGGATTGCAAGGAAAGCCTCCCAAGTCCCTCCAAAATCTGCATTTGGATTCTTTTGGAAAGGCAAGTGAGAAGAGACCATCCACTTGGTACTTTGTTTTTATTTCCCCCTTTTTAGTTTTAGATGCTAGGAGTCTGAGGACACGAGGACAAGGAGATTGTGGAACAAGCCAAAAGTAGATATAAAAACATTTCAACTTTACTGGTGGAGTTTTTGGGTGGGAGGGTTCTTGGAATTTGTTAGTTCCATTCCTGAGAATTCCTATGCACATTCTTTCAAGAGGGAAAAAGAAATAAATAAATAAATAAAAACCCATGAACAATTTGTCTGAAGCAAGCAACAGGTTGCCCACATAATCTTGAATATTGGGATATGCAACCCAAAAAGAAAGCCTTTTAAAATTGGGTTAAGAGTAGTGGTACACCACATCATGGTTACTTAAACAAATCAATGTGTTTCCTTAGTGGAGGGTACTGCAAGGACTTATGTTTATGTCCAGTCCACCATCTGCGTTGCAAGTAGCATGCTGGACTTTTGATTAGGTATCTTCATTATAATTTGGAAAAGTAAATAAAAGAAAACAGGATTTATGGTTTTTGGTGGTGGCATGGTGTTGGCATTATTGGTTGCCAAACATGCCTTCAGCACTAAAAATAGGGTGCTAACGTTGCTTTGTGCCTACCAAGTTATTCACCTTTTACAAGCAAGCCTTTCTGTTGTTGATACATCATGTGCAATTTCAGCTACAAGATTCTGCTTGCCTTCAAGCAAATAAATGTGAGCATAGCTCTTTAATGGAGGCAAGATTTCCTTCTCACATGACTGGTTAATCCTTCTGTTTTGTTCTCTCCGACCGTCCAAAGCCCTAATCTTTTCTCTCTCCCCTTTTTTTCTTTCTGGCTTTGGGTTGTGAAGACAAAAGCCGTGTTTTCTTGCTTGTTGTAAATCGGTCAACAATTACGCCCCACTCAGATATGCCAAATTCGCTTGTGGACAGACGAAAGCATCTGTCTTCGCTTCACATGCTCCCTCAAAAGTGGATACAAACTAGAGAGAGATGATAAAGCAAGGGTACAGAATTCTCTGACAATTTTAGTTTATGTGGCAGGTTTTCCCCATTGCCAAAGGCAAGCAACCTTGTTAGCAAACTAGTGACTGGTTTTGTTCATCCTAGTACTGAATCACGTAAACCCTCTTCAGACAAAGAATCAAATAGACATGCCTTAAAACTACGCAGGTTAATTAGTATGCAGTTAATCAAGATGTTTAGGTCTTTTTTCTCTTTTCTTGTTTATGGTCTGAACTCCATGTTTGACCAAATATTATGTTTGATTACTTTAAAGGTCTTGTTGGTAAGAGATTGGTGAACTTTGGTAGGTAATTCCAAAGAGTTAGATACAATCATTGAATATTGAAAGGGAGAGGTGAATATTGCTTTTGGAAATTTCCTAGATTTGCTTGTTACTAAGAAAGACGATTTGTCCTCTCGTCACGAAAGCTAACTTCTTGTCCTAAGCGGTAAGATGTCGGTTCTAACAATGTCATAGTGAGGGTGTTTTCATAGGAACGACATTTTGTAGCTTTGTAGGCATCGTTAGCAAATATCTCCAAGTCAGTCAAGCAAATATTTTAAGTGCTAGTCCTTGGAGTCAAGTTAAATGATAAGGATGTCATCATAGAATCGAAAGAAAAACAAATGAATGGAAGGCCCCATGAGGAAGTGTTAGAATCAAGGAGGACAAAGTTAGAGGAGCCGTTTTCACCCTCTAAGATAAAGACGACTTTATAGCACCATTTTACTGGCAAGGTGATGAGCAAAATCAATCATCGTGTAACATATATAAAATGGGTAGAACGGGCTTTTCTTATGGAGTAATGGTGGTGACTTGAGTATATCTTGACATATAATTTGTCCGATATGATGAAATGTACTTAGAGAATGATTTTGTTAATGAATGTAGAAATGTTTCACGACTTATTTGCTTCAACTTGTCAATAACTTCTACTAGATGACTATAATTCATACGAATTTTACATGAGACTCGCTCAATGCTACTACAATCGAAATAACCAAGCAGCCGATAAAGATTATACCTTTGAAAGGACGGAGAAGGACCATAAGAATATGCTAAAAATTAAGATAACGCTATGAAATATGAATTGTTCTAACATTTGTTTATGAAGAAAAATGGACAAATAACGAGGTCTTTTTCGACACACCGAATCAAAGGGAATCCTATGCCACGCGACAACCTGATGGGGGTCTTTTGAGGATGATCACTTCATCACATCAAAAGTTACGAAGATAATCCACACGAAACTAACGACGAACCATTGGTTTGTACGGGTAGGGAAAATTCCTTATTCTTGTAATGGATCGTTTCTCTTTTGTGCAAGGAGCATCGTTTCTCTTTTGTGCCGAAGAGACATGTAGCCCCCCCCAAATGAAAGCTCAACAAGGAAATGGATCGTTAAACACGCGTGGACATTGAATAGATCGCAAAACCATAAAGAAAGTTTACATATATAATATACATGCGTCAATTCTCCAAAAAATTTTAAAACCATTATGACAACTAATTCATTCATAAACCTTTTAACATGATTAATTTAGTCCTTACGATCAATTTTGATTGAAAATTGATGACATGGACATTACCATTTTACCCGACAATCAATATTGACATAAATGATTTTTCAATTTAAAAAAAAAATCATGCATTTTTTAAAAATATTTTTTTTATTGTTCTTCTTCCTTGAAGGGTTGGCGTGGGTCATTGGGGCCTTGGTGATGACCAACGACCCTTGCTTGCCATAGGCGAGTGTTGTGATGCCCTCGCCAATCACTAGGTGGCCCTCGCTAGTGTTGTGCGAGCTGGCTATGACCTTTGCCTTACTCACAGTCGGCGAGGGTCGCCAACCATCGCCCAACTCTACCAAACTTTTGGGGAAGAAGAACAACATAGAAGAAAAGTAAAGAAAAGAAATTTAAAAATTCGTAAACATTCATAATTGTCAAAAGGTTAAGTATTAAATTAGTTAAATTGAAAGGTTCTTGAATTTTTTGGACAAATTTATCTAGTATACACCGTTTGTGTAAAATTACGATAAACAAAATATGATTCATGTTCTTTTGGATATAAAGTATACATGATATCAATTAAGCACCAAATGACGGGATCCGCAGCTCCCACTAAGCCTCCTCAGTCCATCGTCGGACCCAAGCTCATCGTCTTATCCACGTAACGAGCACGGAAAGGGGCACTGTCGGTTCACGGAAAGGGGCACAGGGACGTTCATGCAATGCACCTGGTACATCCTTCCTTGAGGGGCTCTTTCACGTAGTGTGCTCCAAGCCAGACGATTCCCTTTCTTCTTTTCCCTTGGCATTTAGTGAATTGTCGTTTAGCAAAATCAGCGATGGCGAGCCGCCTTCCCCACCAAGCATCCGACATGTATCATCAAGCTTTCGAGAGCGAAAAACCCAAGAAAGTTAGAATGGACCAGGGGCGGCGAAGATGCAACTTCATCACCATTTTCCTAGATGCCGCTTTTCACTGCAGTCCTCCCAATTCGGCTTGGTCCTTGGTTGCATCAGGTTCGTATTTTGTCTCGCCGCACGGGTTTAGGAAGGATCGACGAGGAAGACGCTGACATTTTCTAGGGGATAATATGTGTGCGGTGACATGGGTTTGAGACAATTGAATCAAAGTAATGCAAAATAATTTACAGTCGAGGTGAAGAGTTTGACTATAGTCGGATAGATGAAAAAATTGCAAAATGGGTTACCGCCGTGTTTCGACTTTCTTTCATTCTTTAGAAATTAAAAACAAGCTGTGCGCTCCAGAGCACCTATCAATCTCGGAACAGGTGTTCCTTAGATGAATCTTCTGTAACAAAACTCCGCGAGCTCATATTTAGCTCCAAACAAGTCGTGCCATCATTTTAGCATTTGACTAAATCATGTAAGACATAGAAGGTAGATGTCTCGCCTTCAGCTGTAAGATCTCTCAATTTCAACAGGTTTCCCGTCCTTGGTGAAATCTTTAAAATGCTAGGTTGTCAAACTGAGTCAAAAAGTTCCAGTTCTTGATATGCCATGTCCAGCAGCTATGCCACATGTTACCAAACATTCAATTGATCACCATCCAACAAAGTAGGCATATTCCTGCCCTCAAGAGCATTGGATTGATATTGGAAAGCCAAAATCATATTACTGTGCACATCCTAATGCTCAAGCATCGATGCAGAGTTCTTTTCATTCACATCTTCCTCCTTTTTTTTTTCAGTGTTAGACACGTAAATCTTTTGACCAGCATCATATCGTCAAGGTTTAAGAGGTAACAGAAATCAATCGCCCCACACCAATCGGAAGATGTTTTTACTGGCAAGCTTGTTGACAACATTGTTGGTCTGCTTCGTTAGCATTTCCTCTTGAGCACATAGGTTGCCATCCTTCCCAATTATGGAACAGACGAGGAATCAGGATTACAGTGAAAGAAACATATCAAAGTACTGTTCTGTTTCAATTGCATGACAAAAACATTGCTTTGATTACACATTGTGCTATGTCACTCTATGCATGTTCTCAATTTAGAGAAGGCAACTCTATCATGAAAAAAATTCAAGGAATGTGCTCTCATTAGACAGAATAGACATGGGCAAGAGATAGACTGATTGGAAACATGTCAAGAACAGGATCCAATGCATAGATACAGAAGTGTCGAAGAAATGTAGGAATGGCTTCAGAACCTTCTTCAGTCCTACAATGGTTACTATGACCTTTTAACTATCATATCCTATTCCAGTCATATAAGCTAATATAGTTTCTACCTGCACTTTCTAAACTATATAACTTGAAGATTATTTATATGTTTTACGCTGGAGAGAGCTGCCATTCTTGTAAATCATGTAATATATATTTGCAATGTGAATATGAATAACTTCACGTACATCAGCACTCACCAGAAGAGCATAGGCACGGGCAAGAGAGAGAAGTGTTGGGTACATGTCGATAACAGCTATAGCAGTTTCTTCAGTCACTTGTGGAACCTGCACACACAATCTCACATAATTTGATCATCCAATTGGGGAAGATTTTATCAACAATTCCAGCAATTAGACATAGAACTCAACATTTATCCAGTAGGTAAAAAAAGCCTAAATATAACTCCTGAGCAACAGAAAGATCTCCCTTTATTGTTAATAGAATCTTTGTCCAGTAATGTTTCACAGTTTTAAAATATGACCAAATCTATCCTTACTATGAAAAGACCAAGTACCTGCATGAGTTGTATCGCAAAGACATCACTCACAGTCATTTTCTCCGCATCTTGGCAGCTTTTGATAAAATCATCGAAAGGTGGGCAAACCCCAGTGCATTTGGACTGGTCATCTTGTGACTGTGATGTGTAATAATGAATAATTGCTTGAGTTAGATGACCATACTTCTTAAGTGTATCAGCTAGACCGCTTGTTCTCTGCACATCAAAACCCTCCAGAATCTCTGTCGTGAAACAACTGCATGGGATAAAATTACTTACAGTTTAAGAAAAACTCATAATTAACTGATCAGACAAGAAGTCATCAACACAAGAACATGAAACCTTCAGTAGGAAAGCTTGCTACCAAAAAAAAAAAAAAAAGAACATCTTACATAAAATGAAAATCCACTAACCAGCAATTACACCAAGTTCACATTAGTTGCACAGAAATTTCACATATATTATACAGAAAAATCACATATCAAATGCCCCAACTGCATTATTTTACTTCACAAGGAAACTGGCAAATGACAATGTTACAGAACTTTTAGCTCACTTCGAGAATTTTCCATCTTGCAAACTCATCTGCATATAAAAGATTTCACAATTAAATAAAGTGCAAGGAAACTACATCTATCCATGCCCTAGAAACTTCTGAGAAAACGACAAATTAAAAGAAGGGAATCTAAGAGGCATTTCACAACCGTTCTACTCCGCTTTGTTGTCCCCTTAGTCTATCCTTCTCTTCTTCATCATGCATTCTCTTAAAATCTATCCTTCTCTTATTTCCACTTTCTAGCCTCTACCCTTCCCTCCCCATTGCCAGCTTAACAATGATAGTCTTCATTGTTTTAACATTCCATAATTTCATTAATTGAATACAGAATGGCTAGAAAGAATCAAGTTATGGTACCTAGGATGAGATACTTACGCTGTCTTGATGCTTTCGGCAGCTTCACACTGATTTGGATCACCTTCCACAAGGTAAATCAACTTCTTAAGCCCACACCTCTAAAACATTTGTAATACCCAGTGTCAGCTTAATCATCAGTGATCACATCAAAAAGCTAATACACAATGCACGCTAATGGGATTCTCATCTAATTCTGAAGCTAGGATTTCATCAGTTTCATCCAACAGAATAAAAACATGATAGGTCAAACCTATAATGGACGTCAAGTAAATTTGGCAGGAACCATAAGTTCTCTTATTAAGCTTTGCTCTTCTGCTTATTTTAATCACATTAGCTGATCAACTTTGGTGAAAAATTATCATTGTTGTTACAAACTATTGATACTAATATCAACAGCAAAAGTTTTTCTCCTATGAATACTTTAACAGACAGCATCTTTTTGTCCCAACTGCCTCTACATGTCAAAACATGAAAGAATGCTTTGCCTACACTGCCAAGTCACCAAATCAAGATAAGACAAGGAACACACAGTTTAACTTCACGCTGCATGTTGAAAACTTAGGTAAAAGACCGTCAAACCAACACAAGAAATGACAACTCTGCAGGTGACTATCAATGACATTATTAGACAGGTAAACCACATTTAACATGCATTGCACAGCTAAAATTTGACAACCAGGGATTTACAGTTACTTGATGATTTAAATAACTGAAACTAAGTACCAGAAGCTTGAATTTCTGATCCTTATAGCGATTGTCTCTGATGGAAGAACGCAAATCCTCAACCTTCTTTCTCTCTACTATAAAATCAAGAACATATTCAGAATCATGAAATTTATGACGAGCTATCCAGATTCCATCTCCTACTGGCAGCCGCCTGACCTGCAAATAATTTTGGTGACAGCAATATGAGGGCAGTCAGACAAGTAAAGAGCAGGCACCTGTTGAAGTATCCAATATCACTTGTCAACGGAATTTATATAGGCCTAATATACATATAGTCTCCCTCCACCTGATAGCTTAAATTTTTAGATTGGACTGCCTCACAGCGTTTACACAAAATATAAGATGCTATTCTTGGCACACTTGGTTGACTCAATAAGTGTCAATAACTCTTAAATTTTTATGGCATGAATGCTACCTTACATGATATTTCCGAAGAGCAAGCACTAACTTTTACTATCACACATCACAGGTGGAACTCCCTTCATCTGCATAAAATGACTCCTACATAAAAGGCCTTCACTTCAAATTTTCTAAAGCATTAGGACATTTACTTTCATTAAACTCATGCTTCTTCCATCATAGTGGAGAAAATACTATCAATATGACCACGAGTTGAGCATTGTTTGCAAAATTACAGGATCAAGAACATAATTCAAGCCATGCACCATAGAAATAAAGCCAGATGAGGATCACAAGAATTCTCCAGACGCATTTCACAAAGAAGTTATTCCTTTATTGCACATAATTTCAGAGTTCTTATGTGTAAAGACAAAAAACACACGAAAACCATATTATTCTACCTACAAACCTCACAAAGAAAGAATAAAAATTGTTTTATCGTGCAAAAGTGGTGGATTACTCATGAGCACTAACCTCTACTTTGATGTTAAATTGGCTGCAAATGTTGTCAATTAGTCTCCGAGAACGTGACCTGGCAATATCACGAAGCAGCATCAATCAATAGCTTAACATTAATGATAGACTCAATGGAAAAGTACCACATTTGTGAAGTTGAGAAAACAACTTATTGGCAAGAGCCGAAAATTTGTTTGCAAAATTATAGTTTGATGTGAAGTTTCCTCAACACAACCAACCACTTGGAATTATCTCATAGTTTCTACTATAATGATGACTACTTTTGTACGATTAGTACCATAAGAATCCATCACCTCACTAAATAAACTATCCCATATACTGCAGATATTGAAATTCATGGAAACAACACTGTTAACCAACTCCAAGAACCACAGAAGTTGCTCAAAATGCCATCAAAATAAATGTTAATTTGCATCTACCAAAATAAATGGACATGCAAAATCCTAACAAAAAAGTAGAGCAAAATGCATGGTACAAACTTGCCAAACAGGACAGGGGAAGATAGAGAATCAAGCTCAAAACTTACTGACCCACGAGTAGCAAATTGCTCTCGGTCATCCAATATTAAGATTACTTCATATACATCCTGAAACCTCTCTCCAAAATTCAGAGGCGGCTTGCTTAAAACATTCATACTGCCCTCCACATTAGAAGAGCCTGATCCACTTGCTGGATAATCCTAAGAATTCAGGTGCAAAAGAAAATAAGAATTTGCATCACCACCAACTGATCTACAAATATTTGTGGAAAAAAGATATCTGATAAATAAAAAGCCAAAGCTGGTATCTTATATTGATGCAGAAACGAAAGAGGGATAAACTTATAACAACTTGGAAAAAAACCTTGCAATATTATTCTCATCTTAGAAACCTGAAAAAGAATCTCAGATATTTAACTCAAATAATATAGGTTCTGTCCTTATCATAGTATCACCACCAAAAAAAAAAAAAGGAATATTGAGAGAGGTTAAATTTGTCCCAGATCAAGGATCAGCATCATTTGGTAAAAAGAATTCACAAAGAGAAGCATTAATTTCTCTAATAATGTATTTAAAAATACAATCAGAGACTGCAAATTCATGAAAAGATGTATAATTTGTCTATTACCCAGTGCAAACATACATTTGAGGAGCAAGGTTTCATGGTGAAAGAGTTCTGTGATGAGTCAGTGAAGGTGTATTTGGTCTTGGTCGCATCATCACAGCCAAGCTCCTCCCTTGTACTCTGACTACCTTCGATGTCTACTTGACCTAATTGTAGAAAAACAAGAAATTCCCCAATTAGTATATTTATAATCCAAAACTGTATGGCGATATATGTGGTAAATTATTAAAATTATCATCAGTTTAATTTCAGAGAAAGTGATTACCATGTGCCACCGCAGATCTGGTTGAAGTTGAACAATGTTTCATGGCAAATGTGGTTGAGGTGGAACAACCATATACTTGATCCTCTCTAAGGTGACATAGAATTGCTGGCCATAGAGTTGAAATATCCCCCCATCGGAAGTTTTTGAAACTTCAGCAACAGCATGAAGAACTTGCTCCTTCGCATACCCCATGCCCAAAAACTGGAAGATGAAGATACAATATTCCATATTAGACAAAATGTGAAGCTTCCATCATGCAAAAATGCTACCTTCATAGTAGAAAGATCATTTTCATGATTCGGTATTCATAACAGTACGAGCAGTTTTAAGATCAAACAATGTGGATATCGACAAGAAGTCTATTTTCCAATTGACTTCAGCAAAGTGAGAATGTCTCCTCACCTCATGTCATGAATGACATTGTTCATGAGAATAACTTATAAACAGTATATTTCAAAGCCTTGTCTATAACACAGCTTCTCCAGCTAAAATGTTTGAGGACATGGATGTCTTTTTTCCAATTTCAGCATTATAGAAACAAGATCAACAAAGTTTCCTAGAAGATTACACTGCTGAATTGCCATCTCATACCAAGAACATTAAGATAAGCACTTAATTAGTAAGACCAGTTAAACCAAAGATACCACACCTTGCATCATACATCATAAGTGTAAAAGGAGATATAACTACACAGACCCATAAGTATCCCTAAGGAGACAAAAATTTGCACTAATAGCATGAGTAAGGTTTTGACAGTACATAGAAAAATTACATTCTCAACAAATTCGAAAAAGAAAAAAAAAAAAAAAAACCGTGAAAGTGCCACATTCTAGATACATGATAGCAAGAAGTCAAAACAAATCTAGAACTAATAAAGACACCACAAAAACGCCCAAGAACAACTCAAAATAATTTGATGATTGCTGAATGATCAACAGCTGAAAGACCAATATGCCTGAACTGTTTGTGCATATGCTCCTTCACTGTGGTATCTGACATATGTCCACTCTGTAATTTACTTAAGCAAAATTAAGAAGAAATAACTTACTCTCTCAAGAGTTTCAGGGGGAATATCGATTGGGTTTTGCCGCTCTCTCACGAAGATAGGTTGGACTGTCAAATCTTCAGAAGATTCAGGGCTCACAGTCTTCAGATTCACCCCATTGACAATGTCCTGGTCAAGAGATCCATTGTCGGAGTGAGCTGAGTCCCCCAAACCAGACCTCAGCAGACAGTCTCGTGCTGCATCCTTGCCTTCCTGAGAAAGCATGTATCTGTTTATGGACAAACTCTCATCAAGCACTGAGCCAACTACAAAGTTATCACATGTTAAATATCAGTCCAGATCTGGATCCCCCAACTAATTAATTAAATGTTCACTAGGCTACTGACAGATGATTGAGAGAACATGATCTGCACAGCCATTAATCTAGATGCTTCTACATCTTATCTGTTTAGGAGTTCCTACAATCAACAAAATAGCAGATGCTCATTACAACTAGTGCACCTTCTTCCTATATTTCTTACTCCATGAATTGCAATTTTTTATAACAAGTAAGATACCTTAGCCATTGCAGACATAGGCAGTCATTCATGAACAGAAAGTGGACTTTTCACCTGGTTGCTCTATGATTGAATAATCACTAATATCAGAAATTGACTACATTTACATAATCCACTAGAAATGGAATCTCCCAAATCCCCATCATCATTTCATTTCAACAACAAACATAGCTTTGAATGGTTAGTAGCAGATTGAATATTATTAATCTTTTCACCTGGTTGCTCCATGGTTGAATAATCACTAGTATCAGAAATTGACTACATTTACATAATCCACTAGAAATGGAATCTCCCAAATCCCCATTATCATTTCATTTTTGAATGGTTGGTAGCAGATTAAATATTATTAATCATTCAAATATAAATGTGCTGAGAAGTTTCAAATGGGAGTGCAATGAAGGATAGATCATCCAACATTCTGCAAGGCCACAGACCAATGACAGAAAGCACAAGATAAGCAGATCTTAGCAAAAGCCATTAAAGAAATTGCAAGATAAAAGAAGTGCTTTACTTTGCTGGACAGCTAGATTTTATAACTAATCCCTTAGTTATCAGTGTCTTCATGCAGCTCCATCCACTGTACCAGTCCCTTGGAGAACTTCCAAATTGACCAGCTTTCCCTTTTCCTTTTTCTGGACTAAGAATAGAGTAATGTGGTTACAGAATGAACTGTTAGCTCCCATTCATAGAAAAAGAAATTTGATGAACAAATGACCTACACGATCGGCACCCGAGAAAGTCCGCTAGCTTCAGCTGCATCAATAAGTTCTTGCTTACGCATGTATTCATTCCCGTTTGAGGTTCCCCTGAAGAATAACCAACTTAAAAATTAACTTCACAGCCACTACAAAATATAATTCAAGAAGATGAGATATTCTCTACCTATAAAGAGTAATCAGCAATGCATAGGCAACAGAATTCTTTTTGGGAAGATAACGTTTGGTTCCTTTGGCATTCTTACCTGCAACAAAAAGACGTTGCTTATTTCTCGGAGATAACCAACGAATTCAACATCTCCATCTACGTGAATCACTTTCGATCACTATGCTAAGTAAAATATAGAGCTTTAGTTCAAGATGAATGCATTCAGTTCCCAGCGAGGATTGCTATCTCTTAAAGCGAAACATAACTTGCAAGTAACATTACACTGCATTTTCAGATTGGAACGAGAAGAACATGAATTGAGAACAAATTAGTTGTAAGAATCAGAAAGAGAAGGGACTGATAGTACCCTTGGTGATCAAGTCTTCGTTGTCCGAATTGGGCGTATCATTCTCGAAATATCCTCGCACGAGCTTCAAAATCCACTTCCCAACGCCCCTGATCCAAAATGCCCACACGAAATGCACAAGTAAACATCGCACTCGAACTTTCCAACATATTCACAATGCCCAGGATGCTTCGGCAAGAGGGATTCTATTCCCGAAGACCAATTAAGCCAGCCAGAACGATTCGAGACTCTCCAAGAGAAGGGCGGGAGAACTCACTTCACTTGCGATAACTCCTTGAGGGAGCTTATCGGCGACTGGGACTGGGAAACGTTGCGAATCGCCCTGGCGAGAGTGGCCTCCGTGTTCTCCGACAAGCCCTTGGGGGTCTGCGAGAGCTCGAGCCTCTTCTGCAACATGAAATGCACGAGCCCTTCGTTCGACGGACACGCCGCCCCTCCGGTCTGGCCCTCCATTCGAGACGCTCCGGCGGCGGCGGCGGCGGCGGCTGCGGCGACGGCCTCCGATTTTCCCGATCGGCGATGCGAGGACGATCTCTCTGCTTGGCTTGACGAGAGGGGTTTTGAGCGCGGAGAAAGAGACGAAGAGAAGTAGCGGTTAATTCGAAAGATCGAAAGGCCTCTTCGTGGGTCGGGTCTGGATCGGGTTTGACGAATATGGATATGGAATCGGGACGGGCCCGCGGACTCGGGTCAGGCCCGACAGGTCGAAATCAGGTTCCAATTGGACCCGTTGCCAGGCTGATTGAAAGCTTTAAGAACATCGTATAAAATACCCAAAGGTGTTGGGTCGGATCTCGCATCTTCCATCCCTACTGAAGAGTAGTTATCCGGTGTTAAGGTCGGAGAAAATAATTTTCTAGTAAATTCTCTTGAAGAAAAATAATAATTTTGTGTTGTGTATGATGTAAGGCCGTGCTAATTTCACCTTTATATTGGCTCCATCCCCGTTTTAATGAAAAAGAATGACAAAAATACTCTAGCATTTATATTGTTCATCTTCTTCTAATATATATCTCCACCACTTCTTCTATTCCAAGTATGGTTTGAACTAATGATGAATAGAGTGCCTGAATCATTTTAAAATACAGAATTTCAAAGAGTTTTATATTCAATTGATTTTTACCTAATTCTTTTTTTTGTTCATCTTAAATCCATGTGGGAACTTTAGAATCTCCTTCAAGAACCTTCTTTTGGATACCCAAATTATCATCAAGTCCACTTTCCATGCTAGCAACAAATTTCATTCATTGCAGCACCAACAGCCAAAAATCCCCCTCATCACCATTTAGGCCCTCGTGGCAAACATCATCACTTCGCCAACAAGTTATTTTTGCTATCATCCATCACCGACACTCAAATTCTTAGCCAAATACACCTTGCCATCAGACGTGCAAATCCGGAGCCACCATTTGGTTGGTTAAATTGCCCTAACCAATGCCATAGCTTCTGAGCCAGGCCACTAGTCACTAGTTACCTTTATTAGATCTTATGCTTGGTGACGCAGGTCGTCGCCAAGACCTCACAACCTCAGCCCTAGGTCAATCTGAGATTAACCACCTCAATCGGCCTCAAATGTAGCAATCATGACGGCATGCGCTTAGAGCCAAAAGCAGCGAAGGGTGGTGGCCGAGGGTAGAGGCAAAGGCACTTGCGAGCTAGGGTGGAGGCAAGTGACGAATAATTATGATGGCAACAGTGTGTGAAGGCCGACATCGGTGGCGGCGTGCTATGAAGAGGCGAGCTAAGCGATAGAGAAACAGATTAAGGACTCATGAGGGTATTTTCGTCACATCCTTTTTAGGGTGTGAATGGAATTAATTGGGGATGGAATTATCGTGACCCATAATATTGTAGAGTAATCATGTAGAAAACAAAATTTCTGTATCTAATTCCAAAATCTTGAGGTTGACCAATGAACACTTTTCTCATGAGCATGACTTCACGTCCGTTTCCGGTCCAAATAGCGGGTCACATGAAAACATCCATTTTCTTAAAAGAGCATCACTTGTAGCATCACCAATTGCATGTCCCTTCAAGTTGACAGTTTTCAAGGAACGATGCCAGGGCAAGTCCCCCACGACTCCCTTTCGATCTCCTATATAAACCCTAACCAATTTCACTCCCAAGACGCACAGCATACACAAAAGCACACACCAAGAGAGAAGCGAAAAGAAAATGGCAAGGTTCGAGCTTCATATCGCCGTGGCGGTGGTTATGGCTGTGATGGCCGGTATTGCGACCACAGGCGAAAACAAGGCACGGGTCATGGCTCAACAGTCATGCCAGGGCGACATGCAGGGGCTATGGACTCAATGTATGCCCTACGTCCAGAAGGGGGCACCGCGGGAGCAGCCTTCGCAAGGGTGTTGCGACGTGATCAAGAACACCGATGTGTCGTGCGTGTGCAAGCACTTGTCCCACCAGGTCGAGCAGCAGCTCGATATGGACAACGCTGTGTATGTTGCGGGGTACTGCGGGAACCCCCTCAGCCATGGCATCCAATGCGGAGGTAGAGCGGAAGATAACTCGTTTCTCTAGCTTCTGCATGCTGCTTCTGGTCATGAACCTTATGCTAAATTGACCACTTTTTGCAGGTTATACGGTCCCATGAAGTCAATGGATGTTGAAGAGCAAGCTGAGACAAGAGGCGAAAACCTAAACAGACCAGGAATAATCTGTCCGTTTCCTTTGTAACTTGAGTTATACATTCCATGTTGCTCAAGGAAAAAACATAGTGAGAATAGTACATAAAATAACGTTTACCATGTTTCTCAACATCTCCAAACTGTAGACGAACCTTTTATGTGCACGCATCTATATGTTTAACTTATAAGTATGTGTTGGAGATGGATGGGACTAACAGCATTTACCTAAAGATCTATCTATCTACTCCTTAGTTAGGAAGATAGGTCCCATGATTTTTTATTTTGTTTTGTAAAATTGCTAGTTCATTGGTTGGTTGACCTACTTATAACCAACTCACTGAGTTGAGGAGAGTGAGAGTAGCACTATATGATAATACAACTCCATGTGGATACTGAATTAGCAGATTTGGGTTCACATAAATTTAATTAGTGAAGAAAAATACATAAACACGTATACCGCTGCCAAAGTGGTGTTCATTGATCCTATGTTAATTTAATGTCTATCAAGTCATCTATATAATTCCAAACTCATAATATAAGAAGTAGTGATTTTTGTTTCATGAGAAAGGGCTACCAGCAACATCCATTGCGTAAATTATCAATTAAACAAAAGATATCTCAAGCTTTTTAAAAATATGTCTTACTAGAATATTTTTGTTCGGAAGATTAAAAGGACAATACTCTTGCATATCCACTCAACTCGCTGATAAAGACAACAAGCGCGTTTTCATGATAGATAATTTAAAAATTACCATATTTTTAGACAAATATGATAAAAAATATGAATTCTTTTCTTATCTATTGATTTCTACTTTTAGAAGTCTATTAATAAATTTGTTATGATTTAATTATATACTTGTTTGCATTCCCATCGAGCCAATAACATGGATTTATTGCCGGTTCATTAGAGAAATCAATATGTAGCAATCAAATTGCCGAATCATTTTCTCTTATTTATTATTGATGACAATTAATTTATACATTTTCGTGGCCATTGAAAATATTTTGTTTATTCATTTTTGTAAGTCACACATGCAATCATATTATTTTTTTATAATCATTTATTTTATGTGAAATAAAGGGACCCTTAGTACCTCTCAACATCTCTCTTCTTCGTCACTCTCTCCTCACGCTAGTATTGAGAAATTTCACTCTCTTAAAATTCGCACAAATCTCAAGATCATATCAAGGTTATTACTAAATAGTTATTACTAAATAAGGTTATTAGATAATATCATTGATTTTGATTGAGCCTTGTCAATTGGGAAATACAATGGACTTTTTCAACAATCAACTAAAATTGTTACATCGCTGTGCATCATTTTGGAGGGGAGAAGACACATTCACAAATTGAGGTTTGAAGTGATATAAGAAAATAAGTAAGAGGGGTGACTTTTGCTTCAAACTCTTAATATGCGTATTTTCTAACTTATATATATTTTGTTTCCCATGCTCTATATTCAATTATTAGGGCATGTTTCTTTAAGCTCAGCCTAAAATTTAAAGGGCAAAATGTACTTATTTATTTTCCTGTCAAAATTTAATATATTAGGTAAGTTCAAAAATGCTTTGCAAAAAATTATTTGAGACTAATTTTCTTTTAAAAAGTCTAAGTTCACAAGCCGTAAGTTTTTTTAAAAAAAAAAAAAAAGTGAAATTAAAAAAAAATTAGATTAGGTTTTTTTTTTTTTTTTTGTCAGTAGATTAGGTTCATAACCTAGTTATTGATCTATCTTCTTTTTTCTGTACTTTTTAAAAACTTAGTTTTTTTCTGTTCCCAAGCAAAACGAACAAGCTCGAACTCGAACTCGAAAGGAAAAGCTGCAAGCCGACGCTCCGGCCCAATCCGAGTCTTCTCCCAACGTTGTCACCTCGAACTTCGGTTATTGATCTTCCTTCCTAATCCAATCACCCTCTCTCTCTCTCTCTCTCTCTCTCTAGAACTCTTCTGAAATCCATCATTCCAATCCAAAAAGATCATTTCTTTTGCGTTCGGGTTCGCTTCTTCTTCGATCTCCGATATTGGGTGATCTCGAATTTTGTATTTTTCACCTTTTTTTTTTTGGGCATTTCATTTGGGGATAAAGAGAAGGCGAGAGATGGAGTACAGGTGCGTGCAGTGTGGATTCGAGATCAAGAAGTTGTACGTGCAATACTCACCCGGCAACATTCGCCTCATGAAATGCGTAAAGCTCTTGACTTTCATCTCGTCTCCTTTCGAACGAGCTCTTTTAGGTGGGATGAGCTGAATTGGTCATCAATTTATGGTCTTTTAGGAGAACTGTAAAGCAGTTGCTGATGAGTATATTGAATGTGAACTCATGGTGAGTAGTCTCTCTGGTGAATTTCTTTTTTTCTGCCGCTGATTTCGGTTTCTTAGTATCTGTAAAATGAGTGTAATTCAAGGTTTCTGTGTGGTTAGATTCTGCTGATTGATTTGATTCTACACAAGCCGAAAGCATATAGACATCTCCTTTGCAATGTACTCAATCAAGAAACAGGGGAGTGCAAGGTACGCCCGCCTTGCTTTTAGTTGCTCTGGTTTCTTGTGCTGGTGCAAGTGAACATTTCATTGATATGGGTTTTGGAAATCCATTGATGGACTTGGCAGGGCTTGTTGTGGAAGTCAGCCTTGGCTTTTCTTGCTTTGGATGCTTGTATCCTTTTATGTTGAGGATTTAATCATTGACCAGATTGTTCCTCATAATGTCTTTGGTCTGTTTGTCCATGAGCTATACATATAAAGAACAAAGTGCCTTAGCAACTCAAGACAGGTGTCTGTTGCTGGAAATGGCTCAGGAAGGATGGGATTCATCAGTGAGCTTCAGTTCTGTTACTTGGACGTGTGTAAAGGTCTTTTCTTTACTTGTGTTAAATGGATAGATTAGTTTTTGAGTTGTTTCGAGATCTTAAGAAGTGGCATTGTCAAAGCTGCAGATATCGGTGGATGTC
Organism: Eucalyptus virginea; assembly: GCA_014182375.1. Classification (NCBI taxonomy): domain Eukaryota; kingdom Viridiplantae; phylum Streptophyta; class Magnoliopsida; order Myrtales; family Myrtaceae; genus Eucalyptus; species Eucalyptus virginea. The sequence goes on from CM024520.1 coordinate 55,977,390, forward strand.
TTTCTTGGGAACTTCTTCCTTTTTTATTTCCTTCTTCTTATGACGAGAATCTCTTTCACAATACCGGCTGGATTCTCCAGGTGAACCTCGATGTTAGTTTTGTATACTTCACCTAGGTAATAGTCAAGACTAAAACACTTCCATTTCTGCTGTAAAATTAATCCACTTTCTATTTAAGGCGCAGTTGCTTTTGTTTGAATGGACTCAGCCCATTGAAGATGTGTCGTTTGGTGGATCACTAGAAATGATAAATTTGATATGAACACTCCTCTATCTTAGGAAGAAGATGTTATAACCTTGTCTTAGAGTGGGTTGACCACAAGTCTTTCTTGTATTGTGGCCACGGGATACACGGTGAAAGGCTACTGGTCCTCTATGTAGTGTTTGAATGAGATGAAGAGAGCTTTTGCTCATTTAATTGGATGGACAATTGTTAAATAAAATATTTACTCCTTTTAAACTATGTAATATTATCCAAGGATGTAGAGAAAGCTATTATGTTGTATTTGACCTATTCTTTTTTTCTACTTGAAATTTGCACTGTACTCTTATTAATATGTTATTTGTTTGAGATTTTGATGTGCCTTTTATTTCCTAACCACGTAGGCACAAGGACTTTACTCTCGCAATCCTTGTTTCAAGCTTCTTCAAGCTTTTTCTATTAGCCATGATGGTAAGGCTTGGGCTTGACAAGTCTGCTGGGAACACTGCTTAAAATGATCATCTTCTCTCTCCACCCCCCCCAAATAAATAAATAATTAAATTCTCTGATGTTTGGATTTGTGATGCTACAGATCTGGGAATTTCCATCGTCAGTGGTTTTCATTATTGACCTATTTGTCTTGTCCTCCAATGCAATGGCTTTGAAAGGTCAGATAATTGGACAGTTGCGCAGATGATCTATGTACTCACTTATATTTGTGTGGCTCTGATGAATGAAACTCGATACTAGATTCTGTTCTGTTAGTGCCTTCTCCATTTTCCTTGATTAGCATCTTTGCCTTGTAAAGCAGTGATCACCGAGTCAACCACAGAAAAATGCATTGGGGCTTGTTTCACTGCACATGCTGCCAAATATTTTGTCAGTCATGTAAGTATACTTATTCAGATCCTTGCTAATCAAACTCAGAGCTAGCTTTCTTAGCTTCTAGCAATGAATGATCGAGTAGTTTATTAATTCCTTGTCCAATTGATTTTGGTTCCAGCTTTTGAATTGGTGCTTTGCTTGACAAGCCCGTGAGGTATGCAGCAATCTCAATATCATGCATTATGCCATGCTCACAAATGAGTTCGACACATTGGGAAACTGTTTTAGGATCACTGCTTCTCCTTTTCATGGCTTCCACTTAGTGGAGGAAGGACGAAAAGGAAAGGCTTCGGTTGATATGTCCTGACCTACTTTGACTTGTCGGCCTTCTGATGTCACATATGGAAGAGCGGCTTCAGATGAATGCTTCAAAGATAATGCAAATTGCTGGCATCTCAAGTTCTGAAGCAGTGTTTTGGACAACCAAAGCCTACCTCACCACTTCATTGCCTGTTCAAAGCAATGGTAATCTTTAAGTGAACACTTACTCTTTCTGCTGTGTCATGTATCCAGCATTGGCTCCAACTGTTTTCTCATCAGCAGAAGTCGTTAGTGAGGTTAATCTGACCGATGACCCAGTGCTTGCTTCAAGAATATTTAAGTGTTAATAAAGGTGATTACTGAAGTTGGCTTGGTTACTTCTCTGTTGATATGGTCAGCATCGCATTGTTTGTCAGCCCAAGTCCAATGTGGATAAGAGAGAGTAGCGTAAAAGACTCGATTGTTTAAATGGGCCGGGTTGAGCCCTTCCATCTCGTTGGCCGTTTTTCTCTCGCTCATTAACCCAGCCTAGACCGGAGAGTGATGGTTTTTACTGGGATCCACATGATCTTAAGGGACGTGATTGTATCCGATTCGTTTATCCTCGCTTCCAAAAAGTTGTCCTGTGTAAGGGCCCTTGGTGGCTGCGCCAAATCTGCCAAACCTAGACAGATGCTTATGCTAACGACACTAGTAGGAGTGGAAGACGTTGAAAGTGATGCGAGAGAAGAAATGACACTTTGCTTATGCCAATTGGTAACCGAGTGTTTATGGTAAATAACAAACTGCTAATCACTGTTATATACTGTTCATACTATTATAACCCTGACAAGGTTTCTGTCGTTACAAACCACCTACCTGACTGCGGGGTGTTTGCTGACTTAATACGACTCTTTGCATGCATTGAATCTTATGCCCTAGTGCACAAACAAAAATCCGTACCGCTAGCTACCAAAAAAATAAGTTTGTCATATGCTATTAGCATCTTTTTTAGACCTGACTTAGAGAAAACCCGACCAATGGCAGTCTTGGAACATGGAAAACCACTAGCATACGCATTCTGGATAACATGAAATACCCAAATTTTGGAATAGATTGATACTTCATGTTACTCTCTCAGCAGCTTGCAGTTACTCGGAACGAGAGAGGAAGTTATGATATGCTTGCTTAAAAGGAGTTTAATAGTTTCTTAAACGAATATAATAGCATTTTTGGATCGAAAAGACATTCCAAACCCACCGCGCACTCCTCATTGAAAGAAGATTCGACAACTTTTCATTAGTTTATGATAACGCGGTTGTGTTATTAATCAAAACCGTAAAATGATTCTTTCATGTGCCTTGTTCATGCTCCAAAACATAAATTAGTGTTTTATAGTCTAAGGCAACTTTGGAATTGTAATAGACAGCCGACCACCATGTTTCTAGGACGAATGTTTTGAATACTTTGGAGCGCAAGGTAAACGAGAGACGTTAGTTTAATGAAATTTCTTCAGTGGAACAACTTTTAAGTTATGCAGGCGTCCTCATGTTGAAAAGTCAAAACCTCTCTCCTGAAATTTCTGAGCTTGAATAATCTCCACAATCCATGCCAATTTATTCAATAATAATATATAATACATTTACAAAAAGAAAAGAAATAAAAGTAATTGCTTTGTCGGTCAATCTTTTTCTTTTTTTTTTTTCTGGGGAGAATCGATTATATTACTACAAGTACCAACTCAATTCCTGATTAGTAGGAGAGAAGAGTCCAAGGGGGGGATAGAGGGCAAAATAGGTCCATCATTAGGAATATAAAAAATAAATTAGGTGCATGATGGTGTAGCTTAGCTCCAAGAAAAATAATGCCTTATTTACTAGACGGTGCGACCCATGTGGAAAATTAATAAATCAGTTAGGTCACTATTCACTAACTTGTAATCTGTTGTCGAGTACTATAATCTCCAATCAAGATTCCCACATAAAATCTCTATTGAATTGTTATGACTAGCTAGATGGATGAGAAGATGCTTCGAAAAATTTCTGTATCTTTCAAGGGAGAAGAGACAACGCTACTCGCGATTATTTCCTCACATATCTTTTCTTTTTCACTAAATTGGTCTAGTTGGGATAATTAAACCGAAATTTTTGCCAAGCACAAATTCATGTGTAACTTTCACTTGACCCACAGGTGAATGACCTAACCCATGAAAGGATAAGCTTTGATAAGACTAAATGAAATCAAGAAATGAGTCATGTCCAATGTTCATCTATTTAGTCAAATTATGAAACTTTGGCTTGAACAACCTAACCCTAAATAGTTTATGGTCGTAGAGGAGACGGTAGGAGCGTCACCCTCAAGGGTTCATATCTTATCCAAGATTTGCAGAGAAGCGTTTGACTTGTGTCTTATTCTTTTTATATTTCCGCCAAATTCAGGAAAAGTGTTTGACACGGTTTGCATCTTTGAACCTTCCCACGGCCAGTCCGTTTGAAGATGCCAATTGATCGACCGAGGAATTATAAAAGATTGAACGAGCAAAAGAAGCTCTGAATCTTCATGCCCCTAATGTTGAATGGAGAAGCAATGTCGCATTGGGACCGACTAAGGCTCCTCTTCTGGATTTGTTTAAGGATGACAATTGACTCGTAACGATAAACATGTCGTCGCCTGCACGTCAGTTTTCATCCCTATCAATCACTCTTATGGATGTGAATATGCATTCTCTGCTTTACATCGGCCAATCACGACTAAAAGCGGAACGCCATAGCTTATCCTTTGCTTCGTACAAACTCTGTTTATGGATTCCTCCTCTGAAAGGTTTATTTTTGTCGACGTTGTTTTTGTTTTGTTGCTTTTTGCCATGCCATGGCCCATGGTAGGCCTAAGACAACTGGTCACCAAAACGGACCAACATGACCTCGAATTCTCGGAATATTCTAAGTAATGAGGAGGGGGCGGTGGTCCCTTTCTTCGTAACCTAATTTGCGTGGAGTAAAGTAACGATTTTTCAAAGTAGCCGTTGCACCCACACCTGGATATAACGATTTTAAAAAAAGAGAAATCATGCAAAACCTTTCCCTCAAGAAATCCGTGTGTTTCCTCCTTTACAACTCCGCTCCACTTTAGAGAACTCCTCTTTATATAACCTACCCATCTTCGTTCAACACAGTTGTCTCTCTTTAACGTCTCTCAGAACTTCCCCCCGTAGTCTATGTTGTGTTTCTTAATATCTGTATTAAGACATCAACAGAGAAAGTTCTTTCCTCTTCTTTCGATGGATCTTCTTAATGTTCCGGATGTTGCAGTCTCCATTCCGCTGTTGTCTGCAACAATAACAAGCGGTAGCTGCAGCAGCAGCAGCAGCCTCGGCAGCGAAACCGACGAGAGCCCTGCGAGTTCGCGTCGGTTCGAGCTCCTGGACGCGAAATATCAGCTACCTTGCTCCCCCTTTTCGGGGTTTCAGTCGCACAAGCCGTTGGCAGTTTTGTCTGGCCACATGGGTTCAGTTTCTTGCTTGGCCTTGTGTGGGGAGTTCATCTTGAGTGCTTCCCAAGGGAAGGACATCATAGTGTGGCAACAGCCTGATCTGAAGCTATTCACGAAGTTCGGCCAAGGGGATGGCTCTGTGAAAGCCCTTGTGACTGTGGGCAACAAGGTGTTCACGGCACATCAAGATAGCAGAATCCGAGTTTGGAAGGTCTCGAGGAGATCGGAGAATATTTTCAGGCTTGTCGATACGCTTCCCACAACGAAGGACTACTTGGGGAAGTTCATGAAGCAGAGCAATTATGTGCAGACAAGAAGGCATCACAAGAGGCTGTGGATTGAGCATGCAGATAGCATCTCTTGCTTGGCCGTGCATGATAACTTCATCTATTCCGGGTCTTGGGACAAGACCCTCAAGGTGTGGAGGATATCGGATCTGAAGTGCTTGGAATCCATAAAGGCACATGATGATGCTATCAATGGGCTGGCGGCATGCAAAGGGATTGTGTATTCAGCTTCTGCAGATGGGAGAATTAAAGCTTGGGGCAAGGAGGGAACAAAGAGCTCACATTCCTTGAAGGGCATTTTGGAAGGCCACAAGGATGTTTCTCTGAATTCGGTGATTGTTTCGGAGGATGGGAAGTGGGTTTACGGAGGAGGGTCAGATGGGTTTGTTATGGGGTGGGAGGGAAGTAGTAATTTTGCGAGCTGGAAGCTGGTGTGCGAGAAAAAGGCCCATCAGATGGCTGTTTTGTGTATGTGCTTGATGGGAGAGTACTTGTGCAGTGGCTCTGCTGATAAAAGCATATCCATATGGAAGAGAGAGGCCTTTGGTCAGATTTGTAAGGTTGGCCTGATCAGTGGCCACGAAGGGCCAGTAAAGTGTCTGCAAGCATCACCTCTCAGAGTTGGTGAAGGATTCATGCTCTATAGTGGTGGTCTTGACAAAAGTTTGAGGGTATGGTGGGTTCCCAAGTACTCTGCCCAGAAAGAGGACACAGCTTCAACACCAGTGAATACAGAGAAAAGCTCTATTTTGTGTTAGAAAAACTTTCAGATTTCTGCAAGTTATGACGCACTGCTGCTGCCTTTTTCATTGCCTGCAGTGCTTCGATTTAGTTTTGAGACGTGTCCATAGTTCTTTGAAGGATGAAGAAGAGTCGCGATTCATTTTGTTGAGAGTCTGAAGCTGGGTCTTGGAGGTCTTGAGTTATTTTTTTCCCTTGTGCAACAGTTAATGATAGATAGGGTTCAAGAAGATAGATTTTTTGCTATTCGTTTTTGTTTTCTCTCTTTGTTTGGGACAAAGTTTAGAACATACCAGTGAAGTGTGGATTGTTTGTTGTTTCTCGTTTCAGGTGTCACAGAATTCTGAAATACTCTGTATATGAAACCGGTTTGTTTTGAGGATTTGTTCAAATTATGAATAACATCCTTTCTTTGGTTACATGATCAAGTTGCAGCTTTTCCTTAATTTATGCTACTGATTCTTCTTCTCCAACCAAGCCTTTTCGTTTGGAGTTGGGGCAAAATATAATACCAGAACGAACAGGCATCTGGAACATGCTTTGCTTCCTCCTACCATGACAATGAGACCCCACCAATAACATAAGAAAGACATTGATAATAAAAAGCCACAAGCAAACACAATTTAGAGTTGTGACCGAAAGAATATCGCCTTGTTCTTGGTCTTACAAGATTTAAGAATATCGCCTTGTTCTTGGTCTTACAAGATTTCCCGTCATTTGTCAGATTTTCCTCAGCAGATGTCCCAACCTAAGACGAATTTATACCAAGTATAACTGGTTATGTTATTTCGACACTGTTCATGTCCGAGGAGACTGGATAGCTAGCCCTACTCACTTAGGACAATTTTTCTTTAAAATGAAATTGGTTCTACCTGGCTCGAGAGCTTAATTGATTCAATCACAAACTTCAATTAGAAAATATCCCGGGGACCGTATGACTCCTCTTTGGATAGTCACTGGACAAGGTTAGATCATCACTAAACAAGAATAATTTTTCGAAGCCAAGGAGGAATTACAATTAAATCTCTGATCCCTTTCCCTTAATTAGTACATTATCGTCATGATTTTATCATGAGGAATAATAAAATGAATGGAGGGAATCACCGACCTCATACCCAGAAAATGGTTTCCTTTTCTCTGCATCTCCGGTCAAATCCACCCCTTCCAATCAGGACCACCATAGTCTAAAAGTTCAAGAACCAAATCCTTTATCTTTAAGCAATCACAGGATTGCTGAAACCTCAAGGAGTGAACCAGCAGGGTTCATTCATCAAAAAATAAGAAGGCGGTAGGGTTCACCAACCTGTCAAGGTTTTCTCTAGCTGCTTGGAATTTGCTTTTTAGCCACGCCATTAAACCATAAAATATGACCTATAGAAAGGGAGGGAACACTGGGTACTAAAAGTTTAGCTTGGTTCTTTGATTCCTGCCGAAGGAAACAAGTCAAGCAGTTTACATATAACAATACTCTGAAAACAAACTCAAGAATGATTCTTTGATACATGTGAAAGTAAAGAAGCTACCAAACAAAAGCCATGCTCTAACAAGGCTTCTTATTTCAACTATCGTGGGGGCTGGCGTGCTAATTGGAAGTCCATTCAATTATTCATGAGAAGCTTCTGATTTTCATACCAGAGAAAGTAAACAAAAGAGGTCCAACCTGGACCGCCCTTTTGCCTTTTTCCCAAGAAAGAACAGTTCTTTGAAATATCTAAGAGAAGAAGCAAGCATCCACCGAGAAATATCCAAGGGAATTCAGCTACTGGCTTCCTGCATCATCCACATTTGTTTACTGCTACTAAAGATTTGGAGGGACCATTCAAAAAGTTCAAGCAATAATCCTTAGTAGCCCTAAAGGGAAAATGAAAATTTTATTTCTCAGCTGCGACAAGCTGACTTGACCTCCACCTTGATCAGCCGGCATTTAACGAGAAATTCGATTCACATGATGCACTGCACAATGCGTACCTCGATCACAACGCAAGTGGCGAGGAGAACAACAAGAGTTAAATGGCGCTAGACTTAGTTGTGCTCCAATTTAAGGGCATGTTATATGAAACACCGCAACCTAAATGATGGTTAATACTTCATTTGAAAATGTTAAGAAATAGACGCCTGATAACAAAAACTGAAGGGGCGGGCTTCCATGAAGATTCCAATGGACCAACCTGAACCGACCCAAAATTTTCGGGTCTTTCTGGGCCGGGTCTTCTTCATGTTTGGGTAATAGGTAAACAAACAGATATTGCAAAAGTTTTGGTTCGGTTCGGATCATAAACCCGACACCACACAGAATCACATTTCACTGAGTTCAAACCTTACCAGATCTTCTGACCAAAAAAAAAACCTTACCAGATCTTACTGCGTAGAAGGCCAAAAATGATACTATCAAACAGTCCTCGACCTCAATTATCAACATCCAACCTCAGCGACTCAATATAGTCTGTTAAAAAACCTTCCAAGCACAAAAAATTTATGCTGTATCCGCAACACCACTTTTAAAAAAAGAGAAAATTTAACCATATCAAAATTGACTATTAACTTACTCCAAGTAGCAGAAATTTCATCCATGCTCCCATTCATTAATAGTACGTCAAACCCCCCAAAAAATTTACAATTTACACCAAAGATCATCAGAAAGGGGAGGCCAAGAACCACCTCAAGTTTCCCAACATAAATGGACAATGATACACAGCGGCATCCATGGCTTTTGGCAAGTGATACATAGTAACAACTTTGTTATCAACTGATAACTTTATTCAAAACAGCAGGCCTCTTTCTTTTGACACAGGTGCAGACATCCATAAACATTCTCCACCTTTACAACTGCTTGTAGAAGAGGACGTATGCCTGGTCGTGCAATACCTTATTTGTCTCAATAACAGTCACAGACGCATCATCAAACCGTAACCACTGGCCATTAGCATGCAGAGCATCAGCAGTATAGTGACCCTTTGTGGGCTCCCTGCCATGGTGGGTTACCGTAGCAACAAGCTTGTATTTGCGGCCCTGTAAAGGTAAAGGCAGAGTACAGCAATTTCACTTGTTATAGATCATAATAACCCCAACTAATAAAAACACCTAGCTGTCAGGTCCTAAAGTTGATTTACAAAACATACAGCTATATCTCATATATATGCACCATAACAAAAATTCTGGAGAGACCGTGACGACAAAACAGGTAGTCGGGAATCAGGAAAAAACATGAAAGGATGAGTCAGGAAATGGGATTGTGACAATGATTACAAGAACAGATGTAGTTACGAGTTGCGCAGCCATCAGAAGGCATTTTCTAAGGGCACTCTAATGCTTTATGATAACAAGATGATGCCAACACAGAAAAAGGCATCATAATTTATCAATTCAAAACCTCAAAAGTTGACAAGAATGCAGCATATAACATATTACAGAAAAAATAGTTAAGACGTGCAATTGGTAAGTGGAGAAAAGCATCACCTCTGTAGATGAAGATACAAGCAGCTCACGACACAAAACCAATTCAAGAGGAAAATACACCGCTTTATGCAGCTTGGTGCTTCCTTGTCTTCCATACCCAAACCGCTTCAGGTGCAGAATCAACATGTTGGAAAGTCTTTGAATTTTGATGGATTTCCTAGCAGCCACCACACCAGCCTGCAAAATAATGGAATTAATTAAAAAACCTCAGATGCATATCCTATGACATTTGAAGTTCCCTGATTTTATCTCATGAAAGTAAAATTTCAGGGAATGCTACCTAGTAGCTTATTAGAGTTTGCAAAGACTGCTATACCAATGATAATTAATAATTATCCCTACCCTACAGACAGTACCAGAAAAGGCGAGACAATCATACTCATAGTCCAGTAAGAAAACTTGTAATGCCATTAAGGAGAAAACAATATGCAGAAAGGAACAGAAAGTGGAGATGCAATAATGTTAACATGACGTGATATCAAAGAGTTACATATGCTTTATGAGGAATATGCCTAACCAAAGCAATATGGTTTCAAAATCTAATGACCATAAAAAGTTTCAGTCCATCAAAATATCATGTTCCACAACAAAGATTAAAACAGTAATATGTAATGAGCTGTTGGCTCAGACTACCTTTCCACTTGCTGATGGTTTATATCCCTCAAGAGTTTCTGGTGCTGAAAACAATCGAAGCGCATCCTCAATAGTATGAACAGCCTCTGGGTAAATATCTAGATGTAGCAAGAGAAAGGGTTGAACAGTTGCAGAAGCTTTACTCCCTGAACCAGAGACACAAAGATCCGCAAATTATCACTTTGAGAGTGCTTTATTGACCAAGACAAAATAATGATCAACCAGATTAGAAAATCAGCTTGTAGAAGCAGCTCTTCCATCCATAGTTTAGATATTGCCAACACCAATTAGATTCAAACTCAGCTCGGCCAAGCAGATAGAAGGCTAAAATGCCCAAAAAGATCGCAGTTCAACAGTTATGGAATAGAATCAAATTAAAGAACAAAATCAAGTTTCTTTCTTCTGAACAAAAAATCAAATCTCTAAACAGAACTACCGTGGTAAAAAGCAGTAATCAATGCATCCGATGAATATATGAGGACCTAGAGAAAGCACCTAAGTACTTTAAACCAGTAATATAGTGCGCTACCTCTTGCCTTCACCACACTTCTCAGTTGGCCACCAAAGATATCACTTAATTCTGATGGGACAAAACTTTGTGTTCTAGTCACTGCCGATTTGTTCTTTGGGCCAACCATCTCCCATTCATCATCTTCCACAGAAGAAACTAAAGATGATCTTCCCCCATTAAGTAACAAAGAATTCCCACCAAGCTTAAGTAATTCATCATGTATTTGATCCATGATGAAGCTTAGAAATTCCTGCGCATCTTCTTGCCTACAGCAACAATAAAAATAGAAACCAACTTAGAGACATTTTTTTATATCACTGACGCAATGCTTAAAAAAAATTAGAAATAGATCTTTTATAACAAAAGTATTTCATTCTATTTTCAGCAGGATACTAGCTGCCATTTTCTTGCGTCACCAGGATGTCTAAGCTCAATTCTTTCCTTTGCCAAACTAGACATTATATCTCAAACACCTTGATTGTTTAAACATGCTGTCGAAGTCTTGCATAAACAGGAGGGCCAACCAAAATATGCCACTCATGACAAGGAAGATCTTAAAAGTAAGAGAATCTTAGGGCATTGACATATCCAACTCAGTCATCTAAAAAGCACTGGCACCGAGATTAATGCATTGTCATTGAACAAATTCCTTTACCTGTGTTTGAATTACATTCTTCAGATATGTACACTGAAGACAGCAATTGACAGAACTTCAAAGCAACATGAATGTAAGCAATAGTTATAGGCCAATAAACAATCCTATTTGCTAAAATAGTTGAACAATTAATTAGCAAAATGAACAAACCTTGGCCTTGCTGACATGCTATTTGGCACATCCGGAGTAAAATTCTTCAGCACAGCTCCAAACATAGCAGGGTTAAAAGGCCTTCCAGTCTCCAGAGAATTGAGTTCCTTTCTATTTAAGCTTGAGGCAGCAGGCATCTCAAATTCAGAGATGAACTCCGTGAATGCAACTAAAGTGGGATAGCCAACCTAGTTAACCACGTGCAAGGAGAGCACAGTGAGTTGAATTGAAGCAATGAAAAGTTAATAGAAACTGAGGCATGAAATCATCATCATGTTAAAGCTCTGCAACAGCTCCAGTAAATGTAAACAAGTAAGATAAGCGCAACAAACCTTTGGGATGTCTTGCTGCTTGAGGTCATGCAAGAGCTGCACAAAAGGAGCACAGGAGAGAAGAGCTTGTAGAGTCGCATTAAGAAAGCACAAGTTACCCGAATTAATTAAGCCTCGTGGAAGTATGTCCTTCAAACATGGGACAGACCCATTTGATTCCTTCAAAATTCCCCTATTAGACACCATCCGTGGCAAATCCCCAGCAACACAAGTTAGGTCACCGTCTTTTGCTTCTCCGTCATCCAGGATATGAAACATTGACTTTTGAGAGTGATTAGAGGGACTGTCTCCATTTAGGGATCCACTTAGGGATGTTGAAGTAATACTGTCTACTTCTACTTCTTTCACCCCATTACTACTTGAAGAAACATGGATTTGATTGAAGTTTCCATTTTCTATTGGAGTATCTGAAGCTATTGGCGCATGGCTCTTTGTGTTCGCTACCTCTGATTCTGCATGTTTCTCTAAAGGTTTTAAGCTCCCAAAAGCAATTGACCCCTTCGAAGAATCCACGTTTCTGCCAGATTGATCATCCTTATCGACAATGGAAAATGAACCTATTCGTTGTTCTATCTTATCAGCAGCCTTTTCAGCACTTTTGGAAGACTGACCTAGCAGCAATGACTTAGTCTCGTCTTCAGTGAATGAACCAAAGAGAACTACCTGCTCAAGCATTATGAAGAGAAGAAAACACCTTGTCCAGATTAAAATAAGCCAACTAGAAAGTTCACAAAGTAAATTATAATGGTTCTTCATACATATTTTTTTTGCTACGATCACGTGAATGTACACCAAAAAGATATGATTTTTCAAGGGAGTGACATATTTTCCCAATATCATGCTTTCCACGAAACAGACTCTGTCGGAAGAAAGCGTCTCAAATAATACATTACGCATCAAAATACTGTCTCCTATCGGTATGGGTACAAAACAATAAAACAAAATTACTACGCACAGGAATTCGATAACGTAATAACATCATCCACCAACTAGCCTAGAGCAATATCCGGGGTCCTCACACTAATCGCGTCTAATCATCAAAATCCAGCCCCACAACCTCAAAAGCCATGCATCTTTACCCGTCATCGAACCCACTCGTAATCGACCGAAACATACCCACAACTTGGACCGACAAGCAGCAATCAAAAAGACAAAATTTTCCAAAAACCTACAAACAAGGAAAAATACCCAACTCCCCAGACCCAGAAAAAAACTTGGAAAGCCCCCTCCTTTTCACGTCAATCATCACACCCACAGTCCCCCCGCAATCACGACCCCCACAAAAATCAAACGCACCTTGGAATTACTCATTTCTGGGGGCGCGCAGACGTCCCTGTAAGTTCCGAACGATCCCAGATCACCACCCCAGCAGCACTTCCGGCAATGCCCGAATCGTATGGGAAAGGAAGGGGAAATCAGGGGTTTTGCGAGCCCGGGAGCGAGAGAGGAGGAGGGGGCATAGAGGAAGCCGATGGCGGTAGACATGAAACTCGGGAAGCGGCGGGAGGAGAGGGAGGGGGCGCAGAGCATTTAACGACGGAACCCTCTCTTAGGCCCTTCGCTGCCTGCTCGCCGCGACGGAGCATTGACCGACTGTAGAGAGAGAAGAGGGAGAGAGAAACGGGGCCAAGAAGCTAGGGTTTGGATTTTGCTCTCTGGTTTTCTGGAAGATGAGAGAGAGAGAGAGAGAGAGACAGGGTTATTCCCAGAGATTCTTGTGTTTATTATGGTATATTTGATTTCAAGATTAATATATATATATATATATATATATATTTAGATAAGAAATGTAATCCTTATTGGGAACTTGTTCTGTAAGTAGACAGAACTTCCTTGCATATTTTGATTGCCAGAGATTATATGTTGTTATTATATGTACTATGTAAATAGCGAAAAGATAAAAAAAATCTTCGAATTAGGATTTTGTCACTTTTTTAAAGTTTCTTATGAATCTTATATAAACCTCAGCTCCTTAAGATATATTTTCAGTTTTTATTATTGAACGGTAGATAGGATCACCAATCGAGATAAATTACGATAATTAAAAAGCGATTCTCTGAATCTTTCATACTTTTTGAAATTTAACAATAGTCTCTAACTGCTTTCATAAAAAGTCAAAATTTTACTTTTTTTTTTTATTAAAATGCCGTCCAAAACACGCTGTTGAGATAATTGTAGAGAGGAAAAAAAAAATAGTAAATTTATTATCGCATGAACAAGTGGAAGGAGTATGTGCCAATTATGCCCTTTTTATTATTTTATTTGGGACAATTTTAAATAAGATTAAAAGTGAGCCTAAGTTTGCTTTTTCAATTATATATTAGATTAAATCTTTAGGAGTTACTTATTGAAGAGTTTCTTTTGTAATTTTTCTTTCCACATGGGCTTATGCTCTTTTGCTAGTAAAAAACAAAATGAGAAAACTTAACTTCTGAAATATGCAACCCCCATGAAAAAGTTACTTGTAATTTAAGTATTTATCAAAAGGGAGGACAATGAAAAAACAAACAGAAAAATGGGAGTAATGGAAATTAGGGATGGTGATGTGATTATGATTTTCCATTTTCTTTTTGGAAATTTTGCAATTTCAATTTTTGTCGACAAATATATCAACCTATCTATGCTAATCGTCGAAGAGAACCGGTTTCCGCTTTTTGAGAAGCTATTATTCATCCCTTTTCATTCTATTGTTAAATAATCAAATTGCATGGATTAGATATTTAAATTTGTCCTTTCAAAGTATTAGACGATTGATCTTTTCAACAATCATATGCTTGCTTTCTTTATTTACCTTTTGTCTCTCTATCTCTTATAGAGTAGACCTAACGCCATTAAAATTAATCATGACTGATATCTATAGATAAAATGGTAACTCCAAAATCTCTTAAACATTCATATAATTTCATAAGTCTCTCACAATTTCTTTTTAATCCTAGACAGATGCGAAAATCAATTATTATCCTAATATAATTCAGTTCCGAACATTAAACCAGTTTTATCTTATAAAAATGTTTCTCTTTCTATAACCATAATACATACATGTGAATAACGTCTTTATATCAGGTCAACAAATTTCCCACTAATTAATAACTTTAATATTCTGTATGATTTTATGTGACCAGTTAAATGTTAATGTCTCCCTTACATGGAAAGCCGTGGGCTTTCACTTTCACCAGTTTGAATTAAATTCTCCACGTGCAAAACTACGAACAAGTTGGAGAGAATTAATAATAATAATAACAATAATAAACATAACTTGATGATTAAGCTTTAATAAATTTCCCGACCAAACATGATGGTGCTGCTCAAATAAATAAAAAGTAGTTTAAAAAAAAAAATTCAAAAGTCTTCGTCTTCTTCTCTGCCCCTCTCTCTCTCTCTCTCTCTCTCTCTCCTCCGCCGGCGTCCGCCATGCCGAGCCACCTCCACACTTCGCTCCGGCCAAATGCGCCTTCCCACTACTCCAACTCCTCCTCCTCGGCGCCGTCGCCGTCGCCGTCGCTCGCCGCGAAGCTCCTCCTCCTGCTGACGCTCCTCCCGCTCTCCCTCGCCCTCCTGGCCTTCGCCCTCCAATGGCGCGGCGGCGTCACCGACCCCACCACCCGCTGGGCCCCGCCCGGATCCGCCCACCTCTTCCCCGGCATGGACAACGCCTCCCCTCTCTCCTCCGTCGCCCGCCACTCCTCCCTTTCCTCCTCGTCGTCGCCGTCCGATTGCGCCCATCTCGCTCGCAGCGCCTCCCCTTCCTTCCCGTACTACCGCGATTGGAAGTTCGATTTCGGAGCCAGTTTGAAGCCGAAGGTTCGTTTTTTCCCCTTCCCGCCAGCCTCGTTTCGTCTGATTGCGTTGATCTTGGCGTCGATTGTGCTCTGGAGGTTCAGTTTTTGAATTTCGAGGACGAGATTTGCGATGTCGATCTCGGATCGGACATTTTCAAGATTTTTGTTCCTGTGTGAAGGCGAAAGTTTGATTTTTATTTTTCTTCTTTTTGCTTCCCGCTGCTTGTGTTGATCGCGATCTGGGTTCTGTTTTTGTCTCAGTGCGTGTGTGATTTTTCTTTGGTCGAGTACGTTAGCTGTATATGGCATTCTGGATGTAGAGAGATGTCGATCTTGGGGGGTGGTTCGCTTTGGTTGTCTGAATGAGTGTTGGTGACTTCTAGTACTAGTCATTGGTCTAGTTGCTATGTGAGTATCTTGACATCATTGATCGATAGGTTTCAAATTATGCGTCTGATCTAGGGTCATAGGGTGCATCCGATGATAATTAGTAGTGGTATTCTCTTTTCTATGTTCAGAACTGGAATGAAAGGGAAAGTTTATTTCTAATGACGGACTTTCCATATTATAGTTAATTTTGATCCCTCATCACGAAAAGGAAAAGAAAAATCTGAACAGTTTCCAGAAGTGTTTCATGAAATTGAAAGAGTTGAAAATTTCATCAGCTAAATTCGCCCATATTTTTCTGCATTGTATTGTGTATACCTTTTGGACTTTGTATGCTGCATGTGTACCAAAACTGTCAGTGACATTAATTTGTCAGAGTGATTAGTAGACGTCATAAGGGAACACAGAGAACTGTGGGGGAAATGTGCTGGTTACTGATCTTCAGGTTGTGAATATTCTGGCTGGTTTAATTGTGGCGAAGAGTCAATTAGGTGAGGAGAACTGAGAGTTGGTGCGTGCATTTTTATCATTATGTTTGATCTTGTGGTAGAGTCCATTCTCTGTTAAATGATTGCAGATGTACGGACAATGTGCTGTCATCTGTAGATACAGAGGCTTTTTTGGGTTTTCAACTTGCATATGACAACCTTCTCAGATTCTCTTTTTACTGTGTAGATATGCATAACAACAAGCACCTCGGCTGGTTTGGATCAGATTCTGCCATGGATGTTTTACCATAAGGTTATTGGAGTCACAACCTTCTTTTTGTTTGTGGAAGGGAAGGCTGCATCTCCTAGCATATCCAAAGTTCTTGAATCTATTCCAGTAAGTAAACACTTACTTTTATTTGGTTGGCTTTAATCTCTCTTCCCCTTTTCTTCAGGATCTATAGCATTTGGATTTTAAGATTCATGTGAAGCATTGAAAAGTGTGCTTATAGAAAGATATGATCTCAGGGGCAAATATGTTCTTTTACTACAACATAAAGAAAACCCAACATTCAGATATACCATGGGGTGAAGGAAATCTTGACAGAACCCTGGATTTGTTATGATTCTATTTGTTTAGTTTATGGTATGGCAGGTCTGCGTGAACATTTATTACATGCTGCTTTTGCAGGGTGTGAAAGTGATATACAGAACAAGAGAGCTAGAGGAGCAGCAAGCTAAAAGGTGAAATTTGCCATTTAAATGTTGGATCGTTACACACCGCTCTAACAGGTTGACTGAGATGATTATTGGCAGATAAACCTTCCTCTGTTGTTATTTCTTCTTCGTTATTATCATACTTTGATCATATTTTCGTTTAGTGTAGTGCAATTGGCTTTTGAATTGAGATATGTCGACTACAAAATTAACATATTTTCTGTGGTCTATGTACATGACATGGGCAGCCCTCGGAAGTTGAAAGTTTATGTATAGTGGTTATTCTCTTAATTACCTTTCCAAATCTAATTGTCTTTTATGTTCTTATTTTTCTTTGGATCCATCAGTCGAATCTGGAATGAGACTTGGCTATCAAGTTTCTTTTACAAACCATGCAATTATGAGCTATTTGTGAAGCAATCTCTCAATATGGAGATGGCCATCGTCATGGCAAGGGTATCAATTTACATGCATTGTATTGTATAAATTTTATCACAAGAATCACATCTGACTCTGCTTGTGTAACATCAGGATGCTGGAGTGGACTGGATAATTCATCTTGATACAGACGAGCTAATGCACCCTGCTGGTGCACGAGAATATTCTCTGAGGCAATTACTGATGGATGTTCCTAATAATGTGGACATGGTTGTATTTCCAAACTATGTAAGTGCAGGGTTTTGAAATTATATTGATGGTCTTGTAGGCACATCTTTTAGTTCTTTTTATTATTTTATTACAAACTTATTTGTAGCCAACTCCTGAAGGTGGTTGGTTTTTCCAGGTTGACTTTGATTTTGATTTGTGTTGTGAGATAATGAGGGACAGAGATATTAAAGTTTCACCTTTCTCTTTGCTGCCTTTGGTTAGCTCTGGTGCCCAATATAATTGATATTTCCTCTGATTCTTTTTTAGGAGAGCAGTGTAGAGCGTGATGACATCAAAGATCCTTTCAGTGAGGTAAATGCTTCTATCACACTCAAAGTTTCTTGATGTTGGCTTCATATCTTATCTCGAAAGTCTGTGTTCACCATTTTAGGCCATTGCTGTGCCTAAATTCTCACTCTTCTGTCTTTTTTAGATTGTGGCATTATAATTTCATGACTGCTGTCAGTCAGAATGCTGTTACTTGTTTATTTCCGTTAAATCTTTATTTTTGTCTTCATTACATTGTATACTTTCAAACATTAAGCCCTTTTTTCCAATGAAGACATGAGTTTTCAACTTTGCAGTAATAAGCAAAGTCTGTCTTTTTAGACTGTGGCATTATAATTTTATGACTGCTGTTAGTCAAAATGCTGTTGAAATTGTCCATTACCATCAAATCTATGATTTTCGTCTTCATTAGTTTACATTGTATAGTTTCAAACATTATGCCCTTTTTTTCCATGAAGACACAAGTTTTCAACTTCGCAGTCATAATTGTACTGGTTTGTCATTGCTCATTAAACAAGAGGATTTAAAGCATATTTCCAGCTAATTCTGGATGTTTGTGAAAGATATTCGCTTCTTTTGATTTGTATATGAACTCTGCTGAGCAGGTCTCAATGTTCAAGAAAAATTATGACCATCTTCCAAAGATACTTACTTTGGAATGTACAAAGAATCGACTCGTGGTAATCCAAACTACTTCTTGACTTATGGAAATGGAAAAGCAGCTGCCCGAATTCAGGATCATCTCCGACCTAATGGAGCACACAGATGGCACAATTACATGAAAACCCCCAAGTATGGTGCTCTTATCTGTGAATGTTAGGCTTTTGATTGGCAGTCTACTTCATAGGCCGCAAATAATGCATCTCACTTTTTTTATTTCCTTCTAGATGTTAGTACAGTTGTTTGGGTAATTTATCTACAGATCCATCTCCTTTTTTTTTTTTTTAAATATATAACGAAGGATGTTTGCTGGATTTTTTTGTCATCTGTCTATTTGTCCATAAATCTTTAGCACAAAGTCTTGGTATCTGTTCAGGTAGAATTTAACTATGCCATTTGCTTTGGCTGTTAGTGAGATCAAGTTGGAAGAGGCTGCTGTTCTTCATTACACATATGCCAAGTTCTCAGATTTGACTTCTAGGCGTGATAGGTGCGGCTGCAAGCCCACAAAGGAAGATGTTAAAAGATGCTTCATGTTAGAATTTGACAGATCAGTGAGTGATCTCTCTCTCTCTCTCTCTCTCTCTCTCTCTCTCTCTCTCTTCACATGTATGTTTGCCCATATAGACATTTCTTTCCCTCTTCTTCTTTTGTTGGGTTGAGGAGTGAACTGTGGGTGGCTTTGAGGAAGGAGAGGCGGTTGCTGGTGAAACTGAGCTGCATTTAGATGTAACTGGCCCTTATTTACTTTTGGGGAGACCACAAGTTGTAGGAGGCCATTACACTGATTTTGATTTAAATTGGACCCATGGAACAACAAATAAGCTTCCATAGTGATAAGCTATGTCTTGCCTAAGTGTCAAGGCTTCTACACACATGCACGTGCGCGCGCACACAAATGATGTGGGATTTTCAGCAAGGAATGAACTTTGCTCAAATGGAAAATCATCTGTCTTGTATTATGATGATGCTAGCTAAAAAGTGCTCTCTATAACTTGGTAACATCTGGGAGTCCAATGTAGTCACAAGTCTTTATTTCTCATCCTAATTTGCATGAATTATGAAAAATTATCCAGTGGTTGAACTGTAGAGTCTATGTTTATGCTATAATAATCTGTTTGTGAAATTCCTTTTGATCAATGAAGCAAATGTGAATGCTGCAGGCATTCATAATCGCTTCAACAGCTACTGAGGGTGAAATGCTAAACTGGTAACACCTGGATACTATTCAGTTCTTTTCTTGTCTCATTTCTTTTAATGATGCTTCAACTTTAATATGATGAGGATCGGTCTGCTCAACAGTATTGGCTCACATCAAGTGGCTCTTTTTGGCAAATTATGTGATTTTTGGTTTTCTTTTGGTTTAGGTATCATGAACATGTTGTCTGGGGTGACAAAGACATAAAGATGAAACTCCTAAGAAAAGGCATTCTAACTCGTATATATGCTCCCATGGTAAGCATCATTTCTAGTATTTTCTCTACTGAATAGTACTATAAAAAAGGCTTTCTGCGCTTATCTCTTATTATACTTTGTCAAAATTGGACATGGGTGGGGATGATAGAGCAAGTTTGGATTTTGTAATGCTGGACACATTTATATGCTCTAACAACTAATTTCTAGTAGGTGGATCTATACTAGATAAAGTGTAGTTGCATAGGTAAATCTCTGAACCTTACCCCACTTTTGGGGAAAAAAACGTGCTTTCTGCTTTTGGAGTTCAAATTGACAGTCTTTTTTCTCCTCCTAAATTCTTTCTTCTCTCTATTCAATCCATTTGGTGCAATCTCTTTTACATCAGGCTATTATACAAGGCCTGAGGGAATCTGGTGTCTTCAGCTCTGTCATTGCATCCGCCCCATCAGTTCTATCAAGAGACAAGTTCTTATCCATGATTGGTGGTGGTAATTCATCTAAAGCAGCTGCCTCAGAATCCCTACCATCGAGAAAGGTTGGAAGAAGCATGGAACACCACTCAACTGCAAGGAAGATCTTGGATGTTGAAGCCAGTGCTGCTGCTTCTCATGAATCAGCCGTCCCACCGCTATCGCCCCCAGGACTAGGGGGATACATCTTGGATGAAGTGTATTAGTATATAAACCGGTCCATGATGATCGTTGCCTCTGCTGCTGCCACGGCTTCTTATTCTCATGTGCAAGTTTTTGGTTGAGAGGAAGAATCAAGAGACAAAATTTGCTAGCTTATGGTTCTGGCGGGTGTGACATGATCTACTTTTGTGCTGTCTCCTTTGGTTCTTCCCGATCATTATCCGAGCGGCCTTTGTGAATGAACCGAGATGCAGTCATCTCAGTGGAAACTGAAGTGATGTGCCTATATTTCATTACATGTAAAAGTAGATGCTCAGATTGTTTCCCTTGTAATTATTGGTTGCCTCTTTGACTTCGCTGTGATTTACTAGTGACAAGAAAGAAGACGCTGGAAGCATTTCAGTCATACAAAATTTTGCATCAGGAGATTGTGCATTACCGTGTAATATCTCTATATTACCCAGCTGAGATTAAAACACGACCAGCTTATATAAAATCGAAATATGACCATCAAATTATAAGACAAGCGACGGGAACACGAGTTAAGCCTTTCCTAGCTATCAAAGTCAACGAAGATTTCAACCAAAACAATAAAGTCCACGAAGGTTGTCCTCTTTTTGGTCCCGAACTATTTTCTTTTTCGTTTTTCTTCAAAATTTAAAAGGAATATAGTTTGAAGCATTCAACCATCTAGCTAATAGAGGAGGCATGATGTGACGCCTGGGATTTAATTTACTTGAGATATTGTTTACTTTAATCTGTTTCATACTTGAGATTATGAAAGTGCTTCCACGTGTGCATAATATTGCCATTACGTCAAAAAGCACTTTCGTGAATTATTGTAGTTTTTGCATACATATTTCATAATCGTTCTTCTTATTCGATGCACAATTCGGTTAATTCCCGACCCCTTCGCTATTTTAGAAACTCATCAAGAACCACTTCTCGTCTAAGTCCGTTGGCTCAATGACCACTCCTTGCCCTCATCGGAGTAGGTCATTACAGGTCCACCATAGGTGATATCATGAGCGAGCACCTTCTCAAATGGTCACCCATTAGGAGAGTGCTCCCAAATAAGCATGCTTAACTTTGGAGTTCTAAAAGTAAGTATTATTGTTATGTTAAAAGGTATTTTCGTGAATTAATTTTAATTTTTACATATATATTTCAAAATAGCTCTCCTCTCGTTCAGTGTGCACAAGTCCGTGTATTCCTGCCCCTTTACCATCTTAAAAGCCTACAAAAAGCTGCTCCATGTTTTCGGCCTTCTGGCCCGGCGACCCTCCTTGTCCTCGTCGGACTTCAATTTTGTCTGCATTTTGCAATTTCGGTGAACGAGTCAAAAGTGGATAGAGAAGGAGACAGGTGGGTGGCATAGCAGGCGGCGGAGTTCATTGTGGAAAGTTGGGTATGGAGACTCAGTCGCACAGCTTCTAGCCATAATGATTTTTTTTTGTCTTTTGCCGGCATTGCCACCAAAGCAAGAAGACTAGAAACTGTGAATGATTAGAGTCAACTTTCAGCAAAAGTTGGAAATATCAACAAAAAGGCACCAACTTGTCACCCTGCTCGCTTTAGCTGTATCAGTTCTGCGTCCGCAGCCAAAGCAAAACATGGTTTGGTGGGAAGCAGTTCTCTCCCCGGCCCTGCAGGTGCTTTTTGACAAGCTAACGTCTGGAGATATCACGGAGTTTCTTCATCGCTCAAACATTGATGAATTCCTCCTTGAAAAGCTGAAGATTACATATTTCACGAACATTGCTGTTCTTGATGATGCAGAGGACAAGCAGTACAATAATCCGGCCATCGAAACCTGGCTAGATATGCTTAAAGAAACGACCTATGAAGCTGAGGACATATTGGATGTGTTGGCCACAGAAGCATTGAGATGCAAGTTGCAAGTTGGCTCTAAAAACACGAGGAATCAGGTGCGCAATTGGAACTTGGTACCTCCTTTTAGATCATTTGATGACACGATCAAGTCAAAGATAATGGAAATTGTCGATAAATTAGAATACATTGCAAAACAAAAAGATTTGCTTGGACTAAAAGGTGAAGGTGGGAGGAAGTTTAGAATCACACGAAGAATGCCAACGACTCCACTACTCGTTGAGTCTCGTGTTTTCGGTAGGGATGATGACAAAGAAGAAATAATTAGGTTACTTTTGGACAGTGATTTTGAAAGGCAAACTAGTGAGTTCTCTGTAGTCCCTGTTTTGGGGATGGGTGGAATTGGTAAGACTCTGCTCGCTCAATTTGTCTTCAATGACAGAAGGGTGGATGAGTTTTTTGATGTGAAAGCTTGGGCCTGTGTGTCTGATCAATTTGATATGGTAAGGGTAACAAAGGCAATTCTTGAATCAGCCACTCAGAAGTCGTGGGAAACCATGAACTTGGAGCTACTGCAGAGTAGCTTAGGACAGAAGCTAAGCAAAAAGAAATTTCTCGTCGTCTTAGATGACTTATGGGATGACAACTACGAGAATTGGCACGAGTTAATGGTATCTTTGCTTGCTGGTGCTCGTGGAAGTAAAATAATGGTCACAACGCGCAATGAAGCTGCTTTGTCATTTATGAATACCGGCGCGCCTTATCGTCTCAGGGAATTGTCAGACGATGCTTGTTGGTCATTGTTTTCTCGACATGCTTTTCCAAATGCTGACTCGGGAACTCGTCATCAGCTGGAAGTTATCGGTCGAGAAATTGTGAAGAAG
Source organism: Eucalyptus virginea (assembly GCA_014182375.1). Lineage (NCBI taxonomy): Eukaryota > Viridiplantae > Streptophyta > Magnoliopsida > Myrtales > Myrtaceae > Eucalyptus > Eucalyptus virginea. Next base: position 56,000,640 of record CM024520.1, read on the forward strand.
TGCAGAGGCGTGCCTTTGGCTGCGAAATCTTTGGGAAGCCTTCTTGGCTCCAAGTTAGGGATTGACCACTGGCAAGAGATCTTGCATAGTAATCTCTGGGATTTGCCAACAAGAAGAAACAGCATCCTTCCTGCTCTGCAGTTGAGCTATCAACACCTTCCTGCAAATCTAAAGCGATGTTTTGCATATTGTTCATTATTCCCAAAGGACTATGAATTTGACAGAGACAAGCTAGTCTTGCTATGGATGGCTGAAGGGTTCGTTCAGCAAGGAGAAGATAATAAAAGAATGGAAGATCTAGGTGTGGAGTACTTTAATAATCTGTTATCAAGATCATTTTTCCAGGAGTCAACTGCGGATAAATCACGGTACGTCATGCATGACCTGATTAATGATTTAGCTCAGCTAGTGTCGAGAAAGATGCGCCTAAGCTTCGAGGGTAGATCAGGGCTGCAAAAGCCAACTGGTTTTTCGGGAAAGGCTCGTCACTTCTCCTATCCTCGTGGTAGATATGACGTGTACAAGAAATTCGAATCCTTAATGGAAGTTGAGTGGTTGCGGACATTCCTGCCGTTGTCTCCATATGAGACCGGATTTTGTTACTTAAGCAATAAGGTGGTCACAGATCTTTTGCCTAGGTTGAGATGCCTGAGGGTGCTTTCTTTGAGTGGCTATTGCATCACTGAGCTACCCAACTTGATCGGTGATTTGAAAAATCTCCGTTACCTGAATCTCTCACACACTGCCATTAAATCCCTACCTCAATCTGTATGTACTCTATACAACCTGCAGACACTGATGTTGAATGATTGTGATTCTCTTGAAGAGTTGCCTACAGATTTGACAGACCTAATTAACTTGCATTATTTCGATATAAGTAGGAGCAGAATATTCTGCATGCCTTCACATATGAGTAGACTGAGAAGTCTGCACACTTTGCCTGAATTCGTTGTGGGCCCTAAAAGCGGTTCTGACATAGGAGAGTTGCGCGATATGGTGCATCTCCACGGAGCACTTGCCTTATCAAGGTTGGAGAACGTTGAAGATGCTTGGGATGCAAGGAGGGCCAATTTGACAAATAAGAAGCACCTGACCACATTGACAATGGAATGGAGCAGCAACTTTGAATTGCAAGACGAAAATGTTCAGATAACTGTCCTGGAGATGCTACAACCTTATTCGAAAGTAAAGAAGGTCGACATAAGAAGTTATGGAGGCACGAGGTTTTCGTCTTGGTTGGGGGACCCTTCCTTCTCTAACATGGTGTTTCTCAGCCTCACAGATTGTCGAAGATGCATGTGCTTACCCCCATTGGCTCAGCTATCCTTGCTGAAACATCTCTGCATCGAGGGACTGACTGCTGTGAAGAGCGTTGGTGTGGAATTTTATGGCTATGCCTTATCTCGTGGCAAGCCTTTTCCCTCGCTGGAGACACTTATTTTCAAAGACATGTTGGAGTGGGAGGAGTGGTCTTGTTCTCTAGATGATAAAGGAATTGTAGCGTTCCCGAGCCTTCGCGAGCTTTATATTGAGAGATGTCAGAATCTAAAAGGAAAACTACCCAACCATCTTCCTTGCTTGGAGAAACTTGTGATTCATGAATGCAAGCTCTTGGTATCTCCACTCCCAAGGCTTCCTCTGCTCCGTCGACTGGACATTAAAGGATGTGACGCGTTATCACTTGGAACCGCCCTCGATATGAGCTCACTTCTCTCCTTGCAAATCAGTGAGATCTCGAATCTCACTCATTTCAACCCGGGTCTGATGCAACATTTGACACGGCTCGAGCATTTAAGTATCACGGACTGCACTGATCTTAACTATTTGTGCGAAGATGATGGTGGGTTTCAACAGTTGACTTCCCTTCGGAGTATGGTAATTCGCTATTGTCCACAATTGATTGCTTTGACCAAGAAAGAGCGACATCTGCCGAAGGATATTGAGTATCTGGAGTTGGAGCATTGTCATAGTCTACAGACTCTGCCGGCCGCGCTTCACAGTCTCACATCTCTTCAAGAGTTGACAATCAAGCACTGCCCTGCAATTGTATCATTCACCGAGACAAATGTTCCGTCCATGCTAAGGGGACTGGCAATTCGCGGATGCAACCTGGAGTCCCTGCCTAGAGGGATAATTTATAACAGGCATACATCGCTCGAGTATCTGTACATAAGCGGATGCTATTCCCTCACCTCCTTTCCGAGAACAGGTGAAGTCATTCCCACCTCTTTCCAGCAGTTGTCTATCGACCTTTGTCCGGATTTGGAGTCGCTTCCCGGTGGAATAATGCTACGGGACAATGTCTTTCTCAAGGTCTTGGAGATCTTCGACTGCTCCTCTCTGATATCCTTCCCGAGTGGCCAATTACCGCTCACACTGAAGACGCTGACCATCTGTAGCTGTTCGAATCTGGAGTCAGTAGCCGACATCCTAAGTCAAGATGGTGAAATGGTTCTCGAATCTTTTCGTGTCGACAACTGCACAAATCTCGCGTCCTTACCCAATGGCCTGCACAAGCTGGATTTTCTTGATTATTTGGAAATCGAAAGATGTCCAAGTCTGACATCCTTCCCTGAAGGAGGACTTCCCATGGCCAATCTCAAAAGGGTCCATATTGAGAACTGCGAGAACCTCATTGCATTGCCCGAGCAAATGCAGAATCTGACTGCTCTTCAGGAACTGTGTATTTCAGACTGTCCACGAATTGAGTCCTTCCCAGAAGGCGGTTTACCCATCAACCTAGTATCCCTAGAGATCAAAGATTGCGAGAGCATTAGCCCCTTGGCCGACTGGGCCTTCCACAGACTGAACTCGCTCGAGAAATTATCAGTAACCGGGGGATGCTCGACTCTTTCGACTTTCCCCGAGTGGATGCTTCCTCCCACTCTCACCAGCCTTCACCTGGAAAGGCTTCCGAACCTGGAGTTTCGAACTAACTGGTTGCAGAACCTGACATCCCTGGAAGATCTTAGGCTTAAAGATTGTCGGAAGCTCCACTCTTTGCCCGTCGAGGGGCTTCCCGCCACTCTTTCACGCCTGGAAGTCAGTGGCTGCCCCCTGGTCGAGCAACAATGCGAAAGAGAATGGACGAAGATCGACCACATCCCATGCATAGTAATGTAGACTCTGCTGCAAAAACTGACACCAGCATAAAGATGAAGCTCTCCGTTTTCGCAACTCCCGAATCTATCATAACGAGTGAACTGAGGCGTTAATTCAGCCCGTCTCTTTTTCATTGTCCAAGATGGGCACTGTGTATTATTGGGTAGTTGCTAGTCAGTTAGTAGTACTGGAAAGTGGTAAAGCTAGCTTGCTATCATTCATTACACAACACGCTTGGCTTATCAAACACAAGAATCTATTGGCCAAAAACATGTGCTGTTCAAGTGTTCATCATCTGCTAGAGTTTCCAATTCCAGCAAGTCTTTCGACAGATGCTGGGGTTTTTCTACTTGTCCCATTTTGTTATATTCCCCTCCTTTTCACTGAAATTGCATTTTCAGAAGCTCGCTTGAATCAAGATAAGGAAACTATCAAAAAAAGAAAACCACGAAAATCCTTTGAGGACGAACTTTTGTCCGTGTTAACGGTAATGCCAGATGGTAATTTCTCAAATGCAATATTAATTTTGTCTACTAAATTCTATAAATCCATTGCTTCCCAAAAAAATTCATATATTTGATTATGGTACATTTATTCTCAAAAGATTCATGAAAAAGAAAATACTTTCTGTCAAAAATCATTTCCACGGAAGATAGTTAGCTTTCTTTTATTTAATAACATGCTGAAAAATATGATTGAAAATGTTATTAGGTGTTTGCATCTCATTTGGGATAAAAGGTATTGTGTTTGAGCCCAGTGTGGCTTTTCATCCTAGAGTTGGAATCATTTGTACGATTTGAGTTCTGCCAAAAGACTTGTTATGCTTGGGAAAATGACTTCCCTCTATTTAAAATTAGAAATTGATTTCCTAATTTTAAGTATGAGTGTTTCCATCGGTCGTAAATATTTTTGTGTTAACTAAACAAATTGAAACTAAGTCTGGACTTTTTTTATTGGATATGATGAGGTCAAATAGGATCTGGGCAAGATTGGATAAAAATGGGATTTCTTTGGCAAAATGTTAAATGTCTTTAGATAGATGGAATGTCAACATAATGTCAACCGTTCAAATTTTTTGAAGTCCTCGCGGACGTCCAAGCTGTCTGAGCATCACCATCGTGCAAAATCTTCAGAAAGCACCAATTCATCCTCCATCTTCATCGTAGGCCAGCAATTTTCAGCAGAACCGCCGGTTCAGTCGCCACTCGCACCCTCGTGGCTGGCACCGAGGTTGAGGCCTAGCGGACCAAGGTGCGAATGCCCTTGCAATGCAGGTGTGCGAGACATGGGGATGACAACTCTTGCCCAAGATCAAGCCATGGAGCTCCTTCGTGGCCAAGATTGAGGCTAGATGAGTGAAGAGACGTATGCCATGGAAAAATCACATAAATAATTTTTAAATTTTGACCTGATATATAATGTAATCTTTATACTTTTGGTACATGCTTAATATAATCCATCGACTTTATTAAAATGTGTAGTGTTATTTAGTCTAGGGGAATAAATTTAAAAGTTCATGAATTACATGGCATATCGAGTAAAAATTTAAGAATCGTATTGCGTATTAAACTAAAATTCATAAATTATTTATATCATTATTCCAAATAAAATTTAGTGTATTTTTAAATGTAGAACGGGGTCGGGTATAACTAGGGGCGTTTTGGTAAAATGGCATCGTGGCGCGCTCTGTGAAAAATGAAGAGATAAGACGACGGACGGACGGACGGACGGAGTCGTCCCTGCGCCACCGCCATGGCGAGCCTCCTCCCCTGCTTCAACTGCCGTTCCCCTTCCCCCTCCCGCCCTCTCCCCGCACGTGCGCCCCTCGAGGCCCGGCACGTGCGGGTCTCGCCGCCGGTCGGGCTCCCCGGCGCCGGCAGGGGCGCCCGGCTGGTGGCCCGCGCCGGCCCGAGCGGGAGCAGCTACGTGTTCGCGTTCGTGTTCCCGCTCTCTCTCCTCGTCGTCACCGTCTTCGCCTCCATAAAGATCGCCGATAAGCTCGACAGGGACTTCCTCGAGGAGGTAGATGATGCTCCCCTTCCCTCGATTCTTAGCTCGTTTTTCTCCCGGTTGTGTGAAGGTGATGGCTTTCCGAAATGCTTGTTGTTTCGCTCGATTGTTGAAGTACTTGTGTTGATGGTATGAGAAAATCAGTGTATTAAAAATTGTAACTTTTGTAAATTGGTTTGACGAGTGACCTCGAGGAGCATTCTCCAAGCTTGATTATTTGAAGCCCGCTTCGGAGTTCGATTTCCGATGGATGAAACCTGCTAATCGTGAATCAATTTCGAGTTTTTTGAGTGAAATCTTGGCCATTTTCTGGGTGTGGTGTCGCGTGAAACTGGTTCTGTTCTGCTTGTGGAAGACTGCAATTCGCACGACTGTATGTATGTAATTTTCAGATTTTCTTCTATATTGGAGAGTTGCTAAAATGCTGATGACATCTGTTTCTTGAGGAGAATGGAAACGGAAGATTTAATCTTCTTGCAGCGTAAAATTAAATGGGCAATTCATGTTTTGTTGGGGAATGGTGCAACTCATGTTTCTTATATTTTAGCTTTAGCTGATTAGCTGACAGCTTTGCTGCTCACCACGAGGATTTAATGTTACCCACATGACAAAACTCCTCGCTCTTTTTGGTTTGGCATATGTTCTAGTCATTCTCAGCTAAGCCTGCTAAATTCGAACTATTGGAGTGTTGCTATCACCTTGATTTGCACGTCAAAGGACAACAATAAGTTGCCAGCAGATAGAAGAACCAATAAGGATATACTTTAGTTTGTGAATCGCAACAACATAGTCTGCTTTCCCTTTCTTTGTTTTGAGTTTGCTACCTCGAGATACAGAAATTTTGCTTTGCAGACAGGATTGCGTGTCTACATTGGGCTACTGTCTCATCTAAAGCTTTTGCTACCTTTTGGATGTCTCTTTGCTCTTTTCTGTATGGTAATAACAATAGGAATCATAACCTTTCTCAGATTTTGGAGAAGCCTCCAATGAAATTTTTACCTTCACAATTTTAATGCCAGACAAAGTGTGTGACCGCTTCTTTTTTCCATGTTTTTAGATGGTCCTTTGTCCTTGTAGTTGGTGAACACTTGTATTACATAGAGGTGTGGGTTTTCATATCTTTGATGGTTGAAGACCAGCATGTTCATTTGATCCGTCACTTGGAACAAACCATACAAAGAACTTTTTAAGATAGTCTGTTGATGTTTCTATTTGTGTTTATGAGGAGGCTCACCCTAGTGTAACAGAATTTACATTTCTCTAATCCAGCTTGCAATCAATCAAGCAATAAAGGATGCAGATGAAGGTGATGATGCCGAGGTCTCTTTAGAAGAAAAACCTGTTCTTTCCCGCACTCGCAACCGGCCGAAACGAGAAGCATAGGCTGCAGCGGCATTGTGTGCAGTTTTGACTTTAGTTGAGAGACCAACACACCTTCGGGAAGACCAATCTGGAGAGAGCCATAGCATGCTTGTAGTTTTATGATAGAATGCACGGAGTTGGTATACTTCTTGAGGATAATGTGACAGGATTGAACTGCAACCCGAACGTAGTGGATTGAACTGCAACCCAGATGTACTAATGTCAATATCAACAGTTATCAATGTTCCATCTTGTAACGTTGCTTATCCGCCATTGTGATCTCTCAATTATGTTCAACTAGTCCTTTCTTTTGGTAATTTGTAATCCAAGTTCTTTCTTAAGCTAGTGGATTCATGACATGGGTTAATTGCTAATAAACAACAGAACCTCCCTTTATTGATTAACCCTTTCGAGTAGATGCTACAGGATTTACTTTTTAATGTCTCAAAACAGATCCTCAAAGAAAAAACGTCAGAATCTGGAATCAAACGCAGAAAATAGCAGCATTAAGTGATGAGTGTCTTAATTATATCTATAACCGCAGCATCTCCTCTTGCAAGATCTTCATAGCACCTAGAACTCCATTGATGTCTTTTCCATGAGGAAAGATCAAAACCACTTCCTTCTCGGGCAGTTTCCAAGCCTGGAAATAAGCAGCTTTCCCTAGCCGAAATCCGTCATATGAAATGACAAATTTCGACCGGGTACTAATCATGAAGGTGCAAGCAAGGGACACCCTTGATCGACCTGATATAGCTACCTGTGACCATCCTAATTGCATCTTAAGTTAGCCCCAGAGTGAGCAAAAGCCGTTTATCCCTGAAAAATCGAGTGGGCTGCCATTACTCCGTTTCCAAGGTACCATCTTAGAAGCGGTGGCTCTAATTTAGAACACACGTCGATGGCAAAGAACATCCTGGTTTGTTGCTCAGGCAGCACATTCAGAGCCCAGCAGTCAATGAAAATGCAGAGAGAGTTCAAAAAGTCGTGCATTTCTTCCTCCATTTTCCATTGCCTTGGCATTAAATTTTTCGATCTTTCCAGTGTCAATGCAGAAGGAATTGTACGGCAGTTACTTATTTTTGTAGACATTGGCGGTGTTAGACCTGTCTTTGATCTCAGCGAATTCCCTGTGCAGGTAATCGATCTTTGGCGGGTTCCTGGATTTGAAAATGGTTCTGTCCAGGAATGATGGAATGGATAGAGGCAAGCCCTTGCTGTTTCAGCCCATGAGTTGATGGATTCCATTACTACGATCCCATCAGACATGCAACGGTTCACACCCAGACCCAGTGTTAAATCTCCACATTTGAATTTTGTCACATGTTCGATGTCAGAGGATGAGGGCGACATGCTGAGGTCTCTTTAGAAGACGAGCCTGTTATTTTCCACTCACAGTGGTCTGAAACAAGATTTGGAAACTGCAGCTAATATTGACTAGCTTGAGAGATTGAAACACACCATGGCAAAAACCAATTTTAAGAGCGCAGTAGCGTGCTTATAATTTCATTTGATTCTATCTTGGATCTGAATATTTGCGGCATGAATTCTATAGAATAAACTCTGTTACGCAAGATCTGTTGACCCGTCTGTATTTGGGTTTGGTAGGATGCACGAAAGAAAAGAACTTGAGTATTCCTCAAAGATAATATGACACGATGCAAATGACTTCTCTGTAAAAAGGCCAATTAGATCACTGCAATCCGAATGTAATTTATTAGTCTGCAAAGAAGACGACCTAGATGCCAACTTCATCAGTCATTATTGTTCCACTCTGCAGTGTTGCTCATCCACCAAATTGATCTTTCGCGCATATTTCACCAATTCACAAGATGGGTTAACGGCTAATAACTCACAAAACATCACCTTTATTGATTATCATACACCCTGTAAAAGGAATACCAAAGGATTTACTTTACAAATGTCTCAACGCAGTTCCACAAGAAATCACATCATAAATCTAAGATAGAATGCAGAAAAAAGTGAAAGGGTCTTAACCTTTCCTATATCTGAATCATCTCCTCCTGGAAAATCTTCATAGCAGGGGCAGGTAAACCTAGAACTACAATGATACCTTTCTGATCCTTCCCATCAGAAAGGAACAACATAACTTCTTTCTCAGGCAAATTCACAGGCCTCAACACAAGCGGTTCTCCTCAGCCAAAATCTGTCTTATGAAATGACGACCCTGACCAGGTACTCATCAAGACGGTGCAAGCAAGAGAAGGTTGCGTTCGTTTTGTTTCGAAGTAATCAATGGCTGACCTGACATAGCTCTTGGTGACCATCTTGATTGCATCTTGAATTAGCCCCACAGTGAACGATAGTGGCTTCTCCACAATTTCACCTGCCTGGCGGATCAAATGGGCTGACATTATTCCATTCCCAAAATACCCTTTCGAAAGTCGGGGATCAAATTTGGCACGACAGCAAATAGCAATTTGGTTTGTTGGTCAGGCAGCATACTGAGTGCTTTGGTTCTAGTAATCCGTACAAATGCAGAGAGTTTCGAAAGTGGTCCATTTCTTCAATACTCCATCTCCTATCGCCTTGGCCTTTAATTTCTCGATCTTGTCAGCATCTAAGCAGAAGGAATTATACAGCAGCTCATTATTCTTGTAAAGATCCATGGAGTTAGACCTGTCTTTGATTTCAGCGAGTTCCTGGTGTGAGTATTCAACCTTTGGTGGGTTCCTGGATTTGAGAATGGTTCTGTCTGGGAATGGTGGGATTGATAGAGCCAAGCCTCTTGCTGTTTCAGCCCATGAATTGACAAATTCCATTTCCTCAATCCTGTCAAACATGCAATGGTTCATGCACAGCCCCAGAGTAAATCCTCCTCATTAGAACTTTGTCACCTGTTGGATATATAAATATCAGAACTCAAAGTTTTCACGAATTATCCAGAGGATATGAGCCTTGTTGAAGAGATGATGCATACACAAAAGCACATGCTCTCCAGCAGATAAGGGAAATAACTGAATGTCCAACACTTAATGGCAAAGTGAACATTCTTGGAGGGATCTTTGTATCAAGTTGAGTCTGAGCACCTCATCTCAATCATATACTCCCCATGATACAGTAATACTCCATGACAAGATGCGCATAGTTGCACAGCAAGTCTCAAAACCAGCAAATGCTTAGACAAGAACATTTTCAGTAAAACTTAGACTGACATTGTAGGGATACATTGAAGGGACAGGCATCAGAAAACAATAGTGATGAATGTTTAGCAAACCTGAGTGGTGACAAGAGGCATCTCAAGTATGCTATTTGCACCAGAATGTCATAGGCCAACTTCCCAAGTCTCTCAGTATCAGGCTTGTTCATGTCTCTGAGCTCACTGAGCGCGCAATTCGCTTCAGCCACAACAAAAACCACACCTTCTCCATTGCAATTTACCATCAGCCTTTTTGCAGGGCTGATGATGAGCCTCCCTGCAAGAGGGTAGTAACGCACAAAATCCTTTGCCAATGAATTCTTGATCACCTCACCAGCCTGTTCATTCCCTTTTCCATTTGACTTGAAGCAATATACAGTTCACACTACTTAAACGAGGACATTGTCCCTGTTCGTGAGGAAGTACAGTTCTCTCTTTGTTTCTTCTGCAGGAGAAATTAGTATTGGCTCACGTAGCTTTATGCCAAGCTGAAGCACTTGGCCATTGGAGTAATAATTCTCCATCAAAGAAGAATGTCCAGGCTAGTTTCAGAAACTAAGGCACAAGCTCAATAAACAAGATGGGATTATATAGAGTCTAGAACTTGGCATTATTCATCTTGACTTAAGAAGAACGTGTTTTGAGAGAATTATGGGTATGAATGCATACCATAAAGCTAAGAAAAAGTCAGACCACGTGAATGGGTTGAGACAGATCCATAAGAACTTCTCTTATGTTTTATTTCCCCTTTTCCTAAGATTAATGTTCCTTTCACGCTACCTCACCTCACTGCAAGAGGTTGATATATCTGGACAATCGATGGACGAATTTTGTTGGATTACTGAAGTAATTTCTGTGTATTTGTAATATTAATTTGGCAATCCAAATGTGATAAACATGAAAAAGGAGATGAATGATTTCTTTTGTGAAACCATGTCCATCTTGACATTGGTTTTATTCCACCGTTATCTTATTTTATTATAATTGCTTCTTTCATGAATGTAATTCCTTGCTATGATTCCTTGGAGTTGAAGAACTCTTGTTTCAGGCACGGCATGATGGATTCTGAATGACTGGGAAGACCTGTTATTCAAACTTTCCATGCAAATTCTCAAACAAGTTTTCTTTGGGTCACGTGGTTGGCGTTGGTCATGACAAATGAGATTTCTCCAGGAGTTTTGCAGAGGCAGTCCATTTTGAGAGGCTATCTCATTAAACTGACCAACAGTTTTATGATGGTATCAAAGCCTATCCGTGTTTATAAACTAACAATGGCTCGCTACATCGCAGTCCGTTGACATGGTGAAATTGTCTTCATCGGATTCAGCTTCGATTCTGTCAGGCGGCCATACCAAATTCGCTCACGGACTCATTCTGACCTCGTTTGCCTTTTACTCCAGCATTATGTAACAGACGTGAATGAACCTTAATCTTATATCTATAATTCTATTGTTCTGATGCTGATAATGCTCTTTTATTTTCATATTTTCAAGTTGTTGGATTTTTTTTTTTTTTTCCTTTTTGGTCAAGAGTTGTCGGAATGAGTACAGACCAAGCGGCAAATGAAACAAGTTGCTCGAGTCCGAGAAAATTATCTCTCGTTTCCAGGATCACTGTCGCAGATCATCTGAATCCTGACAATGTTGTCATTTTCCATTATTTATCATTAATTAGAAATTGAGAAAAGAACAAGTTAGAACATCAAATGGAAGACTGAGTCTTGATGCAGGGAACTCAAAAATAATTTACATGTCATTAGGAGTATAGGGCTAATTCCATAAAAAAGACGAACTTTAGGTGTTGTCAAAATCCTACAAACTTTATTTTGTCTCAAAAAAAGCACGAACTTTAGGTGTTATCCCAAATCTACGGCGAACTTTATTTTGTCTCAAAAAAAAAAAGACGAACTTTAAGTATTATCCCAAATCGACCCGAAATTTATTTTGTCTAAAAAAAAAGGCACAAATTTTCACTTGTGTCCCAAATCCGCCATCCACAGTCATCCAACATGGCATTTCCACGTCGCAATAATATCCAACACAAAAAATGATGCTGCATTAAGTGTTTGGAGGAAGTGTTAAATTTAAGTTTGCCTTCCAATGAGGTGAACTTTACAGATGATTCTCATAGGAAAAATAATTCAAAGGCGAGCTTCAGTTCCAGGGGACGAGGCACATAGCTAGGGCCATTAGATCAATTAACAATTGGCAAACCGTTTGCACCGTCGAAGTTGGTTGAAAGCGAAGATTACATTGCCTTAAAGCGAGATATTAAAAGTGTGTGCATCTTGTAATTAAATAGAGATGTAAAGCTTATTTGTAATAGAATTACTTTATTTTGTCTCAAATAAAGTTTAAGCCGTGATTTGGAGACAACACCTAAAGTTCGTCTTTTTTTTTGAGACAAAATAAAGTTCGGTATTGGGACAACACCTAAAGTTTATCTTTTTTATGGAATTGGCCCTAGGAGTATAACGTAAATATATTTAAAAAGAGATGATGGATATTGTAGGACAAGAAAATTCTGGACAACCTTCCATTACATTTGCAGATGATTACTATCAGAAATTAAAAATTTGGATCATCTTGGAATTCCAGTGAGTCATAGCTACTTAGTGCTAGTAAGTAAAAGTAGCGGCCACATCAGAATGCTAACTTTCATTGATGGAGAAAGCCAATATGCATATATGTTTAGGCACTACATGGTACATACCAAGATTAAGAGGGCAAAACCAAGGAACATTGTCAGTGATGAAAATGATACTCCTCCTTATATACCTTTGCCTCTGTGGAAACAAAAACAGGTTGAGGCATTGTATACAGACACTTTTCTGTTCAACAAGAAATTCTACTACCATAACATGGATGAGACCATCAGTCCTTGAAGAGCCCCTCAAAATTGGACGTGCAATCTCCGTTCCCAAAAAAAAAAAAAAAAAAAAAAAAGAACGATTATAATTCCTGATTGCACAAGCCTCTAACTTGGGATTCTCTATACAAACAACTTCATGAAACCGAAGATTCAAAAAGCAGTAACCCCACACAAAAAACCGGCTATAGATTACTGCAGTGCAAGACTAACCCTCTTGTTATCTCTTTCGCTGCTCCAATATTGATTGGCTTGCTTATCGTCCCCGCGGAACCCAGGGCTCCTGTACCTTGACATGTGCTGATGAGAACTTCCCCTCTTGCGTGAGCCCTCTCCATCTCTGGGAACCCAGGTCCTTCTGCTACTTTTTCGCTCATCCTTGTGCTCGTCCCATTGTTTCCAACCCCTTGAAGTGGTGGGCACATTCTCTCTCCATCTTCTATTTGAAGCTCTATCTTCTCCAATATAGCCATAGTACATAGCATCAGGATTGGAACCCCACTTCCTCGACTTTTCAGCATTCCAGTCTGACGAGTTAAGGGCAGTTTTGGCCCATTTCCCATTGTTCTCAGAATTCCCACTGTTCTGTCGATTAGAATCGCCTCCCCCCTGGTTCCAACCTGATAATTTGACCCCATCATCCCACACATTTTCCTTCCTCACCCTATTGCCCTGACAGTAGCCTTGTTCCCATGGATTGTCATCACTACGCTGACGTCCTGGCTCACAAATTTCATTATCCCATGAGTTTGTGCTCCATGCCAAATTCTTCACACCCTCACCATGATGTAAATTGTTTATTTCCCAAGAATTGTCACTGTTTTCTGGTTTAACATCGCATCTATCAGATAGTGAGCCAACTAAGTTCCCAGTCCTTTTCATTTTACTCCCCATCTGTTCGCCTTCTTCAACATCGTCAGGATTAAAATACTGCTTATCAACGTCCTCAATAAGTTTTGGGTCAATGGCTTGATTCCAATTTATCTCGTCTGTAAAATTATCTGGATCAGGCAGAGAGATATCACAAGGGAGGCCATTGATCTCTGCCCAAAACCGTTTCTTGGCATTTTGGAATGCCTCTTCAGCAGCAGAATCATCCCAGTGGAATATATTGTCATGGTAGTTCAGAAGTGTCTTCGAATAAACAATCTTCCCCCATGGAATTGTTCCGACCAGTCTACAAAATCTCTTCTCCCATGAAGGCACGTTATCTTGCCAAACAACATTAAAAAATTAAACCAGTTGGTGAGAAGACATAAAAGCTATGAAGAATCAGATTTTAGAGGAATCCTCTAAAAAAATAACCCAATAAAATAAGAGAGATGGCTATAGAATATTGTTTCATTTGTTTGGAAATATATTACAAGCATACTGCAGGACTTTTGGAATGTCAAAAGTTTTTCCAATCAACCTACCAAGTACAGCATGCTGCTGCTATATGATTGCAGCGCATTTCTGCAATGCCAAGTGCACATAAGAATTCCCTATTAGAATCCATTATAAAAGAGACATTCAATTAACTTCTACCACAAAAACCATCTGAGAGCTTTTTTCCTTTTTCCTTTAGGGGTCAGACCTGCCAGCTTTCAGAAAATTGACAATGTACTGAACCACGAAAATCATCTATCAAAAAGTTCAAAGAACATAGTTAATCAAGGCAAGACGGAGAAAAGCATTAAGAATTCAAACAGCCATTTTATATTCCTTTACTAATCGGAGAATGTGCACCAACGCGCTTTGTGAATCTAAAAGACAAGAAAAGAAAGACTCCAAACCACAATACACTACTCAATTGGATGCATATGAGGAATTCAATTGTCTGAAATAGAGACAATATGATTAACAATTTCAAACTACGCTACGCGAATTTTATTCACAAATGACAGACAGGGGTAACTCAAGACAGTGAGATTTAGCCATCATGATTGTCCACATTGTATATAGATCAAACCTATTAAGTAAAACCAGCAATGACCACCGGCTGTAGAAACCAGCATAAAGGAGACAGAGTGCACAAGTGTTTCTCTTGCCACCGCATTCTCTATAAGCAGCACTATCTTTGGACAGACAAATAACTCGTGCTTGCAAAGGCTTGAACAAGTTGAACTCCAGAATCACACCATAGCTAAAACTAACATCACAAAGGAGCCTTCTGAAACCGCAGTATAATATGAGGAAAACGAATTGATGCGATCTATCGAGAAGAATTTATGCATAACATAATCAAACCCTAATGCCTCTTTATCATTTGATCACCCAAAACTAGAACACTTTCCTTTGCCAAACCATGAAATGGGAACGCATATGGCTACATATAAATAAAGACGGCAACCATAAAGAATTTTAGTTTACAAAGTAATCTTTTAGAGCATTGAAAACACAAACTTCATTTTCAGTGGCAATGCAACTGAACAACAACAGCTCTATAGGTAAAATGACCCACATCGCGGAATGACAACCAAAATCACCACCACGCACGAATGAGTCACCTGAAAACTGATCGGGAACAGTTAACAAGTTCCTCACACGGACAAGCAACAAGATCCTCAATTCTCTCTTGGCAAAACCCCCAAAACATTAGGAATTGAAAGAGAGAGAGAGAGAGAGAGAGAGAGAGAGAGAGAAGCTGGGTCAATCAAGAATCGAGGAAAAGAAATCTTGCCCCCCACAGATCACGAATCGAAGAGCAACCCGGTGATGTCAAGCTAGTTTCTTAACCCACCTTCCGTCCAAGTCAACATCCAGAGCCGATTCAGATGACCCGACTAACAAAAAATCAACAAAACCTTTAAAAAAAAAAAAAAAAAAAAAAAAAAAAGGACAGGAAGGATTCTTGCTTCTACTTGCGCAATGTACCTGGAGTAGATTGGTCGTGGTAGGAAGGGTGAGCGCTCTCTTGGTAAAGATAACGATTGGGGTCGTACTTCCTCCTGCGAGGAGGGCGGTTTCTCCAACTGCCCATCCCGACCCAGAAACCAAGACGGCCTCAGATTCACTGTTTCATAGATAGACAGACCACCCTTCACTCCCCGGTACCGATCAGAAGCAAGGCCAGAATCCAGGAGACGTGGGCAGTCGTCCTTTGTAGCGTCCGGACTCGGGAGTTGGAAGGTCTTCTGAGAGCTTTCGGCTCAAGGGAAGTTCGTGGGCCTTAAAAGGCGTTTCCTTTTTTGTCAGCTTCTTCCGGAGGCAAAACGAAAGACCTCTCTCTCTCTCTCTCTGTGACTCGATGTTCTCGGATGTTCTTTCCCGGATCGAAAGGACCCGACAGTTTCGGCTTTGTCTGCATCCACCTCTCTCGATCAACCTCAGTAACAGGGTCACTTTTTCCTTTTTACCTTTCCTTTTACGGACCTGTGTCTCAAATGCTCGAACTGTGTTTTCGATTCATAATAAATTTACATTCCGTTAATTTATGTTAAATTGAATTAATATAATGAAAAATTATAAATTAGTATATCTGTGATAAGTGAAAGGTAAAATCCCAATCATATTGTTGTAGCTCGAATTGGATTATATCATGTAGTCGTTCATATCTATTGTCGATCATTCTCCTTGATGCATAATTCACTTATGATAAAGATTTTTCTTTTCAGATTTGTCTTTGCTGGATTCCGAAACATACATGAATGTTTTTGTTTTCCCATTTCAGGTCCCGTGATTATATTGGCGTAGGCCTTCTTGTAAACCCAAAAAAAAAGTAGAAGAAGAAAATGGGCCCAGAAGCAGGAAGGATTGGGCCTAGACATATTGTGGCAGCCTCGTCCAAAAAAAAAAATATTCATTGAAGTAAGCTGTGGTCCAATTCGAAGGTAAATGGTCTTCCAAGGCCCACCAGCCGTCATTGAGCCTAGTTACTATATTGTCGGTGAATACAGTTTTTTTTCCCTCTCCATTTCATTATCGACCATAAAGCCGATGAAATACCCCACCAAGGATAGATCGAAGTCAGAATTCCTTTCACGGTATTTAATGTCACGGAGAATCGAACATGTGTCATATTAGTAATTTCCGAGACTTGTCTCTATTTCCTTGCCACTAAACCAGTTTATGGACTAGAATAAGCTTCGACGGTCCAAATTGCAAGATTCTGCCGACGAAAAGTATGCAAGAACTTTTCTTGTATCTGTTTTAAGATCTTTTAAGAGTATGGAATACTGATGTGTCGAACCTCGATTCCGTTATTCATTACGTGACGACCAGTATGGTTACTAATTATTGTTTCGTATGTAAAGAACCAACTTCTCTGTTGTCCCGCCCTATCTCTTGACTATATGCAAAAAGCTTAACTTATCGTTCCACGTTAGGGCAGCAAACTTCTTAGCCCCACTAAAGGGAAGCGGCATTTGAGGAATCGAACATGAGGTGGGGGAGATGGCTAGAGCTTTCGGAAGACTATAATCGGTCAATTAGTTATCGTCCAGGCAAAGCAAATGTTTACGGTAGATGTCTTATGTGTGAAAAAAATTGTAACTTTATTGACTACTCAAAAGTTTATTCTCAAAGATGGGGAAAATTATTCAAAAAGTCATAAACATATCTCGTTTTTATCAATTCAGTTATAAACATTTTTAATTTTGTCAATTCATTTTTAAACTTGTTGCCAATTGAATTGGCTCAATCAATTTTAGCCGGAAATTACTAACATAGATGCCAGTCATAGTACGTGACACTGTTGGCACTAATATTAATAAATTTTAATTTTATTTATTTATTTATTTTCTTTCTTTTCTTTTCTTTTCTTTTCCTTTTTTTTTTCCTAATCCTAGGTTGGCAACATTGTCGGCGGACCCTGGTAGACAACAAGTGAGGGTGTCAGCCTCGTCTCCCTTTAGTCGGTGAGGGCAGCAACACTCTTGCCCAAAACTGAGCAAGGGTCGCGACACCCTCACCGGCCCAAGGTTTTGGTGACATGTGATATCAAAGGCACTGAGGAGATACAATTAGATATGAAAAAGTCAGATTCTTAAAGCCATAAAACAACTGTCTTTCTTATCTGCTGGGATCATAATTGGGGTTGAAACCATAAATTATTGCCCAAAGATTTCGACATGATTAAAAAGATCATTATTCTGTTAATGGGGGTAAACATCACATTATGTTGTTTAGAGAATCCCAAAGTCCAAAAGGCCTCTGGGATAGCTCAAACCTTCCAGGCCACACCAATCTCCCATTCGTCAAAGCAAAGGGTTGTCTCCCACCACGAGCTGTAAACATCAGGGATGTCCTCACTGCCAACGCATGCATTCTCCTTTGGAGTTGCACCTAACCAATCTACGACAGGCACATGGTTTGCTCCATCTGAGCTGCAAAAACCCACATTGAATTGACTGAGATAGATTGGTCAAGCCCACTTGAGAAGGGGCAACGTCCGTCCAAATAGTCAATTCAACGAGCTGCCTTTGTGGGGGTGTTGTTAGTGCTTTTCCTCGTTCTCCAAGATGGACTCCGCATTCTCGCTCCAACATAATGTCGAAAGCTAAAGACAATGGTGTTGCGCTTGGAAATTTCATGCTTGTAGATCACTCCCTCTTCATGCATGAACGCAGACTATGGAATTGACAGCATGTCTCTGTTGATGTACGAAAAGCTTCGTGGTAGACCGTCCAAAGTTGAAGTCCCGCGGGCACCCAGAACTTGTGTACGAGTTCCATGTGGCAATGAAAATGAGAAGCCACGGAGTATTTGGTGGTGGCCATCATTGAATTGGAGGAAGAGCGGATTCATGTGGCCACCACCTTTTTCTTAGGTGCATTCTTGGATTTTATGGAGAAAAGGATCGGTCTTATGTCGAAGGCACGCCATTAGGCAACGAAAAGTACTGAAGAAACCAATGGAAATGGATGGAAGCAACTACATGCCAATGAGTCCCATACTCATTGAGATGTGGCCAAAGCATAGTTGGCTAATCAGCTTCTTTTGAATGGAAATCTTTTATGAATC
The DNA here is from genome assembly GCA_014182375.1 of Eucalyptus virginea. Classification (NCBI taxonomy): domain Eukaryota; kingdom Viridiplantae; phylum Streptophyta; class Magnoliopsida; order Myrtales; family Myrtaceae; genus Eucalyptus; species Eucalyptus virginea. The sequence goes on from CM024520.1 coordinate 56,019,085, forward strand.
AGCGTACTTCCAATTTCCTATAAAAAGTAATTAGCTTCCTTCTAATTCCAATGGTGAACAAGATCTAATTCAACTTGGCATACGACTCTCTCTTCCAATGGTGAACGAGCTCTAATTCAACTTGACATACATCTCTCTCTCTCTATCGCACAAAAAAGCATTTCCCATGAGTAGGTTATGAGAAACGTGGCTAAAGAATGAAAGTCTACTTCTGCAATGACCATGAAGGTTGTGATGAGTGGGACTGGCGAGGAAGCAAAAGCTGCATCATTCGGAGCTAGAAAGGGACTATAGATAGGAAGACCTCTCGGGAAGGTTTTTAAATTGTTGACCTCACAAAGAGTGGACGAGAGAAGTTGCAGAAGGAAAAGATGGTGATAGGCACATGGGATTAGAAAAGGATCCCACGCATGTCCATAAAGATATCCCATTTACTTTTCTTTCTCGTCTAAGCACTCGAAACAAAAACTAGAATCTATATGAAAATATATGACAATCAAGTGAAATCAACGTTGTTCCAATGTTTGGTAGTGATGTAGAAATAATTTGGTCATCCAGAAATCATTGGAATCAAATATCAACCATATCATTAAAGACACTTGACAATAAAAATAAAAAGGAACTCCATTGCTTTATTCGAGGAAAGGTTTAATGAGAGTTTTCACTAAAATGCGCATCCTAGCTAAAAAAATTTCACTAGGCAAATAAAAATGAATGAAGATCAAATTGAGATTCCATGAGGACTTGATTCGACATACTTTACGGTTACTTTTATTTTAAATTTGACTTCTTGAAATTTTGCAGAGTTAACCCAAAATACATAAAACTTTTCAAAAATCAAATGTAAATACTCATATGGTAAAGATATTCTTTCAAAACTTGAATAATATTTTTCATTTTCAAAATTCTAAGGAAAGGTAGAAGTAGAAGTGAAAAAAAAAAAAAAAAAGAAAAGAAAAGAAAAGAAAGTTGCCCCGGATAAGAAGTCTAAGTATTCTCACTGTTCATGCTCAAATTATACATTTCTTATGAGAGGAAGCTTATCTTATATATAAAGGTTGAATAAAATGGATATTCATTATCCTCACATGTGGATTACACTCTTGCACCAATTCTTCTTTCAACCCTTTTGCAAAATCTAGAATATATCTTCATGGATGGGGTTTTGTGAGGTTTCTTCGGGAATGGGTATGAAGTGGTACTCCACGTACTGAGGAAGTGGGTTGACGACCTCTTCAATTAAAGTTCAAACACCACTGAATACATCCCACTTTTAATCATAGTATAGTAGTCCTAAGGGCATAAAGAAATTATTCTTGATCCATTTTAAAATGTGGAGCAGTGCAATACACTCGAAAAAGCAAAGATGTGCACTGTCCACGGCACGACATCTGCTTTTGACGTCAAATGTAGTTGTGGTCTGCTTCCCCACATTCGAATGCCCTTGCACTGCCATCCTTAGGAAGCAACTTCCATGGAAAGAAAACCCTTTTTCTCCTCTTCCTCTTTGGCTTGACATTAATGGAATTGTCATCCCAAGAGGGAGATTTACAGTCCCACCAGAGAGATGGGTAGGGACGCGCAGATCTCACAGACTGTCATGTTTGCTTTGTTTTTCTTTTGATTTTGAACGACAGGATCTTCTCTTTGACGAGACGCTCGCTCATGCGGATGTTTTCATGCACATGCATTTAGTTTGCCACGGCAACTATAGACCATTTACGCGTAACGAATGGTCCGTCTAAAGTATAGACACATTTTCCTTGGACATGAGAGCTCCGCTTCCTTAGCATCTATCGTCGGGTGTGACCTAATTCATGATTAACTGTTAAGGCCTTTTGAGTCAATATGAATGTACGTTGATCCATTTTTAATTCAAAATCAAGCATCGCCATCTTTGGATGATACCCTGCAGACGGATCTTTCTGTAGTATGTCACGAGTGATCAATGCTTCGACAACAGAGAAAGATCACGACAAACATGTTTAAAACACGAACAGAAGAAAAGGTTGAAGCTTTCAAAGATTTCACTGCATAAATGAAAGTGGACAGTCCGACATTGATTAGGGTCGAAATGAAGATGGATAGGGAACATGATAAGAATGCTTTCATCTCTAATCCAGAATTTGTTTTTCTCAGCACCCTCAAAATCAATTCTGCACCCCACCTACCCGCCTAACTCCCATTACTTCATTATCACCGTAATCCTGATCCAAATCGAACCAACACCGCACGTGGCACAGGACATAGATAACTTCTTGGATCTAATGGCCCTCAAAACGACGCTAGACGATGCATTATCTCCGTATCTCGATCCGCCCAATCGAGTACCTCGAATCGCAATCAACATGGCATGTTGGTGTCACTTCAATTGATGATTTGATGAGGCGTGTTCTTGAAAAGGCTCGATGGAGCCCCCGGTTCGCCGCCCCTTCGATTTACTAATGACAATTGGAGACGCTTAGTTTTTAATGCCTTGGACTTTCATGACCCTTTTTTAGGTTCCACAAACATGGCATTATGGAGACATTAGGCCCACAGATGGGCCAACCGTAGTACGTGTAAGGAGATGCTCCAGCACAATAATTACTCTTAGGAAACCTGATCTACGATTTAATTATTATGGTCGGTCTCCTTCTAGAAAGCATGCAATCACAATTAGGTTTTTCACCACAAACAAAGGGGGGAGACTATGTTCCTAGTTCACACTTAAGACACCATGATGACCCATTACCCCCCCTAATAAGAATATGAGAATGCCACATCCACTCCATAGATTATTCAAATAATCTAAATGAAAGGTGAGTCCAGATTTCGACAGTCCACGATAATTAACGGCTAAAATTCCATGATCCTAGTGAAGACGAAACGTCATTTGGATGCATTAACCCACTACCGAACGAAATGAATCGTCGCGAACAGAGACAAGCCATCCAAGTTTTTTTGTCGAAGTGGAGGTATCGCTGTCGGAAGAACATGAGAGAAACCCATTGGTGCAGCAATTGAGAGATAAAAAAAACAGATACAAACATACCAGTTCAATCCGTACTTGCATACGAGTGATTTAATGGTCAATACTGAGCCCCCCAGCTGACATGGACATATGAGGACTGCAATCAGACAAAACTTGAGAGCAAGAGAGAATATTTCAAAGGAGCAAGAGAGAATACTACCATCATGATTCACGAAAATCTGCTCCTACCAAACAAAGAAGAAGAGGTCAGATGCATTTAGACACGTAACAAGGGAATCATTCATAACTGCAGACAATCAGTGAGCCTTTTGAAAGGCAAAGAGGAAGTGCGTAGGGGAAAAATAGGGACTTATTACAAGCCGTTTATCACCCTCTTTCTCCTTCCTCTTCCAAACCATTGCATTGGGCCCCGTTCAGGTCCCAGACGCAACCAATCATATCCCTCCGCCCCACAAAGCCCACAGCCATTTGAAAATTCACGTGCCCGTCGGACCCATGGACCTCCCACACTGGTCATCCCCTCAAGCTTGCAAAAAGAATCATTGGAAGGCCCCGGCAGTCCCTGTCATTAGATCTGCAATTAGATTCGCGATTTTTACACTAGGACAACAATAGGATCCAGAAAGAACAAACAACTCATCGCGCATCATACATATGAATAAAGACACGACTGGGGGAGGTACCTGTCAACTGGAACAGAGGAATGCTGATTCCATCCCAAGCTTATTTTTTTTGCTATAAATGGCAAAGGTATCCTTAATATGATTAACAAGAAACCATTGGAGATAAAACCCCTCTGATGCAAAATGTGATGATGTGGTTACAACTGTTTGAAAAAGGGAAAAGATTTGTAAGATCTTCCTTTCTTGTGACTTTTTCCTCCTCAACTTGGCTTATTCGTGATGGCTTCTCTCTCAAATGAACGACACCAAAAAAGGAAGAGCTAAAAGCAAGCTCCTAAGACTTCCACTCAAGTGGGCAGTCTTCATACGTATTCTTGCCAACGTAGATAAGTTGACTCTCCCACCAAATCTCCTCCCTTTAAATTCCAGCTTTCGACCATTCTTTTCTGCCTCGGTTCTGCTAAACCTCTCCTTTGTTCTTTCTCACGACAAACAATATATATGGAAGTAAAAGTCTTCCATCTTCCACTTCTCCTGACTCGTCCAGTGAGAAAAATGAGAAAGCCGGCAGCAAGTTCCCCCCAGCCAAAGAACTTTCTTGTAATAAGAGGCTTCTTGCTCTTATTACTAAGCTGTATAGCTGCTAAACTGAGCCTTTGCTTTTCGAATATCCCCTCTTCACTTCTAACGCTATCCCTTGATGGGCATCTCAATTTTGATGAAGTCCAACACGTGGCCAAAGATTTCGGCAATCAATACCAGTTGCTGCCTCTTGCAGTATTGCACCCCAAGACGGTTACAGATATTGCAATCACCATAAAGCATATCTGGCAAATGGGTCCTCACTCAGAACTCACCGTTGCAGCCAGAGGCCATGGTCATTCACTTCAGGGTCAGGCACAAGCCTACCGAGGTGTTGTGGTCAATATGAAATGTCTTCAGAGCCCAATAATGCAGGTCCATGGGGGGAAATTCCCGTATGTTGACGTTTCTGCTGGAGATTTGTGGATAAACATACTGCGGCAGAGCATGAGATATGGTTTAGCACCAAAATCATGGACAGATTACTTACATCTAACAGTTGGCGGTACTCTGTCAAATGCCGGGATCAGTGGGCAAGCATTTCGACATGGACCCCAGATTAGTAATGTCCATCAGCTGGAGGTTATTACAGGTACTACTGATGCAAAAGTTAAAGAAACCAATGGCCAACATACTTCATCATGATATATAAGACGAGGGTCAATATACCAGCATGAACACAAAGATGGAGAAATGACACAAGCAATCATCTCAGCCTTTGTTGCCCGACACCCACCGCCTCCCCCCCCCTCAAACAAAAGAAAATGCTTTTTGTCCCATCTGCACTATTTATATATCCTAATCCTAGTTTATCTTGACCTGCCAGGTTCTCCATAACAATCGCCAAATTCTCTTTCTTATTGAAGCACTCCCAAGTTCAAACATGATAATTTTGGTCATTTTGTAAACAAAATGCAGGAAAAGGGGAGGTCGTAAAGTGCTCAGCAAATCAGAACGAAGACCTCTTCCATAGCGTCCTTGGAGGACTCGGACAATTTGGTATCATCACTCAAGCAAGGATATCTCTGGAACCAGCACCTGACAAGGTAAACGCACACCATGTACCTGTACCTACATAATGCTACATACTTCTTTACACTATATGCCCCCATAGAAGATTAGATGTAAACATAAGATAACAAGATCCTTGGATCACAGATAAATCCAGACATACTCATACTTTAGACATATAATTGCAAGATTTAATGCAGTGGAGTTACAACTTATTCTAATAATTTTACGATTTGAACAGGTGAAATGGATTCGGATGCTCTACTCAGATTTCGACACATTTACCAGAGATCAAGAGCATTTGATGTCTTCAGAGAATACATTTGACTACATTGAAGGATTTGTGATAATTAACAGAACTGGCCTTCTAAATAACTGGAGGTCATCCTTTAGTCCACAAGACCCACTTCAAGCAAGCCACTTTAAATCTGATGGACGAACTCTCTTTTGCCTTGAGGTGGCCAAGTACTTCAACCTGGGGCAGACAGATACTATAATTGAAGTAAGATATCGGAGTCATAATTTAAATTTCATTCTGAACGTAAGAGCCATCATTAGTTGAAAAAGAAGAAAATTTTAACAAGTTATTTTACATTTCAGGAGGTTGAGAGGCTATTGTCCCCGTTAAATTATATCTCCTCGACACTTTTCCTATCGGAAGTATCATACATAGATTTCTTGGACAGAGTTCACGTATCTGAGGTGAAACTCAGGTCAAAAGGTCTGTGGGAAGTTCCACATCCTTGGCTTAATCTTCTCATACCCAGAAGCAAAGTTCATCGATTTGCTGAAGAAGTCTTTGGCAATATCCTAACAGACACGAGCAATGGTCCCATTCTCATCTACCCAGTCAACAAATCAAAGTAATGGCGTGCAGAAACATTAGTTTAATCCTCCAAATTTCAAGAAATTGTCAATCTGTACTGATAATTTTGTCAATTCATTGCAGGTGGGACAATAGGACTTCTGTAGTGATTCCTGAGGAAGATATTTTCTATTTGGTGGCCTTCCTTTCCTCTGCAGTTCCTTCTTCCACAGGAACTGAAAGCTTGGATCACATACTATATCAGAACAAAAGAATATTAGACTTTTGTGAATCAGCCCATCTAGGGGTGAAGCAGTATTTACCTCACTATACTAGACAGGAAGACTGGAAGGCCCACTTTGGCCCACACTGGGAAACTTTTGTAAGGAGAAAATCTGCTTATGATCCCTTGAGAATACTGGCACCTGGCCAAAGAATATTTCAGAAGGCAGTGCCCTTCTCATGATACTCCTTTTCAGGTTCCCAAGTCCCTTTAGAGAAGCAAAGCAAAAGAGGAAGACCCTTGCCAAAGGCGCAGGGGAATGCCTTAGTTACATATACTGTAAAGCGTTGATTATACTATTTATTCTAATTCCTTGTATCTTCTCATATATTATAAGTAATGAGGAGGAGAAGCCTGTATTAGATATGATTAAGAAATCAAAATGCTTGCTTAGCTATATAGGTAGAGAGCAAAAAAAGAACACGCTCCATACCCCTTAGAAATGATGCATATGACAAATTGACATGAAACAAATCGTGATAATTTAGGACATATCGACTATAAATGGAAAGGAAGGCCATTTTGGCCTTAAAATTACAAGAAAGGTGGGCCACTGATATACCCTTTACTAAGGAGAGACATGACGAGTGGCATTTCAAACAGGAATACCTCTATGCCAGATAAAGGCCAAGTACAGTTGCACCAGCAAGAGTGCACGCGCGCTCTTGCTGGTGCAACTGTACTTTGCGCGCGTGCGCGCGCGTGAGAGAGAGAGAGATTATTTTCCATCTGCAAAAATGAACAACCAATTGCACAAGCAGCAAACACTGATGCAGTTCATCTCCAAAAAATTTGCAGTGCTCATGATGTGGATGGTATGGAAAGATACTAGAAGTTGATCACCCGCATGACTTTTCTTCTACATTCTGAATAATCACATGCCTAAAGGCCTTCAGACAAGTAACGATGTTATCTTAACAGGTGATTATTGCTATTATCAACAACATAGAAAATTCAAATATATCATATCCCTGATTATACAAACATCTTTGAGATGAGCACTCTGTGTGTAGGGGAACCAAAGCAATAAATACTGTTTAAATGCACTGGTGAAGTATGAGACTGGGAGGAGTTTCACATCAGATAATTAAAGTTTCATTAGATAGCTAATTAAATAAGGTTGCTAATTGATCAAATTCTAGGCTCGTGCTAGTGATCTTCCGTTATGAGGTACAGACTTTTTTCACTGAGTCTTATAGGTCGCATTAAAGCCACTAATCTGAGTATAGCCCCGGTAACAATAGGCATTTAAAAATATCACAGCAAGAATCTTGTGCAACGTTGCTTCACTGAGTGAGGCTGCTGTCAAGGTCATCACAGTTCAGTCTAGAGGAACAGAACATAAGTGAACGAGGTGTACATATTGAGAGATCAGTGGACTTTGAATTTTGTGTATTGCTTGAGGTGCCACACAACCCTGGGAACAAACAATTTAACTATAGTATACATTCATTAAATATTAGACCTGGTAGTGGGTGGATATTGTCCTCGAGTTGCACAAAACCAAAGGACAAGATGTCTACCCAATGAAGGAACAGAGCTTCAAATGCTGCACATACAGTCCATCGAAACATTAGAAGGTTAAAAAAAAAAAAAAAAAAAAGTGGAGCCATGATTGTTATTTTCCATTATCTGTTTAATCATTAAACTTGCTCGCTTTGTTATAATTGCACTGTGAAAGAAGATAAACTCCCATGTTTGACCTTTATCATCACTAACAAAGAGCAGAATCAGCAGACAAATTACGCATCAGCATTTAGTATTTATCCAAAATTACATCATGATGACTTCACATCAAAACCTTTTCTCTAATATTCAACTCGATTAGCAATTTGTCTTTTTTTTTTTTTTTTTTTTTTTGATTTCTAGTGTCACCAACAATCATGTACCTATTTACCATATAAAAAAATAAAAAATAAAAAAAAAACAATCATGTACCTTATCTTCTATCCACCCAACAATGCCAAAAGAAATACATCTTTTGAGCTACACAAAAAAGAGATTTAAAAGAGTGAGAAGATCTTTTTCACTCAAAATATTCCGGAATCTGTTTCTCAGGATGACTGGGACCATGTTAGTCAATGGTGCTCAGAATCCATGTTTCTGCTGAGTCACTGCCCAGTCTGCACTTGTAGATATGTTCCAGTTGATGTGGACGGGCCCAGGGGCCAACATACTGAACCTAAAATGTAGTGGCTCAAATATTTCCCTTTGCTTTTCAGACCATTGGAACTGCCAAAGACACTTGGCAGATCAAGGCATCACCTACTAATGGAACGGGCCAATTGCCAATTGAAAGGAAATATTCGCTTGAAAAGGACATATTGTACTATACAGGGCATGCGTGTAAAGACCTGAAAAATCTAAAGAAAACTATGAACCATTCATTCTAGTCATACTGCCAATGATTCAACAGTCCTAACCTTACCGTACATGAACAAGTGGCATTAGAATGCTTCTGTGACATTCTAATCATAAGACAGGTGTTTACTTCACTAACATCAAAGTTGCTTGCTGAGGTTCCTCTTTGGGAATACTACAATGTAACACAGTTCCAACTTCATAGTCAACGAAAAAAGCAAGTCACACAGAAACCTACATTATTCCCTTTTCTCCTAGAACGAGGGCCTGCATTGACCATGGAATGGAATGCAGCTGTCTCCTTAGCACTTGCAAAACTAGATGCTGCTTTCCCGTTGACAATGCAGATCTTTCTGAAACATTAGACGCCACAATAACCGACCCTCCGCGCCTACCCATTCAACATCCATCAATCACGGATGTCTTCTTCAAAAACACCATCCCTTCAACTCAGTTCCTGTTACCCACAAGTATTCTCGAGGGTCCCATAAAGATAACCCTTCGAACAGTTTCTAACTCAACCAGGGGAACTTCAAGAAAGGCGTACCCTGCGCTTGCGGACAGCCATAGAAATCCAGCACTCGGACGTCGCCACTTCACCGGGGTCGTTTGTCAATTCAATTTACACCCAACTCCCTGCACATATATCCAAGAAGACCCACGTTGGTCTCGGAAGCATTTAAGCAAACACCTTGTCCTCGTGCGTCGAAATGACTTTGCCCTCCCCCGAGAGAGAGAAAAACACCTTGTCCTCGTGAACCGATCTCCTCCCTCGTTCTGAATCCCAAAAAAACCCAGGTGAAACCGTCGAAAAACATGCAAACGAGCGTGGAAAGCAATGGAGTGCAAGAGGGTATGGTCGGATTTACAGCGTTACATCGGACACCCAGGAAGCTGATGCGCGGGAGTTTTAACCGAACCTCTGATGTAATGATGTCATTGCGTGGCGCCGTGGCGGTATTCCATAAGCCCAAAGGAAGAAGATAATTCACTAGAAATATTGCAACGCCTTTCTAAAGATTACCCCATATTATTTTACAATTACATTAAATGAAAAATCACTAATCATCGATAGAAGTTACCGAAAAGATACATTCATAATTGAGATAAAATTCGTTGCTTGAATTCTAAATTAAGGCCCCTTTACAATTCTATAAATAAATAATCGCAATCTTAATTGGAGAAATTACTGTACTTTTATAATAATGACTAAATATATTGAATTAAACACCAGTCACATATTAATGTCACTAACGAGATTAATAGTAATAATTCATTTTTCATGTTCATGATTTGAGATGAAAATTCCTGGCTTGAATTATAAGTCGGGCCCTTTTTCGTTTTTCAACTCATGACATGAAACCAAACTATTCTTTTTTTTTGTAGAAAAAGTTGCCATCGAAGAATTGTTACTAACGTATAAAATACCATTAATTGATGAAAGCATTTATTGAATGTGAAAAAAAAAAAAAACTATAATTGCAATACAAAAGGAATTTGACTTAAGTTAATTTTCCATTCCATTTCTTGCTAGGAACTTCCACTTCTCTACATTTTCTTTTGCTTTTATTAAGGCTTGGTTTGTTTCTTAAAAATTAATGATTTACGAAATATTTCGCTTATGAAAATAAGTAAATGAAAAATATATTTAAATATAAATTATTATAAAAAATAAAAATAAAAAATTATTGACTACTTAACTTTCGAGGCACAAAGCGATTATTTTTAAAAATATTTTTTAAATCATTCATTTTAAGTGAAATAAACAACACCAGAGTAAAATAATTAGTATAATTCGTATCTTCTTCTTAAATTGTGTTAGATTTATTTGCCAAATGGAAGGTAAAATTCCCGCTGGATTTCACCGTCAATGAAGCTCGTCGGCATCGCGAGCTATGCACGACGTTCGCAGGCATCGAGTCCGGAATGTCTGTCCGTCGAATCGGATTCGAAACGAGCGAAGCCGGGCATAAACCCACATGGGCCGCCACCTCTTTTCCCTTCCGACAATATCATTCTGGTGCGACAAGTCCGATGAACATGAGCTGGGCCACGATGTAAAAGTAACGTTCTTGTCGCGCGATTTCGTCGACGAAATTCGAGCAGAGCCCAAGGAATTTGTGCATCCTCCGATGGCGGTGGGCGAAGAAAGCACGAAACTTTCGACGCGGGTCGCGTGACATGACATGTTCAGCCGTGTACGCGACCGCGGCATCCTGCATTTCGTCGGAGGCCCCGCCTGGCGGAGCTGCTGCTGCTGCTGCTGCGTCGTCACTTCCTCCCCCGCAAGAAACGAGAAACGTGGACGAAAGCGTCGCCTCGTTTCCCTCCTTTCGTTTTCTGCTTTGCGTCAAAGATCGCGTTTTTAATCAGGAGGATCGCCGCAGGTTTCATTCCTCGTTTTCGGACACGAAAGCGAAAACGGTGGGACTCCGAGAGAATTACGCGATACACGCGTGTTGCGACGTGGGTCTTTGTCGACGGAGAAGTCGTGGAAGGATCGAAGCTTCTCTCTTTCCTTTTCCTTTGCCAAGTTCTCTTCCCCTACGCGAATTCACTTCGGCCAGCTTTCTGTTGCGTCTTTTGGATGGCACGAGCAGATGCGGACAAAGAGCGCTCGAATTCGACGTGGCCCGCCTTGAGTAATCCGCCGAATTGAATGTCAAGTGCATTTCTTTCCCACTTCTCAATCTTTGTTTTTTTCCTCGTTCCCTGAACAGTTTGGTTCGGTGGGGTTGACCCAAAGGAGGGTGACGAATCCCGTGTTCCCAAAGCTGGGTCTTGTTTTGCATGTCTTTTGATTTATCTTCCCCGCGGTTCTTGAAGTCATAAACCCTGTCAAGTCGAAAACCTTTTAGGAGGGGTCTAGTGTAATTGCGTAGGAACGGGGGTGTTCAATTCAACCCGTGTTCCTTATCAGCCCTGAGCGTTGAGCTAAACTCAGCGGATAGAGAGGAGGAGATGGGGGAGACCTCTGAAGGGATGACTGATGATGTCTACTCAAATGGGTCGATTCAGAGTAGCAATGGGTCTCTCGAAGAGAAGCTGGATGAGCTCCGTTGCCTCATGCGAAAATCAGAAGGTGATCCGCTCAGGATCGTTGGTGTCGGAGCTGGTGCTTGGGGCAGTGTTTTTGCAGCTATGTTGCAAGATAGTTATGGTCACTTGAGGGAGAAAGTTCTGATTCGTATTTGGAGGAGGCCCGGAAGATCGGTCGACAAGGCCACGGCCGAGCATTTGTTTGAAGTGATCAATTCGAGGGAGGAAGTGTTGAGGCGGCTCATTAGGAGGTGCGCATACTTGAAGTATGTCGAGGCGAGATTAGGTGATAGGACGTTGTTTGCGGATGAGATTTTGAAAGACGGGTTCTGCTCGAACATGATCGACACCCCTCTTTGCCCTCTGAAGGTCGTCACCAATTTGCAGGAGGCTGTGTGGGATGCCGACATTGTAGTGAATGGTTTGCCTTCAACAGAGACCCTCCAGGTGTTTGAGGAAATTAGTAGGTATTGGAAAGAAAGGATTACAATGCCTGTTATCATATCATTGGCAAAGGGTGTGGAGGCAGAGTTGGGGACTGAGCCCCGCATAATTACTCCCACCCAAATGATTTATCGAGCGAGTAAGCCCTTCTCCTTTCTGGTTTCTTGACCAACTAGACATTGCTGTCTGTTACATGGTAGGCCTAGTAACCATTTTCTTGGACTAACATACTTAGGCTGTTGCATCTCTGTTGTATTAACAAAGTATCTCATTTTGGGTACGGGTGATAATATCAATATATTTGTCTGATTAGGATGAATCACATCACAAGTGCTACAGCAGCCCTTTCTTGATAACTGGGCTTTCTTTGTTCCACCTGTTATTCTTCTTAAAGGTTAAGGCAGAGAGCTTCTCTGCTCGTAAACTATGCGAAGTTGGTTTCATTGTGATCTGGCATTTATGTTTCAGCTGTAAAAGGCTATCAAAGATTATATGTTGGTGTTAGTTTTGTTTTCTCATTTGCTTATTGAGGAGCACACTGTGTCATGGAACATTGCATTGAAAACATGAACACTGGTTTTGCCTCTGGTCATTTCAAAATATCCCATGCCATTTCTTGACATGGCATAATCTGCTTTTGAAGAAAGGAAGAATTAGCATTGTTATTTAGAGGGTCCATTCCTGTTACTTGCAATGCTTCGGCTTACAGAACTTCAAATTTCAGTTTCCTTTTTCATGGAGAAAGCTCTTTTTGCAAAAAGAATTATCTAGAGAAAGCTTGACACTATTTTTTTCTGTGCTGGTTCCTCTTTTGTCCTTGTCTTTAAATGTTGAACAACTATCCTCTCAATGGTACTATCTTCTCAATATTGTCTCTATCATTGCTCTTTGCAGCTGGAGTGCCACTAGAGAACATTTTATACCTTGGAGGACCAAATATTGCCTCTGAGATATACAACAAGGAGTATGCCAATGCTCGAATATGTGGATCTGCAAAGTGGAGGAAGCCTTTAGCAAATTTTTTGAGGCAGCCCCACTTTACAGTGTGGGACAATGGAGACCTTGTTACTCATGAAGTTATGGGTGGTTTAAAGAATGTTTATGCCATTGGAGCAGGTAATATTGTTTGCTTGGCAATTTTACTCTTAGGCTTGGGAAAAATGTGGTTCTGTCAAAATGCCCTTTTATCCTGACACATCATCGATAGTTCCTTCCTCCACTCTTGTTTAGGAGCATTAGTATACTAGGTTTGAGGTTGTGACAAGCTACACAATTCTGCAATTGCACCCCTTACAGCTCCTCTCAACTTGAACTTCACAGGTATGGTTGCAGATCTGACAAAGGAAAGTGCCACCAGCAAAGCAGTATATTTTGCACATTGTACGTCAGAGATGGTATTCATCACACATCTGTTGGCAGAGAACCCTGAGAAACTTGCAGGGCCTCTACTGGCAGACACATACGTAACTTTGCTGAAGGGTCGTAATGCATGGTATGGACAAAAGCTAGCTAGTGGGGAAGTAAACCTTGACATGGGTGATAATATCAAGGGGAAGGGGATGATTCAGGTATTCAATCTCAATCACCTTTAGGTGCCGTTGATAGAAACTTTTGAAATTGAGCCTGTAAATATGAGAAGTTCTATTTCAGAATTTGGTGGATGTCTTTGAACCGAAAGAGCTAGTCAAAAGAGGGTCTTCCAGCAATCATATCTTCAGGATCGATCAATACCATGTGTCACCGATTTCAATTCCTAATTAGATGGATGTATGACCAAATAAAAAAGTATATGATATCTTATTCAAAGTACTGGATAGTTCAGTGCTTTCATGTGATTAATGTTGTGATTGAGAGGGCTTCAGTAAGAAATTCTTTGTCCACTGTTAAATTTCTTAGTATGATATTTTGCTTTATCGATAGGGAAGGCATGCGTTCTAACTTCTAATTTACTATGTGATGCAATTGCTCTGCCTTGTGTTTGTGATTGTAGGGAGTCTCGGCCGTGAAAGCCTTTTATGAGCTGCTGAGCCAGTCGTGCTTGAGTGTACTGCATTCCGAAGAAAATAAACCAGTGGCTCCTGTGGAGCTGTGCCCAATCTTGAAGAAGCTATACAAAATTCTTATTCTGAGGTAACAAAAGCTCTTATATTTCGAGCCTCTTCTAGGTCCTTTTTCTCTTTCCTCACACCAGAGAAATTGAAGGCAGTGTACCCAAGTTAATTGATTGATCTGTGTCTTTCATGGGCTTGATAGCCACTCTCCGCGAATCGTTTGCACAAATATTTGAAGATGACTGGACTGTATGCGTGCATACTATATCTCTGAGAATGGATGGGTTGTATCCAGAATGGTGAATTCCATCTATGAGTAAGCCCTTTGGTGGTAATGTGCCTAAATGCACAGTCCGGTGAATCAGATAGACTTCGGCATAGCATTCCGTTAAATTACTTTGCTCTGTACCATTGATATGCCATTGATGTCGTGTGAGTACAGCAGCAGAACGTGATATTATCACTTTGTTTGCAGGGATTTCCCACCGGATGCTATTCTTCAGGCAATGAGAGAAGAATCTATGAATGATCCTCGAGATCGCATCGAGATAGCTCAATCCCACGCGTTCTACAGGCCATCGCTCCTCGGGCAACAGCCTTGATAAGATGCACTTCCATCTGCATGAAGTCGCAGTCATTTTTGGTCCTGGACTGAATAATCGATGGGAAGTGGACGGTCCATTGTTGCTTGTATTTTTCTGAAATGGTGTTCATTGGGAATGTGTCCTGTGTCAACTGGAATATGTTACTCGTGTACTAACTCGTCTCTATAATGGTAGTTTGCGAGTCATGAAGCATCTATTGCTTGTTAGACTTTTAGGCTTGTTTTGGGGGAAGTTAAGAAAGTAGCCCGGTTGGCAAGGTAGGTTAGGAATTGTACAGTCATTATCAACTTTATCAGATCGAAAGCTTTTTTGATCAAAGAGTGGAAGCAAATTGAAAAGCTGCACGAGCTTTTTCCATATCCATATCCACCCGCCGAAAATTCAACAATAATCTAAATGACCCGCTCCACAAGATCTATGTATCCGGTTTTCTCTCCGGCAGCGTTTGACGCACGAACTAGAACTATTTTTAAGACGATGACAGACGAACTTCAAAATCGGTCCAATATTTACAAAAAAAAGATTAGAGGTGTGATCGTATGCATGGTTTGGAGAGAGGCAAGCAACCATGATCCACTCCCACTATATAGGCCAAATTCTTTCAGCTATCTTTAATTCTTCCAGCTATCGTTCACCGCGGATGCCAGACTTTTAAAGCATCTAGTGAAATTGATACTTTCACAGTGACAAAATCTTCTTTAATCATCATGTACCAAGAAATGATACGGGTGGTTCTGCTGAAAAAGACAAATTGTCATGTAGTTTCGTCCATCATTTTGTTCCTCGAACGAGAGAGCGTCTGCACTTAATTTTTCTCCCGTTAATTTGAGCTGAAAAAGCGTTCATTTTGCTGGTTCTCGGCTTCCTCGTCCGCCGACATGGGACGGGTCGAATAACAGGCGCCCCATCCCCTTCCCCCACAACCCCACAACCCCGCAACCCCGCACAGAGAGAGGAGAGAAGAGAGAGAAAGAGAGATGTCTCTGGTGGACTACGACGCTTCTTCAGACGAAGACGCTTCGGACGTTGAAGACAAGGAGGCGCAAGAAGGAGCGGAGGGAACGGGGCAGGACCCAGGAGCCCCGAAGCCCTGGCCTACTCTATCCGAGCCTCCTCCTCCTCAGACCCGGTAAGTTCGATCGGGAAAGACTGCGTTTTTCCCTCGTTTATCTTGGGTAGAAGTTCTTCCGACATTTCGGACGCGGGTTCACCCAGCACCTGGCGATTGTTTGTGAATCCTGCATTTAGCAATTTGACGGCATAGGCAGCGTCGACGATGGCGTCCGTTCGCTTGGTCTAGTGTTTTGTATCCCGATTGTGTGCTGCGTGACAACATGAGGCTTAGCAGCTGTGCCCTAGATCCCCTTGCTCGGATAGAATTAGTTAGTTGGTTGGTTGGTTAGTTTTGAGGGGTGTTCCGGTCGATGGTTGTTCATAGCTCTTAGTGACAACTCTTCTGATAATCGCGGTCCACTATTGGTCTGCCAAAATCGTGGTGATGAGCCTCAAGTTCTGTCCTTTTGTTTTGTTTCCATTGCTTGGAGCCACGCGGCCGCGTACCAAGTTAAGCTGATTATGTTTGTGATCTTCTGATTGTCTCATGAAAGTCTTGCATCAGATTTCAGTTGATTTTGCTTTGAGCTCCAACATTTCAATGATTTGATCTTTTCTGTTTGTGGTGATAATGATCGAGCAAATACCATTCTCATACTTGAAGGTGCAGACTTCCTCCTCTTCCCTACATAGGGATTTCCGCTTTTAAAATTAAATAAGAGGTGGTAGCTTTGGAGAACTGGTGAAAAATTGCTCAAACGTCTTGATTTGTAATATTTGGACATGGTGCACCATGGCTGGAGTGGGTGATCTTGCCCATGCATCATATGTCTTCAGAAGTCGATACACTTTAAATTTCATCTTTATAACCTGAGAAGTTGTTCTAAAAGAGAAGATTACATTGCTTAAGAGGTTGATGCAGATGGGAACACTCTATAGAGTTCCATTCAAGAGTAAAAGTTTAAGCAGCCAATAGGAGAATAATTGTCTTATCCCACTGTCAATTTGGCAAATATGATTTTCTATTGTTTTACCATGGTGAGTTGTTTTTTTTCCCTCTGTTTAGAAGTTTTGCTCCCTACCTTAGCCTGTTTGAGTTGACTGATAGTTGGCATCAAATGTTTGTGTCACTTGTATGGCGAGGATCTAGGGTTAATTGCTTTATGGGTCAATTACAAGTATATGAAGCTATAGTGGTATCAGTCAATGAAATGTCTCTCAAAGGTCAATGGTAGTGAGGAAAAAGAATGAGTGAGAAAGAGAGAGAGAGAGAGAGAGAGAGAGAGAGAGAGAGAAAGACTCTTACTTTCCGTACTTTGGATAAGTTGCCTATTACTAGCTATATTAACATGAGAGATTGGCTATATTAAAGGGCCAAAAGTTGCACCAGTTATCCAGTTTATCCATTTCGGTTAGCATGGTCTATAGGTAGGACTGTTTTTCCTAGTGATCTTTAAGAGATTCAGTATGTCTTTCTTGTGATCTGCCATAAGTTTACGATTGTTGCTGTATATGATAAGGTTTGAGTGTTCTCATATTGTAATCTTCACTTGCGTTGTGTATAGGGGATCATCATGTGCATCAGATCATCAGCTAGAATCCACTGCAGGTTTACCAGCGCCCCCAATTGAGAAACTTCCTGATGCTTCCCTCTTGTTGGATGCTCCAGCTGGATTGGCTTCTCCGTTGAGTGGTGGTGACCATGCTTCTAGAGTTGCAGCAGCAAGGGCTGAAAGTGCTCTGCGAAAGAGAGAGTCTCATTCGCTGTCTTCATCTGTTCCCCGCAGCAAAGTGCCAAGGGGAACATTGACCCATTTGAAGAATGTTCCAGATACTGTTGATGGACGACTGGTTCCTCCTCAGCTTAGTGGAAGGTTAGTTCATTCTAAACTTTGACATCTGCATTACATTGTGTCCTTTGCTTAGCAAATAAATTTTTTTCATTCTTGTCAAAAAAGTGCTTTTTCCTTTTTTTTTCTACCTTCCCTAATAAATCTGAAGGCAGGAAAATGAATGTTATAAGTTCAGAAAGTCGCGAAAATTTTTTTTATGATTCTACATGTGAATATATGTATATTTCGTTAGATTTATGGAGTTTTATTTTAAAGAAAAAGTCAATTTGTGGAGCTGCAGAATTTGGAAAAAAATTAAAGTTACAAAGCTCACTGGAAAGTAACTTTAAAACTGAAGAGATGATTATATTAATATTCTAGACGAATTACCAATAGTGGCGGGTACCTACACAAGCAGTTACATAGAACAAACACTGAATGAAAACAGAAAACACCTACTGAGTCGAATCAGTGTTGACTGAGTGAACTCGGATACCCTGATACAAGTACTGATATGCACTCGAGTACCCTAACATGAGTACGTGCCATACGACATACGTTCAATCTGTCTGCGGGACTTCTTAGATCAACCTCCTGAGTGAACTTCCACATTCTGTCTCCTTAGAGTTTTAGATCAACCTCTGGCCCAACATTAGAAGTGACTGGTTTAGAACTGTGATTTAGAATTTGGATGGTTAGTGATGCTGGACCTTGATAAATTTAGTCTTCAGCGGT
Source organism: Eucalyptus virginea (assembly GCA_014182375.1). Taxonomy (NCBI): domain Eukaryota; kingdom Viridiplantae; phylum Streptophyta; class Magnoliopsida; order Myrtales; family Myrtaceae; genus Eucalyptus; species Eucalyptus virginea. The sequence continues at coordinate 56,037,483 of CM024520.1, forward strand.
GATTCAAAGATAATATTTTCATCACGCAACTGATTGGGAGTTTTAGTGGTCATTTTCTCAAACTTAGTTTTGTGTGGATGCAAGAAAGTATTTAGACTGATGAGTTGGTGCTTGTTTTTTTTTTTTTTCCCAGGAGCAATGTTGTGACTGAAGATATTAGCAAGTTATTTGTAAAGGGACATGCTGAGAAATCATCTCATTAGGGAACTTACAAACAGGTCGTAGTTTCTTCTCCGTAACCTTATCAGACCTCTCTTATTAAAGCCGTGAATATGTCCACTTTCTGGAGGGTCTGGCATGTACAGAATGGCAAGCAATGTTGTATAAGAATGACCAGATAAAAGATTCATAAACCCGACAGGATGATATCATGGATTACGTCAAAACGGAAATTTTGTATGTGGTGGAGTATGAATGTTGCAGGAAACTATTTGGCTGAACCTTTCTGTTGGTTTAATGGTGCACATGTAAGGGATGGTCCATTTATTTACTTTAATATGATAGCGGCTTCGATAAGCTGAATCTACCTTATTGCTGCGATTGGCTGTATCTCCTAAAGATAAATTTGCATCATCTCCTCAGCCGGCCTCTGTGTTCTTTTTTTCTCTGTTAAAAGAATATACATCTACCTTCACATAGTTATGAGATTTTTCTTTACTTGCAAGATGATATGGCTAGTGGCCTGACTATGGTTTCGAAGACTTCAGTATTTTTTAACAGTTCTTCATCAATACCGTCTTGACACGAAAGAGTATATCAAGAGATATCTCTAAAGAATGTCAATATGATGGTTCGAAATTCTTTTCATGATGTGGACTCCTCTTCATCTATAGACTGAATTTGTATTGTTTGCGATGATTCTGATAAGACGGCAGAATTGAACATCACCAGCCGAGGACACCCGTGTCAATATGGAATGAGTTAATCCATGTCATGTCAATATATCCATTTGCAAGATGAGTTAAACTTGATAAGTCGTGTAATTTTGGCCAACAACAAAGATAAGGGGATAAGCCAGAGTTCAAATCCTTAATCAGTGAAATTGATCTCATACCATATTTGACCCTGCTTCGCTCTTTAGTAGCTTTGTTAAAGCTTAAATTAGAAAGAGGAGTATCTCATGGATCCGGAGTTTATTCCTCTCTGAAATTCCATGGGGCTCATCCAACGGACGACTAATTATTCTAGTGATATGCGTGTTCAGTCAAGAAAGGGAAAATATTCTGCCAGATATGACGAGCTGTTCCGTGGCCCTGATTTGATTTCATAGACGACTAACCAAAGCCAATGACCCTTCAGCAATTCTTTATCAGTATTGCTATCTTCCTCCTGCGTAAGTTTTCACACCGGGCGTTGGATGTAGACTTAACAGAGACTCATTTCATTGAATCGGGAACCGATAGACTAGCCACCCCAGGAGCAATCTTGCCAAACCCATCATGACACAGAATCGTAAGCCACCATAACTCTAGCTCCAAACATATTTTATTGAGCCGGGGACAAACCCGTCTACATCAGATTGTGTACATGATTATCTTCTTTAATAGAGCAAAAACTCTCCTGGGCCATCATCACCCCCTTAACGTTGAAGCCCCCCTAATCATGAAGAACCTTTTTTTTTCCTCATAAAAAAAAAAAGACAGCCTCCGCCAATCAAGAAAAGTTCACCTTGGTCACCCCTTTGAAAACTTCCACTAAAGTTTGAATCAATCACTCACTTGACACTAAAAGAAGAGTTAAAAACAGCAAAAAAAAATAATGATAGATTGGGCATTTGCATGTCTCTGTCTTTACTTTGCCAGCTGTCTCTCCCCTCCCTTTCCGTACTTTTAATTTTTTTTAATCTTTGGCAATGAACCCCTTTTTGTGCCACTCTCCAATTTCTCAGCTACTAATGATAAAAGACTCCTCCGGTAGGGGAAATTAGTAGGCCAGTCCCTTTAATTAAGTATGTGATCCATCTAAAGATCAGATTAGGTTAGAATAGCAGAATTTCTAGCCTTTTCTGGGTTGAAGGAGTGGGGAAGAAGTGATGAGATATAGAAAAGGAGAGAAGAAAAGGGAATCACAAGCTTCACTGACTGTCACACACACTCGCAACTGCTGTTCACAGAACCAGAAAAGATTCCTGCAGCAACACACCGTGCACTTTTGTCATCCGTGTGGCGTCAACATCTACTTTTAGATCTGTGCACGTCCTTTCCTCTCGTTCAAGAACCCCATTAAAAGATTATGCAGCAGAGAGAGTTGCAGCATCTCTCACATGGGTGTGTTGTTGGTGTGTGAGGGAGAGACCCTACACAACCTGGCGTCAATTATATTCAGTATTTTAAGGAGGAAAGGGGGACCCGCCGTGAATGTGTCAGCACCCCCATGTGAGATCACTGTGACACACTGGGTTCTGTGGGGCCCATTCACTTTATGAATGGCACCGTGAAAGGCCTGCTCTGTTGATGACCCCACCACCCACATACATTTGCATATGCTATCATGTCACTCACCCCTAAAGATATCATATATGGGTAGATAATAATAAAGAGACAAACTTTTCTAAATTTAAAGGTAGCAGCACATCCACCCAAGAGGGACAGGGAGAGAGAGAGAGAGAGAGAGAGGAGAGCCATTTCATAAATTGTGAAACTGATTTCTTTCTTTCTGGTTGCTGATCTTTCACTAGTTCCTTTTCTGTCTCTCTGATCCACATGAGTAGTTGAACACAAACTGTTGTATAATAAACAGCTACAGTAAACATCAAACATTTAATGATCGACCTCACAAATTTGTACCTGAAAACTGAGCTGACTAAAACTCTATTCATCTCTGCCTCTCCCATCATCCGTTCCTCCCCTTCAAATCTTCTCCCCTCCTTTCACTTCCAAATTACCATTCATGGGGATGAAAAATCAGCCCTTGTCGTCACTTCTTGCCTTTTTGGCCACTCCCTGGCTCTTTGAATTCTTCGATTCTTCTTGCTGTACAAAGATTTGATCTTTCTTGTACCCTAACAACACAAACTAATAGAAGACTGTTGCTAATTATGGACTCCGCCACCCTTCCAAAGGAGGGGCCGCAGTAAAAACTTGAAAACGGGAAGAAGAGGAAATTCACAGCTCTGTGAGTTTTAAAATACTGCACAGACTGTAAAATTCTCCCGGTGGTCCAAACTGCAACTAGAAAAAAACATGTGAAGATAGCACAAAGGAGATTGGGCTATCCCACTTAATTTAGTCATTTTTTTTACGTATGCATTTTTGTATGGTATCCAGTAGTATAGTATGGATAATTGAGGTAGTGGTGGAGGTGATGGTAGTGGTACGGATTCTCTACAGATCTGATCTTGATAACGGGTTTCTTTGGTTATTGTTGTTAATCTCCCTGCAAATGTTCAGACAAAGCAGAAAAGAAACGACTATGTTCAGTCAAAAAGTGAAAACTCACAAAGCCTAACGATACAAGGCGGATATAAGGGAAAATTACCTCAGTCCAGGAAGAGCTAGCTATATACCCACTGGGCATGTTGGCCCTCCAGCCCCGGCATACATTCCTATGGCTCCATGACCAGAGGAAAATCTGAAAAGTTTGGAGGACAAATTATCATCGTTGCCTTCTCAAAAGCATAATAATTCTGATCTGTTCTTTTCAGTACGTAAGCTTTAGATTATGCAATCTTGGGATACAATCTTACCTAGGAATCTGGCAGTTGAAAGATGCGAATGAAGCCATGTCCATGGCGGAGGTGCCCGGGATCAAGGGTGAAGAGACCGGGTTATTGCTGTTGGGAGAAGATGAGACCGAACCTGCACCATCCTTTTCAGCCTCGCTGACTACATTGGTTAAGGAAGAGAAGTACTCTGCGGAGGCTTTGGTAGGAGATGCAAAGGGACTATCAGGAAGGTTATGCTCCAAACTGCATCATTTTACAAAAGTTGGTCATAGTTAGAAAATGTGCTAAAGCAGTGGTTAGAAAACTCATGCAAGCACAAGGGAAATTGCTATTTGCTTAAGAAAAGTCAATTCATTTCTCAAGAGCAGAAGCATATACCTTTCAGCCAAGCCTTTATCTTCAGTATGGGAGCTTTCCTTGTCATTCCCATTACTCTTGTCACTTCCAGTCAAATCTTTCCCAGCAGAGACAATCACAGACTGGTAGTTCAAGGGCTGACTGTCGGATAAGCCAGGGCTAGAACCATTCTCTGATTAAACAAAAAAAAAAAAGAGAACCTAATCTTAATACCACATTTGCCAAAGGAAATCAACTGGGCAAAATTTGAATTAAGAGCGCCTAAGAGGAACAGGTATACCTTCTGTGACGCCCAGGCTGCGAACCGAAGGAATGTTGAGGAAGGTTGGATTGTTGAACAAAGTAGGCGATTGAGCAGGAGATGGAATGGGGGAGCCAGTTGAGAGAGCCCTCTGATGATGATGCTTCTTGACATCTAGAAGCTGCAGACTCATCAGCCGTTGACTCTGGTATTCAAGGGCTTGTTGTAGATCAGCTTGCTCCTCAAATCTCCTCCTCCACAGCATGTCCTGAGAATTGTAAAACGGCCTCGCTCCTGCATTACAGATCAAAACAAAGGGAAGTTAAGAACAGCCCACGACTCATCTCACAAAATAAAAAATCCCACTCCGGCTAAAATTCTAACCGAGGTTGAGGTCAAATGGTCCCCCCCTCGAATCCAACCCAGTTGGAGTTCCACACGGCGAAAAATCACCCCTTTCCACCAGCTGGGACTGCTTCCTGTAAAACGCCCCAACATACTAAAACTTGAGCTCATTTCCTCTCATCAACTCAGGCAAACAATGGACAGGCAAACGTAAAAGGAACAACCAAACTGAGGAAGAGCGAGAAAACGTGCCTGAACTTGTCTGGCACTTTTCCCTTCTCTTTGTAAGGCTTGACGAGAACTCTAGCATCACAAACAAAATGAGGGTTCCCTTTGGCCAAAATGAGCTTCACCGTTTCTGGGTAAACAAACGTAACAAAGCCAAACATCCTCTTCTGCTGGTAAGGAATTCTCACATCTTGCACTGGCCCAAAGTTGCTTCATACAACAGCCATATAAGACAATTGAACAGTCAAAACAAAGTTCTTGATTTGAATAAGATCAGAAACCGGAAAACGAGGGACCTCCAAATGAACTTGCTAGCGAAAAACATTACTCACCTGAAATAGTTGGAAACATCTTCCTCCTTGAAAGTACTGTCGGCTGGGAAAGTCAAGTAAATCTGCCTAGAAGCAGGATTCACACAACCATTCACTGAAAAATCGCTCCTTTCAAGCCTTGATCTGCCATACTTGTAAAAGTCATCACCCATCATCAGCGCAGCAGCAGCAGCAGCCCTGCCCACATATGTTCCTCAACATATTATAAGAACATGAAAGATAAGACTTTGTGGATACATTCGTTACGTCCCTTTACTGACATGCATAGCGTACCTATGAGCATCATTTTGCTGGTGATGGAGAAGTAAATTCATGGATTTGGGAGTGTAAGGGAAGGTTGCAGAACCTATGAGCTGAGAAGCAGCAGCTAGTCTCTGCTGCTGAGCAGATTTGGACCTCAGAACAGCTTCATGGCACTGGCCCATCATGTCCACTTTACTCGGGGAGCCGACCACCGCGGACGCACTGCCGTCCGGGCTGCCGACCACAGAAGCGGCATCGCCAAGTCCACCACTGTGCAAGAACCTGCAGCTGATCCCATTCTTGCAGTACCCTCTTGCATAATACAAGCATGGCCTCCACCCGACTCCACAAGATGGGTCTTCTGAGGACCCCGAGCACACATCGCTGACCGAGCAGCTCCTCCGGTGCACCGGGGCGCCCCAGCCCGCGGCCGCTCCGCCGTATACGGCGGTGGGACTGGACAGCAAGTCCTGCTGGGGGCAGAACATATCAGGGTTGCTGTTGGGTCCAAGGGGTGGGGAGTTATCGTTGAGGAAGGAAAGCTGGTCTTGGAGCTGAAGCTCATCAATCATGGTGTCACTGCCTCCATTTCCATACAAACAAGAGGAAGAATTGATCAAATCATCTCCACTTGAGAGATCAGAGAAAGAACCACCACCACCCCCCCAAGAAGATGGGCTGGGGATATTTGAGAGAGAAGATGGCGAAAAGTTGCTTCCTTTAGGCCTGGAGGAGATGGAGATGGGGTTGGTAGACATGAAAGGAGAGGGAGAAGAAGGTGTGGAGGGCGTTGAGGGAGAGTTTGACGGAAGGATTATGTCCTTCCTTGCCTTGAGGACCACTGAGTGAAGCAGAGTCTCCGGTCCAAGAGCCAGCCTGATCATCTCCTTCTCACCATGATCTTGGATGAGGAGGAGACCCATGATCTTGGAGGCATTCTCAGGGTCTAAACTTTGGATTCTTGAGAAGACAATCCTTGTGGCTTCATATGCGTCCATGGAAATAAATGGAGTGAAGTGAGTGTTTCTGTTTGGTGGCTGTGTGCCCTTCACCTTTTCATACCAACCCTCTTGAAACCCGGTTTTGTTGGCGATGATCTTTTGAGTTTAGTGTACCTGCGAGAGAGCGGGCGAGGTTGCTCTCTCTCTCTCTCTCTCTCTCTCTCGCTCTCTCGGTAAGTAAAACTTCTTTCTCAACCACAAACCCCACCTACTACCAACTCAGCTTGTGAAGCTGTGTGATGAGTTCTCTTGAGTATTCCAGTGTGTCCATCTTTCTCATACACCTGCAGAAACCAAGAAAGGAAAGGAGAAAAAAAGGCAAAGAAAAGAAAAAGGAGGCGTTAAAAGGAGTGCTAGAAAGAGCGATTCTCGTGTGTGGGAGGAGTTGGAACTTGAAAGCAGACGAGGAGAAAAAATGAGAGTGAACAATATTAGAATATATATATGAAAGAGTTTACTTTTCATTATCCTTTGTTAAAAAAGAGAGAAAATTGGACATGTTGGTTGTGCTGAATTTCTTCATAAAGAAACCAGCAAGGGCTAAAAGTAGCAGCAATCAATCATATGAAGAAATAACGATAAATAACACTTAACACCCCTTTCTTTGCTAATATTGTTTGTTTCTTTCTTCCCAAAATTTCTCTCTGGTTCTTCCCAGAACTGAAATTCGAAAACAAAAGCTCTCTGTGCATGAATGAAGTCTGCAGCAATAACTGACTGCTCCTGTGGCTTACCATCAAAATCTGGTCTTTCTTCTTTCACTTCTGACGAGAAGATCAGGCTCTCTCCTTCTTTAATGCTCTCTCTCTCTCTCCCCCTCTTTCTCCACCGGTCAAAATTCAAAACTTTATAGCTGCAAAAAGCAAAAACCCAAAGCCCTTGTTTCTAGGCTGGTTTCAGCCATGGCAGAAACCAAAAACTATCGGCTCAAATTTGCTCAGCGTTGTTTCTTGGGAAACTGAGGCCAAGTTGGTGGCAGTCAAGCTGAAAAGGAAAAGAAAGCTCAGCTCTCCCTCTCCCTCTCTCTCTCTCTCTCACTCACTACCCACCTAGAGTTCTCTACCCTCTCTCTCTCTTTCTATCACTAGCCACTCTCCCTATCTCTCTCCTTTGAAAACAATAAAAACAAAGACTGGTAGGAGAGGAGGAGTCGCCCACTGTGGCAGGGAGTGAAGTGATAGAGAGAGGAGAGAGAAAGAGAGAGTATGCGGAGAGTTGAGTGATTGAGGATCGAAGTGGATCCAGATCTGTGCTTCAAATAGTGCACGTTCTCTCTGATGCTCACTCATACCCTCAATGACCCAAGAAAACTCTTTTTACCTGATCTTCTGTTTCATCCTTATATATTTAAGCTTAACCACTAATGAAATCTGAGGTGACCCGGTGACGAAGCACAAGCCCACTTGCAGTTCCTGGACCGTGAACAGCACACGCTTATGGAACCGGATACGACTTATCGCCCCAGACATGCTTTAGTTTTGAATTGGATTGACCCCACGAGTTATCACACATACAAATTATTGTTTGGCTTTCACCTGATGCGAGGCAAAACTTGCTCAATTGCTTGTCCGATAAACAAATGGTTTCGCGAGTTTGTTCTTGTTATGTTTGTTTCTTGAATTTAAAACACAGTTGAAGCTCATTAATATAGTGCTTGAGGGGGAACTAGGATAATAGTCAGTTGAAATATACATCCAATAAAATCTGGATTTTGTCTAAATTTCCTATCGTGAGCTTGGCATCCTAATCCTAGGGAAGAAAAAAGAAGTAGCTTATTAGAAATTAAGATCGTAGGCTGATTGAAACATGATGGAGGGAAATGGGGCCCATCTCCCTAAAATCTTTAATGTCTAGTAATTGGAGAGTGAGTCATTTGATGCTTAGTTTTTTGTTTTGGTTTGATTGAGGCATTATGGATTTTGTGGGAGAGGGTCAATTCTCTCTCTCTCTCTCTCTCTCTCTCTCCTCTCTCTGCTTTCTCTCTCTCTCGAAAAGGTGTTTTCTTTATTGATCTCCTCCATCCTCTTTTCTATATTTTGCTTCTGTTTTGCACCATATTCCATGAACATCATGAAGGATCGACTTTTGGCCATGTCCCACCACCACATGTATGCTCCCTCTCCTTTCATCTCCACGAAGCATGTTCTTCATTGCCTTAAATAATTGAAATTATGGTGATTGATGATGATGATGATGATGATGGAAGTTTTATAATCCATGATTTGATTTGTGAATGTGTGAGGGAGAGGAGCAAAAGGGTGGACCCTCATGATAGAAAATAATAATCATGAAAGTAAATTTATAATGTTTTGGGGATTTGTATCTGGCCCATGTGTTTCTTGTATTCTTCCTCCTTCAAGAGTTCAAATATTTGTTTAGAGTTAGACCAAATATGCTCTCTCTCTCTCTCTCTCTCTCTCTCTCTCTCAAAATAAAGTTCAGAGAGAGAATCATAATAATTGACACCACAAGGTTGAAGTACTTTTTCTCCTCTTTTCGCAATATTCATTTCTTTTTCTTGGAGACGTGTACGAAAGTTAGAATTTTTGAAGAGAAGAGGGGGAAAGGAAGGGGGGAGAGAGAAAGAGAGTAGTACTAGCTGTAATTTTTCCCCTTGCATTCATGAGAGTAAGAAGAAAATGGGACTTGAAAAGTGAAGCTTTTTCCACATGGTAGGCACAACTTTCCCTTTTAGCAGACGGGCGAAACTAGCAACACAGCTCGAGCGAGGTAATCCAATTTATCATAAATGTGATAGAAAGAAATGTCTAATCAGAGGGTAACTTTCATGATTGGTTTTTGTGCATGATAAGGTAAACTCAATATGATTTCCAATGCTATATCTTTGTGACTTCGATGCAATTACATATGTGTTTCAAGATTTTACAAAGTAATAATAAAGGCAAACCAAAAGACCGTTTTTCTCGGCACCATTTCTACTCTGATCATGAAAAGTTGTTCAAATTTGTCTAGGCTCGACAAACTTTGAGGCATAAACTACCTTAATGATCTTTATAAAGTTCATGTTGCACCACCTTTTTATAGTAAAAGGGAAAACAAGGAACCTCACGTCGATAGGATCATTTATACTAGCATCTATCTTTGATTGCGCAAATTCATTGGGGAAAATGATAAAATAATCGTTAAACTTTGATTTAATATGTAATGTAGTTCATGAACTTTTGATTTGTTCAATGATATCTCTAGATTTTACTTGAATGCATAATATGGCCTTAAATTTTGGTCCAATATGAAATACGGCTCATGAACTTTTAACCATTTATGTATAATATTGAACTATATTGAATAAATTAAATATTAAATAACAACATTGTAAATTGGGTTAAAAGTTCAGGAACCTTACATAAATTAAAAATTCATGGACGACATTATACATTAAATCAAAATTCATAGACCGTTTATGCTATTATTCATATGCCTTGCATCAAGAGAGGCTTCATTCAATCATATTTCATGTTTTTATGATCCTAAATAAATAGCATCTCACAACTTAAAGAAATAACCAGGGTTAACCCCAGCAAAAAATATTATAGATATATATAATTCTAGCTTTTTATCACTTGCTCGTGTTGTAAGTAAAATCGCACAAACTCATTATACCATACCCTTGTTATCCTCAGTGAACCAATTGTAATGTCTTGTGAACAATTTGAATGGCAAAAATAGTTAGATGAAAATGAAATGATTATCACTCGTCACATTGGCTAGAACCCATATATATGACCGCAAAAGGTGGGTTGCCATTGTAACCACGGTCCATGAACACGAACCCGATGATGTTACTCATGCTGTCAAAACTCGAAAGCCTTGAGCTCGGTAATTGAGTGTGACTTCTCACTTATAAAACCCTCCACTGATTTAGGGCCTTCTCGAGAAGCCTTAGAAGCAAAAAATAAAAATAATAAATAATAATGTTGACTTTCTCGCAAACATAGGTGCAGCATCTTTTTCCTTCAAAATTTACCAAATACTTGTGCCGTGATTTCAAATGGCTGTAATCATTCACGTAAAATACAGGGTTTTAGAAATTTTTTCAAATGTTCCAAGTGTAACAACAAGTAAGAGACGCTTGAAATAGATATTTCTTATTTGAGTCCCATAACACAATTGCCATGCAGATCTATGCAATATGCAACTTGTCGGAGATGATGTGTACGGTGATAAGAAATATGGATGCGGGATATGCCATTCTGCTGAAGAGTGATTACAGATGCCAACATAAACTATATTGCATGCAGTGGCCAACGAAAGAGATGTGGGTAGATACGAGGAAGGCTACGAGACCTTTCACTCCTCGATTCTAATAAGCTCTTCGCTTGGTTTGCATTGACTCGAATACTATTCTAGAAAGTTCAATCGAGATTTCAAGGTAGAAAGCAAAAGTAAATACAAGATGGCCCTACTTCGTGCAGGAGAGACTAGGATGATTGGCCAGAAAGAGAGAGACAGGAAGCAATAATCCATTAGTTGAGTTGTCCGAGGGAAGAGGGGCCATCGGGCGACGGGAGCCCCTCGGACAATAAAAGAGCTAAGAGGGTTTATGTTCCCCAGGGGAACAACTTCTTGAAAAGATGGGCATTTCTGCTCCAGTTTGCATGCACTCTTAATTAACACAAACCGCATCATTGGACCAAGATATTGTCTGTCCCCTAATCACCCAATCGAATCCCTCTTTGATCGGTGGCTCCTGTTTCCTTTTTCCTTCTTTACATTAAAGATCTTAATCGATCTCTCTTCACTTTTTACTGCTTCTAGTCCTTGTATCGAGAACAGGCAGCAATTCATGCAATTACCCTCCATCTGCAAATTTGTCGAGTGTCCTTGATTGCAGGAGCAAATTTTCCATGGTGCTCGCGACGTGGAATGCCATTTTGGAATTCGTTTCTGATATCTGCTTTGAGCTAACTCAAGTCAAGTGCCTCTGCCATGAAGTTCCTTCATAGCCTTCTCACGTCTCGTGACAGTTGCCCGTGGATCAATCTTCTTGCTCACCGTGTCCGTTCCAAATATACCAACAGACAAAAGCAATCCCGTTCAATGACTCCTTCAACCGAACATTATAACAGACTAGCTAAATTTCTCATTGATCCCCCCCGTCAACTCGCAAACCCAATACCACCCAACCATACACACTCAACCCCGATCACAACCACATAGCAGAAGCTCCTCATCCTCTTCAAGGTACAAAAAGGGCATTGAGCATGCTCCACCACTCTTCTTCCACAAAGACATCAGTTAGCTCTTAGTCAACAGCTTCCAAACTGATCTGTCAATCCTCTGGGGAGAGGTGGGTTCTGTTTATTATCCCCCTTAGAGCCTCCTCTTCATGCATAAAATGATATGCTGCCCCAACTGTGCAATACAAATAGATTATACATCCAGTTGACGATTGTCAGGATCGAGAGAGAGTAATCACAATGAAATTGCAAAGGTCGGGACAAAAACACCAAAGTCGGATTGAAGAGAACGAAAAGCAAGACAGAAGGCGCTAAAAAGAATGCATGAAAGGACAAAAAGAAAACTTGTCCCATTTGTGAGAGTGGGTAGAAGAAAATCTCCTCTCCCAAATAAGGGTTCTACAGCTAAGTCTACGTTGTCGAAATCGTTTGTCTTATTTTCTGACCCGGTCGACCCTTTTTTTTTTTTTTGGGTGGTTGCCGAAAGTTGGTCCCGATCCGGACAGTTTTGTTTCCATTTGAAAAGTTGGTCCGCTCCGGCTCCTATTTTTATTATTATTATTATAATTCGTGATTTAAATGTCCTAAAGTTCCCACTCCAGCTCATTCATTAATTTAGGTTTTGCTGATTATTCCTCACCTGAGTCAATTACTTAAATGATGCCGCATCTCCGCTCACATTACTTTCAAATTTAAAGGGCTCGTGAGGCATTTCCCAGTTCCAGCTGTTTCACTAAACATCCATAGGAACATTTTTGTACGATGTTGACCTTTTGTTAGCATAGCTTTAATACATATTCATACGACAAGAAGTGTTATGTAATTAACACAGCGAATTTGGAATCAGAGATACAATATTGTTCGACCTATTTACAAGGATACATCTCAAATTTGAAATTTTCAGAGTTTTGTAACGAATACTTTTCATTATATTTTTTTTACCTCGAATTGAGTTGTTGAAATGAGATTCATATTATTAATATCATACGGAAACAAAAGCTTCATATCATCTGTGATTTGGCATGTGCTGCATAACCATGTCTTCGCTTAAAGGTTGACCTAACGACTGGTATATTCTTTTTAATAATTTAACTCAGGAACCAAATTGTGACTCGGGACTCTTCAGAGGGTGGCTGGCCGATGTGGGGGTTTAGTGGAGTTCACCATCAAGGTGACAGTAACCCGTCGTCCTTTTGTGAGGTAAGTACACCGTCCAATTCCATCAACCAACATTATTTAGATTACAAATTGTATAATAAGAGCTAGGCTGAAGAAAAAAGTATACCACTATGGTACCGGAACTGGGTTCTAGTGTGTGTCTGTATTATATACCCAGATGTCTACATATATATTTTTTCCCCTAGATTAGTCTCTCTTCTTGGAATCATAGTTCTAGCCTCTGAGAGAGAGAGACAGAGAGACTCCCTCTACTGCCTCTTTTAATATTGGTGCATGTATAATGCAAGGGATACTAAAACCAATCATTTAAAAATTTATTTGATAAGTGATGTGATACATTTTGATTTAGTGTTTGATCTAACCTGCTTATTTAAATGCCTACGAGCCATTCTTAAAGCTAGGACACATGGAAATAGAACACTATGAATGCATATGACTTTGGTTCATTTTCAAGGAAGAACGATTAATCTCAAAATTAACTTTTATACCCATTTTTCTCCATTCTTATATTTGGAAATTTTGACACGATATTTTTCAAATTTTTTATTTTTATACTTTTTTTTTTTATAGCTAGAGCAACGGTAAATCACTATCCAAAAGTCTAGAAGCCTATAGAATACATTGTAAGTCTTATGAATAGATTAAATCGCCGACATGGACGTCGATTTATAAGTGTTCCAAGTATTCAAGCCTTACGTCTTACCACTTTGTATTTCATATTCATCCTTTGTTCTTAATGCCATTATCAATCATGACATCGTAAGAAAATGGAACAAACACTTCATTTCCATTTTATTGCTCTCATTTTCAATCAACTAAAAGTCCTTTAGGGAAACCAATCACATACAAGCGATGATACGTCATTATGAGTTTATTGCGCCCGCACGACGTGTGATGAGTGTGGCTTCTTTTGCAAATGCTTATGCATTATGCTATTGTCATCCTTTGTCTCTACTATGGAAAAATTATCTAGTAAATCTCCAGAAATGATCCTTTTCCTCCCCTATTCCCTTTGGCTCCTGGTTATCAACAACTTGAAAAAAAAAAAAAAAAAGTCAAGATGTGTTTTGATGAATTCTACTTTAGAAAAATTTTCCACAAAATTTTAAAATTATTATACGTTAGTAATTTTCATCAAAATTAACTGAAATAACTACACTAGTAAATTGTTAAAAGGTTTATGACTAAAATAGCCAATTTAAAAAGTTGAAGACCTTTTGAACTGTTATCTCCTCTTGCTTTCTACCTTGAGTTCATATATAATTCAATATTCGACATGGTTCATATATTGTTCAGGATTTTAATTTTAATTTTAATGCTGATCACTTAGAAAATATTTTATTAATATCAATAACACAGTAAGCACGTGAATTATTTCTATGTTTAGCAAAAAGCTAACATAACATTTTAGGTAAGCGAGAAAGCAAAGAGTGATAAGTGCAAGCAACTTATTAAAAAAAAAAAAAAAAAAAACTCATATGCATTACAATTATAACCACTTGTGATCGAAGATATATAAGGTTAGGTGTATAATATTGTAAGATCAGTATTACAATTTCTGAAAGTTTAATTAGAATGTTATGAACTGTCAATTTTAGAAAAAATTTATGCTATCATATGAAGAGGTCATTTGATATTTAAACATTTTGACACTCTCGTGACTCCTTCTCGAGCGTAGACTAAAAGCATGGAAATTACTAATAATAGGAATAGATGGAGAGTGCAAAAAGATTCGAATTTATAAACTTCTACTTATCATACAATTTTCTAATTAGACTACCCTCAATTATCTTAAACACTTGAATCTTTAAAGGACATTCACTCAACAAGAGTATCCCACTTTTACTTTATCAAATATCAATGTAAAAAGTCCTTCAATTTTTTGATCCAAGGGGCACCCATGGTATCTAGTCCTCATCTTTAAAAGAGTGGGAAAAGGGAAAAAAAGGAAGAGAAAAATGGGAGCAATCATGGGGGGGTAGATGGAAAAGAAAGAGGGAGAGAGACATTGAGAGGGGAGGATATAATTGAGCAACCACCCCTAGAAAAAGGGTAGATGCGGCACCTAAATGCGATGTAACTGGCTGCATGCAATGGACCATTTATATCATGTCTCTTTCTTTGGACCAAACTCCAAATAAACAAATAACTATATAAATAAATTAAATTTAATAAATTTATTAATTGATGGGCGTTGCGAATACACTTTGTTAAGCGACCAATGTAGCATGAACTTCAAGCTCCAATGCTCAATTTTCTTTTTCATGATCGGTGTTTTGAAATTAAAACTTTTTTTTATGAGACATTCTTATTGTAGGGCACTTGTTAATTATGATCCACACATAATAATCTAATTAATAAATAGTCTCTTTCAACCCGTGTCGGATTGTCTTTCAGCTCTTCTATAGATGGTGCCTTCTTTATTGTCCGGTATGACGAATACTAAATACCCGCTCCTCGATCTTGGACCATTCTTCGACTATGCCTTTCTTCGACCATACTCCTTCCATTGTCATCTAATAAAAGGTGGGGATAATTTCATTATCTGGTAGACTCCGATAACATATGGAAATTCAGCCGAAACTTCTCGCCTTAACATGAAACAATAATGTACTCAATCCTAAGCTATGGAGAAATCCATTATCCTTTAAATTATGAATGGCATGCGATTCAATATCTCTTTTATTAAAAATTTACTCTTGATTTGGAATTTCAATGTAAATTAAGCATAGGAGTGTCATGGACTTTGTTCACGGCATTCCGCCACGCGAAAATTTTGTCCAAAAGTAAGACGCATTAAGGAAATTTCCTCGCTGCCGTACTATCTATCTTTTTCTTTATTATTTATTTTCTTTCTGCAAACTTGAGTGCTTATTAAAAGGGAGAGATGGAGGGTGAAAAACCATGTGCCCTCTCTTTCTCTCTCAGCGATAATAAATAATGGGCATGCTCCATCACCGCCCTCCAATTTCTTTTATTCACGTTGGAAAATAAAGAATCTTCACATGTTCTATTCAAATGCAATTCTTCTGCACAATTATTATATAAAAAAGGGGAAATTATTGACCAGGAGAATTAGAAAAAATATATATAAAAAAGGGGAAGTGGAGTAGAAACCCATGTGGACTCTGGTCACAGTACATCATGAACTAAGGGGAAAAAAAAAAAAACAATAATAGGGTCCTGGCAGCGGGCAAGAACTGAGTCGAATGGGTCCAACGCACGACTGAATCGGACAGGCAGCGAGACAAGAGCGGTGGCTTTCGTGGATGTGACCATGCACTGTCCGAATGAATTATAATTGTTTTTTTTTTGTCTCCTTTCGTTTCAGAACCATCTCCCAAGACCTCACTTACATTTCTCCATAAGCTCAGGCAATTTTTATTTAAATCAGGAATTACACGAGCTGTTTTCCCTCATCAGTGTTGTCATTATGGTCAGATTAATGTGATTCCTGTTTTGTGCACGACGATGGAAAGGGACATACATTTCGGATCCGACAAGATCTTGCCGGACTAGAAATTAAAACCCATGTGTTGTGGTCAATGTCAAATGCTAGGCTCTCTCTCTCTCTCTCTCTCTCTCCCCGCCAATTTAGCACCACCGTACTGTCATGCATGCACTTCCCCACCTCAACTATTTGCTCAAATATCATGTATGCCACTAGTCAGTAAAAAATTGTATCAAGAATCAGAAATTTTGCTGAAGAAAAACAGAGAGAATTCGATTCTCATACAATTATACCATTGAAATGTTGATGGGCCAACAAAGGCCCGGCGTTGATTTGTATTGGACCCGAGCCCGCCAGATGGATATGGATAGCTTGGGTCGGCCCTTGTTTGAGTTAAAATGTAGTTTTCTCCCATGTTCCATTTCTTCATCACAACATTGATTCTCACCGATAAGAATATGCTTCACATATATATATTATGTTATCGACTGTGAGGCATGGCACTCTTCTTTGTTGATTGTCATTTGGCAATTTAGTCGGGAAAGTTATCCAAAAAATTCATAAATCTATTATTTTTATCAATTCAATTCGAAATATTTTACTTTTACCAATTGAGTCTAAATCTTTTTCATTTTTTTCCCAATTAAGTCAATCTGATCAATTTTATCCGGAAATCACCAACATAGATGTCGTATTTTTTTTCTAGATAATGAGATAATGTAGTTTTTTTCTAACTAATCTTTATTTTGTTTGGCTTTACCACGTAGGATGACCGAGGCTGACCAGGATAATCTTTAATATTATTTTAATATTTTTTGAAATTTTATTTATTTTTCTTATTTTTTTTTTTACCATTTCCTTCTTCTTCTTCTTCTTTTTTTTTTTTTTTCCATTTTATCTTCTTTTCTTTTTTTTTTCTTCTTTTTCCCTTCATCGGTCCTCTTTGATGGCTGGCGTAGGTTGTCGGCCTTAGGCAAGGGCTTACAATGTCCACCCTCGTTGATCCCTAGCAATGGTTGCCCTCCCCTAGTGAGGGAGAAAGTCGCCTGCCAAGGTAAGAGTTGCCCTCGCTCGATCCTTGCCAACCCACGCCTGGGCCCAGGCATCCCTCGCTTGAGGTCAACAACCTTTACTGGCTATCGACGTGGTTTGGCAATGGGAAAAAGAAAGAAAAAAGAAAAGAACACAAAAGGGGGAAAAGAAGGAAAAGAGAAAAAGAAGAAAATAAATAAAAACTCAACAAATATTAAAATATCATTAAAAATTATTTATATCAGTGTCGACTATACCATATAAGACGGCCGGCATTCATGTTAGCGATTTCTAACCAACATTAGTTGGATAGATTTAGTTGGCAAAAAGCGAACTTAATTGATAAAATTGAAAAGCTTAGAATTGAATTGGTAAAAATGTAATAGTTTGTGTTGCTATGTTCAACATGATCATGGCCCGCATAGTGCATTTTGTACGAAAGGCCCAACCAAAAGAGGCCCAGGACACGTTGTTGCTCAAGCCGAACAGGAATGACCACAAGACTTATTTCGAGGATTTACCCCCTGAAATTGGTCCAGAAGTCCCTTTTTTTTACCGCGCATGACAAAATTTAAAACGAAATTGATTTACGGCGAAATCAATTTCTTAATTTCTATTCCCCTGGACAAGTTTAGAGAAAAGAAACCCGTTTGATAACGATTCAAAATTTCTATTTCAAACAAAAATCCGTTTGATAACGAACAAAATTTCTATTTCTAGGAATAGAAATTGATTAGATAATAACATAGGAAATCCTCAAATACAAAATAATAGTCGAAATAATACTAATACATTACAAAAGTTGAAAATACAATTTCATGGAATTTCCGGCATATTATTATCCATTGCCATTTTATTAGCAATTGTTTTCCTAAGTGTATTTATTTAGTTTCCCTCCTCGGTTAATGTATCGTTTGCAAGCTCATCCTACGTAGGTTCAGACAAGTACTGCGGAAGCATGAATATGGGTGCCATCAATGGCGCCTATACAGCCTTGTCATTTTATCAAAAACTAGTATTATACAAGATTATCAACAAAATAAAATTAATGGTGTAAAGGAATATATAAGAATTCTACCTTAAAGTAACATTTATGGTTAGGAACCAATCGGAGGAAGGTCGGTTTATTTTGATTCTCGAATTGAATCGTCCAGTTGCTCATCCCTAATTTCTTTATTGTTGCTCAATGAACCTTTAATGGCCCTTGCATAGCAAAGAGAGATTCTCTTGAATCTCTTGCCTTTGAATTAAAATTCAAGATTGTGTAACAATCTAATTATTTTGATTTTGCAAGAATTTTGAATCTGTAAAAAATAAGGTTAAATTTCTATGCACGTTTTTTATTCATTTATTACCTAAGAACTTTTTCTTCAACTAACCATGCGCGTGCCTTTTCTAGGAGGAAAGAGCTCCATTATTTTTAAGTAAGCATTTAAGAACTTTGGTCGTTTTTGAAAATTGGGGACCCATTCGATTGCCTTTCATCCTAAAGAGGAAGTTATAAAAAAAAAATTGAAAAAAAAATGCAAAAAAAAGCACGAGCAAAATAAGAAAAAGAAAATTAGCAATAATTTGTGAAGTTGTGGTTATGAGTGAATTAAGTTAGCAAGAAAGTGCAAGGTTCTTTTATATGGTTTGATTTTAGTGTCTGATTTCTATTTTAGAAATTGAGAAGTTAAAAATTTCAACTTCGATTTCTTCAATTTCTCTATTTCGGAATAGAAATCATTTCAGAAATAGAGAAATCAAATCATGCGTTAAACAGTTTGCTCCAAACCTTTCAATGTTAAAAAAAGAGAAATCGAGAAACAGAAATTTTGTCATGCGCGCCCTTTGTGACTTTGCTTTGCTTTAAGATGCGGAAGTTTGAAAACCCGAGTTGAAACCAAGTGAGGTACAAGTTGAATTAAACGACAATACTAGTTTAATCTAATGGTACAGCAAATACTCCATTGCGGAGAAGTGATAAGCTCGCAAGCAAAGACGACCTGGACAGTTGTGATCTCACTGACAAGTCACAATTAATCTTGATCACCTTGAAGCATCTCATCTGAGAGCAGACCATGATCAGAAGCATTTCTAGCTTAGGTATTGGTATCTCAGCACCGCCTCTTTGCTGGATAGCCACCCATTAGCCTAGAACAAGCTGAAACAGAGCAACCCTTTCCGGTACTGATCATACGTAACTAGCTTCTTCTACTTCCAGTGGAATCCAAGTTTCTCACAAAAACATAACCCAGCATCTACGCTACAATATCGAGCAAACCCTCCATTTTCACTTCACCCTGAGAGCAACTGTTGTGCTATCAGTTAAATCATAACTTTAAAAGTTCGGCCTTCTTCATCAGTCATCAGAAATAGCAGTAGAGTACATCTGCTCGGGTTTGTACAGGTTACAGGTTTAAACGTCGAAACAGATCACAAATGACATAGGGGACAACCTTTCGGTGAATCATGGAATCTTTAGCCAAAAATCACCTTCTCCAAAGATAAAAGAGACTAGAGTTTTTTCTTTAAGGTTGTGTATTTAACAAAGAAGAGAAACAACATCCACAGGATTTAGTGTACAATCTGTTCAACAAGATGAAAATATATATTTCATTACATAGTCACGCCCAATTTGGTATGAATCTATATAGTCACGCCCAATTTGGTATGTATCTACCTATCTGTGTACATGTATTTAGACAGTCATTTCGCACTTTTGACTAACATTATAAACAAACTGCTATTGGGCTCCCCCCCTGATCCCAACTAAGGAGCTGCTACACTTAGGCTATGCAAGAGAGTAAAGCATCCATCAATGTTGGCAAAATTTGGGGGAACTTATGGAAAACCTGCTATCATTCGACTTGAGAAGTGGTTGACGCGATTTTTGGACCGTGTTCGAATTGTGACCATCAGAATTCATGCCAACATTTGCCTGGAATTGACAATCACCAATTACTGGCTGGCAGTATTCCCCGGCCAAGGAGACCATCGCATGATCGCTCCTGCCAACGCCAGCCAGAGATGACGAGCCCGTGTGCGGATGAAAGCACGGTAAACCAGTCAATCCAACCAGTCCGCTGCCAGACTGGACCCCACAGTCACCTTCCTTAATAGACATATAATTGCAAGGCTTCTGAAAGGGCATAAGACCTAACTCATAATCAATTTTACCTCTGAGGTCTAGCAAAAGTCTTCTAAGCTTCATGACCTCATCTTGAAGATTTTCCTGAACCTGCAATTTTACAACCAATTGCTGATGCGCCATGCGCAATTCCTGGACTTGCTGCTCTAAGTGAGCTGTGTGAGCCTTCTTTTTCTCCCTATACTTCCTCACCGCCGCTTTATTACGAGCATTTGTTTTCACCTTCGTGCACGGGTTTCTCCCTTTGCGCTTTTCATCGTCTTCGGACGAGAACATTTGGGTGTGGGTGTGGTAGCATGTGTGAGTGTGAGCAGCGTCTGGACCAGGAGGATTGCAAGTGTGAGTGTGAGTGCAGGTCCTGGTATTTTTCAAAAACTCTTCTATTGAAAAAGTGTCCGCAGAGGCCGGGCTCTGTAAACTGCTCGAAGAGCTGGCATTCGGTACCAGGACAGGATCCGGAACCTCCACCTCCACCTCCCCATCATCCATGTCCTCCCTTCAAATGCTTCAAGAGGAGCTCTGGAAGCTGTCAAGAACAGAACTTTTGTCAACAACTGCAGTCAATCTAGGCTCCTGGAAATCCTGACACCCTCCACAGAGCTGAACTGAATGGACCTCTACAATCCCTGCTAAAAAGCAGACCCTTTACAGCCAGGGCCATGACACCCCAAGAATATATGCAGAGGACCAGAAAGACAGAAACAGAAGCTAATCTAGCGATTGCCCATCTTTCCCACGATCGATCAAATCGCATATGTACCAAAAAAAGGTTGACTTTGCGCGGCCCCGATCAGGGATGAAACCAAACCCCCCTCAGAAATAAGGCAATTCGACAAGTGTCAACAATACTTTTCTTATCTGAAGTACCTAATAACTGCAGAAGAAGAATCTCGAGCTTGCTTCAAGTGGGTGCAAAGCGACGGGACGCCGAGAAAAAGTCCGCCTTTTGCACAGAATCCCGATCAAAAGCGAGCAACTCAAGTTTATCTGGATTGTATAGCATCAAGATTCGATATTTATGGGCAAAAAAGGAAATATATAATACATATTTTTTGGGCTTACTTGAGCGTGATGCTTCAACCAATCGCCACCTCATGGTTTGACCATTGGGAAATCAACTAATTAAAAACTTCTCAGGTCTCGAGTGGGTGGATTTCCCTTTCTTGCTTTTTCTACGATTTCCCATCTTTTGAGGCCCGAATACAGCAACAGCAGCATGCTTGATGACTTTGCTTACGTTGGGATCAGATTAAAAAAAAATTCTTTGATTTTGGATGTAAAGAGAGTTATTTAAACTCTGAAAATAAATAATAACAAAGCTGTACGTGCATCTTCAGCCATCATTAAAAAAAAGAAGAAAAAAAAGACCTTAGATAGCGGTCCTGTATTTTCGAAGATTTGAGAAAATTGAAGTAAAAACTAAAGGGAAAGGCCTCCAAATCCACATGAACAATTTATTTCTTGTTAGCCATTGAGTTACAACAAGTGGAAAAATGTTTTAAATTTATTGTAATTGTGTCAATTTAATTCTAAATTTGTTTTGCCCAATTCAATTCTAAATCTTTTAGCATTTATGTCAATTCAATTTATTTGACCAATTTGCCGACCATCCAGGTAACGTTGATGTGGACAATTTTTAACAATATTTTATTTTTCCTTTTCTTGTCCCTACTTCTTCCTTGTTCTTCTAGTCGGTCGCTGCCAGCTAGAGGCATGAATTATTGGCTAAAGGCGAGGGCCGGCAAGATTAGCCTCTCTGTCATTGGGCGAGGCTTGCCCCCATTAGTTCGTGCCTCTAGCTGGCAGCGATCGCCAAAGGAACAAGGAAGAAGGAGGGAAAAAAAAAGGAAAAAGGAAAAAGAAAAGGAAAAATTAATTAAAAATTCAAAAAATAAAATATTATAAAAATTATTCCCGTAAGTCCTGACCTGTCAAAATTGGCCGCATAGACTAAATTGTCATAAATATAAAATGTTTGAGACTGAATTGGCCAAAAAAATGTTTATTACTGAATTAGTGTCGTTGTAAAAATTTTAGGACTTTTTTTGATAATTTTCCCTAAAACAAGTCTATTTAAAGTTTGAAATATATGATGATTGACATGTTGGATACTTCACATCTATGCATAAGCTTAGTTCTTCCTGTTGTGGGAGGCTTAAGTTATCTAACATGTTGAGAGGCTTAAGTTATCTAACATATTGAGAGTTGCAAATTTTTTTTGCCCACTTCGGTCGTAAACCTTTTAGCATTTATGTCAATTCAATCTATTTGGCCAATTTGCCAACCATCCAGCCAACATTGACATGGATAATTTTTTAACAATAATTTATTTTTCCTTTTATTTTTCCTACTTCTTCCTTGTTCTTCCGGTCGGTCACTATTAGGAAGAGGCGAGGGCCATCAGCTCCCGTCATTGGGCAAGGCTTGCCCCCATTGGTCCGTGCCTCTAGTCGGCGGCAACCGGCCAAAGGAACAAGGAAGAAGAAGGGGAAAAAAAAAAATAAAGATAAAAATTTTAAAAATAAAATATTATAAAAAATTATTCACATTAGTGTTGACCTGTCAAAATTAATTGAATAGACTAAATTGGCACAAATGCAAAAAATTTGATACTAAATTGGCAAAAAAAAAAAAAAAAAAGGTTTGAATTGACGTAATTGTAAAAAGTTTAAGACTTTTTTTTGGTAATTTTCCCTAAAACAAGTTTGGAATTGATCCTTTAAAGTCTAAATATGATGATTGACATGTGTGGATACTTCACATCTATGCATAAGCTTAGTTCTTCCCGTTGTGGGAGGCTTAAGTTATCTAACATAATGAGAGTTGCAAATTACTTCTATCTCTTTAGTTAATTTTGAAAAATACCTCGAATGTATTTGAATTTTCACCCGAATATAAAATACATACATGCATTTCCAAAATTGAGATCTGCACTTTCACCTTCGCTGGAATGACCTAAGCACCGTCCTTATGTAAAGTCCTAAAAAAAAAAACATTTACGGCCTTGATCATTCCCACCGGGTCCCTTGAAGTCCCAATTCAAGTGTGCTGCCGGACTCCACCACGCAGCCCCACCACTGACGGTGCCACCAACGCCATCAGTCATGCCAATCCAGTTTGCTCGGGCAGGCGGTATTTCCTCGGCGGCGGTGGTGGAGTCAACGACCGGTGATCGAGGGCTTCAGCGGCTGGTGGCTCACGGCGATTGAGTGGGGGGATTGGTCGGAGGCGGTGATGATGGGGGTATGTGGTGCCTATGTTAGGGGGTTTGCGGGGTATATTGGATAATAGGAAAAAAAAATTGTGGATGATGGTACTTTTGAGTAGAAAAACGATAATATTGTGAATAGATGTGGAATTTTGCCATTCGAGGGATGTCAATAGTCATATTTTAAAATAAAAAGCGTGGCGTGTGTTCGATATTTTCTAGATTAATTTGGCCCCCAGGTCTTCAGCCCAATAAGACCTTGTTGTTTATACTTTGCTTCGCAATAATAGAACTATAGAAATAATCAAAGTCTTACAAAAAAAAACTCAAGGGTCCAATAGGCAAGAATTCTCAAAGTCAAACTCATGATGGAGGTTACTTAGTCAATGACTTAATCATGGTTAGGCACAAAACCATCTTTTTATGTTATCTTACATAGTTGACCTTCCTAGTTCCCGAAAAAAGAAATCATATCTGCAGGTCTATATAGAGTCCTTAGTCACGCGTGATTCAAGAAAGACTCGGAGGACATCACAACTTACAAGTTGTTAATAATAACTGTGAAGGTTCAACGTTCATGAATCTCACTAAGCCAACAAAAGAAAAATAAAAAAACCCAAAAGAAGGAAAGAATTCCCATCAAACCTCTTTCAAATTTGTGATTGAGGTTTGGCTCCAGTTAGCATGGAAACTCTGCTGAATTCAAGGAAGGTCATATTATAACTAGGCAGCTTCAACTCAAAGAGCACAATAGCAAATACAACTTAAACATCTTTAGGTGATTATTGATTGGCAACCTTCCTTTTATCGATTGCCTAATGTGAATGGTTTTCATTGTTGGGGATGCTATTTCAACCAAATTGATTTTCTTGCCGAATTATCTATGATAGAAGTCAAAGGAAAAATTCAAGCCATCGATGCCATGTTTGAGAGATATTTGTACACATGGCGTGTCGAATACTGCAATCCACGGAACATGAAAGTGCTCTTCCGTGAAGGAAAAAAAAAACTCCCTAGGAAATGCTTAGAGGTCAAGAATTCCCACCGGCTACGGTGGAACTGGCAGGAAAACTTCTGTATAAAGGGTGTTGCTTTTGTCTACAATTGCATGCATGGAGAATTATCAAAAAAAGTTGTAAATCTATTTCAATTATATCAATATTTAATTTTTTTTAGGATCAATTCAGTCCTAAATTTTTTACATTTATATCAATTCAGTCCATTCAGCTAATTATGGCTGGTCAACCTTGACGTGGAGATGATTTTTTTTTAGTAATCTATTTTTTTAATCTTCTCTTTTCATTTTTCTTTATTCCTTCTCTCTTTCTCCCTCCTTCTTCCTTCTTTCCTCTGGCTAATGACCTTCCCATTGGCCAACAAAGTTGACCTCCTTGGCTTGAGGAAGAAGGAAGGAGAGAAAAAAAGAGAAAAAAAATAAATTATTAAAAATAATTAAAGTCAGCACTAGCCGAATAGATTGAATTGCACAAATGCAAAAATTTTAGAATTAGCTAAACCTAATTATGACCAAATTGACACAATTGTAATAGGCCTAAGACTTCTTTGGTAATTTTTCCCCTTGCATGCAATACACGACCATATCCATTTTTGCTTAAGATAAAAAAATTCCAACCTTTTGTAGGTTTTGCTCTTGTTTACAATTACGGAGAGTTACCAAAAGAATTCTAAACTTATTGTAATTCAATCATATATTTCTTTATTAATTCAGTCCTAAATATTTTGCATTTGTGTCAATTCAATATATCCGCCCAATTTTGGTTGATCAGTGCTGATGTGGACGTTGACTGATGCTCAGGTGGACAATTTTTTAATAATAGTTTATTTTTTTGAGTTTATTTTTTTTTCTTTTTCTCCTTCTTCCTTCTTCCTCTAGCTAGTGAGGTTAGCCTCGCCAGCCAATGGTGAAGTCAGTGCCTCTAGCTGGCAATGACCGGCCAAAGGAAGAAGGAAGCAGAAGGGAAAAAAAAAAGAAAAAAAAAAGAAAAATTACAAATTAAAAATTATTCCATGTTAGTACCAAATGAGCTAAAATTGGCTAGATAGATTGAATTGACACAAATGCAAAAATTTTAGCATTAAATTGACAAAAAAAAAATTTAGGATTTTCTTTACCAAAAAAAAAAAAATTAGGATTGAATTGGCACAATTACAATAAACTTTGAAATTTTTGATAATTTTCCTATTGCATGCATGCAATACATGACCATATCCATTTTTGCTTAAAAGGTCAAGAATTCCCACTGGTTGCCGATGTTGCTTTTGTCTACAATTGAAGAGAATTACCAAAAGAATTTTAAATTTATTGTAATAATATTAATTTAGTCCTATGTTTTTTTTTTGACAAATTCAGTCTAAACCTTTTGTATTTGTACAAATTCAATCTATCTGGCCAATTTTTGCTTATCAAAGACCGATACGGACATGTGGACGGTTGATGTTGACGTGATAATTTTCAAATAATATTTTATTTTTTCGATTTTTTTCTCTTTTTTTTTTCCCTCATTCTTTCTTCTTCCTTTGGTCAGTGAGGTCACCTCACCAGTTAATGGCAAGGTTAGTGCCTCTGGCCGACAGTGATTGGCCAAAGGAAGAAGGAAGAAGGAGTAAAAAAAATAAAAAAAATAATTAAAAAATTTGTCCATGTTAGCACGACTAGCCAAAATTGCTCAGATAGGTTGAATTGGTATAAATGCAAATGGTTTACAGCTGAATTGGCCAAAAAAAATTTAGAGCTAAATTGACATAATTAAAATAAGTTTTGGACTTTTTTTAGTAATTTTCCCTATGCATGCAATACGCGACTATATCCATTACGCAATATGTGACTATATCCATTTTTGCTTAAGGTGGGCTAGGGGTGTTGCTTTTGTTTGCAATTGTGGAGAATTACTAAAAAGTCATAAACTTATCATAATTGTGTTAATTTAGTTTTAAACTTTTTTTTTTACCAATTCAATCTAAATATTTTACGTTTGTGTCAATTCAATTTATTTGACCAATTTTGGCTAATTAGATTGACGTAGATCTTTGGCCGAGATTTTTTAATAATATTTTATTTTTCTGAAATTTTTTTATTTTTCCTTTTTTTCTTTCTTTTTTCCCTCATTCCTTATTCCTCTCGCTGGTGAGGTCAGCCTCGCCAGCCAATGGCGAGGTCAATGCCTCTAGCCGGCAATGACTGGCCAAAGTAAGAAAGAATGAGGAAAAAAAGAAAAATAAAAAAGGCAAAATAAAAAGCTAAAAAAATAAAATATTATTAAAAAATTATCTATTAGACCCATTAAAATTTTTTGATGGACTGAATTGACGTAAATGTAAAAGATTTAGCACTGAATTAGTTAAAAAAAATTTAAGATTGATTTGACACAATTATAATAAGTTGTGGACTTTTTTAATAATTTCTCCTTCGCATGCATGCATGTAATATACGACCATATCCATTTTCACCATGCATCATCATACGTTGGTCCCGTATTTAGTGCGCTGATGAGTACCCTCTTGGGAGGAAAGGGTCGACTGAGGCAAATGAACGATGACAGACGGAGCAAGGAAAACATTACGCAAAAAACATTTTTGTGTATATAATTATAATATATAATGACGAAGAAAGAGACGGACGAAAAGGAAAAGTCAGATGGTACTTAGATTTTTCTGTGGCAGGGATGAGGTGGCAGCTCGCTAGAGCTATCTGCGGTCGATTCTTAAGGGGACTTCAAAAATTGGACCTTCATATATGGACGAAAAACGCAACAGAGGAGGAGGGATCGACAATCCCTTCTCATTGAAAAGGAAAATTCCTTCGTTCTTGATTTCTTGGGTCCTGATAGTTGTATTCATTTGAGCAAGAATAACAACTTGAATATGCGTTTGTTCTTAAAAAGCGATTAATATGGTTTGTTCTTGAGGAGTTAGATTTAATTTCAGATAATCAAGAAGTACGAAAATATGGTTTTTTTCGAGAAAGATTTCGATATTCAACACATGAAAAACGGAAAAAAAACGGTGGAGAAAAAAACAAAAAGAATGGAGCAACTTTTTCCTTGTTTGGCCGTTTAGAGGAAGAAGAAGCTTTCAAGCAACCTAACATCTCCCTTTCTCTACGCGTTGCTCGAATCCTCCCAATAATTCGGTGGGGACAGATTCAAGTTTTTGCTCTCCATGAATCTTCCTTCTGCAAATTGAGGGTATAGCCTCTCTCTCATTCTCAGTCCCTCGCGTTGCAGTTTCCATTTAGTTCCAGTTCTTTTTTTGATTGAATGAGGTGCTATTTCTTTTCTTGTTTTTGATGGGTCTGTATGCTGTGATCTTTGAGAGCTGCTCTATGTCATAACTGGGAAGCTTGTTCATTTGCAACTTCTTTTTTCCGCTACTTAATTCCCTTTTAAGTTGCCTGGCATGTGATGGGTGAGAGAAGAGAGTGAAGATTTGAAGATTTCTGGTGTTCACAGAAACTGTTCAACGAGTTTCTTTCCTTCTATTTTTGTATTGTTTTAATATAAATTCTTTAGCTTTTAGGATCAATCCCACCCTGGAGAATTGATCAATTTCCTTATCTACAGGACATAGATTCTGGGTATGGAAATTCTCTCGCACAATTTTGCACCCTGCCGTCATGTTACGGAAACGAGGCAGAATTTGAACAATAAGCATCTGAATTCTAGGCAGGCTAAGCTTTTGGGTGGGAAAAGAAGTAGGGTTTTGCTTGTCAGGATCCATAAAAGAGTTCAGTGTGCGAGTCTTTCTGCAGGAGGTCATCTTGGCCTAAACCATTCCGGGACCAATAGTATTGTTAAATCTTTTAAAGCGCCCAAACTTCCAGGAGTGCAGATTCGAAGGTCTTAAGTGGAAGTAATAGTGGGTATGTGATTGGTGGGGAAGAGGACGCGAGCAGTATTTCTGAAGAAGGGGAATCAGAGGCCAAGGTATTGATTCCGGCTTTGCCTGATGAATCCAATGGTGAACGGGGAGCTCTTATAAGCAGCTGTTTTTGGGAGTGGAAGCCGAAGCTAACTGTGCACTATGAGAAGGCAGGGTGTGAAAACGTAGGGTCTCCACCAGTGTTGTTTCTTCCTGGTTTTGGGGTTGGTTCATTTCATTATGAGAAGCAATTAAAGGATTTAGGTCGCGACTTTAGAGTATGGGCATTGGATTTTCTCGGACAGGGAAGGTCATTACCATTTGAAGATCCTGCACCTCAGTATAACAGAGAAAATGACCTAGAAGGGAAGGAGACTCTGTGGGGATTTGGAGAGAAAACGGAGCCGTGGGCAAGTCAGCTGGTTTATTCAATTGACTTATGGCGGGATCAAGTTCAATACTTTGTGGAGGAGGTACCTTAATTAGCTATGTCTTTGCTTATTTTATCCTCCAGAAGTATTCCATGACATTGTTCACACACTGCTTTATGGAAAATTTATGGAGCTTTAGAGTTCTAAAGTGTATTCTGCTTTCGAGCATAATTCACTTGTGTTTGTTAAGCCTTTTTCATTTTTCTGGATATGTTGTTTCAATGTGAAATTAGAAAATGAAATTGTACTCACATTCATTTCTCTGTGCCAGTGAAACATGATCTAGAAAGTGACTGTTATGTAGACAGATCTGGACATTTCTTGTGTTTGGAACTGAATGGATCAGAATTCATCTTAATGATTGAATTTTGAATGATTGTTTTTGTTCAGGTCATTGGAGAACCAGTTTTTGTTGTCGGGAATTCGCTTGGAGGATTCGTCGCACTATACTTTGCAGCAAGCAACCCACACTTGGTCAAGGGTGTTACCCTGCTGAATGCAACCCCTTTTTGGGGGTTTCTTCCTAACCCTGTGAGATCTCCAAGACTGGCTAGGATATTTCCATGGGCTGGGACATTTCCTCTGCCTTCCAGAGTTAGAAAGCTCACAGAACTCGTGTAAGTTGGTCAGCTAAATTTGTCACCTTCTCTTGTTTGCCACCAGGACCGGGGAACTTGGTGGTTCTGCCTTGATTGAATTAAACAATGTCTTTTCAAAATCGACATGTAAATACCAGAAACATACACTGAGATTTTTTTTTTTTTTTCTCATTTATGATTTACTCATCCAACATGGGAGAGGAAGATGGCCAAAAAAACCAAAAAGATCAGAGGGCAAGTTGTAATTGTCAAAGATGGGAAAGTCACAAACGAAGTCATTTTATTCTCATTAGCTTCATGGACCATATCGATATCTTTTACATTCCATGATCCTGATTGCCTCCTACACTGTAACAGTTGGCAGAAAATAAGTGATCCAGGGAGCATAGCCGAGGTGCTCAAGCAAGTTTATGCAGATCATTCAACAGATGTCGACAAAGTCTTTTCCTGTATACTTGAAACAGCAGAACATCCAGCTGCTGCTGCCTCGTTTGCCTCTATCATGTTTGCTCCTCAGGGACAATTATCCTTCAACGAGGCTCTATCTGGGTAAAGATATAAATCCTGATTCTTAATGGTGGCATGATTATTAAACAAGTATAACGTGCTTTTTTCCTGCATAACGCATTACTCTAATGTGGTTACTTTGTAGATGTCAGAAGAACAGTATACCCGTCTGCCTTATGTATGGAAAAGAAGATCCATGGGTGAAGCCTGTCTGGGGCCTTCAGGTTAAAAGACAAGTTCCTGAAGCTCCATATTATGAGATCAGCCCTGCAGGTCACTGCCCTCATGATGAAGTTCCTGAGGTATGGTTTGAGAAGTTTAACTAATATCATGTGCATGTCATCTCCATTCTTTAGGTAAACCTGTGGAGACAACTGTCATTGAGGACTTTTTTTCACGTACTAGTGTTTGGTTGCAAATGGTCAACAATAGAGATGAAGGGTTGTGTATATATTTACTGTTTTCTGCATACTTGAAAGTTGAAACTGATGAATCAGTAATCCTTTATGTAGTATATTATCAATGCTTTACGTGTGGTTCATGTCTTCCTGCTATCAGATAAATGTAGAAATCTCATGATCAAACTCCCCCAATACCCATTGGCTCAGGTTGATAATCCAATATTTGGAAGACCAAATCAATTTCAACAGCATAAGTGTTAGCGTGCCTCCTTATGTATTTATGTCTAAACCAGTTTTGAGAAACTCAAAAAAACTATGAACTGCAAAATTGGTTCTACCGCTTTGTCACTCTCATGAGATGCTGGGAGGCCCTGGATTCCTGGGATAGCTATGGCAGGCTGTATTGCAAGTCTGCCTTGGATGCTGCTGGTTCTTATGTTGTGTCAATCTATATGCAGGTGGTGAATTATTTGTTACGAGGATGGATCAAGAACCTAGAATCACAGGGCTCAGTGGCGTTGCCTCTGCTCGACGACCTGGAAACTATTCAGCGTACCACTGCGAAGGATTTAGAATTTGTCAGAGGAGGAGAAAAAAGATCCGTCGAAGTGAAATTCATCGAATCAACATCCTTACCTTGGAATAGGATAAGCTCTTTTATCGGATCTCATGTTGGGAAATTAAAACTGAAATCTTGATTTTAGAGCCTAGGTTGGGAGAAGAAATGTAAGATGAATACTCAAAACTGCAAATGTAGTCTTTTAAATTGATATTTTCATCTGTATGTAAAGGTTTGTGATCAAGGGCTTTCTTTTGTTTCAGATTAACACGATGTAACTAGTGAAAGGGAAATGTTAATGTCATGGTCATGACTATGCACAGTTACACATTTCAGATTTAGAATTATGATCTACTTTTAAAGACCATTGGTTGGATTATCCTTGAACTGTAGAAAAGGCTACAGAAAGAGTTTGGTCAAGCCAATCCAAAATGCCGGCCATAAAGAAAACCCAATTTTTGAAGCAATGGGTGTAATTGGTCCTATGCAGGGCAAAAGCTGCTTTGCATAGAAGATCCATCAAAAAGCTTTCCTTCGATGGGCATCATAAGCCTTGGTGAACGTAAGTTTGGAAAAGGGGAGCTTTCCCTTAAAGGAAATGTTCCAGTCATGAAGAAGTTCAACTTTGTCACGATATGAAATTTATTATTGCAATACTTGCATCCCAAGGAAAAGAGGTATTGATTCCTCCTAAACAAATATATATTACATATGTTGGACCAAAACCATGCATTTTGGAACTAAATACCAATAAAAATTATGTTTCTTTGTAATATATTTATCTATAATTCTTGAAAAGTTACTAACTCAATAAGAGGATGGAAACTAATAGTAAATTACTAATGTAGACGTACGTATGATACTATTAACATATTATACGAATTTATTTTATCACTAACTTTAATAAGATTAGTTTTATTTATCTATATTTGGCATTTCGACCAACTTCAATTATGAATTTTGAAATGTGAGCTTCACTTATTTTGTAAAAAATAAATTGTTTAATTTTTTAAAATTATCCATTAACCTCGGACTACCCTCAATTCATCAAATAACCGCAGGAATCAACGACCTGTCGCCGGCAGCAGAGACGGGGCGTCCGAGGTTTCGGAAGTACGGTACGATCGGGCAGGAGCTGTCAGCTGAATGAATCTGAATCTGAATCTGCCCAAGATCGATCTCAAGATGACGAGGCTTCTCTCCAGGACATTTCGATCCGTCAAGCACCCCACCTCCGTTCCTACCAAAACCAGACCCCCTTCGAGATCATCATCATCATCATCATCATCATCATCCGCGTTGAAGCTCTCGGAATCTTCGCCCTCGGCGTCTGCGTCGGCGATTTCAAGAACGGGGTCGGAGCCCATTTCGGGGGATTCAAGAACATGGTGCGTCTACCTCATCCTCTCCACCAACCCACCAATCAAGACTTACGTTGGCGTCACCACCGATTTCCGTCACCGGTAGGTAATGCTTCGCTCCTCGATTGAATCTCTCCTTCGGGGAAAGTTCGGGTTTTTTGTGCGTCGATGGGTGGATTTGTTGGTGTTTGTGTACCTGGGAGCAGGAAAAGATTGAACATTTGAACGGTTTGATTCATTGTCGGGGTACCAGTTGGTAGTTTTTCATGATATTTTGCTAGGTTCCTGCTGCTGAGCTGGTTGATTACCAAGTAATGTAGCTAATGAACTCCCTTGATGTGATGTGGATTTGCTTGTAATGTTGAACTTTTGCACATAATTGCTCAGACGTAGCCTTGCAATGTATTAAGCATTTGACTCAAGTGTGTGTTGTAGGAAGTTTTGCATATGTGACTGAGTCGTGTGGTACATGTTGCTATTTCCAACGCTTGAAATGCTACTATTGGTTGATGAAACTATTTTGTTCTCTCATACAGTAATGCGTCCGTGTGCTACGTACTCCTCTGTTTTGACTTCCCCTAACTTGGAAATGTTCTTGTGATCTTTCTTGCCCTCCGATTCCCTGTAAATTAGTATCTGAAATAGCATGCAGATACTTGGCTTCTTATCGCTACTCTTCATTTGGGTTGTATGTTTTCTCGTTGAAGGTCATGTAATACAATGCTTGAATATTTGAATCTGTATGCCTCATTGAATCTGTGGTTGATTCAATAGTGTACAGTTTTCTGTCTGCATGCCTAAGTGCTTATTTATTTCTGTCGGCATATCTCAAAGTTCAAATATTTGAATCTGTTATGCCTCATTGTATCTGCGGTTGATTCAATAGTGTACAGTTTTCTGTCTGCATACCTAAGTGCTTATTTGTTTCGGTTGTCATGTCTCAAAGTTTGAAGCAACATAACGGGGAGCTTATCGGTGGTGCCAAAGCATCTCGAGCTGGAAGGCCATGGATCTGTGCCTGCCTGGTTCAGGGCTTCAAGGACCGAAGTGAAGGTATTTTTTTTACTTTCTTGTGAGTCGACTAGAGCACTACCTTGAAAATCACGTCTTCCTTCCACTTCTGCAACTACAAGACCACAACCATGTCTTCGAAAATATGCTACTCTCACCAATTGCAACATTCCTTGCTCAGCATTCTGCAACGAGTCACCTTCTGCAAATTGGGGGCATCCTCCTCACTTATGTTTTTGCCTTTTGCATGTTTTCAGCACAGATGTTTTGTTTCCTCATATCATGACAAGAATTACTGAGTCATGCCACTAGTTCAAGTGTCCTCATGATTGCAGAGCATAGACATGCCTCAGTGTCTGATAGTTTTAAGCTCTAATTTTCTCCGCATTTTACGCAGCCTGTGTTTTTGAGTCAAAATGGAAAAGTTTATCAAGGAAACTACCTCGCCAGAGGTCACGTGGTGACATGGAAAATCAAGCAGAAGATATCTCTCAGTTATTGCTTCAGCATAGACAAATGGCTTTAGATAGAGTCAAAGGTGCACTTGACTGCAGTCTTTTGGAAATTGATTGGAAATTGAATCTTACTTGATTTCATGGGTCGTCGCTTTCACCAAGGTACGAAATGTTAATATGTCTGAAGTTAAGTTACAGCCCTATGAAATGGCTAGCATGTTGTGAGACATGTAAATGCTATTGGCAGATGCATGGTATGCTGGTCTTTTTTTCTGTTTTACTTGTAACTTTATGATCATTCGAACTGGCAAAAGGTACAGGGTGAGATTATAGCCAAAAAGATGTCCCTTTCATACACATCGTAAAGTGAAATGAATGAAGAAAAGGGTTTTAAGGTTCCATGTGGAGGGAAAGTGTTGTTCATCCCATCTTTTCAAATAATTCTGTATCTGCCCACTTGAACGCTTGATTGTACTCCATGTTTCGAGAAACTACTGAAAACTTAGAGGCATATAACTGGGCACATTGAAGCTAATTTCTTTGAACCATTTATTTTCAATTTTTTCTTTTTTCATTCTACGGGTGAATTGGGAGACACTAAAATCAATTTACCTCTTTATGTGTTTTGCTTGGCTTCAGCCTTACTCTGTATTCCTGTAAATGGAACAGAGGTGTGTGTATTCATGCTCTGGAACTTGCCATTTTCTGGTGAAGTCACGCAATCTTGCACTAATCACAAGAATGTGTGACTCATGTTGTTGGGTGTTTGTGTGTGGGTGTGTTGTCATCCTGATATTTAATATGAAAGGCACCGTTCACCTTCTGTGTGATGCACCTAACTGCTGCAGTTAGCAATTGCCTTCAGCATAATGAACAATGTTTCTGCATGCTTGAGAAGAAGAGATTGAGCTTGGTTCTTTGATGCAAAGGCTCATATTTTTGGACTAGTAAGCCAGAAGAGGTAAGATACAACTATGTTAGCCTTAGATATGATACTACAAAAATCCAGGCACTTTTCGTCATCTTCGAATCCTAACTCAGTAAATTTTGCAAAGCAGTATCTTTCGAAATTCATTTCCAAAAGAAGAGGATAATTGTCATGATGAGTCGGCCATTCACAGTCATTGACTGTTAAAACTTGGATGGCCACTCTACAAGCGAAAGTGATGGAAAAGTGATGAAGCTTTTTCTCCTTTCGATGTGCAGCAGGGGGGCAAACTTTTAACTAATGACGCTCTGCTTCCGATAATTAACTAATGACTTTATGGGGGGCCGAAAGCAACCGTTGCATCGATTCGCTTGCCCGAGTTGCGTTATAACCAGTACAACTAATGATATGGATCTTAAGGTTTCGTTCTTGTTTGATGATGAATAAGCGAGGAAAAGAGGGAACTACTTTGATTTCACGTGGTGTCTCAGCCAAGGTTGTGCCTTTAAGGCACGTTGGTTGGGTCGTGCCTTATGGGTGAGCTGTGACCACCACCATACGGCACAATTATATGTACCTCCCTAGCTTTAGGCCTTCATGTGGGCGCAAGAACTTTTACGCTTCATCTTTTAACTTCTATGGTGACCACTTGGGGGAAATAGAAAAAGACAAGAACCAAAGAGAGAATTGAATTTCGTCTGTTCACCGAACTGGGTTTTTTTTTCCCTTTTACATGAAATGAGACCGACGGCTACGTTCTCTTTTTTTGCCTGAAAAATCTATGATAAAAATGTCTAAAAGGCAGGAGTAGCGTCGCTCATTGCGGAGTTTGGCAATATCCGATAGGAGTAAGATACGGGTTAGGGCAACCGAAACATCATGATCCGTTCAAAAAGCTATGATTTACAGTATTCATCCACTCAGATCTCCGCAAAAGGAGCTTCTGCTTTTGTTTTGTCTTTGCTTTCCACTTTTGTAGTTAGCATTGTCGTTGTATAGCTCACAAAAGGTTCATAAAGAAGAGGCGGACGATAATGGAAGACCCACAACGTTAAGAGCAAGCAATCTGATAATTTTCTCGAAGCTGGACCATAGCATCAACCACCAGATAATATAATACCAAAGCCGATAAATATGCACGTGACATAACAAGAACAAAGGTCCTTTTGTATTATTGTGTATAGGCTTCCCAGCTGCTAGCTGCGACATTAATGGATGCTGCAATAATGCCTAGCGGCAGCGTAAGGGCAGCGGTGCTGCGGGATGGTGAAGAGGAAGTTCTTCTGTCCGGACAAACGAGTTCACCAAATTCTGGATTTTGCGTCTCATCCCTCGTCTAGCTTCCCTCGACAAAGGGGAAAGAGTTTAGAGAAAGTTGGAACGTGGGTAAAAAAAAAATCAAATAATGAGAAATGTAAAATTTTATAAAAGTTCAGGATCAAATCAAATCTAATCGAAACTTTCGAATTTCAAAAACATGAAGTATTGGTGCCATTCATATCAGTTTTTGCATTGACAAGAATAATTTCTCCTGGAGACTTTAATTCTTATACAAATTGTTACGGTAGTTTTAGAAAAGAAACGATCTAAGACGAAGAGCTATATGATGAAAATTTATTGAAGGATCAATAATCACTTTTTTAAATGCATTCCAATGCTCATTTGTATATAATAAATTGTATAAGATATTGTTTAGATGTGAAGATTGAACTGCATCAAGGGTATCAAGTCACTTATTTCCCTTTATCTAAAGACGGGAATTTAGTAATGTTAGAAAAAAATTGGTGAGGAAAAACGTGACCGGGAAGGTAGAAAAAGAGGAAGGAATAAAGGAAGACGAGGGAAGAAGAGACCAGAAAATTTGATAGAAAATGACTAGGTGGAAAAGAAAAAGAAAAAAAAAAAAGGGTGTACAGAGTCCAGATACAGTAAAGGTACGGCGTTGACCGTAAGGTAAAAATACAAGGTCTGCGTACCAGGAAATGTAAGTTTAATTGCTTATGTAATAATCTTACCACCTTAATACATGCCATAGATTCATGGGGGATTTTCCTTGGGATTCCAATTTGGTAGTCTCTCTCTCTCTCTCTCTCTCTCTCTCCCCCTTCTGAGACGCCATTGCAGCTCTGTTCATAAAGTCATCAAGAACCAACGAAATTTATCTCCATAAATTCTCTACCAGCTTCTCGAGTTTCTATACCAGCCAAAAAAAAATTCAATCTTTTTCAGTTTTTGTTTGATGGGTTATCTTTCTTGCAAAGCTGAATCCTCCATTTCCACCTCCAACTCCCACGCCCGTTCGTCGTCGTCGTCGGCGGCGGCTTCCAAGAACCAACGCCCCCTCAAGCAAGAACGAGAGAGGCCGATCAAGATTCAGCAGTTCGACTACAGCGACGTCGAGGCGGCCACCGATGGGTTCTCCGACCAGAGGCTGCTCGGCAAGGGCAGCCACGGCTACGTCTACAAGGCCTTCCTCCGCGGCCGCCACGTGGCCGTCAAGAAGCCCTCCAAGGGGCTCGAGATCGCCTCCGAGGTCGACAACGAGCTCGAGATCCTGTCCAAGATCCAGAGCCCCCGTCTGGTCAACCTCGTCGGCTTCGCGAGCGACTCCAAGAACCGCCTCCTGGTCGTGGAGTTCATGAGCAACGGTACGCTCTACGACACCCTTCATTCCAACACGCGCGTCTTGAATTGGGGTCGCAGGATTCGGCTGGCCCTGCAGATCGCCAAGGCCATCGAGACCCTTCATATTCAGAACCCACCTATAATCCACAGAGACATAAAGTCTGCTAACGTGTTGATAGATAGGAACTTCAATGCTCGTTTGGGCGATTTTGGATTGGCTCTCAGATGTCATGTCAATGATTTTAGGCTCCTGTCCACACCCCCAGCTGGGACTCTTGGGTATCTTGATCCGCTCTATGTGACCCCTGATAACTTGAGTACTAAGACTGATGTGTTTAGCTTTGGGATATTGCTGTTGGAGATTATCAGTGGGAGGAAGGCCATCGATGTATCGCACTCGCCGCCGTCCATCGTGGACTGGGCAATCCCCTTGATTAAAAAGGGAAAGCTCCTTTGTGTTTATGACCCGAGAATGGCGCCCCCAAAAGATCCCGTCGTCAGGAAGCAATTAGCTGTTATAGCTGCCAAGTGCGTGAGACCTTGTAGAGAGAGGAGGCCGGCGATGAAGGAGATTGTTGATTGGTTGAGCGGGCTGAGCAAATTGGTTCCCCTTCATTCGTGGAATGGGTTTAACAATCCGTGCCTCATGGTGGAGACGATGGGACGGCCGGTCGAATCCAGGAATGTGCAGAATAGTCCTAGATTAGATAACACGGACACAGGGTATCTAGATGCTCTGGATGGGAAATTTTCAAAACCAGCGATGAGAAATTCGCGAAGAGTGTACTCGGATTTGGGGTTCAGGAGTGACTTGATGGATCTCATGGCTGCTAATACAGATGAAGAATCTGAAGTTCGGGGGGAGGCTAGGGGACTTGAGCCTACTTCGAAATTGCCAAACCAGTCATACAGTTCTAGATTCGGTAGCGGAAGATATATGAACAGGGTAAGAACTCAATCTCAATCCCGTCGCAGAGATGATGCTAACTTCATTGTGAGGAGAAACCGTTCGGCCGGGGGAAGTCCCAAAAACTTTCCAGCCATAGACGATTCAGTGACTCGTTCACAAACTCAGTCAGAGCTTGCTCACGAACTGCATTGATGTAGATATCGTGTCAGATCTTCCTCAAGAAAGAGGGTTCTAATTGAATAGTTCATGTGTTTTCTTTTATTTTCTCATTATGTTGGGGACATCACTGGTGTCTCACCACACCTTCCATAGGATTGTCAATTGTACTTGTTACCGATCTTCATACCTGGATGCTGCAAAAATTGTGTACGAGGAAATTGCTATTTAATACAAAGAGAGCGCTAGGCTGACTTTCACAGTCCTTTAATCTTGTTCTAGTCTCACTTTTACAGTCGATATGTTTCTTCTGTCGAAAGAAGTAACTCAAGCTGGATTTTTATCTATTACCCTCCAAAGAATTAAGTGATCCTTGTAGAGCAAAGTTTCTTCTCTGGTCAAGAAAACAATGGCTCCTAATTGGAACGGTTTGAAGAACTAGTTTTTGGGTTTCTCCATCTGTGCAGCAACTTCTTGTGTTATAATCTCCTAGATCACGGTGGTCATAGTAGATCAACCAGAAGCTGCAAGTCGCAGATATGGACAGCCCATTCATGATCTATCAGAAGAAAAGTTAGAATTTCTTTTGGCCCAAATAATTTTGAGTTTAGAAAATCATATATACATGTGTCATGTCAACCACTCAAGCATAATTATGTGTCTAATGATAAATTATCAGTGATTGCGTAGGTGGCAACCTAATCTCAGCCATCTGGTAACAACCCTAACATGATAGCGACGCGGTGTCACTGACACCATCGCATCGCCAACTTGGTCACCTCTATGATTTTTTCTCCTCTCTCCTTTCCTTCGGTAAGTCCAAGCTTAGGACAGATGAAAGACATTCAACTTCTACAAACAACAAAAGGGGAAAAAAGAAGAAGAGGAAGCCTGAAAGAAGAATCTGGTGCAAGACAGGCAGATTAATCTTCGCTGTTATGGGCCGGTCTACAGAATTTTAGGACTATATTTAAATTGGAAAAAGAACAGCCGTGTGAGACTCCAGAAAGGCAAGAAATCATGGTTGCTGCCAAGACCAAAAGTACCCTATCGTTCAAATAAGTGGAGTCCTTATGTCAATAGAGGAATTTGAGGAAAAATTGATATATCGAAACCCTAGAAATAAGAGGCATGCTGTCTATCAGCTAACAGCAGTTAGCCGCCAAGGATGAAAGTATGTGTGGATCTTTTCCTTATATCAAGGCTTTACAGCTAATATAGTTTTATATCAGCATGCGCCTCTCCTTTTCTTACATAACCGTTTAAGATCCATCGTCTATGCATGGACCTTTGACCTTAACGCCCATTTTCTCGAAGGGACCACCCAATTTGTGCAGGCAAACCATTAATCATTCCGGGAACAAAAAGAAAAAAAAAAAAGAAACACCTTTTTCTCGTTAGAATCTCTCAGTGCTCCTATCTTCTGAGTGCTTCGATGGGGAAAAAGGCACTTCTTTGAAACGTAAAGGCATGGACTAAATTGTATGAATAGAATATTTGACAAGGACCCATCAAAAGGTTGATTCTTTTTGGAATGCCAGTATTAAAACGGATTCATGAGAAGAAGCGCTGCTGTTGAAAAGCATAGGGATGCTCATATAGACATAACAGTACATCGTAATGCATTCGCCAAACAAGGGAAGATGTCGAAGATATTTCATCTTTCGAGAGCACTTTTTGTCCTCGAGCGGTTGGCCTTTTTTGATGATTGAATGAGTTATGGGTGACTTTTTCTAGGTTCTGGAGTGTCCTGTCGCTTCACCCACTCCATTGGTTTTGAATTTCACCCCACAACTCGTGTAGGCTAGCACTGATAGTGTGAGCTTTGGCTGTATATGGTTATTGTTTTGCATACATTGCTACTTCCTCCCTTCACATGCTCTCGAAGATTCAAAAAGAA
The DNA here is from genome assembly GCA_014182375.1 of Eucalyptus virginea. Classification (NCBI taxonomy): domain Eukaryota; kingdom Viridiplantae; phylum Streptophyta; class Magnoliopsida; order Myrtales; family Myrtaceae; genus Eucalyptus; species Eucalyptus virginea. Next base: position 56,077,816 of record CM024520.1, read on the forward strand.
CCGTCTGCTTCCACACTTTTTAAGTTTGAGCACCCAAGTATCTTGATGACCAGTCGTTCATATGCTTTGGAAAGATAACTAAAAAACACGAGTCTATGGTTCCCGAACTTTAACCAAGTACTTCCTCTGCTAGGAGAAAGTACTTCCTGAATCGATTACAGGAGCAACGCAGTACAAGTGATCAATGACCTTATCCCCTTCGATGATTCATTCAAACTGGCTTGCTTCTCTGTCACATGTCGCACGCCGCACACGATCCACTAAACAAACGAGCGTGGTTATAACAATGCCCCCAAATAAATTTGAGTGTGGTTACAACAGTGGCCCAAAATAAATTTGAGATTGCAGAATGAGACTACGAACCTACTGGAACTAACATCTGCACAAACAAAGAGGTCCTCGTAGCAGAGCAGCGTGTCTTCATTCTTCCGCCATGCTTAGAAGTGAATAGTCAGAATACTAAATTACCAAGCTAGCTTATAATTCGCAATCCTTCTATTCTTTCAAGTTGTTGCTAAATATTGACTTACGAAGGATAGACTTGCTCGTTGGAATAACAGCATCTAATAATACATCCTACCGAGTCTTTTCTCTCAACAGTGTCAAAAGCAAGGTTATTTTTCAGCGACAACGTTTGCTGCTGTCTTCCTTATCCAGATAATGGAAAAAGAAAATAAAAACAAAACGAAGAATCTTCAGCCCCACACCAACAAGATAATTATTTGTTTTCTTGTGACAAGCCTCTCTCTCTCTCTTTGACAAGCTATCACTCACCAAAAGCATACCAAAAATTCATAAATGATCACTATAACACTAAGTCATGAACAGACGTCGGGCATCTCAGAAGAGACCAGCCTGGGAGAGTAACTTATAGCGAAAAATATTGTGTCAAAAACATCCACCAGGGCTAGTAAAAAGCTCTCTAATTCCTTGACGCTACATATATTGGGTGGAAATCAATAATCACCAACTCCTTTAAAAACTATCCTAATGGCTTTCAGAAGTCAACATCAATGAAAAAAGACATTCTATAACAAAAGACCAAAAATTACTCCAGTAGCAATCTAAGAGAGCCATGCTTTCCAAAGAAATGATCAATTCCCCTACAGAATCCACCACACAAGGCTAAAGAGAGAAAAAAGAACAAAGGAGATGCATTGAGAAGAATTGGCCTCTTCTCAACTTAGTCTCACATTCTGCCTTGTCTTGATCATCCGCTTCAATGTTGCCAACCAGAAATTGCACTCATCCCACTCGCTAGTCGTGAGAAGTACCTGGAGAAGAAAGATTGAAAGACACCAAAATCATTGAACACACTACTCCCTCATGCAATCGCAAAGATAGTTAAGAGACGGCGGTTTGCAGGAAATGCACCTGTATTTGCAGAGCAGTGCTATAATCACCGTTGTCTAAAGCCTGACATAGCTGGACAAGCTTATCAGCTGCGTTTTTAGATATGTCTCCACTGTTGAGCTTTGCAAACAAGGCACCTATTTTCCTTGAATTATCTTCTATCTCACGCTTCTTGGCAGGATTTGCACGTGAGCCTCCCAATGCTTCTGATGTCTCATTGTAGAGTCTCGTCAATGTTGCGATGACAGGTTTCTGGGGGGCTGGTGCATGGATGCAGAAAAGACATTCAGTTATGTGTCAGAAAGGAATGCCATCAAGCCACCACAAAGGAAAGCTGAACTCTTATCGATTTTAAGGAAGAACCAAAATTTCCACATGCAATCTTCACTAGCTACTTATTCAGCCAATGGGTGCTAACTCCAGTGTAAAGTGCGTAGAGTTACTAGTACATATGGGATGGAATTAAAAGTAGCATGCAAGTTTGCCCTAGCCCCTTCCTAGACTAAAAAGCTCAGCGTCTGTGGTTGCATACTTCATGGGTACATTTTCATAAAAAAAAATTTAAACAAAATCAATCAAATCACTAACTAGATATTGCAATTGACTCCGTATATACTAGCTCATGTGCCTAGTGGAAAACCAAATGATGGTATAGAAAGAAAGCTCCAAATTGAGATTAAGGCCTGGTTTCCATGCACTAAAAGAGGTTATCAGTTTCTTCAAACTTTCAGGCACTATTGGCATAGTCATGACCATTTTACCAGGAATGGAGGATTAAGAGCATCAGAAATTATCAGTCTACTACCACAAGCAGAATCAAACAAGCCTTGCTTACTGAAAACAGAAACAAAAACACAGCATGACCAAGCATGCAAGCACAAACGCATGTTTGGATTGACTTTTACGTTTTACTTTTTTCTCGACCTAACCTTTATGAAGAGCAATCTTTGAGTATTTTTAATCCGCAACACTTGAAACTTTCATGACATATATATGTAGTTGCATATATTTCTACATAATTTCTGAAAATTAGATGATAAATTTTGGCGAGAAAGCAGAAAAGTGCTTTTTACTCATCTTCAAGTGGAAACAAACAAAGCCCTCATAAATCGTAAATAAAGAGAAAGGCAGCTATTTTTTCAAAACCATACAAAAGAAAGGTAGCTCTTACCAGGAACATTTGAAGTATCTGCTGTCTGCACAGTAGGTGGGGGTGCAGCAGGTGAGACAACTGGTTGTGCAGCTGCTGATTCAATGGGAGTAGCCGGCTGCATGGAAATTGGCCCGGCATTTTGAACAACCCCCGGATTAGTAACTGGCATAAACCCCCGCATTTGAGTAGGAGCCACAGCTTGTGGCATATTCTGGCCAGGAACAGAGCTCACTTGTGGTGGCGCAGGAGCAACCGGACCAGGTACATGAGGCAAAGGTTGAAAAGTAGGATTAACACTTCCCTATGAGACATGCCAAAGAGAACCGAATCAGTCAAACTAGACGCTTCTATGATCAAAATTGGAACTGAAGGAGATACATACCGGATACAAATGAGAACCCAATGTTGGCTGCTGATACTGCTCTGGGTTTCTCAGCGCAAGAGGAGGTGCTGGTATAAATTGAGATCTTGTTGTGGGCTGACTGGTGACAGGTGTTGGAACAAAACTTGGCTAGAAAGAGAGAAAAATGGTCAACCCAGAGATCCTTTGCAAGAAATCAAGGTCATGGTATGCAAAGTGAACATGACAAAACATTGTATCATCCTTGCCAACACAAGTTTTCATTCTTAGAATATACAAGTTCATATATATAAAGTTCAAGTATAAACAAGGGTGCCAGCGCATTATCCGACTCAGACTCCACAGGGCACAGATAGCAGGTAGTTACTTTTCTATTCTTTGGGGCAATTAGAGACAGCAAATGAAGAAAATTCTTTTGTAGATGACGAAAGAGTGAATGACGATATTCACTGTAATATGATTAGACAACCATCGCTCCTTCAAACAATTCACCATTTATCCTCTTAATTCTGAGCTTTTTATAATCTCGCCACTCTTTTCCATTGGGTAAAGATAGGCAAAGGCTGTGATAGAGCCCAGAGTAAAAGAAATTATCAGAAAACTCAAATAAAGCAGCATCAACCACCTCCTCATGGCAATGCAGATTATTTATAAACCAAAGATACCTGGGCATTCTGAGGTGGCTCGGATGGAACAAACATAGACGCCTGTGAAGGAGCCTGATATTGCACAGGAGTATTGTATCCTTTCCCAAATGAAGAGCCAAAAGGCTGCTGATAGTTTTCACCGTAAGGACTACCAGGAACAGTATGCGGCACCTGTGGTTGTGCAGCTTCCTAAGCAGTGATAAGAAAAAGCCAAATATTGACAATCATAGAAAAACATAGTTGCAAAAGGGAGAGAAAAGAGAAGACCAGAAAATTCAACAACTAGATGAACCCACCGGATAATAGTGCTGAGAAGTATCAACCATGCCATAATTGGATTGATCGACACCATATACTGCACCTCGTGGATCTTGAGAGCCATTAAAAGCAGAGATGTTGGCTCCTTTTTCTGCAACAAATTCAAAAGAAACCTTCAACCGCAATTTTAGCTTCAAAGAAGCATAACAGTGAAGATAAAAGAAATATCAGTTTTTATCCACTTCGAGTCTTGTTTGTATATAAAATGACTATTCTAAACTAGTCCAGATATCAGGATCACCTGTTGGATCCTTATCAAAACAATGTTATTAATGGGGAAGGAAACATAAGTATCAAATAATTGCACTTCCTACAGCTGCTTCTCAAGACATATTTCATTGCCAAAAAGTAGCAGAAACAACCCCAGGTATCAACCATTCTCAAAGAAACTAGCGAAAATAAATAGATAACTACAAATGAAAAGCGACTCTTAATGTTCTTAAAGAAAATATTCAAGACTACATTCTTAGCCATCTCAAGCTACTATATGAAACAACGAATCATTTCACAAAACCTAATTCAACCCTGTCCTTATAAGGTAGAAGGAGGTAGCAATTGCAAATAATTCCGCTAAACAAGATTAAACTCATGTTTCTAACGCTCATGTTGCTCTTTTGAGCTTTTGGATTCTACTACAGAAGAGACGAAGCAGAGAAAAAAAAAAAAAAAACAGCAAATGTTCTTAGTGGACAGCAAGATAGTTCTATATATAAATTATTAACAGAGCTTTGAATCCGCTCCAGGAGCTGCTTTCCCTGTGCTTGACTCTGAGGCTACTTCTATAAAACGGGGATGAGACTTCCTTCCCGGTAGCTCACAATCAGTTGAAAACCCCCTTGGCCGTAAAAAGAAGGGCCAGCAAATGGTACAGACATCTCATTCATTACATAAAGAAATGGAACTGCTAGTAGACAGGACAAGCGATTCTCTCTGGAAACGTATGCTAGGAACAGAACATACAAACTATAATGCATGATCGGATGTCCATTTTTGTATCATAGCTTCGATATAAGAAAAAAATGGACTATTTGGAATTTGTGCATGCAGATCTGTCTTAAAAATGTGTAAACAGATGCTATAGCAAAAGCATACCAGCTTCTACAGAGAAGGCGATACGATCTCTCAAGACCGCGAGTTCAGGTGACAAATCATCTGTCCCCAACAGCTTCAAGTAGTCCATCGCTGTTGTCAAAAGCCCTTGACTAGCTAAAATCTCTGCATATTTTTCAACAAGCTTGCACACTGAAGCGCTGAATTGTTTTTGGCCGCTAGCCAATGCAAGAACAATAGTCTTTTCCATCAAATCCTGATCCCAAGAAAACATGTATATCAATAACTCTCCAGTTGATACGAAGCTAATGGCGTAAAACAACTAAAAGGAGGTAACCACCTGAAGAAGGTCCATGTAGGACATCCCATCATGTTCAGTTGCCAGGCTTCTCGACCAAATTTCCACTGTTTTATCAATATTTCCAGCACAAATGAAACAGAGTGTCGCTGCCAACATGTTACCAGCTGCCATAAGTTTTGAGGCTAGAGAGTTGCAGAGCATCGCCCACTCCTCCCCCTGTGCAAACTTTATATAACCAGAATTTAGATGCATCAGTGGATGTCCGAAGCATTGCGAGTTAGATCAGCAACAGATGACCAATATAATATGGTTGAAAATCACAATTTCAGTACATCAAAGATGTAAATTAGGCTGTCCAATCAACTAGCTTGGGTATATTACTTCCAGGCATCAAATCAAAATGAGATGGAAAAACTTATCAGTACATAGCAAGTTCAACTATCTCTGAGGAAGAATGATATTAAGTGCATCCACATGATTTTGTAGTTCTACCACCAGTGTTAAGAGAGAGATTAAAATCAAAGTGGCATAGAAAAATGGTAGTTTTTCTAGCATTCCTGCAATAAAGTAGCGAAGGCAAGTATTCGGCATAAAGAAGCATCCATCCACATCATAAGCACACGAGCAGGAGGCGTGCAAAAAAAACAAAAATGATAAATTAAACTTGAGCAGAAGCACATTGATCAGGGCCATAACAAAAGTCACGTCCAACGAAAGTTCCTATCACAGAAACCCCAACTGGCATAGTTTCCTAACCAAAAAGAAACATGACACTTAAATTCATTTCTACCAATGTTTTCCTCCAGTATTAAGAAACTTACACTACATAGAATAGCGAGCGTCTCTTTCCAGAATTTGAGGGGCCTGGTATCCACAAGGCTCTGGAGATCATTATTCACCATTGCAAAAACAACCTGAAAGTAAGATGATTCATTTAACAAGCAGCATATCACGTAGATTTAAAGAGATTTTCACTTACCAAGGTACTACCAAATAAAAATGTATCCAAAAAGAGAAAGATAAACAAATTTAAGTTATCTTAAAACATGTCACCTTCAAGTAAGGTGAGCAGCTCATTTTGAGGTACTTATCACGAGTACTCTCCCATAGGGAGGCACCTCCAACATGCGCAATAACCAAAGCATCAGCCAATTTATTAGCAGACATGCACAATGCAACAGCAGCCTTGTAGTCTCCAACAACCAAAGCACGTTGAACACTATCATCAAACGATGGGTCAGAGCTCTCCTCAAGTCCTTCTACTTCGTCTTGCAATGGTTCCACGGCAGCATTCACAGTAGGAAAGCCATCAGCAGAAGTTGATACAGGTGTATCGGCCCTGGGACTAGGAAGATTGTTAAAAAAATCTTCGCCATTATCAGTAGGAAACACCATGCTTTCGTTGCTGTCCTCCTGCACTACTTTATCTGCAGTCACATCCTCGAGCCCAAGAGCATTAACTTGCTGGGAGAGATCCTCTTGTGAACCGTCATTCGTCTCCGTAGGAATATCGAAACCAAGGTGAGCAAGTAGCTTTGACCTTGCAGTTCCATCGTCTTCTAACAAAACTTTCAAGAATCCCCATGTTTCTTGGTCATCTGTAGATCTGCTAGGGAAAATTTTGTTATTCTCTAAACACGATAAAAGAAAAATTATAAGAAAAATTATTTAAATGAATAAGTAACACACTCGCAATGTTGAGACTTCTTTTCACATAATGCTCTCAATGAAGGTCTATCCCCACTTTGGATTGCAGCTTCAAATTCAGACGAGCGGCTCACCAAAGTTTGTTCTGTAATGATATCGTGTACAAAAACCTGGAAAAGAACACAACGAAAAAATAAATGTTAAGTTCTTCTAAATAGCAAGAGTAATGAAGGGGAATAAACAAGCACCTCTGAGGAATTGACTGAAGGACCTCCTGTTGACCGAGTATGAAATGAAACCACCTTGCCTCCAAAACCAAAGGATGCGCCAACAGGTCGTTTAAACCATTTTGGAGCTCTCAGAGTTGCTGTGTGGGAAAGGAAAGGTTAAACTTATGGTGTGTGAGAGAACCACAGCAGACAAATTAACAGATGTAAAAAAGGATGCCAACTGATCGTTCTGTTAGCAACAGAGTACATGAATTGTTTGACATCAGCGTCCTTTCCAATGAGTGCACAATTAATTTGAAAAAGAACATAACTAATTGAATAATTCTTTGGTGTGCTAGTAGCATAATGCTGTGGTTGTCACCTTATAGAACCTGACCAGAACTGGTCCTGTTACATGAGAGAATCAAGTATCTCATTTGTTCATTAATTTCTGTTGTGTTGCTTGAGTCTGGACATGCAACTGGCAGAATCAGCCCGAGATGAAGAGAGACCATATCTAATAAGCAAATTATAGAGAAAAGAACGAGAGGAGGACACCAACAAATTGATAAACAAACTCTCATTCTCTCTTCCCCACTGACACGGGCATGCACACATGCAAACAAATTTTTAACCTGGCTAATGGTACTTGTGTTGACAAATCATTTCTTTTCAGACAATGTTAGACTATAAAACCAAATGCAGACTAGCAAAAACACCGGACTATTAATAAACTGTAAAGTACTGACAGAAATGTAAATTCTAGCCATTAGGATAGAATTACCAGCCCCGAATTCATTTTCCCCGACACCATAGCGGCTACAACCCTGCAAAATAATAGGAGATTTTTATGATTACATGTCTATATCTACAAACAAAATTATGCATCTATAGGCAGATATATAATGGATGTGCAGGTTCGAATCCTGCTGGCTTGTAAGACTTTTAATTTTTCTTTTTGGGGAGATATTGCTAAAATTCAAACCTTTACTCTTTTAATTTTTTCATTTTCTTCTAAGATATTGTTCCTTTTTTCTCAATAAACATATGATTATGTGACCAAATAGAACATAAGGTGATCCACTATCCCCTTTTTTCATTATTTTTGTTTTCCTCTTTATTTTTTTCTTCAATCTATTCAAAAACAAATTTATCTCTTCTTTATTTCTTTCCCAACTTATCTGTTGAGCATAGGATTGTACTGTTGTTTTTATATATTTCCATATCGAACTCAGGTATAATTAAATTGGTGCGCCTTCACATATCTCTGATAAAAAAGTTCAACAGTCCGATCTATAGTCAAGTGTTATACGCCAATTTGTCATAATCAATCATAAATCTCAATCTAATGATAACTTAAAATGGCATCACATATGCTATTCTTTTATTTTGTTAGTAGAAATAAGTGGTGATTTAGCGAACCTTGGTTGCTATGTAAAAAAATTGGTAAATTAAAACAATGACAAGAGATTAAATGTCATTTGTCTATTATCAAGCAATCTCTTTACAGTTTATGGATAATATCTCAAAGAAATTTATAATAGGAAAACACATTTGGTGCCAATTTTAGTTATCTGCATCATATGAAAGGAAGTCTCAAGTCTTTCTCTACCTCGTCATCTCTACTATTCTTGAATTGAAATCAAAAGCCCTCAACAAGGTGCAGCCAGATATGAACCTTTAAACACAGAAGAAAAGAAAAAGAAATACCTCAACATTGTAGATGCCAATCTTTCCATCAAATGAAGATGCTGATATGACTCCGGGTATCTTAGGGTACCAATGCACATCAAAATTCCAGTTGGATCCAGCAGGCAATTCACAAACAATCTATGACAAACATGAGTAAATGAATGTTGTCAGAATAACATAAGCCTGACATACTAGCAGCCAGAATTGCCACTAAATGAGCGATGCAAAATAAAAAATAGACATTGAACACAAAAATGAGCACTAATACAGGAATAAATATCAAGATAGAATGCAAAAAGAAAAAAGGGGAAAACACAGCATCATAATAAGTACCTCTCCAGTAACTGTATCCCAGCATATGGTTCGATTGTCTTTAGCACAGGTGACCAAATAGGAACTATCATTAGGACACCAGGACATTGCAATAACACCTGGTGTCAGATATTCAAGCAGAAGAGGTAAGAAGAGAAGCCATCGACTCAGTTATAGCAGAAATTCCAATGGCGGAAATGAAAAGATATAAGAGCAAATGCTCATTAATATGCAAGTGGATGATGATATGTTTTACTAACAGACAGAAGCATGTCAAAACAAGCTGCTGCAAGAAAAGTAAGCCATACCAGGTATGCAGAGAATAAACTTGGATTATATGTAGAAGCAATGGAATTCCACATTGCATTACATATGTCCAAGCAAAAACATTGATATTCATCAACATAAGGAAAAGAAGTGCAAGAAAGGATCAAAACAAGTCAGAGATATTGCATCAAGTTGACAATTCTAACCAGATAAAATAGTCATTTTGTCACATTAAGTTAACTCTACACAAACATCAGGGCAACGGTTTGTTCTTACAAGAAAAGAAAGCTAAAAAGGAAAGAGAAGGAAGTCTCCTAGAGGTGGTAGTTAAGCGCAGTGGCCGCTGCTCGCACATGCAATCGACAGTGATCACCGTGGTGGTTGTCACCACCAAGACAATGCTATGTTTGTCTGTCTTCTATATTCTCAAGGTTCCGTTGCTTTATTTTTGTAATTCAATTGATTTTTTTAATTTTTGACCAATTTTAGTTAGGCCTCCCAAATCTTGATTGGTTAGGGTACTGTTCTTATACTCAGTAGATTCTAGAAAAAAGCTTAAATCCAATCCTATCCCATATGATTTTATTTCTTGGCGACCAAATGCAACTGAAGCTACTAATTCATACCATTTTCCATATCAATCCATCTAAAAGATTACAATGAGAATGATACTAAGGATTCTGCATTTCTATGCTACAACCAAATCAACTTCTCCCTCCTTCCTGCCTCTATCAATATGACATTAGAAATGACAAGATCTTTAATATAACAACAAAAGATAAATACTATTGGCATAGATGTGTACCTCTTGTATGCCCCACAAATTCTTTAACAGGTGACATTATGTTTCTCATATCCCAAAGCTGCGCAAAACATCGGCACAATGAGAGATTATACATGCTCCATCTACCCTGAGTACGTATATGAGATAGCAACAACAGGTCAGGTTATTACCCTTAAAGTAGGAGAACTATCTTCATCTGATGCAACAACAAGTTGAGTAGCCAGGTCAGGGTTCCATTGCAAAACTGAGCAACGCCTTCTAACTGAATCTGAAAAACTGCCATTTGGTAAAGTGTGAATCATATTTACTGTTGTCCAGATAGCTACAAAGATAATAAAGACCAAGCAAATATAAATGTGAGGAAGCTAGAGATCGAAGGCTACCTTATGACTGGTTTTTGTTTCTTGAGATCCCATACAACTGAAAAGCAAAAAATTAGACCTTTGCCCCGAGGAAGATAAACATCACTTTAGAATAAAAAAGAAGAAAGGGATAATATCCCTTTTTTTCTCACCTGTTGTCCCATTATAGGAAGTGGAGGCTAATATATGTTGAACTTTGCTATTCCAAGATAAAAATGAAATTTCACCTTGAGCAGCAGAACCACTACCCTGCAGGAAAAAATATAAAGACTTTGGTCAGATGCCTCAGCAAGTCCACCTTAATCTTTATCTTCCTTATAGGCATCATAGTTGACCATACTTTTAACTTATAGAAGCATTTAGGGACAAATTCAGGGAAAGGCCACTACAAGTGTCATAACTTTCATATGGCGCTCTTTTTTTTTTTTCTTTTTTCGATCGCTTAATTGCCATGACTTACGAAAAAACGTTCACTTAAGTACCATAACTTTCAATCAATCACTTGATTGTCACAACTAAAGAAAAAAAGAAAGTTCAGCCAAGTGTCAAAAATCCAACATGGCACAGCACTTGTGGTGAATTTTTTTTAAAAAGTTATGGCACTCAAATGATTAAAAAAAAGAAAAAGAAGAAGTTATAGCGCTCAAGTAATCGCCGTTTGAAAGTTATGGCATTTTTGGTGTCCTTTTCCCACAAATAAATAACTACAAGTTACAGAAATCTGGACAAGACACATGAAAGACCAAACCATGAAAATAACATTTTCGACAATCAGCATCAGCAAAGAGATGCTAGACAATTGGAAATTTGGCAGTTCCACAATATAAGCAGGAGATCATTTCGTACCATAGACCAGAGTAATAAGCAAAATGTCAAGGCCAGACCAAGACGCACGTTATTTGGGCATTATTTCATGTCATGCTGGGGACAATGCATCATGGATCATAAATGATGCATTCCATGCATAAGTCTAATTATGTTCCAACAATGGGCACACTTTTTAGAAAAAACTGCAGAAAGTACCATCAGAGACAGACCAGCTCACATGCAAGGTAGAGCAGTCGAGAACCAAATATTACCAAAATAGGAATTGTCTTTGTGCCTGGATGGCTGTGACAGCCATCCAAACCTACTCACTGGCAGGCAAATAGCTGAGAAGTGAAAAAGTTAACTTCTCTCATGAATCCAAAAACACATCAGCATGATTGCTGCTCACTACAATGGCTTGTGGGCAAAAAAATCCTCAGATACATCTGCTTAGCCCAGTTCTTAATATTATACCGAACAAATCGAGACCTTAATTTTTCACTGATGAATGCCTTGATTAAAAAGATCCATGATGTCCCCACCAAGTGGTGTAAGGTTTGTCATAAGGAAAAAATATCCATTCATCACATAAGATGACAAGACAAGCCTGAATAATATAAAAGCATATAAATAAATTCCAAAGCAAGTGAACTGTGTTAAAAATCCTCAGATCCCAACATACCCTAAGAGGAGGGAAATGAGAAGGTTCTCTTGGTGCAGCCAAATCCCAAATGCAAATTTCACCATCATCAGCCCCAGAAGCAAGTAAGTTTGGTGCAATGACGTTAAACTCAAGACCACGAACCTGGATTAAGAAATCAACATAACCATCCCATAAACCTAAGCATCAAGAGACAGAGAGACAATAACAAGCAGTGAACAGGAAAAGACGAAGACAAGGGACTTACAGGTCCTTTATGCCTAGAAAGGTGTCCTACGATTGCCTTATCACCAGCCTCAGAACTGAAAAGGGAAAAACATTAAATAAAGAATACTACTGTACTTCCTACAAACAAAGCAATAGTTTCAATCCAAATAAACACCAGCTGAGACAGTTACTACAAATCAATAACAGCACAGAAGTCCACAGGAATAGGCAGCTCAGCTACTTACAAAAATAATGTCAAAAGCATGTGATATTTATTCAGCCTTACAAAAACGGGGATAGATCTCATTACCCTATTGATCTTACCAATATCCCGGCTACATTAACAACCATTCACCTATCTACTTTACTCGTTGTTCAAGCGCATGGATTCTTATCATTTAACATGGTATCAAATGGGCCATGTAATTGGATGAGCTGTCCCCCCTTCTAAAACCAGTTTTAACTGGCAGTTATGAGGCTACTTTGCGATATGTGCTATACAACTGCATCCTATCACAGAAAATACTTTCCACAAGAATTTGCACGGAAAACAAGTACAGATAGTCTTTCAAACCTCATTGTTGTTTCTGTTCTTGAGAATATGTTACCACAGCAAAAGGGAAAAATTTTCGAAAATGACGACTGAAAATAAGTTCAGTTTAAGACATGGTGTGAAAATATTTAAGAAATGAACGTGCTAATCATGTGTCTCAATTGAGAAGCCAAATGCCAGCTAAAACCCCTCAGCAAAGGGAAATCGAGGAGGTTACACTTCAACATGCATCTAGATCACTGAACTGAAACCTAATACCAAAACAAACATTTCCAAGGCTAAAAAACACACCACATAACAAGCTTGAAGAAGCTTCATGAAACATCCCCAAGATTAACCAAAGCTTCAAGGTTAAAGCTGCTAAAGCTTAATGAAGCTTGGAAATGAAATTTCATTAAAAGCTTGCTTTTGATCACTCTCATTAAAAATTGACACTTGACAATTCCGGGGATGCAAATCTGGATTCTTGCTATTTTTCAAAAATCAAACAAAGAAGAGAGAAAATCACAGGCCAGCTTCAGAGAAATAACAGGACTTGAACGACTAATTTACTAGGTCTAGAGGCACTTTTCGTGACTGGTAAACAGATGGAGAGAGAGAAAAGAATAAATAGTTCGCCCCTAGCTCCCCCATGTTATGGTCATCTTGTTTCAGAAACAAGACAGGATTAAAATAATGAAAATGACAAAAAGTTAGTATGGGGAAACACTACTCACACGTCTCCAAGAGAAAATATTTCCAAAATGAAACCAAACACATCCTCAATTGCTAACAGCAACATAGTAAAGGCCAGGCAAGACTTATTATATTGGTGTCCCAATACACTGTATAGGATGGAACCTTCATAGCCTGAATAGAAACATTTAGACGAAGGTCAAAACTAAAGCCAACACGACACACACAAGCAGCTGAATCAAGATATAACAACGAAACCCAAACAATATAGTTCTCGTCCATCTCTTATGGTGAAAATGGAGATGAACATCTACAAGTTTCTCTTTAGAACCAATAGAAAACCACTCAGTGATCCTACGTCTTTAATCTCTGCATAAGGCACACCAACCAAATGACACCTTCACTTAGCAAAAAAATGACCGCAGTTCTGAAAAAAGAGAGTACTAAAAATATGGGTTATTTGAATCATCTTACTCCGGATGACTAAATAAACTCCACCAAAGAATTTGAAAATCCACTCTCTCTGTTTTCTGGTTGATTTGGAAGGAACAGAACAAGAGAGCTTTTGATGGAAAGGAATCTTCCATTTTTTGTTTTGAAAGATAATTGAATTGAAGTTTTAAGCTTTTGGTATCGTAAAAACTTGCATATGGATGTTCATGCCTTGGTGTATATAGTTAACATGAGAGCTCTCTTTGGTTTTGTGAGCTTTTCATATATGGGTTTAGTTTTTTGAGCTCTTTTGGCATATGGATTTCCACGCCCTGGGTCCTCTACAGTTAAATATTTAACCTATCAGAAAAAAAATAATAATAATCAAACTAACTACCTAGAATTAAAATGGAAAAATGCAGCTTGAAAAAGAAATTTACTACTTTACTCAGTTAAACAAGCAACTTAAAATTGAAATTAACCTCAATCCACTACTTCTCTTGATCATATCTCTTGAAAGAACATCCATCGCTCAATTCTTGTCCAACTCATTCATCCTATAATGCCCTACCAAAATGAGAACGTGGAGGGGCTTTTTGGTTCAAGAAACATTTTCAGATACCTTTTCCATAAAAAAATGAGAATTATTTCATTCTTCACAATTCTGAAAAGATGTTTAGTAAGTCAAAATGAGAATTTCTACAGGAAAGAAATTTTCAACACCTGTTTCATGCGTCAATTTAGAAAAAAAAAATTCTTTCCCTTTATTAGCCAAAAAAGTTCAGTCCAAACAAATGTGCTTCCATTTTGGACTGAAAACAGTGAGAAACCAGAGAGGTGTTTTCTTTCTTGTTCCTAAGAAACAAAAACGAAGTTACTGCATCTTTTTCTGAGAACTTCTCTATGATCCCACCAAACACGGTATTAGTGATGTTTTCAATCCCAAATGAGAACATAATGGAAAATTTGAAATTTTCCATCAGGGAAACAGGCCCTAGAGTACCAAAACATGATTTCAAGTAAGACCCGACAAGTGGGCAATGACAGAAAGGACTTCCCTTCAGATATCTAACCTCAACTAACAAATTACAGATAGATTCAATAAAACCACTAACACATAGCTACATACAAGTAGTACAATTTGTGAGGGACGCACGTTACTATAGATTTAGATGAAGGCGAAGAATTTGTAAGCCAAACCATTCGATTCAAAGACGAATTCTTCAAAAATGTAATCTCCTATTCTTCTGAAACACGGCAACAATCCTGCTATACAGAAGCTACAAAGATACAGAAACTAGACAGCAGTCCTTGATTCTTTATTCTGCAACTGAGATTGTTTAAGAACTAGAAATACAAGGCATGTCTAGGGACCCTCCATTCGTATGGATACAAATATCCAGACTAACTGGCGTTTCGCAACAGCATTCACCAGCTCGTGACGAGAAGGTTCAGACTTGAAGAAAACTTATGCCGATGCTCAACATTCTCACCATCCTCACACATCATCACTCCAATAGACTAGAGACCTCAGATTCCCGTTCCGTTTCCGAATCAAGAAACGGGCGATTGCATCCGAGAACAGACGTTCACCAGCCAAACAAACGCTCGAGCTAGATCTCAACTCCAAGACACCAATTTCACACTCGAAACCGAACCAAAACGATTGGGAATTACCGGATCAGGGAGAGCGGGTTCCAAAGGCCAATGTTCCCGTCGACGAGGCCACCGGCGATCAGGCCCAGGGAGAATTCGTCGGAGCCGGATCCGTTCTTGCCCCAGGAGAGCCGGTTGAAGCGCTCGGAGCTGGGGGATTCGGCGATGAGGGGGAGATCCCGATCGTCGGACTGGAAATCGAGGCCGAAGATCTCGAGGCTGGCGGAGGAGCTGAAGGAGAGATCCACGGCCCCGGCCATGGTCCCGGTCGCCAAGTACCCGCCGTCGGGGGCCATGGCCACGGACGCCGACCGGCCCACCCCCTTTATGCACGCCATCGCCGGGAATTGCACAGAGCGCAAAAGCTCTCAAGATTACGGATTTATTGGTAGAGTACAAAATCAATCGGATCAATCGGGGAATGGGAAGAATGAATCTCAGAGGGGGCGATGGCGGTGGTGATCTGGCGATGGCGGTCTAGGGTTTGCGTGATCTGATCTGTGCATGAGAGGGAAGGGAGAAGGAGAAGGACAGGGGACGGAGGAGTGGATTTTGGGCGTGTGTTTTTCTTGTATATCGCTGCAGGAATTATATCATCCTCCTCCACCGTCGCTGTATCATATGGTGTTTATTTATTTTATTTTTTTTCGCGTTTAAAGTCATTTTATAATTGAGGAAACGCAGTTGCTGCGTATGGTAACGCCCCTGGGCAAAAAAAAAATGAAATTTACATTTTTGTGTAGGATTCAACAATTATCTTAAGATTTCGACAAGACTACAATTCTTCGCATGCTTGTTTATATATATATGATGATTTTCGTAATTTTTTATCCGTGGATCCATTCGAGATTTAAGTTGCAAAGCGAACATTTTGGAGTTTCATTTGTATTGACCTGCGAAATTGTTTTTGCATGATTTGTAATCCATTAATATGAGATTTGACATAGGAGAAAGAGACAATATTCGCATAATTCAGTCCATTATTTTGTTGAAGACTGTTGTACTTTATGAGGACTTAAAGATTAAAATGCGGAAGATAAAAAGGGTTGTTTCCGAAGGGTTGTTTCCGAAGTACACAAGATTTAAATACAAAAGATTATTTAGCGTACGATAAGGAAAGCCATATTCGAAATATGTTTGTTTAGAAAGCTAAATATTAGTGAAAGAGAAGTGATGTATTCTTTTGACAATATTGCAACATAATTGTTTTTTCATTTAAATATCTTTATTATGGGTTTGAAATGAATATTAAAATTTCTGGAATACTATAGTAAGTAAGTTATTTATTTGTTTAAAATACCAATAAGTTAATGAATCGTGTCATCAACTAGCTATAGTTTTTTGAAATTATTTTATTTTTCAAACTAAGTAAAATAATAAATTTAATGAAATTTTTTACTAGCCTAAATCAAATCACTCAAAAAAAAAAATTAATTGCACTTTAGTTAGCGGTAAACTGTTATGAATAATTCGATTCGAATATCAAAGGAATAGGCTATAAATGAAATCCTAAACGCAATTATTTTAAATGATGTACATTTACTTTTTCTAAGCGAGACTTATCAAAAGACATAAGTTTTAGTTTCAAATTATACCGAAACAAAATTTAAACAGGGGAATAAATATATAAATTGAATGGATTTCCTTAAATTCATTATTGCAATGTTTTCAAAGGTTAACACTGCCAAAAATCCTAAACTATTAACATTAATACTCCAATTTTTGTTATATCCCAAAAAAGTCGAAACTATGCCCATTGGGATATTTACTACTCCACACTTCTTTTGAGTATCACTAGAGACCCTAAATTATATTTACTATGATGTCCTAAAAATTTTGAAACTATGCTCATTGGGACACTCCATTCCACACTTCTTTTGAGTATCACTAGAGACCCTAGATTATATTTACTATGATATCCCAAAAAATTCTAAAATATGCTCATTGGGACACTTACTATTGCATACTTCTTTTAAGTGTGACAAAAGACCCTAAATTATATTTACTATAATATCAATATGTTGAAAAAATCCTATGTGTTATCGAAATCCAAAAAAAATTGAAACTATGCCCATTGGAACACTTACTACTCCACACTTCTTTTGAGGGTCATTAGAGACTCTATGTTATATTTAATATCAAAACCACAATTTTTTTTATATACCAAAAAATTCGAAACTATGTCCATTGGGACACTTACTATTCCACGCTTCTTTTGAGTGTCACTAATGACCATAAATTATATTTACTGTGATACCGATATGCCAAAAAAAATTGTATTATCAAAACCCCAAACTTTATCCTTCTACCACCAAGAACTCCTACAGTTTGGACTTTAAGAAATTCCCAATGAATTTTGACAAAATATCCTCCATCACTGGTAGGGGTGAGCATGGTCTGGGTTGGTCCGGGCCACCCCCTAACCCTAGGACCAACCCGTACAGTGTCGGTCCTCAATTTTTAGGACCGAGGACCGACCCTATTGAGCCTGGGACCAAGGACCGGACCGGACCGACCCAATGGGTTCGGTCCGGGTTCGTGGTCAACCGGGACCGATCGATAATTTTTTCGTCTTATTTTTATACTTCCTAAAAAAGCAACCCTACAAATTCAAATTACACATCCATCAACAATACGGTATTGTGCAACTAAACTATAAAATATCAATACATATTTAGCAAATTTAAGATGACACAATAATAGAAATTTCGTATCCGCTAACCGCTCATCGAGATATGGGACAAGATGGAAAGTTCTTGTAATCATCTATCTTTAATATTTATAACACCATATGCAAAAGCGTCTTCCTGATCATGTAGAGTCCACTCAACCAAAAATGAGCTTCGCACCACTTGACTAACATTTGATCATGTAGAGTCTACTCAACCAAAAAATGAGCTTCACACCACTTGACTAGAAATCACCGTAGCAACCTATGCAAAGACTACTCTACTCTTCAAAAACTTCTACCATTTGACACAAATTAAAAAGCAAAGTGCAGCTGAAATTCATTAGTAAAATACAATTAAATCATAAAAAGTTCAAAATACTTAATATAAACCATGAATATATAACTTCACATCTTGTTAATTCACTTGAACTTCTAAACACTTGAAAACAAAACAAACGACACATAATTAATACTTAACAAAAGTTTTAAATTGAAATTACTATTAGTGCTATTGATAGAACATCTCAATATAATATAATATAATAGACATTTTACTTAGGTTTGAATATATAAAAGAATTATAAATAATATAATATAATATACATGGTTGGTCTAGGGTTGGACCGACCCAAAACTCTTAGGACCGAGGACCAACCCGCACAGTGTTGGTCCTGGAATTTCAGGACCAAGGACCGACCCAGTCCCCTTGGGAACCGGACCAGGACCGGCAGGGTTGGGCCGGTCCAGGGTCGGTCCAGGGTCGACCCTAAACCGCTGCTCACCCCTAATCACTGGTACAAGTTTGGAGCGTCGGTAGCATGAAAAAATGGTTTGGGTAAAAATTTCAACATGGTCAAAGTTTAGGATATTTCAGTGTTAGAGAAAGGGTATTTTTTTATCATACAAATACAATTTTTGTGTTTCCGTGACAAGAAAAATGCTTGACATACTAAAGTCTCGGTAGGGTAAGTTTAGTTTTTTTCTTTTTGGTGGTAAACCTATGGTATTCTTCTCGCATCGGTACAAATTCATGGGTTTTGTTACATAAGAAAACATATTGGTATTACGGTAGGCATAATTTAAAATTTTCATTGGTATTTTCCTTTTCTTTTTTTAAGATAAATGACATCATTTAAGCATCATTTGAAATATATTTTTGTATATTCAGTTAAGTTTAAACTCAAGTATTTTCACCAATATGGCTTAAAATTTTTGTTTGCAATTACATTTACAAAAGGGTTAAGGTTGCGTTTGGTAACGTTTATTCAAAATTATTATAAGGAATGAAATAGAAAAAATCATTTCCATTCCGGAAACAATTTTTGAACAGAAGAACACGTTTGGTAACTACACAAAATTTCTGTTCTAGGAATAGAAAGAGAACAAAAACATGTTTGGTAAACTTGTATAATTTTTTTGATTCTTTTAATTTTTTAATTTTTAATTTTATTTTTCCTTTTTTTTTTTTTTTTGTTTTTTATTTTTTCTCCTTTTGGCTAGTCGCCGGCCTCGACCATGGCCAGCGACCGACCGGGGCGAGGGTCGGCGGCCTCGCCGCCGGCCGACGCGAGGTCTGCCTCACCGAGGGCCGGCAATGCTCGGCAAGGCCGACGCCGGCCATGGTCGAGGCCGCCTACCGGCCAAAGAAAAAGAAGAAAAAGAATAAGAAAAGAAAGAGAAGAAAAAAATAGGAGAGAGAAAAAT
Source organism: Eucalyptus virginea (assembly GCA_014182375.1). NCBI lineage: Eukaryota > Viridiplantae > Streptophyta > Magnoliopsida > Myrtales > Myrtaceae > Eucalyptus > Eucalyptus virginea. Next base: position 56,097,638 of record CM024520.1, read on the forward strand.
TATTTATCGGAAGTATTCCCGAAATAAGAAACAAGTTTTTCTTGTTTTTGTTTACTGTTCCAAAATTATTCTCGGAAACAAAAAAAATAGATTTTTTGTTCTCGGGAACGAAAGTGTAAATAAACGCGTTTCTATTCTTTTTTTGTTCTCCAGAACAAAAGAATAAAAATTATATTCTAGGGAACAGAAACAAAAGCCAAACAAACATGCCCTAATAGTATGGAAAAACCTAAATTTGTACATTTACGATAAATTTATCCTAAACTAATTTTTTTACCATAAAAATCTTATATAACATATGATTGATTTCAAAATCAGATGATGCAAATATTTATGCAAGAAGAGAGGATACTTTAGGAGAACCCACCCAACTTAGTTGATACTTTTGAATTATAATTTTTTTATCTTTTTGATAAATTTTAATAAATAGGGTTGGTACTTCAATTAAATGTGGGTCGAATGTTATTGTGGCCCTATTAAATCGTCGCACAAACATGATCATTAATTCATTGTTGTCCATCCTCTTTAAATGAAGTTAAACATATACACTCAACTCCATTAATCAGCACAAAGATAATTAAAAACTTACTTGCGTCACGTAAAAGTAAATAATAATAATAATAATAATAATAATAGTAATATCAAGTTATCTCTAAACAGCAGCTTGGGGATAATTTTGTCATTCCGCCAAATTTCAAGCTTGGCTGTCGCGTGGCGTGACGCATAAAAGTTAAAAAAATAATAAAAAATTAATTAGCACATAAAGCATATCAAGTTATCTCTAAACAGCAGCTTGGGGATAATTTTGTCATTCCGCCAAATTTCCAGCTTGGCTGCCGTGTGGTGTGTGGTGGCGTATGTCAGCATTGCCAATGGAGAGGTGCCAAGTGTACGCACACAAGTGTGTAATTTTTGGATTGTGTTCCCCTTTTGACTTTTAGTCTCAATTTTGACCTTTAATTATCCTAATACCTCAAGCCATCAATAAACGTGAATTTTGAAAACTGAATTAAATTTCCAAATTTTACAGAAAAGCCCCCTTCGGCTTGACCAAATAGAAGTGCAAAGAAAATTTAATCGCGAAAGCATAGCTTGTTGATTCCCTCTAGGAATACCACACAACATAATTTGCTTCAAAAGTGGTCTTGAAATAGCCGATGAAATTAGAATTTGGTGATATTTTTTTGATTATTTTATCTCATACATTTAAATTGGAACGCCCAATCAAAAAAGAAAATCGAAACATAAATGCCCAAATATGGGTTGTCAATATAATATACAACTTCATCATTATAATTTCTCGCCAAGAAAAAATTATCATAAAATAAACCTAAGTCCATCATCCTCAATCTTAAGGGTGATATTGCATTTTCAACTAAAGATCTCAATGATGAGTTTGCATTTTGAATCAATTTAACTGACCACTAGCATCTGTTCAAAAAAAAAAAAAAAAAAAAAAAAACTAACCACTAGCAGAAAAGCACTTTTCGACAGGGATCGTGTGCCAAAAAGTGGAACTTGACCTGCTGTCAAAACATGGAGCTTCCAAGTGAGAAAGTGGAGCATGTTGAAATGAAGTAAACGAAGCCGAAAATAGCATTCACAAAAAAAGAAGAAATAAAAAAGCACGATTAAGTTTAAGGGTACATTTATTTAAGTAAAAGTTTCGTGATTTTCAGGATAAAAAGGATGCTTTTCGAAATCATAAGGTCTATAGATAAAGTATAGAAATCCGTTTAATAACAATGCAAAATTTTTCAGGTGCCTGCAAACACTGGCGACGGGCAGGTAAAGATCCTAAGGGTGATATTGCATGTTCAACTAAAGATCTCATTGATGAGTTTGCGCATTCAAATCAATTTAACTAATCCACCAATAGAAAAACACCTTCCAATGGAAATCGTGTTCCGAAAAGAGAGACTTGATTTGCTGCCATTACATGGAGCTTCCAGGTGAGAAAATGGAGCATGTTGGAACGAAGTAAATGAAGCTAAAAATAGCATTCACAAAAAAAGAAGTGAAAAAGCATGATTAAGTTGAAGGTTATGTTTATTTGAGTAAAAAGTTTAAAGATTTTCACAATAGGAGGGAACACCTTTCGAGATCATAAGGTTTAAAAAAAAGTAAAAGTTTGTTTGATAACGATACTAATTTTTTTCCTTCCAAGTCCTAGTGAACGGTGATAGTGAGTAGCAGTGGGAGGGGGCTGACATGCAAATAGTGGGCTGGCAGCAGGCGGGCGAGCATATAAAGATCTTAAGGGTGATATTAGCTTTTCAACTAAAGATCTCATTGATGAGTTTGCACATTTGAATCAATTCAAGTGATCCACTAGTAGAAAAGCACTTTCCAAGGGGGATCGTGTTCCAAAAAGAGGGAGTTAATCTGCTGTTATAACATGGACCTTCCAAGTGAGAAAATGGAGCATGTTGAAATGAAGTACATGAAGTTGAAAAGGGCACTAGCACAAGACAAATTAGCATTGTTTAAGGAAATCTTTGTTTGAGTGAAAATGTTTCAAGATTTTCATTCTAAAAAAAAATGCTTTTTTGAAATCATAAGGTGTAAAAATAAAGTGATTATTTTTGTAAGTGTTAACATTTTTTGAGCAATCTCTCGAATGCCAAATTTGTTGAAAATTGTTAATTTGAGTGCTATTAGTGATGTAATATTCATTTGTTATATAAACTCCAACATGACTCGCTAGTAAGATGAAGTCAATTAGTGAACTTCTAAGGGTCTATTTGAAATCAATTGGTAATCGGTTAATTCTTGGCTAATTCAATTCTTTTGTTCCCCGAAAAAAAAAAGAAGAAGAAGAATAGAAATCTGTTTGGTAACGCTAACTAATTTTCGAGAAATCTATTATTTTGTTGCATTTACTTTTTTGTTTGTTGGAACAATTTTAGAATCAAGCAAATTTCCTTTTTCGTCGACCGGCTAAACGAGGAAGAAGAAGAAAAGAAAAAAAGAAAGGAAAAACAAGAAAATCTCATAAAATTATCATAAGATTAAAAGTAATTTATAGCAAAATAAATTTGAAGGTCATATCAAACGTATTTTTGTTCTTTTTCTTATTTCAGTAATAGAAATTTGTATAATTACCAAACGCATTTGAATCTCAGAAATTCGTGTAAAGAATAAAGAAAAAAAAAAACAAAGGTTAAATTGGTCCCGAGAATTGGGACAAATTAAGGTTCTTAATAACCCTAACCCCAATTTGAGAATCACCTTATCAAATTGGCAATGAAGATTAGAAAGCAGGAGAAACGTCTCACAATTAGGAAATGTTTAAAGCTTGCCCAAGTGCAATTTCACCGCAACGCCTTTGTCTTCGATCCTCCACTCATGACGCCATCTTCCTTGCAAGACCTCCCAATACTTCTGATTCCCTCAAATCTAACACCGCTTTTAACATAAAAACAAAATCTTTCTTCCAATTTCCCGTCCTAAAATCGTGATTTTCCGCTCCGTTTATTTTTGTTAGAGCAGCGCATTGACTCTTGAGTCTTGAATCAGTTCTTGATTGAATGCTGCGAAGATAACAGAGAAGAGCTTTTTCGTGGGGGGGAGAGGGAGTAAGTTTTCCCAAGCACGGTCGCTTTGTTCACTTTGCCCCTTGGCCAAAGAATTTTCCACATTGAACTTCATTTTCTTTCCAAAAAAACAAAAACCAAAATTGAAGTCAAAACTTAATTTCAAAAACCATGAAAATTACAGGCGCTTAAGCAAATTTTTCCACCGACGTGGTGATCACTCACAAAATTTAGGCATTTCCGATGTCTTTTAACCCGATCTACTCTAATCAACTTGAAAGTTACGATTTAATAGGTTCCTATTTCTACTCAGACCCAAAACATCCGAATGCCCAAAATGGATCCAACAATTTACAAACCAACCATCTTTTTTTTCCCGAATATGATAATTAACTGGTTACATCTGTCACCCATCGACCAAGTAAAATCCAATATTTGGATAGAGAAACGCGGACACATTCCTAACAACGCAACTTTCTCCATGCACGGCCTAAGAACAAAGCACTCGAACACCAGCCTATCCCAACAGATCGTTCCCAGGGGGTCTTCATAACCATGACCATAATCAGCGCTCCTCCTTGTTTAACTCAACCGGCGGGTTGTGCCGGTCGAAGGGGAGTTTGATCTTGCCCATAGAGCCGGCGGGGACGAGCTTGAGGTTCTCGCAGTTGCAGATCTCAACCATGAAGCCGTCCGGGTCGGTGAAGAAGAGCTGGTCGATGGACGCCCCGCTCTCCTCGTCGTCCACCGTTCTCTTCTTGTACTCTATGCCCATCTCGCGCAGCTTTTGCTCCACCGCACCCATGTTCTCGCACTAGTGTCATGTCATATCAGATCAGAAGGTTATTATTAATGGGTCATAACGGGGCAAAGTTTGAGATAATAACCTGAAAGGAGATGTGATTGTCCATGGGGTCCAAAGGGTGAGATTCCGGGGGGAGCCGGTCCTCGTCGTGGGACTGGACCAGGTGGATGCCGATGCCGTAGTTGAAGAGCCACGCGCCTTCGAAGTCGAGGGCCTGGGGCCGCTCGATCTCCACGAACCCCAGCACCTTCGTGTAGAACTCTATGGAATCCTTCACCGACCGGCACAGCCTCGACACGTGGTTCAGCGCCATCAACGGCATCTCCTCCTTCTTCTCCCCTTCGCCGCCGCCGCTGCCGCCCGCTTTCTTCTTCTGCTTCTCCGCGACGTCGGCTCTCTCCTTCTCCTCGTTCGCTCGATCACGGGACTCGTACTCGACTCGGTGCGCTTTGCTTTCCATGTTTGCGTTCTATGTTATCCTCGCTTCTTCACCTGTGTTAGCCGGGGGAAGACACGGCCGCATTTCTTATGCCATACATATGGCGGCACTCGCTCTAACAGAGAGAGAGATGAATTAGACATGGAGAGGACACGTAGCGTCGATAGCATTCGGTGCAGCCGGACGTGTGAATACCGCAAGGTGACTTCTGTCCGGTGTTCCTTTACACTGTACGTATTTGTCGTGTTTTCATTTGCCAAATACGTACGGCCTCGTATATCCAGGAGGGCGTATCGTGTGATTCGAGGGTTTGAACTTTGGAGTAATTTGGATCAAGTGATATTTCAAATATTGAAAAAAATGTCGGTCGAAATGTAAGTTAGAAGTCCCTCGAGATATTCTTTTCTCAAGGGTACCTACACAGAGTGGAGAAGGACCCAAGGAATAATTCTTAGAATTGTTAGATTAAAAGGAGGACAACAAGTTGTTATAATTATAGTTATAATTATGGTTAATGGATCAACGAAAGCCAATAAATTAAGATACGTCTTTTTTATTTACGTATCTCTTTTGGATTTATGAATTTCTTAAACTTTTCTGTTCACGTATCTATTGAATTTATGAATTTCCTAGATTCATATATCTTTTAGTTCATGTATTTATTGAGTTTACGAATCTCTTGAATTCACGTATCTCTGGATTCATGAATCTCTTGAATTCACGTATATCTGGATTCGTGAATCTCTTGAATTCATGTATTTCTTGATTCATGAATTTCGTAGATATATGTGTCTATTTAATTCATATATCTCTTTTGTACATGAACTAAAAAACTCTATAAATAGATAGGAACATAGAACTTCATGCGGGTTTTTAGTTTTGGTTTTTCCAACTCGATTTCAAAAGAGCTTTGATATACTTTTCTACTCTTCTAATTTTTTTTTTGAGTGTGCTGGTTCAATTAAACGGTTCGACTGAGTCCTGTTTGCATAGTACTAATCCAAACAGGTTCGAGGTGTTGTATCTTAGGAGGCATAGTTCGTGAATCTGCGGAGCACCATTGGTAGGAACTAAACGCCTTAAGGAGATTCGGTTATCCGTACCTCACTTCCAAATTTATGTTATTTTTCCAGTGATATTTTATTTTATTCTTCTCCAAATCTATTTGTAAGTTTACATAAAAAGAAGGATACTATATAACTGTTATCGTCTTTTTTACATTGATGTTCTGATTATAACAAACAGTTTGTGTTTTCTTTGGATGTAATTTCCAACACAAGTATCTATGGTGATTTTTTTCTAGCATCGTGGTGGTCAAGGAGGAGGATAACTAGGGTACACCATGCCGATTGATGGCGTGACAATGGGCAATTATGTGGTTGTGGTTCATTTCTTGAACTTTTGGGGGAGGGGGTATTTATATCAATTTAGATTTAAACCTTTTAATTATGCCAATTTCATGTAATCCTATACATTTTCATATCCATTCAGTCAATTTAGATTGACAATTATTGATATGGATGCTAGTGGATGGTCGATATTAATGAAAATATTTTATGTAATTTTTTTCCTTTGTTTTTCTTGCCCTTCTCTTTCTTCAAGGGGCATGATCTTCGATAACTTGCCTTGAGCCACAGTTGGCAATGGTCCAGGTGAAAGCGAGTGCTGGTGAGTGGCGATGCTTGATGAGGTTATCCTAACTTGGGTGAGGTGGGCTTTGCCGGTTCTGGCGAAGGAGGCCTCACTGGCGCCTTGACTTGTGGTCAAGTCAAAAGAAAATGGGAAGGAAAGAAAGAAAAATAATAAAAAACAAATGAAAATATTAAAAAAATGTTAATGTCAATGTCAATCATACCACATAAGACGGCTAGTACTCATGTTAGCAATTTTTAGCATGAATTAGTTGATGGACTCACAATTAACCTGACTGAAAAATTTAGAATTAAATTGATATAGTTATAATAGATTTATGACATTTTTGGTACTTTTTCGGAATGGTAAAGAGATGGCAATTGATTCATGAAATTAAAATGTATAGATATTTTAACTTTATTTGAGAGCCTCAAATAAGAACTGTCATATTCGGTTACTGTACTATATATGTAAAGAAGTAAGATACAATCACTCTTCGTTCAAGTAAAGTAATGAAGTTCGAAAGAGGAAAATTCAATCCTAACAAACATGTTAATCCCTAGATTTATGACACTTTCATATGATCATGTAAAATGCTTTCAGTGTCAGTTAATATCTCGAGTCCCTCCGCTCATTTTGATGGCCAGGAATTGGCGGGGGACGGGAGAGTACAGAAAACGGCGATTTCCAATTTCAATTTCAATTTCGATTTCGATTTCGATTTCGATTTCTCGCCCTCCCGTAAACACCGTAATAATCGCGCCTTGATTCTTACAAAACATCGAAATTCTCGAAATCCTTTTAGAATATTCAAATCTTTTGGCATCTTCTCGAAACTCAGGAAGAATTCCGTTCTCCTTCCGTTCTTCATTTCTTGAACTTTCGAGAGTAAAGTACTCAACGAAAATTTCCGAAGCAGGCCCAAGGAACGTACGGTGAAGATTTGACGCCCCCACAAAAAACCACCACCGCCTCCACCACCAGGTCCACCACCACCACCATCACCACCAACAACCTCCGTCGTTACCGAACGACCATCGCACGTCCGGACAACTAACCCTCTCATCTTTTAACTTGTCTCGCCGCAGACCCAACCGAAACAGCAGAGCAGAGATCCCACCCGAATCGTCACCTTACTCGCTCGAAAGCGAAGGAGGAAGAGGAGGAAGAGGGAGGGAGGATGTACAGGGACGTGTCGAGCTGCAACACGTACAACTATGGCGACGCCACTTACTGGGACGCGCGCTACGTGCAGGAAGCGGAGATGGGCCACTTCGACTGGTACCAGCGTTACTCTGGCCTTCGCCCTTTCATTCGCATGTTCATCCCCAGCTACTCCTCTCGCGTCCTCGTGGTCGGATGCGGCAACGCCCGTATGTGATTCCGCGCCCCCCTCTTCGCCTCTCTCTCTCTCTCTCTCTCTCACTCTGTGCTCATCACTCATGCCTCGTTTCCTTCGTGCCCTTTTGTCTTGCATCCTCTGCAGTCGTTGTGGTTGTTTCGATCTGCTTGAATGCAAACGGGTATGGGAGAACGGGTTCAAATTTGGGATCTTTAGGGAAAAATTTGGGATCTTGCCAGTGGAAACCCCCTAGTTATCACTTGGATAATTATTATGAATCGAGGGGAGGATTATAAGTCATTGGTCCGAGTTTGTTTTCCTGATTTGATTGTGCCGTGGACTAAGAACCTTGGACCTGGATCAATCTACACGGTTTTAATTGCATTCTTGATTTGGATTTTTCCGAATTCTGTTCCCTTGAGGACATGCAAATTTGTGTTTTTCTTTTGGGTTGGAGTTGATAGTTGGCCTGGTCGTAAGTTAAACTCGCTGGTTATCATCCGTCCAGTACCTGTCTACATATGTTTTCGGTGAAACTCTGCTCTTGCAATGTATCAAGGAATTAAATCAAGAAGATGGTATTTGATTGAGGCTTTGAGCTTTATATCTTCTGCATTGCAATTATTATGGGAGCTTATGGAGGTTCTGTAGAAGTTACTACAGCAGAGTTGTGGCATTTTTCTGTAGTTTGAGATGTTCTTCTTATGAAAATTCTTCTTATTTGCAGTAATGTCCGAAGACATGGTAAAAGATGGGTATGAAGACATAACAAACATTGACATTTCCTCAGTGGCTATTGAAATGATGAGAAGAAAATACGAATCTATCCCTCAGCTTAAATGTATCCTTTTAGCTTTCTATATTTGGTTTCGGATACCATTCTCCTGCTGCTTCCAAATTCTGGTTATTTTTCCTTCATGAAGCTTGATAGATATGCAAATGGATGTTAGGGACATGAGCTTCTTCTCGGATGAGTCATTTGACTGTGTCATTGATAAAGGTTAAAGTTCTCCCCCTCAATAAATACTCTTCTAATTCTCAAGATTTTGGCATGCTGATTGTAATCTTTTTTCTTTTTTCTTTTTCCTGAGATATGCATTCACGTGGCTTGTTGATATGGGACCAGGAACTCTGGATTCCTTGATGGTATGTTACTTATTCAATTGTCTGAGTAGCGAGTACATAATAATTTCATGCATCGGCATTTTTTTTTTTTGATTTGTGCTTTTCTTGATTAGTGTGGCACTGATGCTCCGACAAGTGCTGCTCGAATGCTAGGAGAGGTGAGCAGGTCGTGTACATGATTTCCCTTGCTGACTTCTTTCTATGTTCTTATAGAATTTCTTTGGTATTCTGGAAGATGCAGTTCATCTTCTCTTTTAACTGCTCCTGTCCTCACTTGTGTTTGTTTCTTGCTTGTAGACTTCTTAAAGCTGGAGGAATCTACATGCTGGTAATTAAATGCAACATGTTAAGCTTATCTTGCCCACATCCATTTCTGGTTTTAGGTTAAAAAAATAGATGATGAATTGCAGATTACATATGGGGATCCAAATGCGAGGATGCTTCATTTGGACCAACCAGTATACAACTGGCGAATCATTCTGTACATCATACGTAAGTCCTTCTGATCTGGAGAGAAATCCCTTTTAAAATGGAAGAATATGACCAATATGTCCTGACAATCTGCAGAAACTACTTGCTGTAACTGAACTTTTACCATTAGAAACATCTATTATATCTACAGGCATGGGGATCATTGTTTAGGTTGTTTTATATCCTTTTCTTTTCTGGCCAGTTGTTTTATATCATTTGTCCTTTAAAAGGATATGATCATCTGACTACTCTAATTAGTCATTACTAGGTTGGTTCAGTGGTATTGCGTATTACACATGCATTAGTTCATATTACAATGTGGTGCTTCTGACTGGACTTGTTATTCCTGTGTATTTTTCCATTATAAGTATGTTATTTTGGTGCTTGCCATTCCAAAGTGCATGACAGTGAGAAGAATCACAAACTAAATTTTGTCAGGTTACTTTATAGCAAATTGCAGCTCATATTTGGTTTACATTGCTGGTTGTGACTTTCCTCGATTTCTAGTTTACTAATTAGTCATTTGCATTGTATAGTTCAAGTTAATTTTGTTTTGTTTTACTGTGAGGTAAAGTGAGAATTTGTTCTTTGTATTATCTATTCATTTTTTCTACAGCCAGACCAGGATTTCAGAAGCTAGCAAACAATAGTTCAACATCAAGGTCATATCTGGAACCCGTGCCTCTTACTGAGAAGGGTTTGCTTCCACCTGATTTTGTGGTGGAAGATCCAGATTCTCACTTCATATACGTGTGCAAAAAGATGGACGAGACAGAGCTGAGTAGCATAACAACCTACCCTTTGGATGTTGATCACTTATAGCGGCTTCTCAGAGTATTTCATTGTGGTTAGCTATCCAAGTGTACTCTTCACTAGTTTTGATGCATGTTATAACTCATCACATTGAATACTGCTGATTCAAGTAGCAGGACGATATTCCATTAATCCCCTAGGTATTTGTAGAGCTCTCTGCACTGAAATGGGTGATCTTGGTACTATGATGATGTTTCTGGATGTGGAAAGTCAAATCGACCGAAGGTCCCTTGACATTTTTTGAATTATGTAGCGGTCTTGTAATTTGCATCATTAGTGGGTACTTAATTCTGTTCTGTCCTAGTCCCTGTCCTTGTTGTTGTGGTGTACATTGAATTGATAAAGATGCTGATTAGCTTAATAATGTTGCATGGTCAGATCACTGTCCTTGTCTTTCTTGCAGATGTAAGTTCTGTCTCCACGCATGTTAATTACGTGTGGCATTGTTTTTCTTTTACCCACAGACAAAAGCATGCACAAGTACATGTGCGCATGTGAATGTACGTTATGAATGGTGGGAACGTACAAGGGATGATTTAAAGTTTAGCAGCTCTTAATTGGTGAATTGCATATAAAATTAACTCTCAATAAACTTAGGAACAATTTCATTGCTGGATCCATTGGCTTTACTAGAACTAGGGCAATGCGTTTCCTGTGTCTTGCTGGGCTTCTACTCAATTGATACATGCATAGAGTCTATCGATTTGATAAGCATAATATAAAATTATAAACTAGGATGAGAATGTTGGAAGGGCAAATTCAGGGCTCATTGAAGAAAGTTTCTCTCTCCAGAATGCAAATTCATATTGGAGAACTTGGTGGTTGGAGGCATTTGCATGCATGTGTGGACAGTGCGCGTTGGACCATTTTGATTCTTCACGAAAGTAAGCGTATATAAAGCTGTTTCAAGAGGATATCTTTTTAGCTTATAATTGATAAAATAATAATCCAAAAGGATCGATCGCTCTGGTCTTTTCTCATAAAGCTCTTTCACATATTTTTCTTGTATACCTTTTTCCTAGTTCAGATGACCATACTTGAGAGTGTACGGTTTTAAATTCGCTTCCTCCTAAGCGTAACTTGTTAGAGTTAGATCTTGAGGAAATAGTTAAATAATAACTGACGAACGTACTAGTCTTGACGTGAGCAATCCGTTTCGGACAAAAGCGCAGAAACATATCTATTTTTGAGTGTGAAAATTAAACAGGTCGCTATTTGACACAAAAAGGAATTAAGTTTAAGCCATACAGGGTCCGTTTGTTTGAAAAAAAAAAAAAACTATTTCTAGACCTTTTTTTCTGACTTTTTGGTGTTTGAATAATAGAAAGCTTTCGAAAAAGAAGAAGGAATAATAGAAAATTAATCGATTCACGGAAAATGTTTTCTATAAACTAAATGCAAGAAATTTAAATTGGGGTAAAATAACTTCCTTTTATTGTAAGAAGGAAACAACTTTCTTTAAGTTATTAAATGAAAAATATTTTATTTTATCATGAAATTTTTAGTGAAACAAACATACCTTAAGTTCATTATCAATTAAGGCTCCCTTGTTTATGGAATACTTTTTTAAAATACTTTCCAAGAAAATGACAATATTTTATGTTAGTTGGCTGAGATCTACAAAAAAAACCAAAAAATATTTTCCATTATTTTGAAATGAAAATTTGATATGATTTTCCTAAATATACATATAAATTATTTGGGTGTTACTAACTTGTGCATTGGTAATTAAAGAACCAAAATCTCAAGTCTAGCCTCGATGTTTTACAACTTGAGTGTTGGGGACCCAAACATGGGCACTTGGATCTCGAGCAAGAGCACAAGCATTATTCCCAGGTCCACAGAGGTTGGCTCTGATCCTTGGCACCTAGGCCTTCGTTTGCAAAAGCTAAGTGCAGGATCTTGGTACCAAGCCATAGTGGCTAGGATGGGGGAAACTAGTGCTCAGGCTTGAGTCCTCGACACTTGAACTTTGAAAAATGGAGGTTGGGCCTAGGATGCTAGCAACGATGTCCTTGGTGCTCGAGCCCATAGCCCAACTCCATAAAAGGCTAGGCTGAGTTCATCAAGGTTGGGCTTTGGACCTGATCCCTGTGCTTGTGCTTGGGTCTTTGATGCCCGAGCTCAACATGTCCATGTCGTGGATCTCTAGTGGTCGAGCGCTAGCCTCGATGGACACAGGCACTGGCAATGGATTTGAGTTGCAGCGTCAATGGACCCAGGCTCAAGTGCGAGGGACCTTGGGCCAGGCTCTTGGGTATTAAGGCTGACCTTGATGGACTAAGGCTTGACCTTGGTGAAATAGGGTCTAGGCACTGGTGACCTAGGCATAGGCATCGGAGCCTCAGGCCTCAACTTTCATGGACCTTCACTCTGGCGTGAGGAATTGGGCACAGGCACTAGAGGCTCAGGCTCGACCTCGATGGACTTGAGTTGGGGTGCCGAGGACCTATACCTAGCCACCGGGTTCCCAAACCCGACCTTGATGGACCTAGGTGTGGATGCTAGGGTCTTAGGCCTTAGCCTCGATGGATCTGGGCTAGGGCGTGGGGGATTTGAGCACGGGCATTGAGAACTCACGTTAGTTCATTGGGGACTGAGTGCCATGGACCTAGTTAAGAGTTTTACGGACTCGAGCTTGAGTGACAAGGAGCCATGCCAGGGTCTAAGCATGGCTATCGGAGTCCTGCGCTAAACTTTTATGAACTCAAGCTCGTGTGTGGGGGCATCGGGCATAGGCACCGAGGCTTTGGGCTTGGCCTTGATGGATTTGGATATTGGTGCGAAGACCTGGGCAAGAGTGCCAAGGTCTTGGGCCCAGCCTCGATGGATCCGAGTTTGGGAGCCGAGAACCGAAAATGAGCATTAGGATTTCCATGTCAAGCGTAAAGTTTTTGGCTCAAGTGTCGATATTTAATTATATTTTGGAAAATGATTTTTGATTTTTAAAAGAGAGAATTATTTTTCTGAAAGCATAGATTTTCTCTAATTAGAAGACTCATTTTTCTAAGTGATTCAAATGGTAGAAAATGAGGAAATTATTTTTCACAGAAAACAAAAGGAGCCTAAATCTCAATCAAATTTAGGAAATCAAAGAGGTCTTGATTTTGAAATCCCACGGTTAAATTGATTTTTACTAAAACCTCGTCAAGAACTGGCTATGTAAGTACCTAATAGATGAGCTCAAATAATTGTGCCAGTAGTTGGTTACATTAAGAATTAGGCGTAAATCTATGCCAAAATAAATTATAGGTAAGAAAAAATTGTATGTGAAAAAAAAGAAAAAAGAGCTTGGCATTTGTTGAATGTAGAAAGTCTAGCCTCTCAGGGCGTGAATGATAATCATTTTTGCCGAAATTGATTTCGGAAGAGAAATAGATTTTTCTATTTCTAGATGAATTTCTAAGCAAAAATATCCGTTTGATAACGACAAAAAATTTTTACTCTAAAAATAAAAATTCGTTTGATAACTTCATAAAATTTTTCCCTTTTAGACGGTGGCGACTCGCCGGACGGCAATCGGCAACCAGCGAGACGGCGGCGGATGGAGGCGGTCGGGGCTGGTGACCGGCAACCGTCGAGGCCGCTGGACAGCGGCGACCGACGACCATTCGACGGCGGCGGCCGGCGGCCAACGACTAGCAATCGCAGCGGTGATCGACGACCGGTGGACGGTGGCGGCGGCAACCAACGGACGGTGGTCGATGAGAAGAATTTTAATTTTTCATTTCTGTTTCAGAAATAGAAAAGTAAAAATTTTTTACTTCTGATTTTTATTCCAAACCTATTTCTAGAACAAAAATCTATTTCAGAAATAGAAAAATGAAATAATTTTATCAAACGGATTTCTATTATAGAAATAAGTTTGGAATAGAAAAATTATTTCGGAATAGAAACGAGGTTTGTCATGCACCTCCTCAGTGTTGCAAGCAAAAGAATTACATCAGCTCCCATCCGACTACAGGCTGTTGATAAGAGTATCTGACGACAAATAAAGAAAGAGTCATCTTTGGTAACTGCTGAAAATTAAATAACTAAATTGGCAAAATCATACAACTCATACTACAAGCTAAGAATGATGCTGTCAGCAACTCTTGGCAACTCCCCAGCACTTAGACTAATTTAGGCAATATCTTTAATTAACTTAATCAACATCAAGAAAAGGAAAAGAATTGGATTCTAGCTCGCCAATACAGTAAGAAAATTTGAAATGACTCCTCTAGTTATGGTAATGGTTATCCCAATACATTTGAAAAGTTTGGGGATTTGTTGAAATAAGGAGGTGGACCCATATAATATGAGGATATGTTGAAAATTTGGGGTATGTTAATATGGCAATGGGTTATCCCAATTAAAAGAAATTCTAGAGACAAAGTTTACAAAGACACTCTCAATAATACTTACATTGCTCAAATGTTGGATGATTCAAATGAAATAGAGGTTATCTCTATTTATGAGCTACCCTCTCTATAACTATCGACTCCCTTCATTTGATCTAAGGGATTAACCCTACCCATTAATCCTACTTGTATTTTTCAAATGAAGGTAAGGCACCCTATTTATACATGAATGCATCTCTTTACAACCGTTAAATCCATTTGATCTAAAGTTAGAGAGTTCGATCTTCCTATCTATCACTATCCATTAATCACAAGTATAGATTTTTTTTTTTTTTTGGTAAGGTAAGAATATATAGAGTATTAGCCAACTATATAAAAAACTGGCGCAAAAAACTTTCACTCATAATGCATGAGCAAAATGAGTGAAAGGGAGCCGATGTAAAAGAAAAACAAAAGCAACGAAAAAACAAGGAAGTCGAAATAGATCAACAAACAAAAGAAAACCACCACCAAGCAAACCAAAAAAAGACCGTCAGCGAGCAGCACAACACAGCAACGGGCCGCAAACCCAGAAAGAATGGCACCAACTGACCAACCCTAGCTGAAGAAGCACCACTAAGGAGAATGGCCAGGCCCGCCAACAAAAACAGAAGGCTCAAAGCCCCACCCACGTTGAAGACGCCTGTTATGAAAGTTGTCTGGCATGTTGCTGAAGGTCAACACTTTATCTTTAACAACCTTGACAAGATGATTCTTCAAAGCCGAAAACTCCAGCGTTTCATCTCGGAAAATGATGCTATTTCTTTTCTTCCAAATTAAATGGTACATGGCCCCAAAAGAGAACCGAGCAATGGAATGGAAGAAATCCTTACCAATCAGGAAATTCAAAGCCCAAAGGAGATTATCCGCCCAAGATCTATTACGCCATGGAAGAGTACATCTACCGGCCCAAAAAAAAAAGCAAGAGTCGCCGAGATGGGACAAGCAAAGAAGAGATGGTCGATAGAGTCTAGAGTGACATTGCAAAAAGCGCATACTTCATAGTCAATTCTACCATAAGATAGGAGGAAAGCCTACGTTGGTAGGCGATTCTTGGTGATTAACCAAAGGTGGAATTGACATCCGGGAGCAATGGCATTGTTCCAGATAAACTTAGCCTAAGGGACCCTATTCTTTTTGCTTCTTAAGGCATCCCAAGCAGAGGCAAATACCAGAAGAGGAATCGCGTCAAGAGAACCGGTCAGGCACCGAGTAAGAACCGAGATGGAAAAATCCCAACACTCCAAGAGCGACCTGAAGACCCGCCCCGCCGGAGAATCACAAGTATAGATTTTCCACTATACCATTGAAATATTCTAGAGTCTCTTTGAAAATGTAAATGTAAGAAGATTCTAGACCTCATGGTTCTCTGGGCCAACTGATGGGCTATCTTGGGTCATTTCCTCGATCCGTTGGGTTTGGACAATATGTACATCATACAAATTCGCGCTTCACGAAATTCAGCATTCATAAAGCTCTTTCAAAAGGGTATTTTCTTTATACCGAATAATAGGTAACAAACAATTCAAAAGGATCAATCACTCTGGTTTTTTCTCATGAAGCTCGATTATATTCTAAATTTAAATTAAATCTCGTTCCTTTACCTGCAACAAAAATTTGTCTCTTTAAGTATTTCAAATTACACTTTATTTCTTCTTCATTAATTTTTTTTTTGTCTTCTGTATGAGTACCTCTTTTTCTAGTTTTAATAACCGTGCTGGAGAATGTACCATTTTAAATATGCATCCTCCTAGAGTTAGATGAGGAGGAAAATTTTTTACATGTATCAACTAGTTTTTAACCTTTTTTTTTTTTTTTTTTTTTTTTGGTCGAAAACTAGTTTTTAACTTGAACGACGCATTTTCGGCGTTGAACGACGCATTTTCGGCGAAAGGCCGAGATAAATTTGGTCCTGTGTGCGAAAATTAATCACCTAATTATTCGACATGAAAGGGAGTTTGGCCAAAAAAAGTCAGGCTCGGCTGAGAGATGTTCCAAAGAAAAGCTTATAAGTGCTGGTCAAATGAAAAGTAATTAACCGACGCGTCCGATGGATTAAGTTCACTGTCAATGAGAATTCAAACAAATTTAGGAAGAGCCAAAGAGAGGTCTTGATTTGGAAATCTCACGGTTAAATTGATTTTTACAAGGATCTCGTCTAAGACCGACTATATAAGTTGGTTAGATTAAGAATCCGGTGTGATCTATGCCAAAATAAATTATGGCTTGACGGATCATTTGCATCGACCACTTAAATTGGAAGTAGGAACAGATTCTGAGAAGCCGGAATGGATTGGAAAGATTTTCTTTCCGAAATTCACGGTAAAACTATCTGAAAAACTGCCTACATAAAATAATATACGTCAACTCGAAAATTTCTTATTGACTAAGTAATGCCAAAAAAGGGATGGCTTAGCTAGAAACGAGCACCGGTTAATGCAGAAATTACAAAAAAAAAAAAAAAAAAAAAAAAAAAAGGTTTAATGGCTGGCATCTCAGTAGCAACCCAGATGGGCAAACATTAAATGGAATGTACCTTGAAAAGAGAATTTAATTAAGGAGCAGAAAATGGAGAGATGTCCATATTTTTTGCAAATTCCCAAATTTGGCAATGATTTTTTTTAATCGGGTCAAGAAATTTGTGTGTGAAAAGTAGGAGTTGCCACTTATCGAATGTGGCACCTCAGCATTCTAAGTAAAGGAATTGCATTTACTCTAATTTGCCTTTTCCAGGCAATGGGCACTCCAAATATGGCAATAAGACTATGCAGAATTCTAAAACTAGAAAGAGCAGATAACAAATAAAGAAAGAGTCGTCTTACCCTCGCCAAAACTTGACAACTTTTGAAAGCTAAATGACCAAATTGGAAAAACCATACACCTCATCCTACAACCCAAGGGTGATGCTTTTTGCCTGCTTTAACTCCACAGCCACTTTTGGCAACTCCCCATATTTGACTAATTTAGACGGTTTCTTGATTTAATCTGCATTTAAAATAGGAAAAGAATTGAATTCGGCAAGGTATCCCACCACATTACACACCAAATCAAGTTTCTCTCTCTCTCCTTTTTCTTTTTTTGGTTTCTCACATCTCTAAATACGGCAAGAAAATTAATACAAGTCCTCTGATTATGGTAATGGACCGTCCCATGTATGGCAATACATTTACAATAAAATGGAAAATTTGGGATCTCTTGACATAAAGAGATGGACCCATAAAGTATCAATATTCATAAGAATTTGAAGAGCAGGGGAAAACCGGGGTGGGCCCACAGGAGAGACCTATTAAAAGCAAAACACTCAAAAGTGGCAAAAGAGAGAAGCATGCACAACTCTATCTTAGTCTACAGAGCCATGCAACTTGCCGTTTCCAGGCAATATTGCCATTTGGTGCAAAACGCTCTTTCTCTCATCACGCCCTTTTATTTTCTTCTCCTCTCTGAATTTAGTACTTCCTTCTTTGCCATCTATAGCACAAGAACCCAGACATTAAAGCCCAGTTTTTTTTCTTTTTTTGGTTTTGAAGGAACGGAAAAAGGGTTGCTTTTTTAAACAGCCCAGAAGGGAGATTTTGTTTGGGATCACCAGTTCTGTTCTCTCTCTCTCTCTCTCTCTGTTTTTTTTTTTTTGGTGGGAGGGGGTTTATTTTCTGGGTTTTGATTTTGATCAATTGGGTTTCGTTCTTTCTTTTGTTTGAGAAAGAAAAAATGGGGAGAGGGAAGATTGAGATAAAGAGGATTGAGAATGCAAATAGCAGGCAAGTTACATTCTCGAAAAGGCGTTCTGGGTTGCTCAAGAAGGCGCAGGAGCTCTCTATCCTCTGTGATGCTGAGGTTGCTGTCATAATCTTCTCGAATACTGGCAAGCTTTACGAGTTCTCCAGTTCTGGGTATGTGTTGCAAAGTTTTGATCTTTTCTTTCTCTCCGAATCGATTGAGTTGCATGTTTTGATCTGTTTTGCCTGACCCTTTGTACGGACTTCCTTTTTGCTTTGTTTTTTGTTTTTGGGCTTTGGAACCTGAAGTGGTCGTCTGATGATATGCTGCTCGTGTGCCTTTGCTTGAAGCAGAGGGTGAATTTCTTTTTCCAAAAAATTGCATGTGTTAGATCATGTCTTCACTTAGCTCTGTTAGTCAAAAAGCTTTTTCATTCCATTTAACTAGAAAAATGTGATTTTGGTTGTTGCACATGTCCTTTGGTTGTTGCAGGTTCTCGTATTTTGCCAATCCAGTGGTAAATTTAGGAACTTTATAGCAGTAGTTTTCTGTGAGTTCTATTTCCTTTTAAATACCAGGGAGGGTTGTGAAAATTTGAGAGATTTTTTGTATAAATTTTAGATCATATTTACCTGAATAGTCCTCTGTATTTCCAGGAGCTCTTGTGTCATATAGTTCCAGGAAGTTTTTGTTAAGGTTTCTAGAAATTGGCGGTAATGGACTTTTTTTGTTCATTCATGTTGCTGTGTTCCTTTGCCAGTTGATGTTAGAATGCTTGAAAGGCCGTAGTAGAATTTATTAATCATGTTCTCTTCTTGGCAGACTGGGATATTTTTCTAGGACTTTGCAGATGTTCTTCTCATGCTGAATGGGATCTTTGCAATCGATGCTAAATTTTATCATTCTATTCCTTGCCAATTCAGATTTTGTAGACACTTGTATTCTCAAGTTTATTAAGAGTCTTCTTTCATGTTGTGCATACCCTGTTTCAATATAGAACAATTCAAGAGCTGTAAATGCTAAATTTTGTCGGCATTATAGGTATTTATTCTCAAATTTTATTATTTAATCACTTTCCAAACCTTGAAGGTGTCGCCCATTTTGTTTCTTGTGCTTTTCTGGGACTGACTTAAGCTTGGTCTTTCTCGTGGCATTGCAAATTAATTGTGAAAATCCAATAGGAATCCAAAAACTGAAATTTTTGTAACGGCTTATTGGTGAGGGACTGACCTGACAGTCAGGAGTTCAAGGTCTTAACTCCTCAACTTTGCGCCTCCCCATATCTCATTAAGTGTGGAGGGAGGGGTTGGCTCACACACCTTGCTAGTTTAATCAACCTGAGGACCTATGCTGGTATGGTTTGCCAGAGAGAGGGTGTCTCATGCTTTGAAGTTGAGACTTCAATGCACTTTTGTAGAATATAGATATAGAAAATGGAAGCCTGGGTACAAAATAAAAAATGCTCTGTTTTAGAAGTCACTCTGGAGATCTTTGCAGTGATTATGACTTTATTGAACCCAAACGAACGTCGAAGCAATGTGATTTAGTTAGCATGTAATGATTGATTATCATATCTGAGTCACTTTGTTACCTGAAGTTAATGTATAGCTCTCTGTCAACTTATCCAACGCCAATAGCAGATTGGTTTCTCACTTTGAGGTTGGATCGTTTGCTTTTGATGTACTCTGACATTTTGTGAATTCAAAATATCCTCTTATTTAAGTAGTTAGCCAGTGGAAGAGACCTTGTTTTTTATGATTTTTCTACTTGCATCTTGTATTGCAGGATGAAACAGATACTATCAAGATACAACAGGTGTCAAGATTCTCCAGAGTCCACTGTTGTAGAGTACAAGCCAGAGTCTACGGTATCATTCTCATCACTGCTCAACTTGGTTCACTTGCTGGTCTTTTTCATTGTTTTAAAGCCAAACAGGATCCATTGAATGCATTATCTTTTGAAAGGGTTGCCAGATTATTACTATTATTTTTTTAAATAAGTGCCTTTTGCTTATGTTAATATGCTGGTCCCATGTTAAATTACTAGAGATATTTCCTCTAGTATCCCTCCCATTTAGACTGTACTCATATAATTAAATCTACTTTTCTGACTTAACGTTTTTTCACCTGAAGAAAGAAGATGATAAGGTGGTAGACACCCTAAAAGATGAAATTGCAGAGCTGCAGATGAGACAACTGTGAGTGTTTTTTTTTTCCTCCTCCATTTTTTCTTGTCTGTTCCTTTCTTTAGTCAATACTTCACTGTTCATTTCTTGCAATTGATAGAAGGCTACTGGGCAAGGACTTGAATGGCCTGAGCATAAAGGAATTGCAGCACCTGGAACAGCAATTGAGTGGGGCCTTATCATCTGTCAAGGAGAAGAAGGTTTTCATAGAGTCAATCTTCTTTTAGTCTTTCTTTTCCTTACAGTTGAAGCTCATTAGGAGAAGCAAATTTTAAACTGGGTTCTGGATTGCCTTTTCTTAGGTTGCCTTAACGTAATTTGTAATATTTCAGGAGCAATGGCTTCTGGAGCAGCTGGAGCGTTCAAGATTACAGGTATGCCAGATTTGATATAATTTTGTGAAAGACTATGGCTAATTCAGAATGAAAATCCCTAAAGTTGTGACTTGGTACTTATCATGGTATAGAGGGAAAAATTGAAAATTATACTTGATTCAATCAAGAAGCACAGAAACACTACAAACTCTTTCCATCTTTCGAACAATCTGATAAGGTGCTTTATGAGCAGAGTCTACTGTTGCTTCACGTATTTTCTTCACCCTCGGGGTTTGAGTTACTAATTGGTATCGTTGCATGTAGCACACTTTTTTGTTGGCCACGTAGTTCTTACCTGCTAATAACTAGCTCGATCTCTTCTTTGCAGGAGCAGAGGGCTATGCTGGAGAATGAAACTCTGCGTAGACAGGCAAATATGCTCATCCCATCTTTTTTCGTCCCTATAATCCTCAGATAATCTGTCGTACTTGAGAATTGAGACTTCTCTTTTGGATTTCCTGCACACGCCTTGCAGGTCGACGAGCTTAGAGGTTTTCTTCCATCTACCCATCAACTTGAATATAATCCAGAAAAAAGGAGGAAAGCCCTCAACAACTCTGGCTCTGGCAGTCCTGATAAGACCTGCAATCGCACAGCTGAAAACGGAGATTCTGACACAACATTGTATCTAGGGTACGAAATTTCCCTATTCTTGATTAAATAAGCCAAAATTAGTTAGTTTAGTATAGTTTCAGTTTCATTTCTGTAGTTGACAAAAGAATATGGTAAACCACTAAGGGAGTTTACTGAATAAAATGTTCAGTGTGGAATCATAAGGAGGGTTGGCAACATGAGACACAACCTGACCGACCCGAAACACAATATACTGAGAGAAATCCTTATGGCATAACACTGCATTTTTAATCCAAATATCGACAAGTTGACACTATTTTTTAGGTGCTTGATAGTTTAATTTACTAGTGGTCGTTGTGGCTACATCTAGATGCTGATTTGTATTGAGCCTAAGCTTTTCTTTGGCTGTTCAGGCTGCCATTTGATGTGTACCACAAACGGAGCATGTCTGACAAAGAGAACTACAACAGCAAAGGGAGTCAAAAGGGCCTGCCGTGATATGCTTTTGGCATTGTTTTCCTTCATTCCCTAGGAACTATGGCTTCTTAGATTGATGTTAATGAGATTGATGCATCTTTTTAGAAACTAGGAAAAAGTTAAGATCTCAGCTTTACTCCTCCCTCATTTATTAAAGGGAGACAGACAATTTCTCCTGAGGATAATCGGAAGGCTAGGCGTTTGCCAATCTGTTTTTCGAGATGTGGCTTGGGGAATCGCAGTTTGTTGGCTTACTTTTGGGGCCTGAATTTTAGTCGTCTATTAGCAAAATTTTCCTTCATTGGCTTGAGATCCCTTTTTTATCATCAGTCGTGCCTGAAATCTGATGATAGTGTTTTGGCATGTGGAAGATGAAATGGAACTTCGCTACCTCTGAACAGAAAAAAGTAAATAAATAAATCGTGCTTCTTTCTGATGAAGAAAATACACTTTCGATCGGAATTTACAAACAAATTATATGTACGACTGAGATCTAATGAAAACAAAAGTATTGCACTATGCCCTTTTTGGTCCCCCCTAATGCGTTCCTGGTCTTGAGCAATCGATCATTTGATTTCTGCTTGCCAAGACCTCAGCGAAGAGAGCATCCACCTCCCCCCTTAATCCATCCAACATCTTCTCTAATCCTTCCAGTCTCATCTTCAATTCCCCAACTTCATTACTGGTTTTCCCATCTTCCAATGCAGCAACAAGGCAAGCCACCGAACCATTAATCTCCCGAACCTCTTTCAAGACACTACCTTTCTCCAGCAGTTCTTCGTAAAATCCTGCTTCCAGACTGACCAAGGAAGAGCTGAGAACCTTGGTGGCCCCTGTTCTCATTTCCATGTATGGTTTTACATCTCCAGTGAAAGCAGAAATCAAAACCCCACAAACCCAAGATTCAATACCCTTCATAACAATCAAAGCTTTCCGAACTAACAGGTCCTTCCCAGAACAAGCCCTTTCTTGGTCACCATCTTCTTTTGTTTCTTCCACTTTGAGATCCTTGGTAAAAGCTTCTTCTGGCTGAAGGGCCTTCAAACGCTCCAGGGCATGAGACGGTGAAGCATCAGCCAAGCTCAAAGCATGGGTGAGACAGACCCTGGCTTGGCCCAGATGAGAAATACTCGAGCTGATCAGATTCATGTGCTCCAGCACATTCAAGCTGTAACTCAGATAAGCCCCCGCAGTGCCAGCTTCCCACTTGCTCATGGGGTGGTCCAATCCCACCACCAGCTGCGAAAATGCCCTGTTCATGTGAGGCAAGAGCTCAAAGCATCGGCGAATCCAAGAGAAGGAGATGGGCTCCGACACGGGTCTTGGATTCAAGAACAGGCTCTTGAAGCGGCTCGAAACATCGGACTCGAACGATTCTAAGAAGGAGGAAAAGAGTTGGGTCTGAAGGTGGTCGGGCTGGTGGTGGAAAAAGTGATCTTCCATCTTGGAACGGAATTTGCCGAATCTTGCCAACACAAGAATCATCCCTCTCTCGCTAATCTCAGGCTCAGGACACAACAGGAGGAAGAAGAGGAAGGTTAGGTTTGACCGGCACGGTTTCTTTTACCTTAAGGGTGCGTCTGGTAGATAAATATATAGAGAAGAGTTGACGAGAGGCGTGTGTGTCTTGTTTCTCGGAGGTTGCTTTTCAGCCTGGAAGACCCACAGGTTGGAAGAAAACACTGCTTTGACCTGTCCAAGAGACAAGGCCACGGCTCCCTCCAGGAGACGATTGGCATCAGGTTTTTTAAGTGGCAAGTGGGGGCATCTGGCGGCGGTCAAAGTCAAACGGTCTTATCCTTTCGTTTCGCTGGCGAGTCCTCGCATCATAGCAGAACCAGCGGCGCATTTCTTGCGGCCATTATAGAAAGTGACAAAGGAGGAACCGCTGAAAGCGTGTGTCGTCCAATACGCTTTGAACAACTCGTTTCACCTCCTGCCCAGGGACCGAAAAGAACCCGCGTGCGTGAAGGCACAGGGGTCTGATGGGGGGTCATTCTCATGTTTCTTTTCTGCTGGTTTGAGGGCATTGCGGCATCTGTCATCCACAATATATGCTTTAAGCGATAGAGTTGCAAAGAAAGATTTGAGTTTCGATTTCTTTTTGTTTTTCTCTTTGAGTATGCGTGACTAGAATACCAAATTGAGCTGAGCTGCTGGTTGAGAACATGTGTGACTAGAACTCTACAAGGATTTGTGAGCTTAATAGAAGTATTTGATTCCATATGACCGGAATGAATTGTAATTCTTTTTTTGTACTTTATAATAATGCACGTGCTTGAACTTACTTGTCGACTCGATCTATAGAGTATGTGTTTTTTAGCCTGAGACATTCATCGCGCTTTTGAATGTATCTTTTGTTTATTCAAGTTCCACAATCTACTTTGCTTGGCTTATAGCTCGATTGCAAATCCAAGATGACTTGATCATAATGTAACATGTACTTATTTCAATAGCTGAGATAAGTCAATAAGAGATGATTTGAAATTAATATCTCGATTCATTTTTGCCACTTGCAGAATTCTTACTTTTTCACTCGTTAGGCTTGTTCACATGGAAAGTTCATTGGATACCCTGAAGGTTCTTATGTATCCCCCAAGAAAGCAGAATGCCTTGGCGATTGAAAAAAAGCCACAAAGAATAATTCTATGATAGACTTGTTCATAATTTTAGTTGGGGTAGTCAGAAATGGGTTTCTGTTGCAATAGCGGATCACTTATATGGGCCGTTGTGGCTTATCAGTAGTCCATTTTTGTGGTCATTGCATCCATTTTCGTGGTACAAAATCTAGGCTTGATCCAATCATCTGAGGGTAAGCCCTTAACTAAAGGCCTCATCCAATAATTAAAGGATCGGCTTTTGTTTTGTTCTTTTTAAACTGTATAATTGGGAACTTTCTTCACCCAATTATAATCTTCTTCTTGTTCTTTGTTTAAATAGTATGTCCTACTCACATTCGATTTTTTTTCTCCATTTACGTAGACCAGTCTGACAATGAATAGAATGTCATATTTTCGAAAGGACGATCTAAAATTTAATTATTTATATATGGCACTTATAGAGAACAATAGTATCATATTTTCACATTGTCGGAGAATGGAATTTATAATTACCATCACAGGACACCCTTTGACCAAATCATCTTCCATTATTCTTAGCGAGAACAGTCCAGGGACAACCTATAATAATGCATCGCCAAAAGCAAGTTTGGCTGCGGAGGTTCAAGACAATGCAGGGCGGAATATGCTGTCTGCATAATGGCTCCATGGACTTGATAACAACCGGGCGGCGTTGATAAATAATGATGTGGATGAGGAACATAATCATTGTACTTTTTCTTTTTGCTCCTTCATATGACATTTGATGTTTGTCTATACAATTCGAAGGTTCGGCACGGACACAAAATACTTCAAATGAGCCAAAAAAAGGACGGCGGGGAGAGAGAGAGAGAGAGTGGAAATCTCCTACCAAACTCGTTACCGTCCACGGAAATCAAGTAACATCCCCCTGGAAAATGTGCCGTTGAAAGTGGATCGTAGACTAAATATTTTTGGTTGAAATTTGTTCTTTGACCTTTTCAAGATTGAGATAAGTTCTACGATGATTTTGGATAGAAATTATATCAAAGGACAAAAGAAACACACGCTTTAACAAAATTTAATCAATGATGAAGTTCGATAACATAAAAAATTTTGTTGTAATTTAATTAACAATAAAGTGTGATGGAAAAGATAAAATGCCAGAATTTAATGGACCAGCGGATATTTGAAACTACGTCTAAGGTACTGGAATTGAAAGATGTTAAAACTACGGAATAGTAAAAATAAAGATAAATTCATGGGAAAGTTGAGTTTTATGATTGATTGAGAGAAACTCATAGAGTAGAATGTTTCTATATATAGCCCACACTTTACGGTTACAATTTTGGATTTTAGATAACAATAATTTCCTAACGGTAGTTATAAGAAGTTGTGTTATCCACTAAGTTCTATCATCTAGAATAATTATCCACAAGAAGTTAAAGAAAAACCCTAAATTAGCGGCAACAGAACATACCTCAATAGTTACGTTTTCGTGGTGATGACTCAATTTTTCTATTCATTATTGATAAATTCAGTTCTTATTGACTAAGTTTGATACTTATTTATAATAATAAAAAATTTGGTTATTTTTGGATGTCTAACAGTATTTCAAAACCGCAATTCAATGATGATATTTTAGTTTAAATGATTGCATCACCTGTCCAAATCCTAATGGTCCCTCCACATTCCTTCTCTTTGGGTAACCCGCTCCTTGAAATTGAAACACCAACTATAAAGGTTAGAATAAAACACATTTCTAATGAGCGTGAGCGCTCGTTTCCACTCTCTTTTATGTCATACCAAAATATCACCGTACCTGAAATTCCAAAGTCTATTTATTTCTACCTAACCTACGTGACTCTTTGCTAAGATTAAAATATTTTAACAATTGACTAAAATTATTAGCTATTTTGGGGGTACTCTTAGTAAAATAATCTCAGTATTTTTAAAAAGAAAAAAATTATTTTGTATTTCAGAATAACACCCTAGGTTTGCCGATACAACTTTTTATTACAATAAAGAACAAAATAATTTATTATGAATAGATAAATCTTTGTTTTTCATGACATAAAATGTTAATTCATATATCTCTATTAGTTCAAATTACTTGAGAGAAAAATGAACCACCGATTTTTCTTCTGTATCTTACACTTTTTCTATTTAAGTGACTTGTTTCTTTGAGTTCGCAAAAAAAAAAAAAAGGTGGTAAATTGATAATTCCTCCATATTATCTAATCAATATGTGTTTTTTTAATTCTATATAACTGTCTGACCAAAAAAAAAATTCTATATAACTGATAAATAATTTTCTTATAGAATATTTAATGATAAAAAAATCTCGCATATCATCTTTGACACGTGTTTTTTTTTTTTTAATGAATTGTCATAAACCATCAGATCAAGTTCATTTATAACAATACTTTTCTAACCTTTTCAAAATTCCATAGTATTTTCTATCGCCCAAATGTGATTCTTTTCTAACTTTGTTCTTTAATTTCCATTTAATCGAAAATAATTTCATTATTTGGAAATTATTTCAATGCAACTAACGTTGCAATTTCCAAAGAATTATTTATCACTTCATTTTCTAGAAGTTCCAAAACCATTGTTTCTGTTTAGTTTTATTAACCTATTTTATTGTCTTATGGGTCCTATTATCTAATTCCTTAATTTTCTCTCACTTCTTTGTAGTAACATTGGCTGCCACTCCTCTTTTCTTTTGAAATATTGTGGCACCAAATTGAAGGAGATTTAACAAGAATGAATGATCATACGACGTGGTTTATGGTCTCATAGTCCACGATGGATTTGTTTTTTAACTAAAAAAGTCACGTATGAATTATCATTTTATTAAAAAAGTCACTTAGGATTTTTGGCCGGGATTGGTCGCTGGAGGCACTTAACTGATTGTTTTTTATTTGGTTTGGCAATTGAGTAATCTGGTGAAAAGTTTGGCACCAAAATGAACACCATACGAAAGTTATGACATTTATATTATCATTTTCCATAAGAAAATTTGGTAATTTGCAAACAGTCACATTGAGTTGGTAATTAGGTGACCGTTAATTCGTCCTACTACCGTAAGAGTAGGTGTTTAGATGGTCCAAGTGATCAACATGGTGGCTTATATGATTGGTGTAGTTGGACGATGGATTTATCATATAGAACTTGGCTTGTCTAATAAAAATGAAAATGAGTGCAGAAATTTTTAGGTACTGAAAATGAAAAAAAAAAATTATGGATAACATCTGAATTGAATGGTAAGTTTTATCGTTCTCATACGAAACATGGAATAGTGAGCATTATTTGAAGGTTTTGACAACAAAATTACTAAGATTATACTTTCCATTATCACTTAATCAATTAAGTCATCCTTACTTATCAAAATAAGCGATTTTTGACTTAAACCAATTTATTAAGTTGTGTGTATTGAGTGCTAATCGAACCCTACTTAGTTTTATTAGAATAACCAGTGGAAGCCAAAAAAAAAAAAAAGTAACAAAAGGAAGCCCAAGATTAACATCTTGCCATTATTTATGACTCCGTTATTCACATGGTAACACGTATACCCCACATATTTACGAACTGCAGATGCTTCATCAGTATTAAGACACGACATCCATATTTAGTAACAAATCATATATTATATTTGTAATCATCGTGGATTAGATTAGATTAAATTAAAGAATATATAGATTAAGCGGCATGTGTTTCCATATGACAAAACACTATCTGTATTGGAACCACGTGGCACAACAAGATTCCGAAATTAAAAAAATCTCAATTGCAATTCTTATGTAAATATAATCAAGCTCACTCTGGTTGTTGAGACTTTCCCGTTCAATCAGGATTGCCTTCTTCTCTTTCATCCGATCTTCTATATATACAGCTAATTCGAATCCAGTTCAAGTAAAACCACCGATAAACTCTCTCTCTCGCGGCTCCTTCTCTCTCTCATCTCTCGTGGCTTCTTCTTCTTCTTCTTCTCTCTTCTCTCTCTCTCTCTCTCTCTCTCTCTCGTGGCTCAAAGAGGAAGAAGCTGAGAGCAAAGAGAATGGAGAGAAACTCTAAAACCCACTCTTCTCTTCTTCTTTTCTGTTTATGTATCTTGTCAGCCCTAGTTCAAATCCAGGGAAGGAAGCAAGGAGATGTTCTTGATTCTCTATACAAAGCGAAGTCGGAGAAATCAAGGATCGACACGAGCCTTTTTCAGGCAACTGATCACCATGGAATTCTCAACTCTAGAATTTATAGTCAAGAAGGGCTGAGGGAGAAAGATAGGATCAAAAGGTTGCCTGGACAACCGTCGGTCAAATTCGATCACTATGGCGGATATGTCACCGTAAATGAATCGGCCGGTCGAGCATTTTATTATTATTTTGCTGAAGGGGTGAGAAATAAGGAGTCGATGCCGCTTCTTCTATGGCTTAACGGAGGTGTGTGCTTTAGTTTTTCCATTTTCGCTTGATCTTCAGCATCTTTTTCTGATTTAGAAAGCAATGTAAAGTTTTCTTCTCTTTCAATGCAGGTACAGTATTCTCTTTACTTAAGAATTTATCATGGGTTTTATAGTCAACACAGATAATTGCGTGGTGGTTTCACGGTCACTTCAGGCTGAAAGTAAACTTGATCAATCGATATAAGTACTTTGTCACGAAAGCTAAGCATGTCTCTATTTGTTGTGGTTGGCTTTTTATCACTTTCTGAAGCACTGCAAGCTGTCACATTTCTTTCATATTTTCACATACCGTGTACAGTCGAAAGTATACTAATACAAGTTATTATCAGGATTTTCCATTTTCTAATCTACCTCGTTCGATACTCTTGTCATTCTGACATTGGAAGGATAATCAGTGAAATGAAATGTGGCAGATTTAAATGTCCTCTTAATTTTCTACATGCATATACAAGCACAGATGAGCTATCTATATAATTTCTTTGGTTATATATGTATGTCATTATACTGTAAATCATCTTAAGAATATATTCCTGTGCTTTTTAGTAAGTAAATTGTTAAATTTAGGTTGCTGATTTTTCAGGTCCCGGTTGCTCCTCCCTCGCCTATGGAGCAATGCAGGAACTCGGACCATTCCGAGTCCACAGCGACGGGAAGACTCTTTACAAAAATAAATTTGCATGGAATAATGGTAAAGTATTCAAAAAAATATAGTGTAGTCTTTGCAAAAGCATTTCACCTTTTCTTGTCGCTGACAGAGCGGAGTAATTATTTGCTTTGCGAGGCCAGCTGCGAACGTGTTGTTCCTAGAGTCTCCGGCTGGCGTCGGTTTTTCTTATTCTAATACGACGGCGGACTATAGCTCGAGCGGAGACAGCAAAACAGCCGCGGACAATTATGTATTCTTGCTAAATTGGCTGGAGAGGTTTCCCGAGTACAAGGACCGGGATTTTTACATTTCAGGCGAGAGCTACGCGGGTCATTACGTGCCTCAGCTCGCTCACAACATCCTATCCAACAACAAGAGGGCGAACAAGACCCTTATCAACCTCAAAGGGATTATAGTAAGTTGTTTTCGTGAATTGCATAGTCTCTTATCTATATTGAATATTGAACGATGCGTGTTTGACCATTGGAAACACCTAACGTCTATACATTCACAACTCAAAATGCTTTAAGCTTTTCGTGTGGTTGTTGGTTTTTTGCGTTCTGATGAATGATTAAAAGCTAGAAGTCATCATGCACGTCTTGGTCATTATTCTATTTTCCACATTGAACATCATCGACATGTAGAAAAATGTTTTTAGCTGTCATAATGAGTAGAACAAGTGTCTTTTTTGGCTGTTTTCATTATTGGAGTTGCTGGCTCCTACTCAATTGTTCTATTCGCTATAATGGACTTTAACTAACAACTTAGCATGTGCTTATTATCGTAGTCAACTCGAGGAATATTTGGTACCGATGCCGCGTCTTTTAATAAATAAATAAATAATGGGGATGCTGCATCATCATCGCTGTAGTAGGTATTGGACTGTTAACTAATAGCGCCATAAAACGCACCACATGTGATGCTTTTTGTCTTTCCTTTTGTCTTTCCAGCGGATCATAATTTCGAAATTGGGTTCGTTGAATCTAGTCCTTCTAAGTATTTATCTCTGGTACTCCATTATAATCGAACGCGCATGCAGATTGGAAATGCAGTAATCAACGACGAGACGGACCAGCGTGGGATGTTCGAGTACTTTGCTACGCATGCATTGATATCGGATGAAACAGGGTTTGCGATTCAAAAATATTGTGACTTCTCACCAAATGCCACCAGTCAAGTAAGCCAGTGCCTTTCGGCCGCGCAGGATGCGAGTAACGACGTTTCGGCCTTGGACATTTACAATATCTACGCCCCTTCGTGCTTCTCTTCCAACCTTACATCTCATCCCAAGAAGACCAACGTGAGCTCAGATCCATCTGCCTTTTTTTGTAGGACAATTTGAAAAGCCTCAACTCAAATTTACGTTGGTCATCCATTTTCGGGTTGCGTTTTGTTTTCTCAGATCATGGACTTAGACCCGTGTGGCGATATCTACGTGCATGCGTACATGAATAGAGAAGATGTGCAAGAGGCGCTTCATGCTAACGTGACGAAGCTCGATCACGACTGGGAAGGGTGCAGCAATGTAATCCAGGCCTGGGTAGATAGCGCTTCCACCGTCCTCCCTCTCCTCCGGGAATTCATGTCCAGTGGACTCCGTGTTTGGGTGTTCAGGTGAAAACAAAAAAAACAGAGGCAAATACACAGTTCGGTCACTGATATGGGGGTATGTCTAACGAATCTTTGAAAATGCAGTGGCGATACGGATGGAAGAGTGCCGGTGACTTCGACCAGGAGATCCCTTAGCAAGATGAAACTCCCGACGAAGAGTCCATGGCGTCCTTGGTTCCTTGGAGGCGAGGTGAGGCGGCTCACTTGTTTTGATGCCAATTTTAGAGGAAAGTGACTCAATTTGAAAAGTAATACGCACCGTCTTTGACGCATGTAGGTCGGAGGGTACGTGCAAGTGTACAAGGGAGACTTGACGTTTGCGACGGTGCGAGGAGCGGGGCATCAGGTGCCAAGCTATCAGCCCAAGAGAGCTCTCTCTCTCATCTCCCACTTTCTTGCTGGCTCTCCACTCCCGTTGCAATAGACACTTCAGGTGCTTGAAGATGATGATACAATGCTTGGGGATACATGTAATTGTTCAGTTATTTAGGATTTGTACAACTCGATTGATTCTCCTTTAATAAAGAAATTGGTGCGGAGAAGAATGTGAGAAAGCAGGGAAAATTGGAGAAGAGATCGAAACACACAGAAAGAATAGAAATCGTTTGTTGTTTAGGGCTTCAACAAGGGAGATGAGATTTGTGAACGAAGAGAAAAATAATATTCTGTTCATTGACTAATGAATAGTACACGTGCCTACGTATAGGATTTACATAGCGATTACTAAAGTAACAAATAAGAATAAATCAAGGAGAATATATAGAATCACATAATAATATACATAATCATAGAATATCCTAAATATATCTCTAACATCCCCCCTCAAACTCAAGATGAATTGAAAGATGTCAACTTAAATTTGGAAAATAAATCCAAGTAGAGATAAGTCAACCGGTGTGACAAAGAACGTGATATCGGATGAAATGAAAGTTTATCTTAATGTGCTTAGTGTGTTCATGAAAAACATCATCATGTGCAATTTGGATAACACTTCGGTTGTCATAATGAATGATTGTTCTGCTATGATGACGCACTCCCATGTCTTTTAGTAGCCACCATAACCATAATAACTTTGATGTTGTATCGGGCAAGAGCTCGATATTCTGCTTATGTACTAGAGTAAGCGATAGTGGTTTGTTTCATGCTACGCCATGAGATAAGTGAGTTGCCCAAAAAGACACAATAGCCCATAGTGGAGCCACAATTGTGAGGGTCACCGGCCTAGTCAGCATCAGAATAAGCTGTCAACTTCAAGATAGAATGAGTAGAAAAGTGAAGACCATGAAACAACGTATGCTCGATGTAGCACAAAATTTGAAGAACTACAGCAAAATGAGTCATACAAGCTTGGAGTACCATGTATGGGGAGCTTGCTTTAATCCATACAATGCTTGACATAATCGGCACATTTGATTAGATGAATGAGTGTAGCCAAGAGGAGGTACCATATAAAATTTCTTTGTGAGATTGCTATTAAGAAAAAGATTTTTAACATCCATTTGAAATAGAGGCCAACGCTTAACAACAGCAACATCAAGAAGATTGCAAATAGAAGTAAGATGAGCAGTAGGGGCAAAAGTCTAATCATAATCAATACTGTACTCCTAAGTAAAGCCTTTTGCTATCAACTGAGCTTTATACCGATCCACAGTACCATTTGCCTTATTTTTAATCTTATATACTCATGTACTACATACAACATATTTACCAGAAGGTAAATCAACCAAATCTCATGTGTGAGAGTTTTCCAAGGCTTGATACTAGCTTCTTTATAGGTGCGAGATAATAATCACGAAGATGAGCTGGAGGTTGACTTACTCCATTGGAATGACAGATGAAAGTGGATGGAATGATTGAAGGCATAAAATCCTTAGTTGGGGCAAAATGTGTTAGAAGTTGCCAAAGTGGGATTGCTAGACGAGCTTGCATCAAGATGAGAAGAAGACAATTGCAAAGAGGATGATTCACAAGTGGATGGTAGTACAAGATCTTTTAGAAATAAGTCCACTGAAGGATTGATAAAGAAAGGGACATGAGTAGAAGATTCAAAGGGAGAAAAGGATGAGAACATCTTATGTTCCCAAAATGAAACATAATGAGATACATGAAGACGATTAGAGATAGGGTCCAAACATCTATATCCCTTATGCTCAATGCCATACCCAAGGAACAACATAAACGAGCACAGGGTTCAAACTTCGTGCATTCATGTGGAAAAAGACACAAAAAACATCATTAGCAAAAACTCTAGGACGATCGTAAAAGGAAACCTCGCCATATAAGTGCTCATAAGGAGAAATGTTGTCTATAACAAGAGACGGGCTACAATTAATAGTATAAACAATAGTAAGGCAAACTTGCCCCCAAAACTTTTTTGGACAAGAGGCAGAGATTAAAAGAGTTCGAGTAATATCTAAGATATGTCTATGTTTATGTTCTGCATGACCATTTTGTTGGGAAAATTGTCCAAAAAGTCCTAAATCTATTGCACTTTTGCCAATTCAGTCATAAACCTTTTTACTTATTGTTGATTCAGTCCATCTGGCCAATTTTGGTAGGAAAATACTGACGTGGACAATTTTTAATAATATTTTAATATTTTATTGAATTTTATTGAATTTTTATTGAATTTTATTATTATTATTTTCTATTTTCCCTTCTTTTTTTCTTTTCTTTTCTTTTTGCCTTTTTCTTTGCCTTTTCTGGTGGCCGGCCACTAGCCACGGCGACGGCTAGCCATTGGCCACAGCCAGCCAGTTGGCCTCGCTTGCCACAGGCGAGGCTCGACCGGGCAAGGAGGAGCCTTGGCGAGGGGAGCCCTCGCCTAGGTGCGGCCTGGCAAGGGTCTCCTGGGTGAGGCTGACCCTTACTTAGGCCAGGGCGGCCTCGCTAGGTGACGGCGACACCGGGTGAGGGCCAGCCTCACCCATACTAGATCTGGCGAGGCCAGCCCCGCCCCTAGTTGGCCGACGCCACCCACCCCAATGAAATCACCTCTCTCTCCTTTGGCATCGGCGGCGGCGGCGGCGCTGTTGTCTTCATCTTCTCCACTGAGGAAGATGTGCCTCTTGCCTTACCTTTTTGCCTTGCTGTCGTTCATCGTCTTCGTCTATATCCTCTACGGTAAGGACTTGGCCTGCATCTTCGGCCAACAGTTCCAAGTTTGCCCGAGCTCGGCCAGGGGCGAGGGCTGGCTGACGCTCGCCCAGCTAGGGGCGAGGGCGAGCCCTGGCGAGGCCGGCCCTCACCCAGGTCAGGGTGGCCTTGCCCGGTGTCGTCGTTGCCCGGTGAGGCCGCCTTGGCCTGGGTGAGGGTCAGCCTCGCCCAGGTGACCCTTTGTCGCAACCTCTTTTTTTTCGGCGCCCACATCAGGGGCGGGTGCCTTGCGGAGGCTAATGGTTTGGCTAGGTCTATTTTAGCCCGAACTCTCCCAAGTCCACCAATTCGCAACTTAATGGTTCAAGTTTTTAACCTGTAAATTAATTTTAAAACGGAGTCGCCACTAATCGGTTTGGGGTAGGTCGATTAGAAACCCAAGCGAAGTATCGGGAGAAATACTCGCTCCTGCGCAACCAGAGAAATTAGGATCGGGGACTTGATTACATTAAGGGCGCGCATGACAACCATTCTGTTCCAGAAATAGTTTCCGAAACATAAATAGATTTTTCTATTTTTATTTCTAGAAGAGTTTCTAAGCAAAAATAACCATTTGATAACGACACAAAATTTCTTCCTTTCGGACGGCGGTGGCGACGACCAGACGACCTTTAATATAAAAGATAAAAATAAAAATGATTTAGTAACAAAAAAAATAATGAATAAAATAAAATAAATCATAAAAAAATAAAATAAAAATATCATTTTATTTTAAAATAAAAATATAAAAATAAATTTATTTTATTTATTCTATTTTATTTTATTTTACGAATAAATTTATTTTAAAATGAATAAAAATAATTTTATTTGGCAAAACACTCAAGGCAAATAATAATAAATTTATTTTTAATAAAAATAATTTATTTTTATTTATCATAAATAATTTATTTTTAATAAATTTAATAAATTTATTTTTAATAAAATAAAAATAATTTATTTATTTTAATTAATTAATTTTTATTTTTAAATGAATAAAATGAATATACCAGAAATAGAAAAACTAAATAGGTTTATCAAACGGTTTCTCTTCTAAAAGCAGTGCAGAGCAGAAAAAAAACTATTTCGGAATGTAAATTTTGGGTTGTCATGCACCCTCTAATTAATCACTAATGCCCTTTCGGTACCTAATCTTGTTTAAACCCTAAGGCTTTTGGATTTTTGAGGGATTTTCCATGCATTTGATGGGGAGGAAAAACATTTTTGGGGCTTTTTCTATTTTTTGGACATAAAAGGGACTTTTTGGATCTTTTTGATATTTTTGAAAAATACAAGTCTTTTTGGCATTTTTTTTGGATTTTTGGCACTTTTTGGAAAATATGAAATATTTTTGATTTTTTTATTTTTCGGAAAATAAAATATTTTTTACTATTTTTAAATATTTTTGAAAATAAATTATTTATTTTTATTTATTTATTAAACTATTATTTTATATTAAAATAATATAAAAAACGACCGTGGTCGGATTCCGGGTTGGGGCCGACTCGGGTCATCGAACTACAACCCCAACGGGCCCGCAACGCAGGCCAGACTCAGATTTTTTGATTGTTTTTCTTTTTAAATGTAAAAGTCCAAACCCATTTTGGCCCATTTTTATAAAAATCTCAGCCCGAAGACTACCCGGCCCACGCGCACAGGCCCGACCCGAGGAAACCCTACCCGAACACCAACCTGCGCCCAACCCGGATCGCAGCCGCGACCCAACTTGACGAAACCCTAGAGCACCGGGTCACGCGCCCGACCCGGGCTCAACCCGGTTTTCGCGGCCCTCTCTCCTTCCGTCTATCTGCGGTGCTGATCGGAACGTTTTGGGGGGCAATCGAGCAGCGGCTTGGCGTCCGACGACGGCGACGTAGCAGCCGGCGGCCGGCCGCTCGACCGGATCGACGACGGGACCCGAGGCACGGTGACAGAATACGTGGGGGAGGCTCCAACCTCCTGAGATTGAGATTTGGTGGTAGATGGGGTTCGAGAGAGACGATACGACCACCGGCGGCAATGGCGGCTGTTACCTGACCGTAGCAACGACACAACGAGGCGGTGAACGGTGGCGATGACAGGGGAGCGATGGCAATGGCCTGGCTTCGACAGAGATCTGGTGTTGCAACGTCGGGGACGGCTGCGGCTTGGCTTAGGGCAACTTGACACGACGGATTTCCAGATCTGCGCCCAGATCTCAACCCTCTCTCCTCCGATTCTTCTCTCGCTCAGCCCCTTCCGCTCGGATCTCTCTCCCTCCTTCAGATCTGGGCTTGCGAGCACTCAGGCCTCCCCTGAAGTCTCTCGAGAGAAGCTTGCGACGCTTGCCCGCCTTCGATCGCTCTCTCTTCAGCCGTGAGCTCTCAGATCTCGGTTTGCTCGTCCTCGGCCCTCCTTCTGAAGTCTCTCAGTGGGAGGTTTCGGAGATCTACAGCTCTCGATCTTTCGCCACTTCTGTGTGTTCTTCAATGGAGGTGGTGCCAGCCTATTTATAGGCGAGGGAGTCCGGTCGATAGAGAGGTTTGGCCGCCGATCCTCCGTGTGTCGACTGACCTTGGTGAGGCCAAACCGGCGTCTCATCTCAGCATTGAAGGTGCATGTGCGTTGTCCTCTCTTTCGGCAGCCTACCTCCGTTCCTCTTTACCATAGGCTGCCCTTGAGCGCGTCGTCGGCCGCCGCGCGTGATGCATAGAGGCACAGAGAAGAAGAAGGAAGGAGAAGGAAGAAGGAGGGGCAAGGGTTAGGTCGCGCGGGCCGGGCCGGGCCGTGGGGGCCTACGCGAGGTAGAGAAAAAAGGGGGGAGGGGCTGGGCTTGAAGGCCCGGCCCCGGCGGTTGCGGGCTTCTCGCTTTCTTTTTTTCTTTTGTTTTTTTGGTATTTTTTTGTTTTTTTTGTTTTGTTTTGTTTTGTTTTTCTTTTTTGTGGTTTTTTTTTATATTATCCGAAAACCTAATTAATAAAATAAAACCTAAATAAAATTAAGGCGTCAACACCCTTGCCGGGCCGCGCCTGGGCGAGGGCTCCCCTTGTCGGGGCTCCTCCTCGCTTGGCCGGGCTTCGCCTGTGGCGAGCGAGGCTAGCCGGGTGGTTGTGGCCGATGGCTGGCCGTCGCCTTTGGCTGGTGGCTGTCCACCGGAAAAGGCCAAGAAAGCAAAAAAAAAAAAAAAAAAAAGGAAAAAAAACAGAAAAAAACAGTAAAAATTCAAAAAGTACTAAAATATTATTAAAAATTATCCACGCGGTGCCGACGACCCTACATGGCATCGCCGGCGTCCACGTTAGCATTTTTTGGCCAAAATTAGCCGGATGGACCGAATCGGCAAAAGTGAAAATGTTTAAAACTGAATTGGTAAAGTTAAAAGGTTTGGGACTGAATTGGCAAAAGTGCAATAAGTTTAGGACTTTTTGGACAATTTTGCCCCATTTTGTTGGGAAGTGCCTAGACATGAGCGGTGAATAATAGTGCCTTGTTGAGATAGAAGTCTAAAAAATTCAGTGTCTCGATATTCCATGGCATTATTAGTTCAAAAAATCTTGATGTCTTTAGAAAATTGTGTTTATATCATGGCAACAAAAATCATGATAGATACGAGTAAGCTTAGATTAACATTTCATAAGATAAAGTTAGGTATAATGAAAGTAATCATCAACAAAAATGACAAAATTGTGAGAGCCTCCCATGGTGGGTGTTGGAGAAGGTCTCCAAATGTTTGAAATGGAGCATGAGAAATAGATTTACTAAGATCAAATGGCAAGGCATGAAGTTTTCCTAATTGGCAAGGCAAACGATCGAAATGTTTGTCATCAACAGATCCTAAATGACCATTGGAAATCAAAGATTTTAATCTTGAAAAAGAAGGACGACCTAACCGTGAATGCCAAGTTTCAAATGACACTGTGATAGCACAACCAGGGATAAGTTATGTACGGCGCTCACTTTGATGCCAGAAGTTTCAGTCGGATCACTTAAGTGCCAACAATTTTGAAAAACGCTCATTTTGGTGCCAACTCCGATCTGGTTGGCCGAAAATCTGATGTGACATTTTTTTATTAATATTTGAAGCCGATGTGGATTGCCGGAGAATACAATGCAAACAACAAAACGACGCTGTTTAGCGTCTTTTCCCCCAAATAAGAAACCCTAAATCCCCAAATTCGAGTAGAATCGGAAATTGAAAACCCTAAATCGCCAATTCGACCAATTCAAGTGCATATTTCGATTTTCTCTCAAAGTTATCAGCTCGCTCTTGCGAATGGAGGGCAGAAGCTTCAGAGCGGCTCACATTTCTATAAAAAAAGCGAATTAGATGGTGAGTGTTACTGTTATTGTGGGTTACCGAGTTCGAGAAGAACATCTAGGACTCGGTTGAATCCCGGGAGAAGATTCCATGAGTGTAGTAGATATAGAGAAGGCTCGAAGTGCAAATATTTCAAATGGGTTGATAGGATATTCTCTGATCGAACGACAGAGGTAATCTTGGAGTTACTTGAAGGCCGAAATCAACCTTCACCTGCGTTAATGGATGAGTTGGAGGATGTTGATTCAATATAAGCTCAAATGAATGGTTTAACATTTCTGGTTGACCATTTGAAGAAGGACGTTTCAAGGCTGAAAATTGAAGGAAACTTTTATCGAGTGTTGATTGTGTTCTTATTCTCTTGTGTAGTTTATTTAAATGTGAAGTGAGTAATGAGAAGAAGTTTGTATGTCTACCATTTTTGTATGAAGCAAAAGGTTTTGTTGTAATCCATGGTAGAAATGCAAGGTTGGAGTTGGAATGCATTAATTGTGAGCACTTCAGAAATGCAATGTTTGCTTGCTGCATTTTTTATTTGCCCTCCTAATTTGCTGGTTTGTTGGTTTGCTGCAACTGCAAACCATGGCAAAATGGAAGGTTGGAGTTGGAATGCATTGGTTTTGAGCACTTTTTATTATTTAGTTGTGTATTGGCAATATTTGTTTTAGTTAGTTTTTGCTTCAAATAGAATGGTTGCTGCATTTTTATCGTTGTAATGGTTTGCTGGTTTTGCAGCAAACTACAAACCATGGCAAAATTAAGGGATGGTGGCAAATTAACGATCGACCATTTCAGTGCCAAAAGTTGTAAATAGTGATCACTTGAGTACCAAGTTTTTATAAAAGTGATCATTTAAGTGCTAGTCGCGATTACAAAGTGATCACTTCTGTTGCATAAGTTGTAAATAGTGATCGCTTGAGTGCCAATTTCAAACTTGCACCAGTCGTGGTGCATCTTGCATCTTGTTCTTGCACCAGTTGGCTTGCTGGTGCATCTTCTTGCAACACAATAACCTTGCAACGAGATGCACCAGCACCCAAAACTGCATTTTATTCCAGCACATACAACCAGAACCCCACAGATAGCATCAACGCATCAACAACTTCAACCAGCAACACTATATGCACACATTTATATCTAAAAATAGGGACGTGGACCCCTGGAGTCCCAAAAGTTGGCACAAAGGGACACTTAAGTGCCAAAAGTTACGAAAGGTACACTTAAGTGTCAAAATCGGAGCAAAATGGATCACTTGAGTGCCAATCCGGCCAAAATCCGGCCAAATTGCATACATGGCATTTTTCGACGACTTCTTTTACTAAGGTGGCAAACGTTTAAAGAAAAAAAAACCCACGTGGACGACAAAACGACGTCGTCCATCCACACTGAGTGAGCTGACCTAAACGATGTCATTTTTCGTTGGTGTTAAACGACGTCGTTTAGGTCATTTTGGCTTAAGCACACCTGGCCGTTGCCGTTCCTTCCCATCTACGTTCACATTAGATCTCAGTCGTCGCCGCCCTTCTCTCCATCGCCGTTCACGCCCATAGGTGGTCATCGGTCGCCGTTGTTGGTTGTCGTCGCCACTCAGCATCGTTGGTCGTCATCCCTGCTCACCATCGTCGCTCCTCTAGGTTGGGCCCCTTCTCCCCCTCCTTGTGATGAAATTAGGGCTCGATTATTTTATTAGGGCTCACTCAATTATTTTATTAGGGCTCGATTATTTTATTAAGGCTCCGATGGAAATGCTGTTGAAATGCGCGCGCTCTGTTTGGCTACTCCCTTGTGTGTAGATGCTCGCCTCGGTCGATGATTTCTGCAGTCGAGGCTCGAGTGAGACGAAATATTGACTAATGTGGAACTAGGAACTAATGTGTCTGAGTGAAAAGTTATTGAATCAGGTGGCTGGAATAATGGCCCTTAAGTGCTCTGCAAAGAGCACGCAACTTTGCTATCAATCTGCTTTTGTTCCTTTGATTCTGATCTTTTCGTTCTTTTAGTCTTCTTTCCTGATTGTTGTTTCTAATCAAATAAATGACATATATGCAGGGAACA
Organism: Eucalyptus virginea; assembly: GCA_014182375.1. NCBI lineage: Eukaryota > Viridiplantae > Streptophyta > Magnoliopsida > Myrtales > Myrtaceae > Eucalyptus > Eucalyptus virginea. The sequence goes on from CM024520.1 coordinate 56,138,288, forward strand.
TTGAGGAGTGCAAAATTTGTTTTGATACTTTATATAAGTTCATTTACCTGCAAGGGACAAATTTGAAATCATATGTAAGTACCTCCTTTTAAAGTTTATAAACTATTAGCTCTTTTGACATGTAGTATTAGTCTACTGTGCAATGGATAAATTTAGGGCTTGGATTGTGTAATGACCTCTTGACACAATATATTAATGGCCAAACATTATAGATTAGGGTATGATTTCTCCTCTTGGCTGGATGAGAAACAAAACTTTCACCCTATAATTTTACATCAAGCTTGTCTTAATGAAATTCTATATGTGTTTTCACAGGAAAAAATAGATTTGATTAAGTGGATGTACATTCTCACATCGCAGGTTTAGTTCAGCAAAAGATAGTAGACAAAATTGCTTGGGCTGTGCTTGTTGTGGAGACCTATGCTTTTATTATTTGAATATTAGTCTACTCAAGAATTATCTAATGAATCACTTGATGTTTGGAAGCCCTCGTCCAAACGAATATTTTACAAAGAGCCGACAAGGAATTCCATTAATAACGTTGTGGGGACCTCTGTTTTTCGTTTATATTTTAAGGGAAGGGAAGGGAAGGGAAGGCAAATAATTAAAGTGGCGACCTCTTAGTTGTCATGTAGGGGCATATTCTCAGTGTGGGGGCCTTTGTTTTTTTTTATTAATATTGTAAGGGAAGGGAAGGTAAATTATTAAAGTGGCGACCTCTTTTTGGCTGTCATATAGGGGCATATTGTCAGTGTGGGGACCTGTTTAATAAAGTCCATGAGAGTGGGGGGGATTCCTTTGTGCAATTGTCTATTGTTCTTTGTGGATGTGGTCCCAAAAACTAATTATTCTTTGTCTTGTTGTTGGTGCAGAAATGGCTCATGACAAGGATTATGTCGCTATCATAGTTTGTTACGGTGGGGAATTTGTAATTGGGGAGGATGAGTGGGAGTATGAGGGTGGAAATGAGGGCACCATTTTTGTCGACATTAAGAAGGCATCTTATATAGGATTTGTTAGGGATATACTAACTTATTTGCCTTGTAAAGTTCAGAAGTTGCTGTATTGTATTCCTGGGAAAGGCTTAAGAGATGGTTTGCGAACCTTAGAAAACGATAACAGTTTTAGGGATATTCTATACCATTATCTTCATGGTGAAGAGGTAAAAATATATGTTAAGTACAATGAAAGTGAGGATGAAGATGATGATGAAGAAAGCGCCCAAATAGAACAAGAAGGAAATGATATTCAAGGTAGTACTGAGGTTAGGGTCGAATAAAGGCAGGATAGACATGATGGAGAGGAGAGGAGCGTAGATGCAGTTCACCATAGTGATGATGACATAGGTGATGTCACAATCAATGTATTAGATTGTGAAGTAGTTGAATCAAGTGATGATGATGATGAAGGGTTGCCTACTGCAAATTTCACAAGTGATAACGACGACGGGGAGCTTGTACAGTTAAGAAAAAGGCAAAGGGATTTTTTGACAGATAAATTTGCAGCTTTGCAGGTAGCTAATGAAGTTCTAAATAGGGCCGAAGGCCTTGTGGATGCTGTTGCCGTTGGTGAGGAGACTGATTATGAAGAAAGTCTTGAGAATGTTACTTCCCAAGATGAGCTTGAAGAAGATGAAAGAGTTGTGCATACAAGGAGAAGGAAAAGTAAGTTTCCTTCTTATGATCCATCCGTTGCCTCTCCTACTTTGTCGGTAGGTATGAAATTTCAAGATGTGAAACAATTTAAGGAAGCTATACTGAAGAACTCCATTGCTGCACAGAGGAACATTGACTTCATTAGAAACACTAAGGCCTTTGTAAGAGCTAAGTGTTCGCAGCAAAATTGTCCATGGAGGATCTATGGCGCATTTGTTAGGAGAAGTGGATCTTTCCAGATTAGAGCGTACGAAGAGGAACATACTTGTTCCAAGCACTTCTTTGATTTGATTAAGATGATGCGTGGATGAATAATACTCAGTTTAGGTTGCTGGTGAAGGAGCAGGTTGGCATCAATATAAGCAGGAATCAATGCAAAAGAACGAAGCCAAAGGTGATGAAGATACTCATTGATCAATATAGCAGCGAATATGGACAGGCGTGGGATTATGCTTGGGAGTGTAGGCTGCAAAATCCTTCAAGTAGAGTGTATGTAGAGGTTGTGGAGAGACCATTTCTTGATATAGGGATCAAGTTTGATAAGTTCTATGTTTATTTCGATATATGCAAACGAGGATTTTTATCTGGTTGTAGACGGATTATAGGATTGGACGAGTGTTTTTTGAAGGGCTTGTGCAAGGGAGAATTGCTGGCTGCAATTGGAAGAGATGCAAACAACCAGATGTTTCCACTGGCTTGGGCTGTTGTGAAGGTAGAGAACAAGGACAATTGGTCCTGGTTCCTAAAAAATTTGATGGCTGATTTGGAGATAACAAATGGTGCAGGGTGGGCGTTCATGAGTGACCAACATAAGATACTCTTTGAAAGATTTGGTCAATTGTTTGCTTGTTAATATCAACATGTCGTTTGCTTACATTTCTTTTCTTTTTTTGAATTATGCAGGGACTGGTTCCAGCAATAGTTGAGTTGTTGCCTTATGCCGAGCATCGAATGTGTGCGCGGCACATATACTCAAATTCGGCAAATAACTATAAAGGGGAGAAGCTGCAGTTCAAATTTTGGCAGCTAGCAAATAGCACAAATATGGCTGACTTTAGGATGACCAAAGAAGAACTACTTCAATTGACAAGGGAAGGTTATGATGCACTATTCCAAATAGAACCGAAGTATTGGTGTAGTGCATTCTTCAGTGAGGAATTCAAGTGCGATAACATAAATAACATCTGCGAAACATTCAATGGGAGGATAATAGATGTTAGATGCAAACCAATTATCTCGATGCTTGAAGACATAATGGTTATGGTTATGACTCGGCTGCACAAACAAAGGGATGAGGCTGCAAACTGGACTAGGCAATGTGGTCCTAGGATTGCTAAAAAATTGGATGAGAACTTGACTGCGAATAGGTATTGTCATCCCATTTGGAATGGGAATGAATGATATGAGATAATGAAGGGCTCTGATAAGTATGTTGTCCATTTAGGTACGAGGAAGTGTTCATGTAGAGCATGGCAAGTAAGTGGAATTCCTTGTGCACATGCCATATGTGCCATTTAATTGAAGGGCCACAACACAGAAGACTACCTTGATGATTGGTACAAGAAACCGAGATATCTTGCTTTGTACCAATGCATGTTGTAGCCAATCAGAGGTATCAAGTTCTGGGAGCCAACAAATCACGAAGCACCTCAACCTTTGCTACTAAAGAAGAGAACGGGAAGACCAAAGCGAAAACGAAGAATGACAGAGGGAGAGGTCTCAAGTCAGCATAGGATGAGTAGGATATGTGTAAAGATGAAGTGCTCTTTTTGCCACATAGCAGGGCACAATACTAAAGGCTGTCAATTAAGGAAGCAGTAGGAACAGTTGAGGCCAGTCGAAGGGCCTAGTGAAGGGACAATTGGAGAAGGACAAACAGAAATGCGAAGTGAGTCGTCTGTTCTTCGATCGACAAAGGGCCCAACCGATATAGATCCATCAGTGCCACTAGTACTAGTGCTAGAGGGGGGTGAATAGGTATATAAACGATTTTTCGCACAATACTTAGACAATTGAGTAATTGCAGCAAATAACATTCAATCGTAAGACTCAAAGAATGAAAGAGAGAATTAAACACGAGGTTTATAGTGGTTCGGCTTGATTCAAGCCTACGTCCACTCTTTCTCGCACCGACAGCCTCTTGGCTGGATTCCACTATGAACAAAGAGATGTTACAGCGTTGATCTTCCTTGACTTCGGGTGTAGATGAACTACCACACTCACTCAAGGTATCACAAAGTATAGACACTCTCTGTATACAATTTCGCTCGATCGTATCGACTAATAATCAAGGTGTTTCGACTGGAATTTCTCTATCGATCACACACTTGAACAACCGAGACGTCTTCCTTTTATACTCCTTTATGCCATCATAACCGTTGGCACTTACCAAAGGAATTCCTCCAATCTACCCGTTGGACGGAATCAATCAAGAAGATCATCCGAGCTATTAAAGGAATCTGACGATAGCCCATCAATCCTGTTCGCCCATACAATCAGGATCTTGGTTTCCATGAATAGAACCTTCCAAGAATACTTCGTCGATTATCGGATCTTCAATTGATCTAGATACGAATCAAAGAATCCGTTGTATATGTCCAGCCAAAAGATCTTCTCCGAGATCAAGATGAAATCCTTAACCATAATCCTCGATTTGGATTTCCTTCGACACCGAATTAGATAGACTCAATGAGAATAATTTTGAGTCTTAAGTCTTGAGTCTTGAATCTTGAGTCTTGAAATATGAGTCTTGAGTTCTCGAGTCCGGTGGTTAGAAAGTCTTCGACACAAATAACCGCACTAGACCGATGGAAACGTTTTGTCGCCTTCAAAATCTTCTAGAGCGATTTCTCCAACAATCTCCCCTTTTTGATGATGACAAAACTTTCCCCAGAGATTTGAACAACCTTGACCCGCAAAAACATTTCTCAAGCAATATGGCTATCTCATAAAGATTTAATAAACAACCGCACTCGCATCCACAGAAAATTGGTTAGACTTTCATGAGTAATACCATATAACAATACTCAATATAAATGCCAACAAATAAGCATCACAATCATCACAATCCACAGCCAAATTCAGTCCGTACTCAAGTTCACACAAGTCATACTCAAAAACTTAAAAACTCACAATCACAAAACAAATTTAAAATCAAGGATTGAAAAAGATGGTTGGAAAAAGATGGTTGGTTCAAATTTCTTCTCCCCTTTTTGTCATCAGTAAAAAGGTGAGAAAAGAGTCATGTCTCGCTTGGGAATGCGCACGATCCGGAATTCTCCCATGGACTGTACTATGCCTTCGAGCCTCTTCAAGTCTTCCCTTAATTTTGCTACCTCTTCTCCTTTGGCATTAGCTTGAATCTCGCAGAGCGAGGTCTTTCATTCTCGTCTTCCAGGGTAATCAAGATGCTTGGCCAGCATTCTTGATGGCTTGAATTTCATAGTCCAGAGCATAGATTTGTCCCCGCATTTCCGTAAGAATATCAAGAATACGATGAAAATCTGCGGAATTGTCGGGCCTCGTATACTAGCATTTACTTTCTCGATGGAGTGAATGCAGACGATGGCGCTTCGTATGACCTTGCAGATTTGATGATGTATCATGATGATCTTCGTGTAATGGAGAAGCATGAGGTGAGGATTTTTCTTGCTCCCCAACTCCCCCGTCTCTAAGACATCAAAATCTTGCTCGTCAACTCCCCCGTCTCTAAGACATCAAGATGGGTGGAGTGATGATCATGCTCTTCCGTTCCTTTTTCCCGCATTCAGCAGCAGACTTTTCTTTCTCTTCTTCTCCTTCTTCTTCATCTTCTTTTTCTTTCTCTCTCTTTTTCTTCTTCTTGAGCTTCTATCTCTTTCTCTCTCTCGCTCTTCTTCTTCTTCATCCTCTTTCTCCTTTTCTCGCAGCTCTTCTTCTTTTTTGCTCGATCAAGTTCTCGTTGATCGAGATACGTAACGTCTAGTCCTTACCAAAGGCAGAATAGAGTGATCTTCATCGTCTTCTTCATCCTCCAAGATGAGAGATCTTCTCTTTTTGGATGGAGCACGAATGGGCTCCTTCCCTTTTCTCTTTGATGCGAAGAGAGCGGAGTTTTCACCTTGAACTTTGCCATTTCCTTGCTAAGTTCTTTCGACGCATCTTCGTCAACATGTTTAAACCTACCACCATTTTATCGCACGGTCTAACACAGAGAGTGTGTGCGCGCTTCGATATTCATGTGTCTCAAGATCTTTGTCACAAGATTTGGATAAGGCAATTGTCCCTTGTTCTTCGACATTGCTCGTACATATGGAATAGAATAGTATGAGGCAGAGAGAACTTCTTCCCCGAGTTGATTGCATACATCAATTTGGCTTCCGAATTGGATACATCGCCTTTTGATGTAGACTTTGGCCTGATGCAGCTTGATCACAATTTTGTGCAGCACAATATTGATGGCACTCATCTTCGAGTAGGTAATCTTCGCCTCCGTATCTCGTTTTGACAAGATCCGCAGTAGCACGAGCAATCGAGACTTTGATTGGTTGATAACGTCCTCGTTCAACACCAATTATGTCCGCCAAAGATGTCTACATCAATCACATAATCCCGATCTCGAACATCAATGATATTCTATTCGCATCAAGAAAACTTAGATTTGAATAGAAATAAGCAAATCAAGTGTGCATAACCATCGCAGTATCGCTGCAAAATCGCTCAAGTTGAAGCAATTCGAACTTTTCCCTTAAGTTCACATTAATTGCATCCAGAAATCAAAATCAACACTCCCGGGGTTTATCACTCCTCGTTTCAACAAATCAAGAACAGCTTCTCCCGATCATTCGATCTAAACAACTCCATCTTCTTTCCCTTCACATTTGCAGCAATGCCCATTCTCGGTTGAAAATCACTAAACATTTTATCATCTTCGTTCCCCTCATTAGAATCGGTCCCGAAACCCGAGGGTCACTTGGAATGTTCGCAAGTGATTCTTCAGCCTTACCTTTGGGAGCAATTCCCAATTCCTCCATTCGCTTCAAAAATCTGTACTCATTCCCATAATTCTTATCTCTAAGAAAAGCATCTATATAATTCGAGGAGAACCGAAAACCTTCAATGCACGATAGAGCATGTAAATAAATGAGGGTTTTTGTGCTCTCACCGGTTCGACGTCCTCTAGAATGACTTCCTCCCGATGATGACCCGCACCTTGTGGGGTAGATGGTGAGTGATGAGGTGGAGAGGGAACAGACTCGTTGCTGTCTCGACAAATCATCTTCCTCGGTGAGATCGAAGTGCGTAGGTCCCTCTTTCATTCTCTCGTGGACCCCGCTTGCTATCCTTGACGACTTTCTCGAAGAAGACATCTTTTCTTGTCAATGGAAGATTCCTTCACTCGTTTTCCCAAGGAAAATGACAACTTTCTCGAGTATGGATACGAAGTAGAAAACAGGTTGAGAGAAGAATGCCTTTTAGGGTTTTGAGAATCGAGTAAAAAGTGAAAACCGTGTATATATAACTCGCTTTGAAAAGGCAAGAGCAATCGTTACAAAGAAAGGTGAACAAATCGTCTTTCTTAAAAAGTAATAACTGCCATTTTAAAAGAGATTATCCCTTTTTGAAAAGGCATGTTTACAAAAATTAAAGATTGTATCAATCAAATATAACCGAACGAAAGATCGTACCTTTTTGAGATTAAAAGAATAACTTACGCCTATACAATGAAGGTCTCGAGTCCGAGAATTCGTAGTCCGAAGTATAGAGTCTCGATACCATGAAGTGTAGAGTCCGAAGGATAGAGTCCGATTGATGTAGATTCTTCGCCTTTAACTTCTTCAAGCTTCAAAATGTTGAGTCTGGTACGGATAAAATCGAATTGATTTTTCTCCAATGGCTTTGTGAATATATCCGCTAGTTGACTTTTCGAATCAACAAATTGAATTGAGATTTCTCCATTTTGAATATGATCTCTAATAAAATGATGTCGAATCTCTATATGCTTTGCTCTTGAATGAAGGATTGGATTTTTGGTGAGGTTGATTGCGCTGGTGTTGTCACATCTGATTTATGTGCATGAGTCTTTAATCCCAAAGTCTTGTAGCTGTTGTTTTATCCATAGAATTTGCGAACAGCAGCTTCCAAGAGCTACATACTCTGCTTCGTTGTAGAGAGAGCTACAAAGTTGCTCGTTTCCTTGAAAACCAAGACACTGTTCGCTTCCAAGCAACCGGCAGTTCCTCAAGTGCTCTTTCTATCGACTCTACAACCGGCCGATCGCCCGAATATCCTTAAGATTGAAGTCTCCCTTTAGGATACCATAGACCAATGCTTGAAGACGAGGCAACGTATTTAATAACACGTTTTGCAGCCTTGAGATGAGATTCTCTAGGATCCGATTGAAACCTAGCACAGATGCAAACACTCAACAAAATGTCGTCTAGAGGCGAAGATAAAGAAGTGAACCGATGATGCTTCGTACAGCTTTTGATCAACTTTCTTCCCTTCTTCATCTTTGTCTATTTTCAACGAACTTGACATTGGTATATCAGTCTTCTTGCAATTTTCTAATCCAAACCTTTTGACAAGATCATTAGCATATTTTTCTTGACAAATGAAAGTACCTTCCTTCAATTGCTTTACTTGAAGACCAAGAAAGAATGTTAATTCTCCCATCATACTCATTTCAAATTCATCCCGCATAGACTTTGAAAATTTCTTGCACGTACTTTCATTAGGGGATCCAAATATGATATCATCCACATATATTTGAACAAGTATAAAACTTTTGTTTTCCTTTTTAATAAATAAAGTAGTATCAACTTTACCTTTAACAAAACCACTCTTTAATAAGAACTTACTTAGTCCGTCGTACCAAGCTCGAGGTGCCTCGCTTTAAACCATACAGAGCCTTTTTCGCCCAAGACCGAGTCCGGCTTCTTTGGGTCTTCAAACCCCGGAGGTTGTTCCACGTAAACTTCCTCATGGATAAATCCATTTAGGAAAGCGCTTTTGACGTCCATTTGGAATAACCTGAAATTTTTATAGCAAGCAAATGCAAGTAATAGACGAATAGCTTCTAACCTTGCCACAGAGCGTAGGTCTCATCATAGTCTATTCCTTCTTCTTGCGTATATCCTTTTGCCACGAGTCTTGCTTTGTTTCGTACGACTTTTCCTTTTTCATTCATCTTGTTTCGAACACCCATTTGGTTCCGATAACGCTTTTACCTTTTGGTTTAGATGACGATCCTGCACGTCGTTTATGTTGAACTGCTCGAGCTCTTCTTGCATAGCTTCAATCCAGCTTTCATCGATAGAGCTTCTTCTATGCTTTTTGGTTCAATTTCAGAAATAAGAGCTACGGCACTAGACTCTTCACGCCTTTTGGATCTCGGTGCGGATTCCTTCATTAATTTCTCCGATAATGAGATCTTTAGGATGACTGGATTTATGCTTCCAGCTTGCTGGTTGATTTAACCGGTTGAAGACCTTTTTCTTTATCTCGAGTCTTCATGAGTAGCTTGATGCCGATCTTCCGTAATTTGAGAAGCTTCTTGAGTTGTAATCTTTTGAGGGTCTCGGAATGTTCGACTCTTCATGCCGAGTCCGACCGGATTCACCTTGCATAGAGTCTTGGAATTTGACATTCATTGACTCCTCCACAGACCGGCTCTTCTTATTATAGACTCGTAGGCTTTGCTTGATGTAGAATATCCAAGGAAGATGCCTTCATCCGATCTTTCTTCGAACTTACCAACTTGATCTTTTGCATTTTTCAATATAAAACATTTGCATCCGAAAACATGAAAGTATGAAACAATAGGCTTCTTTCCTTTGAGTAATTCATAAGGAGTTTTCTCCAATAGGGTCTTAGAAAGACTCTATTGATAATATAGCATGCTGTTGAAACAGATTCAGCCCAAAATCGTGAAGAAATTTTACTTTCAATTAACAGAGTTCTAGCCATTTCTTGAAGAGATCGATTCTTCCTTTCCACCACTCCATTCTGCCGAGGAGTATATGGAGAAGAGAATATATGTTTAAATCCGAGTCATCACAAAATTTTGTAAAATTTTGATTTTCAAATTCGCCTCCATGATCTGTTCTTATACTTGATATAACACATCCAATTTCATTTTGAATCTTTTTAGCAAATTTTTCAAAATACGAGAGTGTTTCAGACTTATTTGCAAGAAAATATACCCAAGTAAAACGGGAGTAATCATCTACAATTACTAGGCAATATTTCTTACCTCCAATACTGGGTTCTCGGTTGGTCCGAATAGATCCATATGCAACAGCTGCAATACATGATTAGTAGAGACATGATTTATAGACTTGTATGAATCTTTTACCTCGCTTTCCTGCAATGCAAGGAGTACATAGATTGGTCTTTTGATATGACAATTTTGGTAGACCTCGAACAAGCTGTTTTGATGAGATTTTGGCCAATTGCTTCATATTGACATGGCCGAGCTTTCTATGCCATAGGTTTGCTTCGTCTTGTATTGAGATTAAGCAATGCGAATCATTTGGTTTTACGTCTAGGAGGTAGATATTTCCATGTCTTCGACCTTTGAAAGACTCGAGTAGAGTCTTTACCGATTCCGTAACATGTTCCTTCTTGGAAGAAAATCTTGAATCCAAAGATCACATAATTGACTCGATGCCGAGAAGATTGTAATTGAGTCCTTCTACTAGCGAAACATTGTTTATTGTGAGATTTCCAATTTTGACAGCTTCCAAATCCCACAATATTTCCTTTGCTGTTTCCTCCAAATGAAACTTTTCCTCCGTTCACTTGAATAAGCTTTATGAAGCTATTTGAGTCTCCCGTCATGTGTCTTGAGCATCCGCTGTCAAGATACCATTTTATCTTTTTCTTGACGGAGACCCGCATTCAAATGAAAATCTCAAGCTTTCTTTGGTACCCAAATTTTCTTGGGTCCTTTGGTGTTAGCAGAATAATCATTATAAGGCCATGCTTTCTTAACAAAGCTTCCAAATCATAGGACACTCTTTTTCAAAATGATCCTTACTGTTACACTTTGAACATCTTAGAGCATTTCGACCTACGCATTTTACAAAAACTTTCTTGAAATGATTTTTGTAAGCCTCTTTCGATGGTCTCTTCTTAATTCTTTCTTTTACTTTAGGAAAATCAATCAATGGAATTGTTTCTGCTGTCATTCCTAGTCCAGACTTATTGAAGTAAGGTCTTTGAACCGAAAGAACTTTTTCAAGTTTTTCGATCCTATTGAAAATTTCCTTGAAATATTTGATAAGTCAGCTTTTAGAAAAGTATTTTCTTTTAAAAGATTATCTTCTTTTTCTTTAAGAGTAGAAACGTTCAAATCTAAACTTTTGATTCTTTCTTCTAAAATGTTTTCTTTTTGTTTTAAAACTAAGTTTTCCCTTTTTAGTTCGGAAACTCTTTTAAGAGAAGTCTTAAGATTAAAACACAGTTCATCAATATATTTAGAGACTTTGACAGAATTTTAAAATCACTTACCTCAAATTCACTTTCCGAGTCCGATCCAGACCGAGTCCGAGTCCGATTGTGCCATCGCACACGATTGGCATATTCATCCTCACTTTCTTCACACTCGCATCACCCAAGTTTCGGCTTTGAGTGCTTTTCGAAACTTTTCAGCTTTTCCTTTCTTCTTCTTCTTCGAAGAGGACAAATTGGGTCTATGTGTGTCCCTTTTTCTTACATTCGAAACAAACTACATCTTTGTTTGGTTCCTCATCATCAACAGACTTGGATTGCTGTCTTTGAAAATTTTGTTTCTTGGAGTTGAACCTTCTTCCTTTTCTATTCAGTTTTCTGAACCTTCTTATCATAAGAGCAAGCTCCTCATCGTCCGTATCATCTTCGAATCTGCATTATCGAATCATCATTTGATTTCAATGCAATAGATTTCTTACCTCTTGGATCTTCGTCTTCATTGATTCGTTCCACTTCATAAGACCAAGAGTTCCAATCAGCTCATCAACAGATAGTGGCATAATTCTTTGCGTCTCTCTTATCGAAGTCTTTATATGATTCCAATCCTTAGAAAGTCCACGCAAAGAGCTTGTTCACTTTCATGGGATCGTAGATCTTTTGTCCTTGGTTCTCAAGACCATTGACAATATCTCGTAAAACGACTAAACATGTCGCTTATAGGTTCTCCTGGTTTCATTTTGAAGGATTCATATTGACCAAGGAGAATGTTGATTCTAGTCTCCTTCACTGATCTGTTCCTTCATAGGTGATATGTAATCTGTCCCACACTTCTTTTTGTAACACAAGAAGATATTCTGTTATATTCAGTTGGTGACAAAGCACAATATAAAGAGTAAATTGCTTTTGCATCGAGTGCTTGTCTCTTATTGATTTCTTCCCGAGTCATTCCACCAGCCTCAATTGTTTCTTTTCCTCTTTCGTAAACCGATGCAACAAAAGAGGAGTGATCCCTTTTTCCACAACGTCCCATTCCGTAGGGATCCTTTGATCGCAGAAAGGCTTTCATCTTGTTCTTCCGTATGTTGTAATCCTTTCCATCAAAGTAGGGAGGTCTGGTATTGCTTTGCCCTTCCATCAGCCCCCGGTGCCAAAGATACTAGCCATGGATCTTTTACCGTGAAGTAAAACACTTCAAATAAAGTAAGAACACGAGCTCGATACCAATTGATATAGCTAGTGCTAGTACCTAGAGGGGGTGAATAGGTATATAAACGATTTTTCGCACAATACTTAGACAATTGAGTAATTGCAGCAAATAACATTCAATCGTAAGACTCAAAGAATGAAAGAGAGAATTAAACACGAGGTTTATAGTGGTTCGGCTTGATTCAAGCCTACGTCCACTCTTTCGCACCGACACCAATCCTTCTCGGCTGGATTCCACTATGAACAAAGAGATGTTACAGCGTTGATCTTCCTTGACTTCGGGTGTAGATGAACTACCACACTCACTCAAGGTATCACAAAGTATAGACACTCTCTCGTATACAATTTCGCTCGATCGTATCGACTAATAATCAAGGTGTTTCGTACTGGAATTTCTCTATCGATCACACACTTGAACAACCGAGACGTCTTCCTTTTATACTCCTTTATGCCATCATAACCGTTGGCACTTACCAAAGGAATTCCTCCAATCTACCCGTTGGACGGAATCAATCAAGAAGATCATCCGAGCTATTAAAGGAATCGACGATAGCCCATCAATCTCGTTCGCCCATACAATCGGATCTTGGTTTCCATGAATAGAACCTTCCAAGAATACTTCGTCGATTATCGGATCTTCAATTGATCTAGATACGAATCAAAGAATCCGTTGTATATGTCCAGCCAAAAGATCTTCTCCAGAGATCAAGATGAAATCCTTAACCATAATCCTCGATTTGGATTTCCTTCGACACCGAATTAGATAGACCGTCAATGAGAATAATTTTGAGTCTTAAGTCTTGAGTCTTGAATCTTGAGTCTTGAAATATGAGTCTTGAGTTCTCGAGTCCGGTGGTCGAAAGTCTTCGACACAAATAACCGACTAGACAAAATCTTCTAGACGATTTCTCCAACAACTAGATCATCACAAGGGCCAAACGTTTTGTCTAAATAGAAAAATAACCCAAAGAAAGCCAAATCATGAGCCAAAATCTTCTAGAGCGATTTCTCCAACAATATGGTTATGGGCTTTATACAGATGAGCGTTCTGGAACAGTTATTTTTAATGTAAGTTTTATAAGCTTGCTAGGCTGTATTTAATTTACTTTATGGTGCAAACTTTTGTTAATAATTGAGTTTTCTTTTTGAAGCCTGAGAGAAGTTCAGAGGTTCTTATCTCTCAAGGCCCAACTCAAGAATCAACGGCTGCGCCAACAAAGAAGAAGAAGACATTGGCTGCGCCAACAAGAAAGAAGAGTAAGAAGAACCCAGTTACAGGTCCAACTGAATCAGTTCGGCCTACGACAGTTGCAGCTCCAGCTCCTTCTCAATCAGTTCAGCCTAGGACAATTGCACCTCCATCAGAATCAACGCATCCTGAGACAGTTGAAGAAGAAACCTCACGTCCAGTTAGAAAAAGCACAAGGATTATGAATCAAGTGAAATGAGCATGAACATGAGGCATTGTGCATATTGATTAATGAAATGGGATGGGATATGGTTTGTGGGGCTGAGGAGTCAATTGTTTTACTGTGGATGTTTTCTTTTAAATAGTTTGTCATCGACTTTGTGAGACTTCATTTCAATATCAATGAAACGATCTTGTTGCTTGTCATCTTTGGTGCCTTTTTCATTTTTTGTATTTTGTTTTTACTTTTACTTACTGCTTTCTGCTTCTAGTGGTGGATCTGTGGTGGTGACTAGGGTGCTTGTGTGGTTGGTGGTGGCGGTTGGTGAAGCCTGATGGTGGTGGGTCCACTATGTGGATTGGGTTGGGGCCTTTTGCTGCAGCTAGTATAGTTTGCATGAACCCCTTTTGCAACAGACCCACGACTCACCACCAATAGTGGTTGCTAATGGTGGGTTTATGGTGGTGGCTACGTGCTGGTGTGGTAGCTGAGATGTTGGTGCTGATGCCTACTGATAGGCTGGTGGGTCTATTATAGGGGTTGGGGGTTTGTGCTGCACTTGGTGCAAGATGTAAGTGTGCAATATGCACATCTTGCACCAGGTAGTGTTGGTGCAAGTTGGTGTAAGGCACTAGGAACTTCTGCGCTGCAGAATACTAGCAGCATAGTGGTGGCTCAAGTGGATGCCTGAGATGCTTGATGTGGCTAGTGGTGATGGCTGGAGGCCGATGGTGGCCAGTGGTGGGCGGTCGTGGCTGGTGTAGTTTATAGATGAAACGTACAAACAAAATTGACACTTAACTGATCACATTCTAAAAAACCCGGCACTTAAGTGTTCACTTTTAATCACAAATGGCATTTAAGTGATCACTTTTGATACTAACTTGACACTTAAATGACTTTTTTTTAATCACGACTGGCACTTAAGTGATCACTATATACAACTTATAGCATTCGAGTAATCACTCATGTCTGTCCTATGTAAATGGTGATTTGCAGCAAACCAGAGAAGCTGCTGGTTTATATATACGAATGTTCAACTTATGCCAACTCCATTCGATTCATTGCTACTGGTTTACATTTAGTTGAAGGAAAGAAGTCACCACAACACATCCACCCAATATACATTCCATCATCACCGATTTATATTCGAGAATAAACAAAAATATAGTACAAATAGCATCTCATTCATTCAAACAGCATCTCATTCATTCATTCATTCCCTTTCTTTGACCTTATTTACAACTATGGCAGTCGGAGAAACTTTTTCTCATCTTCCAATACTTTACATTTCATCATAAAGTAGGATAGACAAAAAAACAGCAACACAATAAACGTTCGGTAACACTTCCATTCAATATTCATCTTTGAAACTTCATTCTTCAAATGGTTAGCAGAAGATGCTTGAGCTTGCATTGAGTCAACCTCGTCCAAGTCGTCCACAGGTGTAGATGGAAGTTGATGACATCCATCAAGTAGGTCCAATATCACCTATGTGGCTCGGTGAGAGAATTTCGCATCAACCCATTCGAAATATTTGCACTTCGACCTTTCTCTGTATCGGGCACATCCATAGAATCTTCTCCCAGGATTCCTTCGAGTCCATGATGTTCATCTTGGACTTGGTAACCCATAAAAACAGAAACGCTCGCCTTCTCCTTTGCTTCAGCGAGAGAAATTTGAGCCGCTGCTGAAAGTCCTGCTCTCCATTCCTAATATCCGACCGTAGAATTTGGGGCAAATCGAGTTAGGGTTCGGGATTAGGGCTCCAACGCTTCAATGGCAATTTGCCTAATTTAGGATTTTAGATTTGGGGCAATGGGGGAGACGATGTCATTTGGCCGATTTAAGGGCTCTATTTTGGCCAACCTGAGGAGACAACGTCGTTTTGGGTGAATTAGAGCTGACTTAGCTCTCCGGCGAGCCACCTTGACGAGAAATAATCATATTTAGTTGCCACGTATGATTTCCGGCTGCCTTCGCCGGAGGTGGCACTCAGGTGTCCCACTTTTCTTACAAAGTGGCACTTAAGTGTCACTTTCGTAACTTTTGGCACTTAAGTGTCCCTTTGTGCCAACTTTTGGCACTTGAAGCATTCTTATCCTCTAAAAATAATAGCAATCTCATAAGAACATTGCACCAACAGCAAAAAAATATACAACATAACTGATAACTATTTTGCTAACTATTAGCCGAAACTAAGCTAAGAGAAAATAACAGAAACATCTATTGTTATTGACATTGATTGATTGTTTACAAAAGAAAAGAAAAACATGAACTTCACTCCCAAATCATTGAAGGTTCAGCACCCTCTTAAAAAAATCCAATGGCAATATGGATGCAACAATTACCATCAGTGATATAATATCCAGCACTCTCCTAAAAAAAGAAAACATAAAAAGAGAGACCATGTCTAGCACCACATAAAAAGAGACCAAGTCCAGCACCCTCTCATCAATCAATATGGACAACACTCTGATCTCATTTTCGTCTTGGGGCTTTGAATTGATTCATAATCCAAACACTCTTTCGAACTGGATGTGCAGGTTCTTTAACTAGGCGTTCTGTCACCTTCTTTTCCTTGTTTTTGACAATGGCTATTCTTGTTCTAACATGTGTCATGTGTTGGTCTATATCATCACTATTGCGCCCAATCGTTGGTTGAGATGAAACTGGTGCTGGGTTCTGTTTGGATGACTGTTTTGTAGCTATACCCATTGTCTTCTTTTTTGGAGCACTTTTCTTTGGCTGCGCCCTTGATTCTTGAGTTGGCCTACCTTCAGAGAGAAGTATCTCTGAAGTTCTCATAGGCTACAAGAACATAACGATATTGTCAACCAAATGAATTGAAGTACAACAAATTAAATGCATGAGGCCTACAAATCTTACATTTAAAATAGTCATTCCAGTTTGTTCATCTATGTAAATCCCATAACCATATTGTTTTAATCTTTTTCCAATAGCCCCTCTTGTTCGCTGTGGTGCATCATTTTCAGCAGCAACAGATGGGGGAGCAGCCTCTGCAACTTGTGCAGTTGCTCGTCTTTTCACCTGAGAAACACATAACAAATTTAAAATTCATCCCATAAAAGACAAACACAGCGATGTACAACTTATATGAACTTTTTTTCTTCTTGTTTGCTCAACAGTGAACTTAGTTGTTGTTGTTGTCCTGCCTGTTCCAGTCCCTATCCCAAACTTGAGCCTACAACAGGGTCTTTTTCTGGCCCTTTATAAGGTCTTACAACAATGTACTATATCGGGATTATGACCAACTTCAATGAATAATTAGACATCTACTCATTTTCATGGTGAAAACAAATGGAGAAAACTTATTAAATTACAAGTGCATGATAGAGGAAAAGCACAAGAGAAGCCAATACACATGGTCAACCATCAAACTCTATCGAATAGGAAATGTAAAGTTACTGGGTAAAGAGGATACTTATCTTATAGTAAGGCTTTCTGTTTGTCCTTTAGTAGGCACTACTGCAGGGCCTTCTGTCCTACCTTCACTAGGCCCAACAAGAAGCTCTTCAGTAGGGCCTTTTGTCCTACCTTCAGCCATTACATCTTGCCGTTGATGCTGCATTTTCAGCTCACAACCTTTCTTATTATGCCATTCCTTGCGGCAATATGAACATTTCATCTTTGAGCCAGTCCTACTCATCCTCTGACTTGATGCCTCTTCCTGCTACATTCTTCTTTTCTTTTTTGGCTTTCCAATTTGCTTCTTCAGCGGCAAAGGTAGAGGGCTTTCATGATTTGTTGGCTCCCAAAATTTGCCGCTTCTGATAAGTTGCATCATGAATTGGTATGAAGCAAGGTACAAGCTTTTTTTTGTACCAACCATGTAGGTAATCATTTGGGTTTTCTTGCTTCATCTGAATAACACAAATTGCATGGGCATAGGGAATTCCATTCAGTTGCCAGGCTCGGCACGAACACTTTCTTCTATCCAGGTTGACAACATACTTATCCTGATTTTGAATAATCTCATATCCATTATCTCCATTCCAAACTGGATGGCAGAACCTACTAGCAGCAATGTTTGCATCCAATCTATTCGTAATCCTAGGGCCACAGTCTCTAGTCCATTTCGTAGCCTAATCTCTTTACCTATACAGTCTAGTTATCACCATCACTCGAATATCATCAAGTATGCTGATGATTGGTTTGCACCTGACCTCTAAAATTCTGCCATTGAAAGCTTCACTGAGGTTGTTATCAATGATATCGCATTTGAACTTTTTACTGAAGAAGGCCCAACACCAGTGCTTAGCTTCTGTCTGGAAGAGTGCATCAAAACTTTCATTTGTCAGCTGCAACAATCCTTGTTTGGCTAATATGAAATCAGCCATGTTGGTACTCTTTGCTATCTGCCAGGACTGCTTCTGGAGCCCATCTCCTTTGAAATTCCTTGACCAGTTTGCATATATGTGCCTCGCGCACATTCTATGCTCAGCGTGTAGCATTAACTCAGCCAATGCAGGAATAAATCCCTACAAAAATTCAAACCAATAAATACAAGTCAGGAAAAATATGCAAATGATTAATATTAAAAGGAAGTGAATTAATTGACAATCAAATTACCTTCTGTTGGTCGCTCATGAATGCCCATCCTTCCCCATCGGTTATCTCAAGGTTAGCCATTAAATTTTTGAGAAACCATGACCAAATATCTTTGTTCTCTATCTTCACCACCGCCCAAGCTATCGGAAACATTTGATTATTGGCATCTCTCCTCACAGCAGTCAACAACTCCTCCTTACACAAACCCTTTAGAAAGTATCCATCCAATCCTATAACTCTTATACAACAAGCCAAGAAGCCCTGTTTGCATACATCAAAACATACATAAAATCTATCAAATCTAGGCCCAAGAACAGGGAGTGGCCTCTTCACAACCTATACATACACCCTACTAGATGGGTTTTGAAATATGCATTCGTCAGTATAGTCCTATACCTGCGCATATTCTTCCTTATACCCACCTATCAGTATTTTCATCACCCTCATCTTAGCTTTCTTGCATTGATTCCTTGACACATTAACCCCTACTTGCTCATTCACTAACTGTTGAAATTGAGGACTCTTGATCCCGGGCATTGCTTTGATAGTGTTGAAAAAATACTTCGATAACCACACAACCGTTACCCTTTTATTGTTAAAAATAATTGGACAAGTATGCTCCTCCTACAATGACCTAATTTGGAATGACCCATTCTTACTCAGTGTGCCATAGAGCTTTCATGGACAATTGGGTTGTGAACACTTAACTCTCACAAATTTCTTCGTGTTTCTAATGAATTTAACACTCCTCTGTTCACCAATGGAGTTCTTCACAACAGCTTCGTTGAACTGTTTGGCATCGTCAAATCTTATGCCCACAAACAAAATAGGTTTATCAACAGTCGGATCATAGCAATGGTACTTACTTTTTCTTCGATGAGTAAGTTCTTCATCATCATTGTCAAGCTCATTCTCCGAACCAGTAACTTTATCGCCGCAACTTTCTTCATCTTCACTTCTATTACCTTCAGTTGGAACTCCATCCCCATTTACTGGCTCGGGCCTCTTTGGTGAAGGTGCAAGTTTTTTTCTCAGAAATTCCCTTTACTTTTGTCTTGATTGTGTGAGTTCATCATCATCTTCGTCACTTGGGAAATTTATTGAAGCAAAATATTCATCTTCCGATTCACTGGATAAAGCAATTTTCCATTCTAATCCAATGAAGTCCTCATCGCCCAAATCTTCACCCAAGCTTTCAGGACATGTCACTGTTTGTTCATCTCTATCAATTTGAGTTCTCTCCCTTTCATCTCTTTCATCCCCAACCTGATTACTCGCTTGAATATAATTCCTCACTTTTCCTCTTTCAGTGGTGGTCTGCTCATCCCTATCCTCATCCTCATCCTCACCATCATCCTCATCCTCACCATCACTATAATACTCAACATATACCTTAGCTTCTTCGCCGTGAAGATAATGGTAAATGATATCCTTAATACCATTATCATCATTAAAAAATCTCAAGCCATCCTTCAATTCCTTCCCAGGAACACAGTAATGTAGTTTTTGCACTTTGCATCGTAAAAAATACACCATATCCCTCAGAAAATCAATATATGATAGCTTCCGAACATTGACATAAATAGTACATTCATTTCCACCGGTATATTCCCAATCATCGTTGCCAATAAGAAACTCTCCACCATAGCAAACAATGATGCCTACCTGATTCGCGTCCATGTCGATGCTGCACCCAATGAAAAAAAAAACAAATGTCATTACTTGTTGGGACCACATGACAGAAATAGCAACTTCACATGGAGGTCATTGTTATTTTGTTGTCAAGAAACAAATGCAACTAATCTCCCAAATTCAGTGCTTTTACAGAAACAAAAGAAACCGAATTGAATAAACAAAGTGAGGTCCCATCACCCATTTTTCAATTCAATCACATTCGGTTCCCCTGTTTCCCCCACAGAAGCAGTCCAATTAATTAAATAAATTCGGTCCCATCACTGTTTCCCCCCAAGTCGAGCCCCATTTTCCCATCCGCGCCCTATTTTTCTATTCGGTCCCCACAAAAGAAAGGGAACGAACAACGAAACCCTCAAATTTTCTATTCGGTCCCCACCACTTTCCCCACCACTTTCCTCTTGAGCCGAGCCCTCAATTTGCCCTCCACGGCCTAACTTGCCTGTCGGAACCCTAAATTTTTCACTAAATTGACCAACGTAGAGAACATGACAAACTTGAGTGAACGAGAGTTGAGGACGTAGCCAGTGAATGAACGTGAACGACGGCGCAACTACAGCGGTGGCCGAGCGACGGAGGGTGAGTGAACAACGGTGGTTCAGCGAGCTATGGCTGGCGGCGTCGAGCAAGAACCCTATACGAACACCGTTTTTGGCCCACGTCGTTTTTTACCGTATTGAATCCACTATACAATGATTGTTTTGTAGGTAATCCACGTGGAATGGTAAAACGATGTCATTTCTTACGAAGAAAAGGTAACGACGTCGTTTTATGCAATCCACCGTGGACAATATTAAGAGTTGTCGATTTTTTTTTTTTAAATATTAATGCCACGTAATCATTTTGGCCGGAATTTCTCACCGGTGGCACCAAAGTGATCATTTTTTCTCCGATTTGGCACTTAAGTGATCCGGCGGAAACTTTTGGCACCAAATTAAGCGCCGTACATAACTTATGACAACAATAGTGTACTTATCCCGCACAACCAACAAAAAAGTTGGGAATATTTAAGTAAACAAGCTAATAGGTGTCCCATTCTATAGCCAGTTTCAATAGTTTGTCCTGTTTGTGGATTGTACACATGACAACCATGGGGAGAAAAGTGAACTTCAAAGGTAAGTTCACATAATTGTCCAACTGAAATTAAATTTAGAGAGAGTTTGGGAACCTAAAAGTGTTAGGTAAGGACAAGGTTGATGTGGAAATGTGTCTCGTATGGCTAACTTGCATTAGAGAATTATAAGCTATATGAATAGTAGGTGCATGTGAATGGATGGATTATGATCGAAACAATTGAAGTTTGATGTCATAGATTGCAACAGGCAGAGTCAAAATACCATGAATTGGAATTACCTCAAATGGCAGACATAGTAGGAGAGATAGAGGAGCTAAAAGTATTAGATTCTCGAAGAACATAATGAAAATCCTCTAGTGAGAAAGTGACCAATAATTCATTGGGAGAAGGCTCTATAGCAGCAACATTGGCAGATGCATGTGCATCTCGGCTACGGAGTTGATTGTTCAACCTTGTAGGTTGCTTATATTGTCACGCCTCGATCTCCGAGCGCGTGCCCATCCATTGGTGGTCGATTTAAATTGCGACGTTTTAGGACGCGTCGTCGACCCATTCATTTTAATGCACATGCGGAAGCAAATTTCTAATCTCCTGACCATAACAAACGTGGGATAGAAAAGCAAGACAACAAATTTCAAATTAATACATTAATAAAAACCACAATCTAGTTTACAAACAGAGACCGAGTCTAGGGTCTAAGTATAGGAGGTCTATCTTCAAAAGAACTTCTGAGCCACTCATGCTCCTAACTCTTCCGCCTTAAGCTCCGAGTTCTTCGCTCTAGGGACCTGAAAAGTTGAGTCCACGACGGGGTGAGACAATATTTCAGCAAGTTTACCTCCTAAACTCCGACTAGGAAGGAAATACGCCTAAAAGCTGCCTATGCATGCATAAGACAGATGATTTACCTTTGCCTCAGTTCTTTCCTGCAAGTCAGTACAATTTGTATATTCAACCAATCACTTCAATTCAAATCACATTAAACATTAGTCAATCGATTTACTCGACAGTATACCATCGATACCATCCACACAATTCAATCGAATCGAACATTGCTCACCCTAAGCTGACAACATATGGTATAGCTTACTGAAGCTGACCAAGTATACTGCTCACTCTAAGCTGATATATCAAGACCCGTAGGCTGATATAGTATACTAACAATGTTCACAAAAGTTGATAAATAATATAGCTCGCTTTAAGCTGATAAATAATATAACTCACTCTAAGCTGATAAAGTATACTGCTCGCTCTAAGCTGATATAGTCTTCAAGCTGATATAGTATATTGATAATGCTCACCAGAAGCTACTAAGGTATATTACTCACTCTAAGCTGATATATTGAGGCCCGTAGGCTGATATAGTATATTGTTCTCACCAACTGAGAATTTCACCATTTTTATCATTCTCAATAAAAATAATCGTGTGTGGGTACACGGTCGGCCTTAGCTAATATACAATATTTTCCCTTTTGAAAAATCCCACTAATTCCAATAGTCCATAAACACATTTTTGGCGTTTCAAACCGACGTCCGGTATTTTATAATTAATTACCGAAATTATTAAATTTTGGGATAAATACCCAAAAATTACAATTCACACTCAATTGCAAAATCCAACACTCAATTAAATAAACTAATCATACCATTGCAATTAGCATAAAATTCCGATCACCGACTATCCCGATCTAATTTCCAGAAAATAATAATTAATTAAATAATTACCAAAATTAATTAATAAATACCAATAAATGTAACTTAGGCCGGAAAAAACCTAATTAAATATCGAAACGGGCTCGGAAAAGTTCCGAACTTATTTAGATAAATACTATAGCCTATTTAGTCTCTAATTACACTATTCTAACCGCCTAACATGCATAAACGAATCATTAAATTGCTAATCCGTTCTAACTAACCACCCAATCTATACTTAACTTAAACTAATTAACCTTTAAGCATAATTAACTCACTAAGTAGAGTTTAGTGAGTAAACTCACTGGATTAACGAGCCGGTGAGTTCACGGTGATGGTGGCCGACAAACTCCAAAGCGATGACACCAACGAGAGTCTAGACCAGGCTGAAAATGGCCAAGGAAGCTCACGATTAAGTTGAGTTTTTGCTATTGCACTGCTGGTCTTGCTGCTTTGGTTCTGTGGGAGTGAAACGGTGGTTGAACGGTGGGACTGTTCGGTGGTGCGGCTGCTGAGGAAGGTGCTTGGTGAAGATGGGCTTCGGTGGCATTGAAGTTACGGGCTGCTGGGCTTGATTTGCTAGGTTGAACGTGTGGGCCGCACGGTCAAATGGAGGAGAGGACAGAAATGGAGGGAGCTCGACTCGATAGTGGAGTAGGGAATCGTTGATGGAGCTGCTGGCGGCTTGGCAGAGGGTAGCAAGCTAAGTTGGTGGAGTCAACGACAAGGGACTTCGATGGAGGGGTTTGACTTCGGTAGTGGAGCAGGGACGTGTGCAGATGGAAGTTGGAGCAACGACTATGAGGGGGAGATGGATTCGCTGGCACATGGAGGAGATGGAAGGATGGTGCGGTTGCGGCAGAACAGGAGGACGTGGCCTAAAGTGCGTGGCGAGAGGCAGCGAGAGAGAGAGAAAGAAAACTTTAGGGCTTCGCTGGCAGAAAAGAAATGGAGGAAAATTAGAGACCCGCGGGAACGTGGGATGGGAGGAGTTGTTAGCGTTGACTGGAGGGTGAGCTGGCTTCTTCGACCGACATGAAAGAAAGGCAGGGACAGAAGGGATCGGGGGAGCTGCATTGAAGGGAAAGAGAGGAATGGATAAGTGAGCAGAGAGTGTTGGCCAAGGGGATAAAAGAACGTGCAGAAAAATAAAAGAAAAGGGAGAAAGAGGGAGAGATGTCGGCGGGGAGAGGGCCCCTTTCACGCATGAGCTTTGAATGAAGAGAGAGGGAGACATGCGAGATGGGTGGACCGAAGGAGGGAGAGGGGAAAAATTAGATCAAATATCTTATACTCATCAAGTCTTGGTCCCACAAGCTCTCATGCATATCCCTATTGTTCCCCAAGCTTTTATGCACATAAAATTCCACAAATAGCTAGGTTGATGTGCATAAGTTACAGCCCCTATACCAACCTACGAATTTCACAAATTGGGCTTCCATTTATTTACCAATTTCTCCAATTTGATGTCCAATTTTGCTGAAGAAGAAACCCACACAATTTTCATGATTTCCCATCGCTAAGTAGCTCACTTTGGAGGCTAAAAATCCCATTCATTTGGCCAATCCGAATTTCCGTTCTTTTTCGAATCGTCTAAATTGATTTTCCGTAAAAATCCTGAATTCACCGAAAATTCATTGAAAGATGAGTCGACGTTTCTAAAATAAATTGTGATATGATAGAATTTTCAATTTCTGAAATCGGATTCAAATTCGCGATTAATTTCAATCTGACGCGATTTTAGCGTGACCTAACCCATCGGGTAGCTTTTAGGAATTCTTAGTGCAATTAACCTGTGGTCGATTATTTTCGAGCCACAATGTACATTTTTGATGCATTGACGACTCTCGGTTGTCGTGAAAATCTCGAGGTTTCAAATATGAGCACAGGGTATCAAAACAACAGAAAAATCGGTTTAGTGCCGATCGACAAGAATTTTGCAATCTAGTGGAATCACCTATACTCTGATCACCTATCTCAGTCGAATTGACCTATTTCCGGTCTCTGATAAATTTTCGACTATGCCGTAATGACCTTTGTAGATTAGCACGGTCGAGCAATCGATTCCTGATTCATTCTCAAGTCAATTGCGTTTATATTCCTTAACGGCTTTACCTGATAAGCTAGTTATCTCATGAGTGGCCAACTCAGATAAAAGAACTATAGGCGCGTCAATGAAAAACCCAACTTATCCAATCGAAAACAGAACCTGAAAATCAGGATGTCACATATATCGTAATCAATAGACGTGGGATGTCATATGACCATGTCAACAACAATGCTTACAAAATTTCTCCTTTATATGCACTTTATTGTGTTAAACACGTTAAATTGGACAATAAATGATAAAAATAGTATATGGAGAGCAAATATGGAGAAACTAAGGCCAAAAATGAATTCAGTGTGCCGAAATACCTTAGAAACTAGTCGTAAATTATCAAAAGTTGGTCTGAATTCGATCGAACTGTCCAGAAAAGCAATAGAACTGATTCGATTGGTCTAGTTTGAACTGGTCAATGATCTGGACCGATCTAGTCAACGATCCGATCTGGCCCGACCAATGGTGAACGGTCAAAGATGACGTGGTGCTTACATGTCACAAGACGTCAGCAGATCAAAGATGACATGGCTGATGAAGTTAACCAAGCGGAGAGCCGTGGCACGCGTGTTGCTGGCGAGGCACGTGGATCTCATGCGTAGAAGCTTCCGATGGTGCGTGTAGGTACGTCCGGTGGTTTTTGGTGGCGAAACTTCACGGGCAGCCTCAGCGGATGACGATGAGTCAAGGGTTGATGTTTGCTTATTCGAAGAACCCCTCAGAAAACATCCGAGTCATGATGGAACAATGGCGGGTTTCTTGGGTCCAAGATGCGACGGCAGGTATGGCGGCATCCGATGGCGGTTGGTGACAAAATTTCAGTATTTCTCGTCTGAGGACGGCGAGATTGATGGTCGTGACCTTTTTCTGAAATGATTAGCGGAAGTGTGTCGAACAGCAACTCAAAGCTTCGATCTTGATGTTGAATCGGTAGAGACGTAGCCAGTGCGGCTGGCATCGTGGTGGCCACCTCGTAGTAGACTTAATGGGCGCACCTCAGGTAATAATGATTCTGATACCAAGTTGACATGTGTGAATGAAGAGAAAATTAATATTCAGTTCATTAACTAATGAATAGTACACGTGTCTATTTATAGATTTTACATAACGACTATCTAAAGTACAAATAAGAATAAATTAAGGAGAATAAACAGAATCACATAATAATATACGGAATTATAGAACATCCTAAATATATCTCTAACAAAGACAGTTGTAATATTGTATTAACAATGTTCACGTGTTAAAGACTACATATTTTTGCTTTGCTTTCGTTATTGAGTATTATCTAGATTAATTTAATTCGCCAATTTGTGGAGCTCACGACAAGTCTCCCTGTGAAAAGTATATTTTTCTATGTAATTACCGCTTTGAAATTGGTTCTTCAAGATTATATCATGTTTAAAAATGAGTTTGAAACAATGGTAATGGATTCGTTTTATTTATTTTTCTCTTTGCGGGCAAATTCATTCACCTTACTCTTATTTTCTAAATGGAATTCCTTCTTAATAGGATTCTTACATGAATAAAGTTACACAAATTAACGCATGCAATTTTAATCTATAATTAAAAAGTACATGTTATATTGGGACTACCAACTCTCTCTGTCTCCGGTAGAGCCCTTTCTCCACCCCCATGGTGGTAGTCTTGAACCCTAAACCCTGCCTTTTCCTTAACACATCATCATTGCTTCATAGCTTCACATCTTCCACCTGTCATCTATGCGCTGCTTATAGCTTTTCTGGAATTTCCTTTTTAAGCTCTGAATTAGTTGCTGGAAACGAAACTCATTGGCCGCATTTGGTCGACTAGATTTCTAGCCATGATAGTATTGGATATAATATGATATGAAATTTAAGAATTTTGCCATATGTAGTCCACTGTTTAGTAAATTATAGTAATAAAACTGAATATATATTTTTTTTTTTGATGACCCAAGGAATTCGTGCACCGTATCAACATGGACAGCCCGACAAGCTCGGGGTATCGGGGGGTAAACCCTGGGGCGACACTAGTGGAGGACCCACCACCCCGACGTCGCACTTAAGATCCCGTGCGGCCAGCGGGATTCGAACTTCTTTCCTTTCACAAAGGATCATGTGAGCACTTATCCAACTGGGCCACCGCAGGCGGTGGTTAAAATTGAATATTTTCACACATGAGAATCGTGCTAAAAAAGTTATGAACCTATTGCATTGATACTAATTTAGTTTGAAACATTTTAATTAGACAAATTTAGTTTTAAAGCTTTTTTTATTGGTACCAATTTAGTCTATCCAAGTAATTTAGATTAGAAATTATTGATATGGATGCTAACTATTCTACATGGCATGACTAGCGTTGAAATAGACAATTTTTTTTTTTTAATTTTTAAAAGTTTTTAAAATTTTTTCTTTTCTTTCCTTTTCCTTCATTTTTTTTCCGACTATAGTCATTAGGGGTTGTTAGAGCACGCAAGTCACTAGGTGAGGCCTGTGAAGCCCTTGGCGGCCGTAAGTGAGGGTTGCGTCCCTTGGCTGGCCTCACTTAGATGTGGGTGAGTTGTAGGCGACCGTAGGTGAGGTTGAGCGAGGGCCGGAATTGAGGCTGCCTCGCCATGGCCTGGCTGACCGCCGGTGAAGGGGGCCTCATTTAGATTAAGGCAAATGCAGTGACCTCAGTGGCGGAATCTAACGACAATTTCCATAGCTTTCACGAGGTGATAAAGAGATTGGTAAAGAACGAAGCAATGGTATAATTGAAGGACTGCGGTCAAACCGGATGCCGAAAGAGGACGGAATCAAGCGCAGAAACTCGATAATGATCGAATATGGCCGGTTATCGGACACAACTTCAGACTTGGAGAGGAAACAGATGATGGTGAGAACTGCATCGAGGTGCGAACGCGAAACCCTATGAGATCTTAACTCTCGTAATAAGGAAACAGTTTGTTGTTTTTCTACTACTTTGCCAAAGCGCCGCGTCCTAAGGATTCTCTTCCTCTTCTTCTATGGCTTAATGGAGGTATTACGTGTTCTTTACTCTCGTATTCGTGCAATCTCTAATGTCATTGCCAGTTTTAAGAAATAAAGTCAAGTTCGCTAAACTTTCAGCACCAGTATACATTGTCCATATTAAGCATTTCTATGAAAGTCTCTCCTCTGCGCAAAGTCAACATATCTAGTAATGATCAAAGTGTTGTGGAAACACTCCTAATTGATTTTGAAGATTGACAAAACCTTTCCTAATTGACTTATGTTTCTGATAATAAGTTTTTCTAGGTGAAAATTCTGAGATACATTATCACATGTTACTTATCAGATTCATAGTCGGTGAGAAGATCATCTCCTCGATATTCATAGTCAATGATATAAGGACATCCTCGTATAACAGCTAGTGGTTTGGCGCAGATTCCTTGTCTTACACATTGATTAACCTAGAAGGAAAGTTGACAATCATAATCTCTTCAAGATGGAATATTGCAATCTTGAGTCAATTCAATTAAAAGATGAAATATTCTTTCTATACAGGAGATTCAACTTATGGAAACCCAGTTTGTTGTATGGGCGACAAAATCAAAGGGAAACTTCATTCTTGGCAAGTTTCATGCAATCAGATCTTCCAACAACGTTCAAATTCAACAAGTTGATTGGATGAACGATCCTCTAAGGCTAAGTCCAATGATTAGCCTGGATAGTGAGGAGTTTAAGAGGGCGTGAAGTCGGAGAGACAAGTGAGAGAAGCTTCCTAAGTCTTTAATTCTAAAGTTCAGAGAAATCTTTGTATTTGAAGTTCGTCTTCGTGAGCTCAAAGCTGTAATCTCTTAGAGGTTGTTAGAGTGTGAAATCAGAAGATTTGATCATGCTTACTTGAGTCGAGAGTACTTAGTTTTTGTAACCACTGAAAGATTCATCCAGTGGAATCTAGCCATGTGGTTGTTAGCACAGGAGAGTGAACTTAGGTTTATCAAAGCCGAACTACTATAAACTTGCTGTATGCAATTTTCTATCCCCTAAACTCTTATTTACTTCTTGTGATGGGATATTGCAAACCGGTAAGATTTGAGCTTTGTATGCCTTATCATCAGACACCGTCCTATTGCAATATTAATTTTAATTTTCTTTAATTTTCGCATATTCACCTTTTCACCCTCTGTAGGTGATAATTCTACCCTAATAATTGGTATCAAAGCTCAATTGCTCACAATTTTTGAAGTGATATATTACTTATGAGCTAATGATTTAACAATGGTTAGCAATATTGCACCAAGACTTATGGAAGGATGGAGTGACACGAGGCCTCCATACTTCGATGAAAGGACTACAACGTTTGGAACAGCAAGATGAGAGTATTCATCAAATCCAAGGATCCCTTGGAATGGGATGTAGTTCTGAGAGGAATAAGGCTTGAAGCTTCATCCTCCAAAAAGTAAGGAGATAGCAAAAAGCCCGAAATTGAAGCTTTGTCTGATGTGGATATATCTAAAAAAGAAGCATTAGATGCTAAAGTAGTTTATTCATTATACTGCGGTTTATCTCGTACAGAATATAATCATATTTCTTCATGTGAAACAGCAAACAAAATATTGGACAAGTTACATGTTAAGTATGAGGGAACCGATCGACTCTAAGAGACAAATATAAACATTCTTCTTGGACAATACGAATTATTCAAAATGAAGTCAGACGAAACTGTAACTAACATGTTTAGTAGATTCATTGATACTACCAATGGCTTGGCATACCAAGGACAAGTAAACAAAATCCTTTGTGGATTGTTAAAGGAATGGAACAATATCAAAACATCCATTCGTAAAACTCGGATTGCACCATTGTCTATACACGAACTCGTGGGAACACTTCATTATATGAAGTGGAACATTTCAATGAAGAAGGAACGTTTGAATGAAGAAGGAGACTCAAGAGGTAAGAAAATGATTGCCTCAAAATCTAACTTTGATTATGTTGTCTCAAAATCTGAAGATGATGAATTTCAGGCTTGGTCTAAGTCATTAGTTTCTTTACGTTTGAGTCCAAATTTTGAGCCTAGTGTTAAACAAAAGTGACAACTCCGTAGAAAAGTTGGTAAGTGATAGATAAAAAGCCTATTAATTATTGTCAAGAGTTAGACAACCAAAACTAGCTAGAGCATAACATAAGCAGATAAAAGTTGGCTAGTCACACAAAAAAGGTTGGTAATACTAGGTGATAAATTTAAGGCCTTGGGGAGCAAGGTAAATAAACATTGGTAGACGATCAAAGAAGTTTTAAATAATGAATATTACAAGCTAAAAAGTTATGAAAATGAAAATATTAAAGTTATTAGATAACAAGTGAAATTAATTAATTAGTTTTTGTTTTCATAGTAAACATGGTATAATGAGCATCAAGAGGTTTTGATAATATGGTTAATAAGATTATTTTTCATATGTTCTATCACTTGATTAATTAAGTCATTCTTACTTACTATAATTATTTATTTTTGACTTAGACCAATTAATCAAGTTTTCTTACCTTTTACCAAAAAAAAAAAAAAAAAAAAAACCACCGCCCAGCAAGCGGCGAATCGGCTTGGGCTCTCTCCCTCTCATGAAGGGGAGGAGTTCGAATCCCAGAGGCGTCATTAGAGATTCTTACCTAGAGTACCCTAGGGTTTGCTCACAGGTCGTCGGCTTACGGGGTTCCTCGGTTATCAAAAAAAAAAAAAAAAAAAAAAAGCTTGGCGACTCCACTGGGGACTTGAGTTAATACTCTCAGTGGACTTCTTACCAAAAAAAAAAAAATTATTCAATGATCATAAGTGCTATAACTTTCATCGCTTACGCTTTTTTCGTTTCGCGGAAATGCATCATTTGCAAAATATTTTTCTAAAAATAATTACTTGTATAACTTATAAAGATGATCAAGTAAAGATTTTTTTTTTTTTGCATCGTCTATGAAAATATTGAAAAATAATTATTGTTTTTCATGAATTTTTTTATTCACTGATTATTTTTAGCTATACAAGCAATTCCTTTTAAAAAAATGTTTTCTAAACAATTCACTTTTCACGAAAGAAACGAACTCTTAATAGCATGGATATTATTACCTAGATCTAATCAAGCTTACTCAGGTTGTTGAGACATTTCCGTTCAATCACTAATTGCCATCTTCTCTTTCTTCCTATTTTCTGTATATAAAGCTAATTCGAATTCAATTCTATACATTAAAACCACCGTTAAACTCTCTTTCTCTTTCCCTCTCTCAATCTCTCGTGGCTCAAAGAGGAAGAAGCTGAGAGCAGAGAGAATGGAGAGAAACCCTAAAGCACGATCATCTCTTCTTCTTTTATTTTTATGTTTCTTGTCGTCGTTTGTTCATATCCACGGAAAGAAGCAAGGAGAGGCTCTTTATTCTCTATACAAAGCGAAGCGCAGGACGTCTGGGATTGACACAAACCTTTTTCAGGCGAGTGACCACGATGGAAATCTCAATTCTAGGATTTATCATCAAGAAGGATTGAAGGAGAAAGATAGGATCAAAAGGTTGCCTGGACAACCACCAGTCAAATTCGATCACTATGGTGGTTATGTCACCGTTGATAAATCCGCAGGTCGAGCATTTTATTATTACTTTGCTGAAGCAGGACAAAATAAGGATTCGATGCCACTTCTTCTATGGCTTAACGGAGGTGAATGCTTCAGTTCTCCCAGTTTGACTTGATCTCCAATGCAAGTATAATATTCTCTTCATTTAGGAATTTATCACGGCTTTTATAGTCAAGATAGGTAATTGCATGGTAGTTTTAGCGTCAACCGAGGCTGAACGTAGACTTGATCAATCGATATGAGTAATGCTACCATAAAATAATGAATATAAATTTGTCACGAGAACTAAGCATGTTTCTAATTGCCGTGGTTGGCTTTTTATTAATTCTGAAACACTTCGAGCTGTCACCTTTTGATAGCTTAACGAAGCAAGTGCTTTGCGCTTTGCGCTTTGCGCTCAAGCGTCGCTATATGCCTTTCAAATTAATATAGGTTATCATCGTGATTTGCCATTTAGTTTGAGTCAGTAGAACTTAGCTATTTATGCTATTTTTTTCAGGTCCCGGTTGCTCATCCCTCGGTTATGGAGCAACGCAGGAACACGGACCGTTTCGAGTCCACAGCGACGGGAAGACTCTCTTCAAAAATAAATTTGCATGGAATATTGGTAAAGTATTTAAAAAATACCGAAAATATTTCACCGTTCCTTTTCACTGATAGGTGATTAATCATTTGTTTTATGAGGGCAGCTGCAGCTGCGAACATGTTGTTCCTAGAGTCTCCGGCTGGTGTCGGGTTTTCTTATTCTAACACGACATCGGACTATCGCACAAATGGAGACAGCAAAACAGCCGCGGACAATTATGTATTCTTACTTAATTGGCTGGAGAGGTTTCCCGAGTACAAGAATCGGGATTTTTACATTTCAGGCGAGAGCTACGCAGGGCATTATGTGCCTCAGCTCGCTCACAACATCCTATACAACAACAAGAAGGCAAACAAGACCCTTATCAATCTCAAAGGGGTTATAGTAAGTTGTTTTCATGAATTGCATAGTCTTTGTCTATGTTCAATTCTGAAATCATTAGAAACACCTAAAGTCTGAAGATTCACAATTGGAAAAGCTTTAAGCTTGCGTGTGTTTTTGTGTTGTCCATGAATGAAAAGAACTATTAGTCATAATGCACATCTTCGGTATAAAGTTATTTTCCATATTAAAGCTCATCGACATGTAGAAAAATCGTTTTATCTGTCATGAGGAGAAGAACTGGTGTTTTTGGTAAATTTGATTGCATGATTGGAGTTACTATCCACTATCTGCTACTCAATATTTGGCGCGAATCCTGCATCTGTCGATAAGTAGATAGCGTGAGTGGCTGCATTATCATTGCTGTAGCAGGTACTGTAATGTAAGTAATCGCGCCATAAAACTTATTATATATGTGATGCTCGTTGTCTTTTTTTTTTTTTTTGGGGGGGGCGGAATTTTGATTCAGTGAATGTAACCTAACTAGGTAATTCTCTTGTTATCAAGTAACCATTATTGATTTTGCATCAATCCAGTGCATTAAAGCCATTCTTCATGACTCATAATATCTATTAAATCATTGGACATAGGTAGATTGAGAAAACAAATGAAAGGATTGGATTTAACTGAGGGTATATGTGGACGAATGCAGATTGGAAACGCAGTAATCAATGACGAAACGGACGAGATTGGCATGTACGAGTACCTTGCTTCACATGCATTGATATCTGATGAAACATGGTATGCAATTCAAAAGTATTGTGACTTTTCACCAAATGTCACCAATCAAGTAGACCAATGCAATTCGGCTTTGGACGAAGCGGATAATGATGTTTATTCTATCGACATTTACAACATCTACGCTCCTCTGTGCTTCTCTTCCAACCTGACTTCTCATCCCAAGAAGACCAACGTGAGATCATATTCATTTGCTTTTTTTTTTTTCCACTCGAACTTTTTGCGCTTTTGAAAGATAATATGCAAAACCTTAACTAACGTGATGCTTTGTTTTGCCAGATCAAGAACTTCGACCCGTGTAGCGAGAAGTACCTGCACGCGTACCTGAACAGAAAAGATGTGCAAGAGGCTCTTCATGCCAACGTGACGCAGCTCGATCACGACTGGGAAGCGTGCGGCGATGATGTTATCGAGAAGTGGGGAGATAGCCCTAAAACCATCGTCCCTCTCCTCCAAGAGTTCATGGCCAATGGACTCCGTGTTTGGGTGTATAGGTAACTACATAAATAAATGTTTTAGTCCCGCACCGTCCATTTTAGAAGTAAAGGATCCGTGACGATAATAAAATCATGTAAGACCAATTTGGGTCGGGTCATTGACGACTTTTGGCAATCCTTTGTGGGTGATTGAAGTGTGGTATGACTAATGAATAATTGAAAATGCAGCGGGGATACGGATGGGATAGTGCCGGTGACGTCGACCCAGAGGTCTCTTAGCAAGATGAGCCTCCCTACAAAGAGCCCATGGCGTCCTTGGTTCCTCGGGGGTGAGGTGAGGCAGCTTTTCTGTTTTCACTACATCGACCCCTTTAAGTCACATAACCTCGACTATTCTTGTCTTGGATCCCCTCCTCAGAGATGGATTAATTGGCCCGATTTGCTGAACGGAAAGTAATCTGCACCGTCTTTAATGCATATAGGTCGGAGGATACGTGCAAGTGTACGAGGGAGACTTGACGTTTGCGACGGTGCGAGGAGCGGGGCATATGGTGCCGAGCTATCAGCCCGAGAGAGCTCTCTCTCTCATCACTCACTTCCTTGTTGGCTCTCTACTCCCATCAAAATAGACCTTCAAGTGCTTGAAGATGGTGGATTAATGCCTGAGGACTCACTTTTCTCTCCATCATCTCTCTTTCTTTGGTGATTCACACGGGCGCGCATGTAAATATTCAGTTATATGGGAATTCAATAACTTTATTGTTTCTCTTTTAACGAAGAAATTGATGCGAAGAGGAATGTAAAAGCAGAAAAAATTGGTGGAGAGAGGGAACCACAGAGAAAGATTTGAAGTTGTTTGTTCTTTAGGGCTTGCATCGTACATGGAATGTGTTCCATTTTGGTTTTGTTTTCGTTTAACAAAATTGTATTAAGAGTCTGTGGATATCACACCCATTCTCAAATGTTTCAATATAGTTTTCTTTGAAATTGTTGATGTGGATAATTTTCCCAAATTATTTCTAAATTTTCTCAATTGTCTCTCTCTCTCTCCCTCTTTTTCCTTTTGTCAAAAATCTTATTCTCCTATTTCTTTTCATTGCTCGTGGATGATTTTTGATCAAAATTGACTAAAGCGATTTTCCTCTTGGGATTGCATCTCATATATTCAATACACCATTATGGATCCTAGGAGACCATCGTTAGGCCTGATGGGCACCGCACGAGCACATCCCCAGCTAACCTCCGTGATATATCACTTGAATTCACTGCCGCCTTTGTTGGTCCAAGGTCGCCGCTGCTGATCCTCGCCGAATCTGCTTCTGACTCGTCCCTGCAAGGAGCTGTCCGGAAAAATTATTCCAAAAATCCTAAATTTATTGTGCTTTTACTAATTAAGTTTTAAACCTTTCAATTTTGCTAATTAAGTTTTAAAATCTTACACTTCTTATTAATTGAGTCAATGTGGCCAGTTTTGGCCGGAATTCATTGACGTGGATATCAGCTATCCTATGTGGTACGGTCGGCGTTGGTATAGACAAAAATTATTAATTTTTAAATATTTTTTTGAATTTTTTTCAATATATTTTTTCCATCAATCTTCTTGCTTTGCTGGTCGCCCGGCCTCTAACGACTGGCTAGAGGTTGCAACTAGTGAGGGTCCGCCTTGTTGGGATCAAGTGAGGGACGACCTCATGGGCCTGAGGTGAGGCTCATCCTTGTGGATCTAGCAAGGGCTCGCAGCCGATGAGGCTCACCCTCACTAGATCTTGATGAGGGTGACTGCGCATGAGGTTGGCGAGGCCAACCATCGGTAGCCCTTGGTGAGGGCGAGCCTCATCTAAGGTCAGTGAGGGTGACCTCACCTGAAGCCGACGAGGCCGACCCTCCTTGGTTGTAGCCTTTGGCTAGTCACCGGAGGCTGGGCAATCGGTAGAGGAAGAAGATAGAGGGAAAAAAAAGGAAAAAAAATTAAAAATTAAAAAAACTAGAAAAAAATATAAAAAAAATAAGTTTTATCTATGTTAGCGTCGATCGTAACACGTAGGATGGCTGGCATCCATGTTAGTGAATTCTGGCCGAAATTAATTGGATGGACTCTGTTAACAAAAAGTAAAAAAATGTTTATAACTCAATTGGTAAAATTGAAAAGCTTATGATTGAATTAGTAAAATTACAATAGGTTTAGGGTATCTTGGACAATTTTTGTGGAGTTGTCCGGAGTGGTCTTTAAATTGCCATGCCAAATTGCCGGGACTTTGCGAAACGTCTTCGAGTGACCGTTGCTTCTCGCTCCCGTCCCCTCGTATTACAACTTGAAGATCTTCGTCGCGATAAGACATCGCGCTCCTCGGTGCATAACATCTCAGGATAAACTCACTGCAGGCAGCCATGATCACAAGCATTATTTGCATCTCATGCATTATTGATGTTGCATATAGCTTATATAAGAAAATACCAAAAAAAAAAAAAAGAAGAAGATTAAAATTGCATCATCAATTCAC
Organism: Eucalyptus virginea; assembly: GCA_014182375.1. Lineage (NCBI taxonomy): Eukaryota > Viridiplantae > Streptophyta > Magnoliopsida > Myrtales > Myrtaceae > Eucalyptus > Eucalyptus virginea. Next base: position 56,174,327 of record CM024520.1, read on the forward strand.
TATTCATTAAATGAATAAAAGTCATTAGGTCGTAATTAGTATCCTAGGATTTAATTCTTTAATTTTTTTAAGAAAAGAAAATATAAAGAATAACCTTTCATCTTGTTTGAATGTCTATCTCGTGTCATAGCATCCACGTCATTACATTGCATTTCCTACAGCATAATATGCATTTTATGCTGGTTCATTAACGCAAGCTAGATTAAAATTCATTTAGTCATAGCATTTAAGTCAAGTCTTGTTCATCTTAAACAAGAAAAAAACAAAAAAGAATTAATTGGCCCTGCATTTAATGTATTAATCTATGTTATCTTACATATTAGTCCTGCATCGTAATAATTAGTTACTAGCACATAATTACATTTAAAAGTCATATTTAGGACATGCATTTATCACACCATTGTATGTCTTTCAATTAAAGTTTGCAGAATTCCCATTTCACGAAGTGATAGTGAAGCTTTGCTTTTACTTGCTTAGTGCATCTAGGTTCCATATTCTTTGAGGTAAGTGCATTGTAAATTCTCAAACTCATCGCAATTAAGTCCTAAAATTTTCAAAAAATGCAATTAAATCTTAAAATTCATCATAAAGTGTAAATCAATTCTAAAACTTTCAAAAAATGTAATCAAGTCCTAAAACTTATCCTATTGATTTAATCAAATTCTTTTTTTGATTACACTTTTTGAAAGTTTTAGGACTCGATTGTATTTCTATGATAAGTTATAAACTTGATTGTAATTTTTTAAAATTTTAGAACTTGATTGCACGTTCGTGATAAATTTTAGGACTTAATTACATTTTTTTGAAAGTTTTGGGATTCAATTGTATTTTCACGACAAGTTGTAAGACTTCTTGTGCATTTATCCCTTAATCTTTTCAAGTAATTTATTTGTCGTTTTGATTAGTGAGTGTTATATCATTGTTTGCGCACTAGCATGATCACTTCTTACATGTTAGTGGTTTATGATTAAAATTACAAAGATTACTTACATAACATTTTAAAATAAACAAAAAAAAGTATTAAAAGGGCAATAGAGTAATCTGACAAAATTTAGCCTCTGTATCCATAAATCTCTCATTCACAAAATTAAAATGAAATCCCGAATTTTACTTGGGAGTCTAACTGACCCTACCAATTAGTGGAGTCCAAAATAATATGGCTTAATTAAAACCACAAGTTGCGATTAGTATAGGCTTGGAAGAGTATACACAAGATGACGATGCTATCTCTTTAATGAGTTACTTTTTGTACTCATTTAGTAATCCATTAACTTTCCCTTGGTGATTCACCTCAAGGAGAATCTATCAATTTTTTTTTTTAGCCACCATATGTAATCTTTGTTAGTTATTGTTCTTCCTTTCCATATGTTCCGTCATGAGAAACAGATATTTGAGGAATGGGGATACTTCTTGAAGAAATGAGGAAAGACTAGATCTCTAGGAAATACGATCACTTACTTTGTAGACCAATATTAAACTATCGGTATAGATTATAGATCCATGATCCAAAATGAGTCGCGTCATCCATATCTAGTCATATGCCACTACATATAGCACGTATGTCTTGCATTGATATCTAATATTAAAGAGCAGAAAACGCGGCATTTATTTCCAAACAACCAAACACAAACTACGCCGGAATCACATGCTAAAATATGATTATCAAGTAAAACTAATCAAGTTTACTGTGCTTGCCGAGACTTTCCATTAATAGATATGTATCCCAAGACTTGGATCTTTTCTCAATAAACAACCATTAAGCCCAACCCAAACAGCCCCCGCTCTCTCTCAGGCGGCCGAAAGATGAAGAAGAGTGGATGAGAATTGAGAGGAACCCTCAAGGACACAAGTCTTGTCTTTTTTTTTCTCTACTTGTCGCGATAGAAGAAATTGTCAAAAAAGTTGCAACCCTTTGGATTTGTTTCAATTTAGTGCGACGCCGAACCATTCCTAGCCGACTCAGTACTACGAAAAAGTTACCGATTGCATAGTCACTGATACCAAGTCTACTTCTGTAACTTCGCGTCTGGAGCGTGTCTGCATTCCTTGAAGGCCATTAATTTGGTAACATTGGATTAAGTAAATCTTGGAGACATGCATCCAATAACATTTATTTCTTATATTTTTCAAGGTCTTGTAAATCTAGTTTAAGGTTTCTAGAGTCCTTATTTAATTGTCATTGTTTTCTAGTAAACTAGTTTGTCTTCCTTACGAGTTATTTTGTCTTTCCAAAGAGTTTTAGTAATTACTCATTGCTTAGGGGGTTGTTCCAAGCTCATCTATATAAGCATGCTGTAATGAATAAGAAGGCAGACTTATTTTGAGTGATTATTCGTTTAGCCTTTGGCTTGAGAACAAGAAAGATTTCTTGTTTTGGCTCTTATCTCTTAGGTGGATTCCTACAAGTGGCGAGCGACCTATTTATTTTAGTTCTCATTTGTGTTGCCTCCTAATTCTATACACTTTCTCTGGCGTCATAATGTTAAATCTTTCAATTAAGCCAATTTAGTTCTAAAACTTTCGACGATTTATTAATGTAGTTGTTCTTGTTCTTGCCAATTCTGGATGAAAATTACTGATGTGGACTTCAATTGTCCTACGTGGCATGGCTGACACTATGTTGACAATTTTGTAGTTTTTTAATTTTTTGAATTTCTTATAAATTTTTTACCTTTTCCCTTCTTTTTTCTTTTCCTTTTTTTCCTTCTAAGTCGGCGAGGGTTCTAGCTGACCCTCACCGGCCATAGGTGAGGGCTGGCTGTCCCTTGTCAGCCATAGCGGAGGGCCAACGACCATTGTGAGACTTGGAAAGAAAAGGAAAAAAGATAAAAAAAGATAAGAAAATAAAAATTTATAAGAAAATCACGAAAATTTAAAAATATTATAAAATTATAAAAATTATTCATGTCAGTGCTGAGCATCCTACGTGGTATGGCTGATGTCTACATTAGTGATTTCTGGCAAAAAAATTGTTGAAATGATTAAATTGGAAAATTGTCAAAAAATTTATAACTAAATCGATCAAATTAAAATGTTCAAGATTGAATTGGTACAAATGCGATAAGTTAAGAACTTTTCTAGAATTTTCCCGTCGTGACGTCTATAGTTCAAATCCAAGGAAAGAAGAAAGGAGAAATTCTAGGTTCTCTTCACAAAGCAAAATTTTAAAATTTTGGGGTTGACAAGCCATTTTCGTGTGATTGATCACTGGAGAACAAAGGAAGAACCGAATACTAGGATTTTTTTTTTCTCAAGGACAGAAGGGGAAGGACAAGATCTGAAGATTGCCTAGACAACCGCCGGTCAAGTTCGATCACTATGGCCATTATGTCACGGTTGAAAAATTGGTAAATCAAGCATTTTTCTTTTACTTTGCCAAAGCGCCGCGTAATAAGGATTCTCTTCCTTTTCTTCTATGGCTTCATGGAGGTATTGTGTGTTATTGACTCTTGCAGTTGCGTGATCTCTAATGTCGTTGCCAGCTTAAAGAAATAACGTCAAGTTCGCTTCACCTTCAGTGGAAGGATATATTGTTCATTGTTTAGCATTCCTATGAGAATCTCTTCCTCCGCGCAAAGTCAACAGATCCGAAGAAGTGGATGATCTTAACTGTATTTGTATTTTTCATACCTTTCTTGGAAGAAAGTGTTGGAAGATATGCCTGAAGATCTGCCGGATTTGATCTAAATTGATCATCCGCCGGATTTTGATCTAAATTGATCTAATTAGATCAATTAATATTGGACAAAAATATAAATTTGATTTATAGAATTTTTTATTTCCTTTCTTCATGTACACTCTGTATTATAATTACAGAACATTGTATATCGAATTCATACAATTGAAGTAATAGAAAAACTTCTCTCAACCCCTTCGTCTCTTGCATCTTGCTTCCTTTACGCATTCTGTCATGGTATCAGAGCTTTAAGCTTCTGAACCCGCTTCCACACCAGTTGTTCTTCAAACTCTTTGATCTGCAAAAAAGATTTACGAAGGAATCATTTTTTCGCTAAAAGGAAGAAGAAGCAAGCACAAACGATTATCATGGCTCACCTAGCAAATTCATCCTTATCTCTTGATGTTTCATCCACAGAAGAAACTATGCCACAAATTTCAGAGGCACAAAGCCATCTCGTGCCGATTCCCACAACCCAACAGCAATCTCAGACTCAAGGCGTGCAATGGCCATTCTTCCCGGCTCAGTCAAACATGGGGTTGCCCATTGCGGGCCATCCTTACCAATGGGTATCGTATCCATGGTACATTGGGCCAAATGCATCATCGCCGGGGATTACAGGCTACCAAAGTAGCGTTCAGTCCGACAAAGGCCCACTAGCCACAAATGGGGCAAGCCAGATTGCCAGAGCAGAACAAGTTGGTGGGTCGGACGAAGCGGGTCTGGGATCGAATCCCTACCCGAATTTCTCGCATGCGGGTCATGGAATCGGATCTGGCGGGTCGAGCTTAGGGACGAATCCCTACCCGAGTTTCTCGCCCAATTTTCTACCTTTTCCGATCGCGGCTGTCACCGCTGACTGGAATCTGGAGATCCCCTTTACGTATCAACAACCGACGATCCAGAATTGCGATTAATCACCTTGCAGCTGACCGGACCAGAAACCTATTCCAGATGGTCATAGGATTTCTGGCGAGCCCTCGTGACAAAGGACAAGGATGGATTCCTCGACGGAACCGTGCCCATTCCTTCGGACGAGCGACTGGCCCGCCACTGGAGAAAATGCAACCACCTAATCTGAACGTGGATTGGCAATTGCATCTCTCCAGACGTCGCAGCGGGCCTCCCACCAACAGAAGACTCAAAGAAAATGTGGGACAATATCAAAGAAATGTATGGAAAATTAGATCGAGCAAAGATTTTTTCACTCATGCAGGAACTCGGCGAATTCAAGCAAGGAAATCTGACGGTCACGACTTGTTACAACAAGCTATCGTCGCTTTGAAACAAGCTCGAGGCCACAGAAGAAAAACTTAAGGGATCGGCGGAGACCCTTGAGCAGTATAGATCTATAAAAGAGAGGGAGAAAACCACTCGTTTCCTTTTTGATCTTAAACGAAAATTACCTGACGTTTTGATCGCAGATCCTGGCGATGGATCCCGTCCCTCCTCTCGGAAGGATCTTTCAACTCGCTGTCCAGGAAGAAAACCAACGACTCGCGGCGCCGGAGCACAAGGGAGGAAGCGACAGTGTCACACTTGCACTTCGCGGCAAGCGATTGGGGTTCAAAACCCTAACGTGAGAGAAAGAGAATCGAGAGACCCTAGGGTTTCACGGGAGCGGCGAGAAGACGATTAAAAAGGGAGGCACCAACGGTCCAGATTTCTCTCGCCGATCCGACAGTATCCAAGAGGCTGATCTTTCCGCGGAATCGAACGGCGCATATAATCCTGCGAAGAGAGGATCGGACGGTCAGATCTTTTCAGCATCGGACGGCCAGATTATTTCCGCATCTTCAAGGAATTTTGGCCAAAATTTGAAAGGGAGAGGTAAATTATATTGCGAATACTACAAACGCCCGCATCATACTATAGATAATTGCTGGAAATTGCATGGAAAGCCAAGAGAAAAGGAAAAAAAGAAAGAATATTTTGCAACTTACCAAGTTATTGGGCTCAGTAATGACTGGCCAATTACCTATGGACAATATGAGCAATTAATGCAGGCTTTACAGAAGGCAAACATCGCAAATAAAGGAGGCAGCTTTTCAGGTATATCTCATTGCCTGATAAATTCTATTTCAAGGAAAGCTTGGATAGTGGACTCAGGAGCAAGTGATCACATTATTTGTGATAAAAGTTATTTTTCTGATATGCATAAGGAGCTGAATATTCCTATTTCTGTGCAATTGGCAAATGGCAACATCACAAATGTCACCTTGATAGGCACTGTTCGTTTGAGTCCTCAAATTACCCTTCGAAATGTCCTCTATGTTCCTAAATTTCAATTCAATCTTATCTCAGTGTCCAAAGTCTGCAAGGAAAAGTCTTGTCGAGTCTTCTTTGATTCTGATGCTTGTTTTTTCCAGGCCCTTTCGACTGGTAAACTGATGGGCTTGGGTAATCTCTCAGAAGGATTATTTTTTTGGAATGACCTTCCAAATCACTTTGATTTTTCATCAATTGTCTTGAATAAAATATCATTGTGTAATGCTACTACCAATGATAAGAGCTTTCTTTTACATTCAAGAATGGGTCATAGTGCTTTTTTTCCCTATTCTAAATGTCATATATGTCCTATGGCAAAACAATCTTGCACACCCTTTCCCACCAGTAAGAGTCACTCCACTACTATCTTTTCACTACTTCACGTCGATGTTTGGGGACCTTATCACACGGCACATCGTGATGGTTCGCGTTTTTTTCTTACAATTGTGGATGATCACTCTCGTGCCACCTGGATATTTCTAATGCAGTCCAAAGCTCAAGTGTCTTCTAATCTGAAATCCTTTATCATTCTGACCAAAAATCAGTTTGGGAAGACAATCAAACGGATTCGCACTGATAATGGGAAATAATTTTTTAACCATGAATACAGCTCGCTTTTCCTATCTCATGGGATTCTCCATGAAAGCTCCCGCGTTTACACTCCGCAACAAAATGGAGTAGTAGAACGTAAGCATCGTCATCTATTGGAGGTTGCCAGAGCACTGAAGTTTCAGGGATCCATTCCAGATATTTATTGGGGCGATTGTATTCTCACTGCAGCATATCTTATCAACCGGATGCCAACTCGAATACTGGCTGGTAAATCACGTTTTGAATTACTATATGGAAAAAAAACCAGCACTTGATCATTTAAGAGTTTTCGGTTGTTTATGCTATACTGCAATTGTGGGACCTTGGGACAAAATGAGTCCTCGTGCCAGACGATGCATATTTATGGGTTACCCCAATCTACAGAAAGGATATCGTGTTCTTGATCCATCCACAGGGGATTTTTTCGTGAGCAGAGATGTCATTTTTCATGAAAATATTTTCTCATTCCAGGAAACCAAGGAAAATTTAACCGTTTCAGATAATTCTCGTAGTTCTTCCCATCGGGAAGATGTTTTCCCTGAATATTTTCTCACAGGATCTCTAGCTCAAGCAATTCCTCCAAACCCATCATCTCATTCACCTCATCAGTCAGAATGAGTCCTCGTGCCAGACGATGCATATTTATGGGTTACCCCAATCTACAGAAAGAATATCGTGTTCTTGATCCATCCACGGGGGATTTTTTCGTGAGCAGAGATGTCATTTTTCATGAAAATATTTTCTCATTCCAGGAAACCAAGGAAAATTTAACCGTTTCAGATAATTCTCGTAGTTCTTCCCATCGGGAAGATGTTTTCCCTGAATATTTTCTCACAGGATCTCTAGCTCAAGCAATTCCTCCAAACCCATCATCTCATTCACCTCATCAGTCAGATCATGAGGAAGAGATGGAAGGTATGCCTACAACTCCGTCTAATGTGGACAATCTTTTGGATGTTTCGGCAGAAACAGCCATAGGAGAACCATCTCCTTCACCTCCAGAGCATCCTCCACGTCGTACGGGACGAGCCACACGACCACCGACATGGACCAAGGATTATATCTGTGCCTCTCTTAATTCGCCAGGTATTCACTACCCAATATCTTCATATGTCTCGTTTGATAGACTCTCGTCCGAACATCGATGTTGCATTAGTCGGATTTCCGATGAGAGGGAACCATCTAGTTATAATGAGGCTTCTAGAGATCCCCGATGGCAACAGGCTATGGCAGCAGAATTACAGGCATTGAATGATAATCAAACTTGGGAACTGGTTCACCTTCCCTCCAACAGAAAGTCTATAGGATGCAAATGGGTTTATAAGATCAAGTATAGAGCTGATGGATCCATTGAGCGTTACAAGGCTCGGTTAGTGGCCAAGGGTTATACTTAGCGAGAAGGTTTTGATTATCATGAAACCTTCTCCCCAGTTGCTAAAGATGTCACCGTTCGATCTTTCTTATCAGTTGCAGCAATCCATGATTGGTCCTTACACCAAATGGATGTCCACAATGCTTTTCTCCATGGCGACTTGGATGAAGAAATTTATATGGATATTCCTCAGGGCTTATGGAGACAGGGGGAGAATAAGGTATGTCGTCTCCGCAAATCCCTTTATGGACTAAAGCAAGCTTCTAGGCAATGGTATGCAAAATTTGCTAAGGCTCTCATCACTGCGGACTTCAAACAATCCAAATATGATTATGCCTTGTTCACATGGACTAAAGGTACGTCATCTATTTACTTAATGATATATGTAGATGACATTCTCATTATGGGAAATGATGAAGCTGCAATAGAGAATCTTAAGAAATATTTGCATAATACATTCCATATAAAAGATCTGGGAGCACCAAAATATTTTCTTGGAATTGAGATTGCCAGATCTCACCAAGGAATTTCTCTCAGTCAGAGGAAGTTTGTATTAGAGATTATATCAGAAGCAGGTTTATTAGGATGCAAACCAGCAGTTATTCCAATTGAGCAGAATACCAGATTAATTGCAGCGGATCATGTCAAGGAAACATCTCAGGATGATCCTCTTCTTAAAGATCCAACAAGTTATCAGAAACTCATTGGAAAACTCATATACCTGACTATGACCAGGCCTGATATATCGTATGCAATGCAAAATCTCAGCCAATTTATGCACAAACCGAAGGAATCTCACATGAATGTTGTTCTGAAGGTTGTAAAGTATTTGAAGAAGTGTCCAGGACTGGGAATACTTTTGTCTAGAAAATGCAACATGGAAATGACAGCATATTGTGATGCAGATTATGTGACTTGCCCTATGAGTCGAAGATCTGTCTCTTGTTTTTGCATTAAACTAGGAGAATCACTTCTTTCATGGAAAACAAAGAAGCAGGCAACGGTTTCTTTATCTTCAGCCGAAGCAGAATATCGAGCCATGGAAAAAACCACACGTGAGATTGTATGGATACAAGGTCTACTTGGAGATCTTGGAATACAAGTTAAAGGGCCGACAAAACTATTCTGTGACAATGAGTCGGCACTAAAACTTGCAGCCAATTCCATAATGCATGAAAGAACCAAGCATATAGAAGTGGATTGTCACTTCACTCGAGAGAAAATCCAAGAAGGGATGATCGAAACAAGAGGGATCGGAACTATTGAACAACCGGCGGACATTTTCACCAAACCTCTATGTTCAAGACAGCATGCATATCTACTAAGCAAGCTAGGCGTCTTAGATATCTACAAGCCACCAGTTTGAGGGGGAGTGTTGGAAGATATGCCTGAAGATCCGCTGGATTTGATCTAAATTGATCATCCGCCGGATTTTGATCTAAATTGATCTAATCAGATCAATTAATATTGGACAGAAATATATATTTGATTTATAGAATTTTTTATTTCCTTTCTTCATGTACACTCTATATTATAATTACAGAACATTGTATATCGAATTCATACAATTGAAGTAATAGAAAAACTTCTCTCAACCCCTTCGTCTCTTGCATCTTGCTTCCTTTACGCATTCTGTCAGAAAGCGTTTTTCATTGTCGAGATATGTTTATTGGGATAAGAGCTATGAGTTATCATTAGATGCAGTTTAATCATGCCATCTTCTTGGACGTCAAGGTAATTGTTTCTTCCTAGTCTGTAAGAATCCCTAACCGTTTGGACTTGTATGCTGCTCTAAAGATGATTTATCATTGCTCTCGATTCTTTAGCTTTACTCCCGATCGATTGATCCTAGTTGACTCAGTCAACTATTGTGCATGCTTCGAGTGAATCGATTGCCGCCACCTGTCATTTGCTTCGCTTAAATTCCGCCAATTGCAACTCATGATAGATGTGCTCATTAGGTATTGCATCAATGAGCTTTGTGGGTAAGTTATATTGTTGTGTCCCCATGATGAATGAACTTATTAGACATTCCATTGATTGGACCTTATGAATCAATTGTATTGTCATGACTTGATTTTTCCCGTCAACTTAAAAAATGTCGGAGCCCAAATTTTGGGCCTAATGTCAAATAAAAGTGATAATTAAATAGAAAATTTGCTAAGTTAAAAATAGGTTTACATTATTTCCACTCTCTAAATGCATATAACACTCCCATGATTGTTGAGCTAACTAAGATAATTAATTAATCAAAATAACAAATGGAAACGATGAAAGTTGCTATGTATTGTAATACAAGACAATTCCTATTAATCAAAAAATGATATTTTATTCCACCGCCGTATTTTTTTTCTTCCATTTTTGTCCAATACAGATTTCGTTTCCTCTCTTCAACTTAGTGGGTTGGATCTGATTTTTATGAAGGATACTTTTGTAATGAGTTTGAACCTTTATGGTAATTTTTGTTAACGAATATAATTTAAATATAAATTGCAATCATAAAATATTCACAACTTTTACCAAAGAATCTCCTAAGGATTCTTGAACTAGAGAAACATTGTAAAAAACATGTACAATGCTGATATTCTTTTAAATTAGATTCTTGATTATTAAATTTATTAAAATACTCGAATATTAGATGATTCTCGTTAAAGAAAAAAAAAACATGTAAACTTCTTTAATTGAACAAAGAAGAAAAAGAAACTACATTTAGGAAATGTTAATAAAAGGTACATTTGTCCTCTTTCGTCAATCTTACCAATAAGGAAGTCTGAGTAAGGGCAATTTTAGACCATTTAAATTTTTTAGGGGAGCCTAAAGCCGTTTCAAAGGTGGAAATAATGTGAGTCTATAAAAAAGCCAATCAATAATAATCAATTCAAATGAGAGTTAGTAAATCAAAAGTAGCTAGTACATAATTTAAACAGATAACAATTGGCTAGTCACATAAAAAAGTATGTAATTTCTTATGAGGAAGGTTAATGAGCATCGGTAGAAGATCAAGAGCTTTTAAATAATGAATATTAAGCGTTGAAAAGTAATGAAAATGAAAATAAAAAGTTATTTGATAACTTATGATATCAATTCATTATTGTTTTCATACTAAACTTGGCATAATGAGCATTATCGGAAGGTTTTGATAATATAACGTGTAAAATCTTATTTTACATTATGTTTGATCACTTAATTAAGTAAGTCATTCTTACTTACCATAATGAGTAATTTTTGACTTAAACCAATTAATTAAGTTGTGTGTATTTAGTGGTTATCAAATACATTTAATGATATTAAGTGCTGAAAATTTTAACTTTCAACACTAAATATGGTACAGAATAAAAAAAAGAAAAAACACTAAGTATGTTTATCAAAGAAAAAAAGACAAGAAAAGGAAGAAGTAGAATAATATATCGCCATTCCATTGTTCACTTGGAAACATATGTCCCCTTTTTTGTTGAAGGTAACATATGTACCTCATGTATATACTAATTGTAGATACATATGATCAGTATTAAGCCACGACGAATCTTATATTATATTATATTTGATTCTATTCAATTAAATTACAGTATATCTATAATAAGCGGCACATGTTTCCATATGAGCAAACACTGATATAATGGAGTCACATGGCACAACATGATTCTGAAAATGATAAAACTCTAAAAATATATTTGTTCCGCAAAAAATAAATGATTAGAAAATAATTTTTTAAAAATAATCGCTTATATGATCGAAAATAATTAATCATTGAAATTCTTTTTAATTATTGAAAAAAATTTAGGTCCAAGCATTTTTTCCAACGATGAAAATTTTTATCGTTCATTCGTTTTTATAGATGATATAAGCCACTACTTTTAAGGAAAATGTATTCACGCCATTTATTTCCTACGAAACAAATGGAGAAATTTACTTTGATCCAATCAGGCTACTAGGTTGTTGAGACTTTCCCGTTCAATCACCAATTGCCATCTTCTCTTTCTTCCGGTTTTCTATATATACAGCTAATTCGAATCCAATTCAATATATTAAAACCACCATTAAACTCTCTCTCTCTCTATCTCTCTCTCTCGGCTTCAAGAGTAAGAAGCTGAGAGCAGAAAGAATGGAGAGAAACCTCAAATCACGCTCATCTTTTCTTCTTTTCTCTCTATGTATCTTGTCATCCCTTGTTCATATCCATGCAAAGAAGCAAGGAGAGGTTCTTGATTTTCTGTATAGAGCGAAGTCCAAGAAGTCTGGGATCGACACGACCCTTTTTCAGGCGAGCGTTCACCCTGAAATTCTTAACTCCAAGATTTATCATCAAGAAGGACTGAAGGAGAAAGATAGGATCAAAAGGTTGCCTGGACAACCGCTGGTCAAATTTGATCATTATGGTGGTTATGTCACCGTTGATGAATTGGCCGGACGAGCGTTTTATTATTATTTTGCCGAAGCGGAGCGGAATAAGGAGTCAATGCCACTTCTTTTATGGCTTAATGGAGGTGCATGCTTTAGTTTTCCCGTTTTTGCTTGATCTCCACCGTCATTCTTAAATTTAGAAAGCAATATAAAGTTTTCTTCTCTTCCAATGCAACCATATTACTCTCTTTACCATCACGGTTTTTGGAGTCACGATGCGTAACTGCACGGTAGTTTCAGGGCCATATTAGGCAGAACTTGAATTTGATCAATCGGTATAGGTATTTAATGCTACAACAATAATGAAAACAACTTTGTCACTAGAACTAAGCATGTTTCCAATTGTTTTGGTTGGCCATTTATTGATTTTGAATAACTTCGAGCTCTCAAATTGATAGCTTAATGCAGCAGGTGCTTTGAGCTCAGGCGTTGCTATATGCGTTTCATATTTTTAGGTGCAGTGTATAGTCAAAGTAGATGAACATGAATTATGATCATGATTTAGCATTATTCATCTTGTCAATTCCAATATATGCGATCACAGATGAGCCATCTTTATCATTTTGATGGTAATCTTACTACGTCATTATACTGTAAATCATCTTTAGACTCTTTTCTGGTGCTTTTGAGTGAGTAAAAGTTAGCTATTTGTGCTGTTTTTTCAGGCCCCGGTTGCTCATCCCTCGCCTATGGAGCAATGCAGGAACACGGACCATTCCGAGTCCATAGTGATGGGAAGACTCTCTTCAGAAATAAACTTGGATGGAATACTGGTAAATTATTGAAAAAATACCAAAAGCATTCCACCTTTTCTTTTTGCTGATAGGGCGATTAATAATTCGTTTTACGTTGGCAGCTGCGAACGTGTTGTTCCTAGAGTCTCCAGCTGGAGTCGGTTTTTCCTATTCTAACACAACATCGGACTATAACGCGAACGGAGACAGCAAAACAGCCGCGGACAATTATGTATTCTTGCTAAATTGGCTGGAGAGGTTTCCCGAGTACAAGAACAGGGACTTTTACATTTCAGGCGAGAGCTACGCGGGTCATTACGTGCCTCAGCTCGCTCACAACATCCTAGTCAACAACAAGAAGGCGAACAAGACCCTTATCAACCTCAAAGGGATTATAGTAAGTTGTATTCATGAACTGCATTGTCATTATTTACATTACATGTTGAAATCATTGGAAACACCAAAAGTCTGAACGTTCACAAGCTTTAAGCTTGCGTGTGTTTTTGTGTTGGGATTTTGGTTCTAATGAATGATTAAAAGCTAGAAGTCATCATGCACGTCTTGGCTATAAAGTTACTTTCCATGTTGAACCTCTTTGACATGTAGAAAAATCTTTTATCTGTCATAATGAGTAGGAGTTAGTACCCCCTCCTCAATTGTTTCATTTGCTATAATGGGATTTAACTAACAACTAAGCATGTGCTTATGGTTGTCAACATCACATCGGATTATTCGGTACAAGTGCTGGATCTTTTGATAAATAAATAACGAGGATGCTGCATTATCATTGCTGTAGCAGTATTGTAATGTAATGTGATGCTTTTGGTCTTTCTTTCTGGGGGTCATCCGATGAATATAACATTAGTAGGCAATTCTCTTGCCATGGAGTAACCATTATCGATTACCACCAATCTAGTGCATTAAAGCCATTGCTCATGGCTCATAACATTGGACATATGTAGATAGATAAGAAAAATTTAAAGATTGGTTTTAATTGAGGCTATATGGATGCATGCAGATTGGAAACGCTGTAATCAATGACGAGACAGACCAGAGTGGGATGTACGAATACTTTGCTACACATGCATTGGCATCCGACGAAACATGGTATGCAATTCAAAAGTATTGCGACTTTTCACCAAATGTCACCAATCAAGTAGACCAATGCAATTCGGCTTTGAACGAAGCGGATAATGATGTTTCTGCTATCGACATTTACAACATCTACGCTCCTCTGTGCCTCTCTCCCAACCTGACTTCTCTTCCCAAGAAGGCCAACGTGAGCTCGAATTCATTTGCCCTTTTTTTTTTCCCCAATCTAACTTTTGCACTTCTGAACGATAATATGCAAAACCTTAGGTCATAGATTTTCGGGTTGTGTTTTGTTTGGCCAGATCCTGAACTTTGACCCGTGTGGAGACTACTATGTTCATGCTTACCTGAACAGAGCAGATGTGCAAGAGGCACTTCATGCCAACGTTACGAAGCTTGATCACGACTGGGAACCGTGCAGCGATGTTATCCAGCAGTGGGGAGATAGCCCTTTCACCATCATCCCTCTCCTCCAAGAATTCATGTCCAATGGGCTTCGCGTCTGGGTGTTCAGGTAAATACAAAAAAAGAATTTTCTTTCCCGCGCATCGTCATCGGCAACTTTTGGCCATCCTTTGCGTGTGATTGAAGCGGAATATGACTAACGGATAATTGAAAATGCAGCGGGGATACGGACGGAAGAGTGCCGGTGACATCGACCCAGAGGTCTCTCAGCAAGATGAGCCTCCCCACGAAGAGTAAATGGCGTCCATGGTTCTTTAAGGGCGAGGTGAGGCGGTTTATTTGCTTTCACTACATCAAACCCCTTTTAGTTACATACCCTTGATTATTCTCGTCTAGGATCTCCTCCTCGTGGGGGGATCAATTGGCTCGATTTGCTGAACGAAAAGTAATCCACACCGTCTTTGGCGGGTATAGGTCGGAGGGTATGTGCAAGTGTACGAGGGAGACTTGACGTTTGCGACCGTGCGAGGTGCGGGGCACATGGTGCCGAGCTATCAGCCCAAGAGAGCTCTCTCTCTCATCTCTCACTTCCTTTCTGGCTCTCTACTCCCATCAAAGTAGACCCTTCAAGTGCTTGAAGATGATGGAATCAATGCTTGAGGACTCGCTTTTCTCTCCACTTTCTGTTTTCTTTCTTTGGTAATTCACATGGGCGCGCATGTAAATATTCAGTTATTAGGGATTCAAGAACGTCATTGTTTCTCTGTTAACGAAGAAATTGATGCGTGGATGATTAACAAAATAATATCAAGAATTATTGTAGCTCACAAGAGTCTTAATTATTTTAATGTAGTTCTCTCTAAATTTGCTGACGTGGATGATCTTCGTAAATTGTTTTTAAATTTTTTGAACTGGTTTTTTTTTTTTTTTTGACTTTGCCAGTTTTCTTTTTTCCTATTCATTCTAGTTTGTCGCCATCGGAAGGGTTATATTGGAAAATTGTCACATGATTTCGCACTAAATAAATCAAATTAGGAAGTTTAGTATTGAATTGACCGCTAAAATAACTCAAGCGACAATTTCAATATAATGGGAAGAATTGAACATAATGGATGAATTGACGTCACAAGTGCCGTTCCATCGCACTCCCATCGTCTCATGATCCCTTACTCACTGGAGTGAGCGCCAAACATGAATAGCCACATGCCTTGCACAAGCCGCAGTCGCATGTCCTCCCTTTCTCGCTCTCGGTATTCTCCGCCTGGCAGTTCTCCTTCCCCACGTCCAGAGCTCTCTTTGGCGACCGGCGCTCCTCTATTGTGCTCAGCCGAGCTCAGCCGGTCGGCATCTACCGATGCTCCTCTACCCTGCTCAGCTGGCCCCTTCTAAGCCTACTGCTGTCGTCTGTATCCCCCATCCTCCGTGTTTGAATTGCGATCTTATCCAAGGTAAGACTGCATTTTTATTTACTTCGATCACGCATGTGTCTATTTTTGCTTAAACTCTGCCAATCGAAAACTCATAATTGACGAGCTCATTAGGTATTCCATTGACAGGCTTTGTGGGTAATTATATTGTTACGACTCTCATTATCGATGAGTTTTTTAGGCAATCCATAACTAGTCTTATGGATTGATTGTATCGTCATGACCTAATTTGAGCTATTAGCATCTCCAAATTTGGGCTCAAATTTTGGGCTTGACGTTGAAAAAAAGTGACAGCTCGATAGAAAAGTTGCAAAGTGAAAAACAAAAAGCATAATTATCATTGGTAAGCAACTTAAAACAAGAGTTAGAAAACCAAAACTAACTAGTACAAATTTAGATAAAACTTTAGCTAGCCACGAAAAAAAGGTACGCCATTGAATTTCATATATTAAGTGGTATACTTAAGGCATTGGTGAGAAAGACAAATGAACATTGGTGCAAGATCAATGAAGTTTTAAATAATGATTATTAAGAGATGAAAAGTAATGAAAATGAAAATAAAAAAGTTATTTGATGATATATGAAATTTATCAAAGGAAACAAACGTAGCAAAAGTAAGTTGTTGAATGATATCATGCCAACATGGTAAAATACTTACCTCATACTAATTATAGAAGCCACGATATCCACATATAGTAACAAATCATATATGATATTCGATTCAATTCAATAAAATGAAAGTGTTTTTATAATAAGCGGCATGCTTTTCCATATGAGCAAACACTGGCTATATTGGAGTCACCTGGCACAACATGATTCCGAAAACTAGAAAAATATTAATTCAATGGATATCATTACCAAGATCTAATGAAGCTTCCTCAAACTTGTGAAGACTTTCCCCTTCAATCACCAATTGCCATCTTCTCTTTCTTCCGACTATATATGCACCTAATTCGAATCCAATTCTATACATTAGAACAACCGCCATTAAACTCTCTCCCTCTCTCTCCCTCTCTCTAGTGGCTCAAAGAGGAAGAAGCTGAGAACAGAGAGAATGGAAAGAAACCCAAAAGGACACTCCTTTATTCTTCTTTTCTCTTTATGTGTCTTGTCGTCGCTTGTTCATATCCTCGGAAAGAAGCAAGGAGACGCTCTCGATTCTCTATACAAAGCAAAGTACGATAATTCTAGGATCGACATGAGCCCTTTTCAGGTGAGCAACCACGATGAAAATTTCAATTCTAGAATTTATCGTCAAGAAGGACTGAAGGAAAAAGATAGGATCAAAAGGTTGCCTGGACAACCGCCAGTCAAATTCGATCACTATGGTGGTTATGTCACCGTCGATGAATCGGCCAGTCGAGCATTTTATTATTATTTTGCCGAAGCGGGGCAAAATAAGGACTCAATGCCGCTTCTTCTATGGCTTAACGGAGGCAAGTGCTTTACTTTTCCCAATTTTGCTTTAATTATAATGCAAGTGTATTATTTTCTTCGCTTAGGAATTTATCACGGTTCTTACAGTCAATATATATAATTGCATAGTAGTTAGCATGTCATACTAGGCTGAATTAAAACTTAGAATGTGTTTGTTTTGGGGAAAGTGTCTTCTGAGAATTGTTTTTCCGAATTTTCACTTGTTTGGTTTGTGAAAAATGACTAATCAATTGAAAACACTTTCCGATCAACGAAAACATTCATCTATAAATTTAAGAAAGTGAATTCTTAAATCTAAAGAGGTGGAAACATTTTTTAGGAGTTGATCATCGTAAATATTTAAATATTTTTCTTTTCTTTTCATTTTCCTTCTTCTTCTTCGACCTGTCGCTAGGCTAGAGCTAGCAAAATGGGTTATATATGGGTCAAGTGAAAGTTAAATATGGGTCAGAAATGAGTCTGAGAAAGTAAAAAAAAGGGTCTAAACGGGTTATTTTATTTGGAAAGGAAACCCACTTTAAAGTTTAAATCCATAGCCTTTTTTAACTTTATAAAAATGTTTCTTAAAATAAAAAATCGAAATTATAATTATTTTTCATATTTCAATTTTTTTCTTCCTTGCGGCGACCGACAGAGTGACGGCCGGCTGTCGGTCCACAACAGGCTAGGTGAGGCTTGAGCTCGCCGGCGGTCACCGACGACCGGCGAGGCTCGAGCCTCCTCGGATTTGGCGAGACTCGAGCTCACCGATGTCGGGCGAGGCCTCGGCCTTGCCAAATCGGCAAGATCGAGCTCCACTCGATGCCGGCAAGCTCGAGTCTTGCTAGATCTGGCGAGGCTTGGCCTCGCCGACGATTGGCGAGGCTCAAGCTTTGCTAAATCGGCGAGACTCGAGCTCGTCGGCGTTGGGCGGGGCCTCGGTCTCGCCAAATCGATGAGATTGAGCCTCGCCCGACGCCGGCGAGCTCAATCTCGCATGTGGCCGGTCGTCGGCCGAAGAAGAAGAAAAAAGAAAAGAGAAAAGAGAAAAGAAAAAATAATTATAAAAATTATATTTTTAAAAATATAATTTTTAAAAATAAAAATAATTAAAAATTATATTTAAAAAAATTAAAAATTCGATTTTATAAAAAAAATATTTTAGAAAGAATTATAAAAAATTTCCATCAAATTTGTATTGCATAAAAATTGTTAAAAAATTTATATTGCATAAAAATGTTTTAACAATACTTTTTTTAAAAAATAAAAAGTCATAAAAATGAGCTTTTTAGGTTTAGTTAAAATTTTTTCATGTTACGGTTTTTAGTTATTCAATGGTATGTTCACTTCAAATAAGAGAAGCATGTGCATAGTCTAATTTTTTTTTATTTTATAAATATTTCAATTTATAGGTTTTTTTAAATTTTTTTAAATTTTATTTACTATTTTAAATTTAATTTGAAGTTTTAATCCAATTAGCATATAGTAGAAGTGAGTTTTCCTAGAATATTAATAGGTTTTAGCAATACGGATTAGGTTGGGTATGGGTCGGGTACGGGTCAAGTTGGGTATGGGTCACTAGAGTTACACTACAAGAATATAAATCAAAACGGATTAAATAGGTCAAATATGAGTTGATCCATTTTCGACTCGACCCACCCATTTGCCACCACTCGCTAGCCATGGCAGAGGCTGGCAATCAACAGAGGGAAAGAAAAAAGAAAAGAAAAAATTATTTAAAAGTTTGATTTTTTTTTTTGTCATGAGATAAAGTCATGAGTTTAAAATCATTTTCCAAAATGAGATTCAAACACCGTTTTCAGTCAAATATCACCAAACAAAGAAAAACTTCCCACTTTCTTGAAAAATGAATTTCCATAAAATATTTTGTTTTATCATGAAGTTTTCCATGAAATAAACACACTATTAATCATCCTATCAATTCCAACATGTGAATGGATTATTAGCGATAGAGAACATTGCAGAATTGAATTGGTCCAACAAATATACCACCGTCCTCCTCTTAATTTTCTACGGCACATACACGAGCACATATGAGCCATCTATATCATTCTTTGGGTTATCTCTCTACATCATTACATTGTAAATAATATTTAGATGAAATATGATTGCGTGATAGTCTTTAACGTACTATGAAAATAACATTCTATTTAGGACCACAAAAAACCAAATCGCAAATAATTATAAATTATTGTAGGATTCACTTTTCAAGAATTTATGACTCACAATAGATTATTATTCTCACAATACCTCAAATATTATTATGCTAGCAAAGCCCTACTAAGATTATCTTCTAGCTCGTTTGAGTGAGTAAAAGTTAGCTCGTTATGCTGATTTTTCAGGTCCTGGTTGCTCCTCCCTCGCCTATGGAGCAATGCAGGAACTCGGACCGTTCCGAGTCCACAGTGACGGGAAGACTCTTTACAGAAATAAATTTGCATGGAATATTGGTAAAGTATTTAAAAAACACAGTGTAGTGTTCTCAAATGTATTTGACCTTTTCTCTTCGCTGATAGGGCGGATCGATTATTTGTTTTACGAGGGCAGCTGCGAATGTGTTGTTCCTAGAGTCTCCGGCTGGTGTCGGTTTTTCTTATTCCAACAAGACGTCGGACTATAGTGCGAGTGGAGACAGCAAAACGGCCACGGACAATTACGTATTCTTGCTAAATTGGCTGGAGAGGTTTCCCGAGTACAAGAACCGGGATTTTTACATTGCAGGCGAGAGCTACGCGGGCCATTACGTACCTCAACTCGCTCACAACATCCTATACAACAACAAGAAGGCAAACAAGACCCTCATCAACCTCAAAGGGACCATAGTAAGTTGTCTCCACGAATTGCATAGTCTTTATCTATATTAAAATTTTAAACCGTGCGTGTTTAAGTACAACAAATGCTTTAAGCATGCGTGTGTTTTTATTGGCCTATGCGTTCTAATGAATGATTAAAAGCTAGAAGTCATCATGCACGTCTTGGCTATAAAGTTACTTTCCATGTTGAACCTCTTCGACATGTAGAATAATCTTTTTATCTGTCATAACGGGCAGAACAGGTGTTTTTGGTTGTTGTTTTCATGATTTGAGTTACTAGCTGCTGTTCGATTTCTCCATTTGCTATAATGGGATTCAACTGACAACCAAGCACGTGATCATCATAGTCAAGATCACATTGGAATATTTGGTACAGGTGCTGCATCTCTTGATAAATAAATAATGTGGATGCTGCATTATCATTGCTGCAGCAGGTATTGTAATGTAACTAATCGCGTCATAAACATAATAGATGTGATGCTTTTGGTCTTCCTTCTTGGGGATCAAATTTCGATTTGATGCGATTCTCTTGTTATTATCCAACCATTATTGATTAGCACCAATCCAATGCGTGAAGTCCATTCCTCACGACGCATAATATCTATTAAATCAATAGACATAGATAGATGAGAAATATAACTGAGGGTATATATGGACACATGCAGATTGGAAATGCGGTAATCAACGACGAGACGGATAATAAAGGAATGTATGAGTACTATGCTACACATGCATTGATATCCGATGAAACATGGTATGCAATTCAAAAGTATTGCAACTTTGCACCAACAGGCACCGATCGAGCAAGCCAATGCATTTCGGCTGAAATTGAAGCAGATGATGATGTTTCTCCTATAGACAATTACAACATCTACGCCCCTCTGTGCTTCTCTTCCAACTTGACTTCTCATCCCAAGAAGACCAACGTGAGCGCAAATTCATTTCCTTAATTATTTTTCCCACTCTAACTTATGCATTTTGAACCGTAATATGCAAAACCCCAACTCAAATATGCAATGGTCACAGATTCTCGGGTTGTGCTTTGTTTTCGCAGATCATGAACTTTGACCCGTGTGGACACCACTACGTGCATGCTTACCTGAACAGAGAAGATGTGCAAGAGGCACTTCATGCCAACGTTGCGAAGCTCCATCACGAATGGCAATCGTGCAACGATGATGTTCAAAAAAATTGGAAAGATAGCCCTTCCACCATCATCCCTCTCCTCCAAGAAGTCATGTCCACTGGACTCCGTCTTTGGGTGTACAGGTAACTAAAAGAAGGAATGTTCTAGTCGTGCACCGTCCATGTTAGAAGTAAAAGATCGGTGACGATGATAAAATCACGTAGAACCAATTACGGTCGGGTCATTGATGACTTTTAGCAATCCTTTGTGGGTGATTGTAGTGTGGTATGACTAACGAATAATTGAAAATGTAGCGGGGATACGGATGCGGTAGTGCCAGTGACATCGACCCAGAGGTCTCTTAGCAAGATGAGCCTCCGAACGAAGAGTCCATGGAGTCCTTGGTTCCTCGGGGGTGAGGTGAGGCGGCTTGTTTGTTTTCACGACATCGACCCCTTTAAGTTACGTCCCCTCGATTATCCTCGTAGAGGGATGAATTGGCTTGATTTGCTGAACTGAAAGTAATCTGCACCGTCTTTAATGTATTTAGGTCGGAGGGTACGTGCAAGTGTACGAGGGAGACTTGACGTTCGCGACGGTGCGAGGAGCGGGGCATCAAGTGCCGAGCTATCAGCCCAAGAGAGCTCTCTCTCTTATCTCTCACTTCCTTGCTGGCTCTCGACTCCCATTCAAATAGACCCTTCAAGTGCATGTAATACTTCAGTTATTAAATTGGATAACCTGAAAATTTTAGCAGCGATTTAATCACTGTACCATAAATTTATGACTTTTAAAATAATTATCCCAAGTGAAATTTATTTGACTTGGAAAAATTATTCAAAAAGTTTAAAACCTATTACAGTTTTACCAATTTAATTTTAAAATTTTCAATTTTGCCAATTCAATTTAGTTCTAAGCCTTTTCACTTCTTCGCAATTGAATTCATTCGATGAATTTTGACCGGAAATTATTGACGTTGGTGGCCAGTGCTGATGCGGTAAATTTTTTTAATAATATGTTTATTTTTTTAATGGTTTTTCTCTTTTCCTTTACCTTTTTTTTTTTTTTTTTTTAAATTAGGGTTAGCCAGGGTTGCCGATCGACTCTTGCCGGCCATAGATGAGGGCATCGAGCCCCTAGCCAGCCCTGGGCAAGGGCCACGACGCCCTCGCTAGCCAAAGCGAGGGTGCACAAGCCCTCGCCTAGAATCAATGAAGGTGTTGCAGCCCTCACCTAGGGCCGGTGAAGGTTAGTCGCGGGTCGGCTCGCCACCCTCAATGGCCAAACTCCAAACCCCCCCCCCCCAAAAAAAGAAAAAAAAACCATAAATAATACAAAAATTATTAAATTATCATTAAAATATTATTAAAAATTATTAAACTATCGGTATAGATTATAGATCCATGATCCAAAATGAGTTGTGTCATCCATATCTAGTCGTATGCCACTACATATAGCACGTATGTCTTGCATTGATATCTAATATTAAAGAGCAGAAAAAGCAGCATGTATTTCCAAACAACCAAACACAAACTACGCCGGATTCACATGCTAAAATATGATTAGCAAGTAAAACTAATAAAGTTTACTCTGCTCGAGGAGACTTTCCATTAATAGACAAGTATCCCAAGACTTGGATCTTATCTCAATAAACCACCATTAAACCCAACCCAAACACCCCCCGCTCTCTCTCAGGCGGCCGAAAGATGAAGAGTGGATGAGAATTGAGAGGAACCCTTAAGGACACAACTCTTGTCTTTTTTTTTTCTCTACTTGTCGCGATAGAAGAAATTGTCAAAAAAGTTGCAACCCTTTGGATTTGTTTCAATTTAGTGCGACGCCGAAGAATTCCTAGATGACTCAGTACTACGAAAAAGTTACCGGTTGCATAGTCACTGATACCAAGTCTACTTCCGTAACTTCACGTCTGGAGGGTGTCTGCATTCCTTGAAGGCCATTAATTTGGTAACATTGGATCAAGTAAATCTTGGAGACATGCATCCAATAACATTTATTTCTTATAGTTTTCAAGGTCTTGTAAATCTAGTTTAAGGTTTCTATAGTCCTTATTTAATTGTCATTGTTTTCTAGTAAACTAGTTTCTCTTCCTTATGAGTTCTTTTGTCTTTCCAAAGAGTCTTAGTAATTACTCATTACTTAGGGGGTTGTTCCAAGCTCATCTATATAAGCATGCTTTAATGAATAAGAAGGCAGACTTATTTTGAGTGATTATTCGTTTAGCCTTTGGCTTGAGAACAAGAAAGATTTCTTGTTTTGGCTCTTATCTCTTAGGTGGATTCCTACAAGTGGCGAGCGACCTATTCATTTTAGTTCTCATTTGTGTTGCCTCCTAATTCTGTACACTTTCTCTGGCGTCATAATGTTAAATCTTTCAATTAAGCCAATTTAGTTCTAAAACTTTCGACGATTTATTAATATAGTTGTTCCCGTTCTTGCCAATTCTGGATGAAAATTACTGATGTGGACGTCAATTGTCCTACGTGGCATGGCTGACACTATGTTGACAATTTTGTAGTTTTTTTTTTAATTTTTTGAATTTCTTATAAAATTTTTACCTTTCCCATTCTTTTTTCTTTTCCTTTTTTTTCCTTCTAAGTCGGCGAGGGTTCTAGCTGACCCTCACCGGCCATAGGTGAGGGATGGCTGTCCTTGTCAGCCATAGTGGAGGGCCAATGACCATCGTGAGACTTGGAAAGAAAAGGAAAAAAGATAAAAAATATAAAAAATAAAAATTTATAAGAAAATCAGGAAAATTTAAAAATATTATAAAATTATAAAAATTATTCATGTCAGCGCCGAGCATCCCACGTGGTATGGCTGATGTCCACATCAGTGATTTTTGGCAAAAAATTTGTTGAAATGATTAAATTGGAAAATCATCAAAAAATTTATAACTAAATCGATCAAATTAAAATGTTCAAGACTGAATTGGTACAAATGCGATAAGTTAAGAACTTTTCTAGAATTTTCCCGTCGTGATGTCTATAGTTCAAATCCAAGGAAAGAAGAAAGGAGACATTCTAGGTTCTATTCACAAAGCAAGATTTTAAAATTTTGGGATTGATGAGCCATTTTCGTGTGATTGATCACTGGGGAACAAAGGAAGAACCGAATACTAGGATTTTTATTTTCGAAAGAAGGACAGAAGGGGAAGGACAAGATCTGAAGATTGCCTAGACAATCGCCGGTCAAGTTCGATCACTATGGCCATTATGTCACGGTTGAAAAATTGGCAAATCAAGCATTTTTCTATTACTTTGCCAAAGCGCCGCGTAATAAGGATTCTCTTCCTTTTCTCCTATGGCTTCATGGAGGTATTGTGTGTTATCGCTCTTGCATTTGCGTGATCTCTAATGTCGTTGCCAGCTTAAAGAAATAACGTCAAGTCCGCTTCACTTTCAGTGGAAGGATATATTGTTCATTGTTTAGCATTCCTATGAGAATCTCTTCCTCCGCGCAAAGTCAACAGATCCGAAGAAGTGGATGATCTTAACTGTATTTGTATTTTTCATACCTTTCTTGGAAGAAAGCGTTTTTCATTTTCGAGATATGTTTATTGGGATAAGAGCTATGAGTTATCATTAGATGCAGTTTAATCATGCCATCTTCTTGGGCTGGTTTCACAATGAACAATGGTCAAGGTAATTGTTTCTTCCTAGTCTGTAAGAATCCCTAACCGTTTTGACTTGTATGCTGCTCTAAAGATGATTTATCATTGCTCTCGATTCTTTAGCTTTACTCTCGATCGATTGATCCTAGTTGACTCAGTCAACTATTGTGCATGCTTCGAGTGAATCGATTGCCGCCACCTGTCATTTACTTCGCTTAAATTCCGCCAATTGCAACTCTTGATAGATGTGCTCATTAGGTATTGCATCAATGAGCTTTGTGGGGAAGTTATATTGTTATGTCCCCATGATCAATGAGCTTATTAGACATTCCATTGATTGGACCTTATGAATCGATTGTATTGTCATGACTTGATTTTTCCCGTCAACTTAAAAAATGTTGGAGCCCAAATTTTGGGCCTAATGTCAAATAAAAGTGATAATTAAATAGAAAATTTGCTAAGTTATAATTAGGTTTACATTATTTCCACTCTCTAAATGCATATAACACTCCCAAGATTGTTGGGGACCTGGATAGGTCCTTAAACTGTCCCGCTTATCGGAGTCAACTCCACGTGTAAAATGGGGTAATGATAAACCGCCAGGGGCTTATAACCAAACTTGGTAAATCCTTCCGGGCCAGATCTTAGCTCTGCTGCACTCGCCTCTTGACAACTGCCAGTCCAGTATCTTGGAAATGAAGGCAGCTGGTTAATGGACTTGAGTAGGTCCTTAAACTGCTCCCCCAAGCCCGTGCAGGGTTAACCACCGGGTATGGAAGTTTATCCTAGGGATCTTCCCTCAAAACCCAAGGAACAAGTCGGGCTCCCGACAATGAAGAGAACAAGGGAAACGAAGCCCCTGGGTCGGCCAAAACGGAGCAAGGCCCAAGTCGGGACCTGAGTAGGTCCTTAAACTGCTCTCCCAAGCCCGTGCGGGGTTAACTACCGGGTATGGAAGTTTATCCTAGGGATCTTCCCTCAAAACCCAAGGAACAAGCTGGGCTCCCGGCAATGAAGAGAATAGGGGAAACGAAGCCCCTAGGTCGGCTGAGTTGGAGCAAGGCCCAAGTTGGACCTGGACAGGTCCTTAAACTGTCCCGCTTATCGGAGTCAACCCCAAGCGTAAAATGGGGTAATGATGAACCGCGAAGATAATTAATTAATCAAAATAACAAAAGGAAACGATGAAAGTGGCTATGTATTGTGATACAAGACATTCCTATTAATCAAAAAATGATATTTTATTCCACCGCTGTATTTTTTTTTCTTCCATTTTTGTCCAATACAGATTTCGTTTCCTCTCTTCAACTTAGTGGGTTGGATCTGATTTTTATGAAGGATACTTTTGTAATGAGTTTGAACCTTTATGGTAATTTTTGTTAACGAATATAATTTAAATATAAATTGCAATCATAAAATATTCACAACTTTTACCGAAGAATCTCCTAAGGATTCTTGAACTAGAGAAACATTGTAAAAAACATGTACAATGTTGATATTCTTTTAAATTAGATTCTTGATTATTAAATTTATTAAATAACTCGAATATTAGATGATTCTCGTTAAAGAAAAAAAACATGTAGACTTCTTTAATTGAACAAAAAAAGAAAAAGAAACTACATTTAGGAAATGTTAATAAAAGGTATATTTGTCCTCTTTCGTCAATCTTACCAATAAGGAAGTCTGAGTAAGGGCAATTTTAGACCATTTAAATTTTTTAGGGGAGCCTAAAGCTGTTTCAAAGGTAGAAATAATGTGAGTCTATAAAAAAGCCAATCAATAATAATCAATTCAAATGAGAGTTAGTAAATCAAAAATAGCTAGTACATAATTTAAACAGATAACAGTTGGCTAGTCACATAAAAAAGTAGGTAATTTCTTATGAGGAAGGTTAATGAGCATCGGTAGAAGATCAAGAGCTTTTAAATAATGGATATTAAGCGTTGAAAGGTAATGAAAATGAAAATAAAAAGTTATTTGGTAACTTATGAAATCAATTCATTATTTTTATTGTTTTCATACTAAACTTGGCATAATGAGCATTATCGGAAGGTTTTGATAATATAACGTGTAAAATCTTATTTTACATTATGTTTGATCACTTAATTAAGTAAGTCATTCTTACTTACCATAATGAGTAATTTTTGACTTAAACCAATTAATTAAGTTGTGTGTATTTAGTGATTAATAAATACATTTAATGATATTAAGTGCTGAAAATTTTAACTTTCAACACTAAATATGGTACAGAATAAAATAAATAAATAACACTAAGTATGGTTATCAAAGAAAAAAAGACAAGAAAAGGAAGAAGTAGAATAATATATCGCCATTCCATTGTTCACTTGGAAACATATTGTCATGTTCCGATCCTCGGGCACGCGCCCATCCCTCATCTGGTCAATATAAAAGCGATGTCCTAGAATGCGTCGCTGACTCTTTCATTTTAATACGCATGCGGAAGCATATATAAAATCCCTAGACAATAAAACAATGAGATAGAAAAGTAGGATTATATTTTTCACAACTGAAAAACCATAGCCACACTTTTATACAAGCAAACCTCATAGTATATATTTTAATACTATTCACAAGAGTCTAATTTAACACATATCAGTTCACGCACTGGGTTGCAAAACAGGGTGGAGGTTTCAATCCTCATCTGGGTCATACTCTGGATCCTCCTCTGGATCCTCTTTTGACTCCTCTTCAGGTTCCTCCTTAGGATCTTCTTCAAGCTCTTCCTCTAGGTTCTCCTCTGGGTACTCCTTCTCCTCAACAACCTCACATTCTTCCATACTCCAGCTGGAGTCCACTGCCGATTGCTCTGGAAAGTCGGGATCATCACCAAACTTGGGATCTTTTGCATTGGTCACCGCTCCATCCTTGGGATCTGCAGTCTTTTATCCAAATGCTGGATCTAAGACGAACAAAGGCACATTACCCTCCGGTACGGGACCCTCTCTTCGCCCATCGTGGTAGTGATGATACCACGACCTCTACTCGTGGGGTACCAGGCCGTCTCTACCTACATCGACCCAGATGGTGGATTTCACCAAAACATACTCTAGACCTTCTGGGTGGGGGTGTATTGGGAAGTGATACCCTATCTCGGTGACCTCTTCGAGAATACCAAAATGTATGGGAGGACGAAGAGGTGGAGGTGCTGCCATCTAGGGACTCGAAATGTTGTCCCACAACGGAGTGAGACGATGCCTCAGCAAGTTCTACCCCCTAAGACTCGATTAGGAAGCCAATACATCTTAGGGCTGCCTAAGCACAATACGAGTCAGAGAACTTACCATGGCCTCAATTCTATCTTGCAAATCAATGTTATTTACAGATGCCTTATATCACATCAATCAATCAATTCATAACATCACATCGAATTATCGATCAATCGACCTAGTCGATTACATGTCATTCAGACCATGTTCCGATTATTTTAATCAGTACTATGCATTTTCTAAGCTAATGTATTTAGTCACCGAGTCATGTGCATTTTCCAAGGTGATATATTCGATCACTAAGCCATGTGTATTCTCCAAGGTGATGTACCAATTCAACAAGTCACATGTATTCTCCAAGGTGATATACTTATTCACTGAGTCACGTAATACAACATTTTTTTTTCACCAATTTATACAGCCCACCAAAACATTGTTGGCGTTGTAGACCGACGTCCGGTGAATTTCCAATTAATTACCAAAATTGATTAATTTAGAAATAAAATCCTAAAAACACAATTAATTCAATTCGGCACAAATTAACCACTCAAATAAATAAATAGGCTGCACCACAATAATCAGCCTAAAATTTCGATTGTCGGCTATTCTAGCCTAATTTCCGGAAAATAATTAATTAATTAAATAATTACAAAAATTATTAAATAAATGCAATAAATTCAATTTAGGCCCGTAATGCCTAATTGGACCCCAAAACGGACCCGGAAAATTTTCGAGATTCGTTCAATAAATAATAGAGCTGTCTACTTGCTAACTACATTAACCAATTGCTTAACATGCATTGATAATGCACTAATTTAATTACTCTACTATAATCTATCCACCTAATCACACTTAATTAAATCTAAACAACCCCTGAGCATTATTAGCATACTAAGCAAGGTTTAGTGAGCAAAACTCACTTGATTAACAAACGGGTCCGATCAAACCAACGGGAACATCGCGGGGAATGATTCTCCTCAAAGCGAACCTAAGTTTCGAGACGCAGAAGCACCTCAAAATAGGCCAAACAGCACCTCTGAAATCCACTAATTCCCTCTCTATTTTGAGCTACAAAACAGAGAAAATAAAGCTGGTTTGATGAGGAAATGACAATGGTGGATCAGTAGATGGCTTGGCGAGGTAACCGGCGGCCATTGGAGCTCCGGTGGGCTTCGGCGGTGGCTTGGTCGGTCACGGCTGCCTGTTGGATGCACGATGAGGATGGGATGATGGCGTGAGGGAGGCAGAGATGTGTGAACAGCGACGGGCTGGCGCTGTGGTGCGGGCAGCGTTTCAGCAACGTTGTGCGGCTGTGGAGGTGTGCGGGGTGGATGGCTTAGCTTGCTGCTCCTTCTCTGGCTTGCTGGATGTCCGAATTGCACACCAAGGAAGAGAATGGAGGTCGCATAGCAAGGGGGAAGAGAGAGGAAGGAGAGAGAGAGAGAGAGGGAGAGGGGGCCACATGCCTTGTTTTTCTTTTTCCTTGTCCCCTACTCTTCAACCACAGCTAAGCATGTCTTCTATGGCTGTAATTCCGCCACCCAAGCCCTCCTTGCAACATTTGAAGTAGTCCAAAACCATAGGGAATGGGGGGCATACGAATTTGGCAAGCATTGGCTTTAATTGGACACATAATCTCTATTAATTCAATCCCAATTGACCTCAACAAATCCCATTGTTGAGTCCCTGATCCAATCGATATTTTTTCTCACCAATTGAACCGTCTTGCATCCCAAATTTACGATAAAAACGATCCCTGGCGTTTTCTGAACAAAAACGGTTCTATGTCGACTTTTTCCCAAAAAGTCTCGGGTTGCAGAAAAATCTTCTAAGACTGAGTTGACGTTCCTAGATTTATTGTGACGTGACAAAATCTTCAATTTCTGAAATCGAATTCAAATTCGTGGTTAATTTTACTTAGGTGCGTTTTTAGCGTAACTTAGGCTATCGGGTAGTTTTTAGAAACTTTTAGTGCAATTGACCCGTGGTCGATTTTCTTCGAGCCACAATGAACCCACTCGACACATTGGCGACTCTCGGTTGTCGTGAAAATTTTGATGATTCAAATACGGACACAGGGTACCAAAATGATAGATAAATTAGTCTAGTGTCGGTCGACGAGAATTTTCCAATTTAGTGGTGTCACGCACGATTAGCCACACATCTCAGTTGAATCGACCTATCTTTGATCTCAAATCGATTTTATACTGTGCCGTAATGGCCTCTAAAGATGAGTATGGTCGAGAAGTCGATTGCTGGTCGAATTTTCAAGTCTATTGCCTTAAAATTCCTTAATGGCTTCCATGAATAGTTTAGTTATTTCGAGAGTGATCAGCTCTGAGAACAGCTCTATAGGCGTGTCGATGAAATACCTAATTTATTCAATAGGAAATAGAAGCGAAAATCTGGGATGTCACACATATGTACCCCTTTTTTGTTGAAGGTAACATATGTACCTCATGTATATACTAATTGTAGATACATATGATCAGTATTAAGCCACGACGAATCTTATATTATATTATATTTGATTCAATTCAATTAAATTACAGTATATCTATAATAAGCGGCACATGTTTCCATATGAGCAAACACTGAATATAATGGAGTCACATGGCACAACATGATTCTGAAAATGATAAAACTCTAAAAATATATTTGTTTCGCAAAAAATAAATGATTAAAAAAATAATTTTTTTTTTAAAAATAATCGCTTATATGATCAAAAATAATTAATCATTAAAATTATTTTTAATAATTAATTGTTAAAATTCTTTTTAATTATTGAAAACAATTTAGGTCTAAGCATTTTTTTTCAATGATAAAAATATTTATCGTTCATTCGTTTTTATAGATGATATAAGCCACTACTTTTAAGGAAAATGTATTCATGCCATTTATTTCCTGTGAAACAAATGGAGAAATTTACTTTGATCCAATCAGGCTAAGGTTGTTGAGACTTTCCCGTTCAATCACCAATTGCCATCTTCTCTTTCTTCCGTTTTTCTATATATACAGCTAATTCGAATCCAATTCAATATATTAAAACCACCATTAAACTCTCTCTCTCTCTCTATCTCTCTCTCTCGGCTCCAAGAGTAAGAAGCTGAGAGCAGAAAGAATGGAGAGAAACCTCAAAGCACGCTCATCTTTTCTTCTTTTCTCTCTATGTATCTTGTCATCCCTTGTTCATATCCATGCAAAGAAGCAAGGAGAGGTTCTTGATTCTCTGTATAGAGCGAAGTCCAAGAAGTCTGGGATCGACATGAGCCTTTTTCAGGCGAGCATTCACCCTGAAATTCTTAACTCCAAGATTTATCATCAAGAAGGACTAAAGGAGAAAGATAGGATCAAAAGGTTGCCTGGACAACCGCTGGTCAAATTTGATCATTATGGTGGTTATGTCACCATTGATGAATCGGCCGGACGAGCGTTTTATTATTATTTTGCCGAAGCGGAGCGGAATAAGGAGTCAATGCCACTTCTTTTGTGGCTTAATGGAGGTGCATGCTTTAGTTTTCCCGTTTTCGCTTGATCTCCACCGTCATTCTTAAATCTAGAAAGCAATATAAAGTTTTCTTCTCTTCCAATGCAACCATATTACTCTCTTTACCATCACGGTTTTTGGAGTTTAGATGCGTAACTGCACGGTAGTTTCGGGGCCATATTAGGCAGAACTTGAATTTGATCAATCGGTCTAGCTATTTAATGCTACAACAATAATGAAAACAACTTTGTCACTAGAACTAAGCATGTTTCCAATTGTTTTGGTTGGCCATTTATTGATTTTGAATAACTTCGAGCTCTCAAATTGATAGTTTAATGCAGCAGGTGCTTTGAGCTCAGGCGTTGCTATATGCGTTTCATATTTTTAGGTGCAGTGTATAGTCAAAGTAGATGAACATAAGTTACGATCATGATTTACCATTATTCATCTTGTCAATTCCAATATATGCGATCACAGATGAGCCATCTATATCATTTTGATGGTAATCTTACTACGTCATTATACTGTAAATCATCTTTAGACTCTTTTCTGGTGCTTTTGAGTGAGTAAAAGTTAGCTATTTGTGCTGTTTTCTCAGGCCCCGGTTGCTCATCCCTCGCCTATGGAGCAATGCAGGAACACGGACCATTCCGAGTCCATAGTGATGGGAAGACTCTCTTCAGAAATAAATTTGGATGGAATACTGGTAAATTATTGAAAAAATACCAAAAGCATTTCACCTTTTCTTTTTGCTGATAGGGCTATTAATAATTCGTTTTACGTTGGCAGCTGCGAACGTGTTGTTCCTAGAGTCTCCAGCTGGAGTCGGTTTTTCCTATTCTAACACAACATCGGACTATAACGCGAACGGAGACAGCAAAACAGCCGCGGACAATTATGTATTCTTGCTAAATTGGCTGGAGAGGTTTCCCGAGTACAAGAACAGGGACTTTTACATTTCAGGCGAGAGCTACGCGGGTCATTACGTGCCTCAGCTCGCTCACAACATCCTAGTCAACAACAAGAAGGCGAACAAGACCCTTATCAACCTCAAAGGGATTATAGTAAGTTGTATTCATGGACTGCATTGTCATTATTTACATTACATGTTGAAATCATTGGAAACACCAAAAGTCTGAACGTTCACAAGCTTTAAGCTTGCGTGTGTTTTTGTGTTGGGATTTTGGTTCTAATGAATGATTAAAAGCTAGAAGTCATCATGCACGTCTTGGCTATAAAGTTACTTTCCATGTTGAACCTCTTCGACATGTAGAAAAATCTTTTATCTGTCATAATGAGTAGGAGTTAGTACCCCCTCCTCAATTGTTTCATTTGCTATAATGGGATTCAACTAACAACTAAGCATGTGCTTATGGTTGTCAACATCACATCGGATTATTCGGTACAAGTGCTGGATCTTTTGATAAATAAATAACGAGGATGCTGCATTATCATTGCTGTAGCAGGTATTGTAATGTAATGTGATGCTTTTGGTCTTTCTTTCTGGGGGTCATCCGATGAATATAACATTAGTAGGCAATTCTCTTGCCATGGAGTAACCATTATCGATTACCACCAATCTAGTGCATTAAAGCCATTGCTCATGGCTCATAACATTGGACATATGTAGATAGATAAGAAAAATTTAAAGATTGGTTTTAATTGAGGCTATATGGATGCATGCAGATTGGAAACGCTGTAATCAATGACGAGACGGACCAGAGTGGGATGTACGAATACTTTGCTACACATGCATTGGCATCCGACGAAACATGGTATGCAATTCAAAAGTATTGCGACTTTTCACCAAATGTCACCAATCAAGTAGACCAATGCAATTCGGCTTTGAACGAAGCGGATAATGATGTTTCTGCTATCGACATTTACAACATCTACGCTCCTCTGTGCCTCTCTCCCAACCTGACTTCTCTTCCCAAGAAGGCCAACGTGAGCTCGAATTCATTTGCCCTTTTTTTTTCCCCAATCTAACTTTTGCACTTCTGAACGATAATATGCAAAACCTTAGGTCATAGATTTTCGGGTTGTGTTTTGTTTGGCCAGATCCTGAACTTTGACCCGTGTGGAGACTACTATGTTCATGCTTACCTGAACAGAGCAGATGTGCAAGAGGCACTTCATGCCAACGTTACGAAGCTTGATCACGACTGGGAACCGTGCAGCGATGTTATCCAGCAGTGGGAAGATAGCCCTTTCACCATCATCCCTCTCCTCCAAGAATTCATGTCCAATGGGCTTCGCGTCTGGGTGTTCAGGTAAATACAAAAAGAATTTTCTTTCCCGCGCATCGTCATCGGCAACTTTTGGCCATCCTTTGCGTGTGATTGAAGCGGAATATGACTAACGGATAATTGAAAATGCAGCGGGGATACGGACGGAAGAGTGCCGGTGACATCGACCCAGAGGTCTCTCAGCAAGATGAGCCTCCCCACGAAGAGTAAATGGCGTCCATGGTTCTTTAAGGGCGAGGTGAGGCGGTTTATTTGCTTTCACTACATCAAACCCCTTTTAGTTACATACCCTTGATTATTCTCGTCTAGGATCTCCTCCTCGTGGGGGGATCAATTGGCTCGATTTGCCGAACGAAAAGTAATCCACACCGTCTTTGGCGGGTATAGGTCGGAGGGTATGTGCAAGTGTACGAGGGAGACTTGACGTTTGCGACCGTGCGAGGTGCGGGGCATCAGGTTCCGAGCTATCAGCCCAAGAGAGCTCTCTCTCTCATCTCTCACTTCCTTTCAGGCTCTCTACTCCCATCAAAGTAGACCCTTCAAGTGCTTGAAGATGATGGAATCAATGCTTGAGGACTCGCTTTTCTCTCCACTTTCTGTTTTCTTTCTTTGGTAATTCACATGGGCGCGCATGTAAATATTCAGTTATTAGGGATTCAAGAACGTCATTGTTTCTCTGTTAACGAAGAAATTGATGCGTGGATGATTAACAAAACAATATCAAGAATTATTGTAGCTCACAAGAGTCTTAATTTTTTTAATATAGTTCTCTCTGAATTTGCTGACGTGGATTGGATGATCTTCATAAATTGTTTTTAAATTTTTTGAATTGGTTTTTTTTTTTTTTGACTTTGCCAGTTTTCTTTTTTCCTATTCATTCTAGTTTGTTGCCATCGGAAGGGTTATATTGGAAAATCGTCACATGGTTTCGCACTAAATAAATCAAATTAAGAAATTTAGTATTAAATTGACTGCTAAAATAACTCAAGCGACAATTTCAATATAATGGGAAGAATTGAACGTAATGGATGAATTGACGTCACAAGTGCTGTTCCATCGCACTGCCATCATCTCATGATCCCTTACTCATTGGAGTGAGCGCTAAACATGAATAGCCACATGCCTTGCACAAGCCGCAGTCGCATGTCCTCCCTTTCTCGCTCTCGGTATTCTCCGCCTGGCAGTTCTCCTTCCCCACGTCCAGAGCTCTCTTTGGTGACCGGCGCTCCTCTATTGTGCTCAGCCGAGCTCAGCCGGTCGGCATCTACCGATGTTCCCCTACCCTGCTCAGGTGGCCCCTTCTAAGCCTACTGTTGTCGTCTGTATCCTCCATCCTCCGTGTTTGAATTGCGATCTTATCCAAGGTAAGACTGCATTTTTATTTACTTCGATCACGCATGTGTCTACTTTGCTTAAACTCCGCCAATCGAAAACTCATAATTGACAAGCTCATTAGGTATTCCATTGACAGGCTTTGTGGGTAATTATATTGTTACGACTCTCATTATCAATGAGCTTTTTAGGCAATCCATAACTAGTCTTATGGATTGATTGTATCGTCATGACCTGGTTTGAGCCATTAGCATCTCCAAATTTGGGCTCAAATTTTGGGCTTGACGTTGAAAAAAAGTGACAGCTCGATAGAAAAGTTGCAAAGTGAAAAACAAAAAGCATAATTATCATTGGTAAGCAACTTAAAACAAGAGTTAGCAAACCAAAACTAACTAGTACAACTTTAGATAAAACTTTAGCTAGCCACGAAAAAAAGGTACGCCATTGAATTTCATATATTAAGTGGTATACTTAAGGCATTGGTGAGAAAGACAAATGAACATTGGTGCAAGATCAATGAAGTTTTAACTAATGATTATTAAGAGATGAAAAGTAATGAAAATGAAAATAAAAAAGTTATTTGATGATATATGAAATTTATCAAAGGAAACAAATGTAGCAAAAGTAAGTTGCTGAATGATATCATGCCAACATGGTAAAATATTTACCTCATACTAATTATAGAAGCCACGATATCCATATATAGTAACAAATCATATATGATATTCGATTCAATTCAATAAAATGAAAGTGTTTTTATAATAAGCGGCATGCTTTTCCATATGAGCAAACACTGGCTATATTGGAGTCACCTGGCACAACATGATTCCGAAAACTAGAAAAATATTAATTCAATGGATATCATTACCAAGATCTAATGAAGCTTCCTCAAACTTGTGAAGACTTTCCCCTTCAATCACCAATTGCCATCTTCTCTTTCTTCCGACTATATATGCACCTAATTCGAATCCAATTCTATACATTAGAACAACCGCCATTAAACTCTCTCCCTCTCTCTCCTTCTCTCTAGTGGCTCAAAGAGGAAGAAGCTGAGAACAGAGAGAATGGAAAGAAACCCAAAAGGACACTCCTTTATTCTTCTTTTCTCTTTATGTGTCTTGTCGTCGCTTGTTCATATCCTCGGAAAGAAGCAAGGAGACGCTCTCGATTCTCTATACAAAGCAAAGTACGATAATTCTAGGATCGACATGAGCCCTTTTCAGGTGAGCAACCACGATGAAAATTTCAATTCTAGAATTTATCGTCAAGAAGGACTGAAGGAAAAGATAGGATCAAAAGGTTGCCTGGACAACCGCCAGTCAAATTCGATCACTATGGTGGTTATGTCACCGTCGATGAATCGGCTAGTCGAGCATTTTATTATTATTTTGCCGAAGCGGGGCAAAATAAGGACTCAATGCCGCTTCTTCTATGGCTTAACGGAGGCAAGTGCTTTACTTTTCCCAATTTTGCTTTAACTATAATGCAAGTGTATTATTTTCTTCGCTTAGGAATTTATCACGGTTCTTACAGTCAATATATATAATTGCATAGTAGTTAGCACGTCATACTAGGCTGAATTAAAACTTAGAATGTGTTTGTTTTGGGGAAAGTGTCTTCTGAGAATTGTTTTTCCGAATTTTCACTTGTTTGGTTTGTGAAAAATGACTAATCAATTGAAAACACTTTCCGATCAACGAAAATATTCATTTATAAATTGAAGAAAGTGAATTCTTAAATCTAAAGAGGTGGAAACATTTTTTAGGAGTTGATCATCGTAAATATTTAAATATTTTTCTTTTCTTTTCATTTTCCTTCTTCTTCTTCGACCTGTCGCTAGGCTAGAGCTGGCAAAATGGGTTATATATGGGTTAAGTGAAAGTTAAATATGGGTCAGAAATGGGTCTGAGAAAGTAAAAAAAAAATGGTCTAAATGGGTTATTTTATTAGGAAAGGAAACCCACTTTTAAAGTTTAAACCCATAGCCTTTTTTAACTTTATAAAAATGTTTTTTAAATAAAAAATCTAAATTATAAATATTTTTCATATTTCAATTTTTTTTCTTCCTTGCGGCGACCGATAGGGCGATAGCCGGCCGTCAGTCAACAACAGGCTAGGCGAGGCTTGAGCTCGCCGGCAGGTCGCCGACGACTGGCGAGGCTCGAGCCTCCTTGGATCTAGCGAGACTCAAGCTCACCGATGTCGGGTGGGGCCTCGGCCTCGCCAGATCGGCGAGATCGAGCCTCGCCCGACGCCGGCAAGCTCAATCTCGCCTGTGGCCGGTGGTCGGCCGAAGAAGAAGAACAAAGAAAAGAGAAAAGAGAAAAAGAAAAAAAATAATTATTAAAAATTATATTTTAAAAATAAAATTATAAAAATTATATTTTTAAAATAAAAAAAATTAAAAATTATATTTAAAAAAATTAAAAATTCGATTTAAAAAAATATATTTTAGAAAGAATTATAAAAAATTTCCATCAAATTTGAATTGCATAAAAATTGTTAAAAAATTTATATTGCATAAAAATGTTTTAACAATATTTTTTTTAAAAAATAAAAAGTCATAAAAATGAGCTTTTTTAGGTTTAGTTAAAAAATTTTCATGTTACAGTTTTTAGTTATTCAATGGTATGTTCACTTCAAATAAGAGAAGCATGTGCATAGTCTAATTTTTTTTTTTTTTTTTTTTATAAATATTTCAATTTATAGGTTTTTTTAATTTTTTTAAATTTTATTTACTATTTTAAATTTAATTTGAAGTTTTAATCCAATTAGCATATAGTAGAAGTGAGTTTTCCTAGAATATTAATAGGTTTTAACAATACGGGTCAGGTCGGGTATGAGTCGGGTACGGGTCAGGTCGGGTATGAGTCACTAAATTTACACTACAAGAATATAGATCAAAACGGGTTAAATAGGTCAAATATGGGTTGGCCCATTTTCGACTCGACCCACCCATTTGCCACCCCTCGCTAGCCATGGCAGAGGCTGGCAATCAATAGAGGGAAGGAAAAAAGGAAAGAAAAAATTATTTAAAAGTTTGATTTTTTTTTTTTTTTTGTCATGAGATAAAGTCATGAGTTTAAAATCATTTTCCAAAATGAGATTCAAACACCGTTTTCAGTCAAATATCACCAAACAAAGGAAAACTTTCCACTTTCTTGAAAAATGAATTTCCATAAAATATTTTGTTTTATCATGAAGTTTTCCATGAAATAAACACACTATTAATCATCCTATCAATTCCAACATGTGAATGGATTATTAGCGATAGAGAACATTGCAGAATTGAATTGGTCCAACAAATATACCACCGTCCTCCTCTTAATTTTCTACGGCACATACACGAGCACATATGAGCCATCTATATCATTCTTTGGGTTATCTCTCTACATCATTACATTGTAAATAATATTTAGATGAAATATGATTGCGTGATAGTCTTTAACGTACTATGAAAATAACATTCTATTTAGGACCACAAAAAACCAAATCGCAAATAATTATAAATTATTGTAGGATTCACTTTTTCAAGAATTTATGACTCACAATAGATTGTTATTCTCACAATACCTCAAATATTATTATGCTAGCAAAGCCCTACTAAGATTATCTTCTAGCTCGTTTGAGTGAGTAAAAGTTAGCTCGTTATGCTGATTTTTCAGGTCCTGGTTGCTCCTCCCTCGCCTATGGAGCAATGCAGGAACTCGGACCGTTCCGAGTCCACAGTGACGGGAAGACTCTTTACAGAAATAAATTTGCATGGAATATTGGTAAAGTATTTAAAAACACAGTGTAGTGTTCTCAAATGTATTTGACCTTTTCTCTTCGCTGATAGGGCGGATCGATTATTTGTTTTACGAGGGCAGCTGCGAATGTGTTGTTCCTAGAGTCTCCGGCTGGTGTCGGTTTTTCTTATTCCAACAAGACGTCGGACTATAGTGCGAGTGGAGACAGCAAAACGGCCACGGACAATTACGTATTCTTGCTAAATTGGCTGGAGAGGTTTCCCGAGTACAAGAACCGGGATTTTTACATTGCAGGCGAGAGCTACGCGGGCCATTACGTACC
This sequence comes from Eucalyptus virginea, assembly GCA_014182375.1. Lineage (NCBI taxonomy): Eukaryota > Viridiplantae > Streptophyta > Magnoliopsida > Myrtales > Myrtaceae > Eucalyptus > Eucalyptus virginea. The sequence continues at coordinate 56,213,666 of CM024520.1, forward strand.
TCAACTCGCTCACAACATCCTATACAACAACAAGAAGGCAAACAAGACCCTCATCAACCTCAAAGGGACCATAGTAAGTTGTCTCCACGAATTGCATAGTCTTTATCTATATTAAAATTTTAAACCGTGCGTGTTTAAGTACAACAAATGCTTTAAGCATGCGTGTGTTTTTGTTGGCCTTTGCGTTCTAATGAATGATTAAAAGCTAGAAGTCATCATGCACGTCTTGGCTATAAAGTTACTTTCCATGTTGAACCTCTTCGACATGTAGAATAATCTTTTTATCTGTCATAACGGGCAGAACAGGTGTTTTTGGTTGTTGTTTTCATGATTTGAGTTACTAGCTGCTGTTCGATTTCTCCATTTGCTATAATGGGATTCAACTGACAACCAAGCACGTGATCATCATAGTCAAGATCACATTGGAATATTTGGTACAGGTGCTGCATCTCTTGATAAATAAATAATGTGCATGCTGCATTATCATTGCTGCAGCAGGTATTGTAATGTAACTAATCGCGTCATAAACATAATAGATGTGATGCTTTTGGTCTTCCTTCTTGGGGGTCAAATTTCGATTTGATGATTGTAACATAAGTAGGCGATTCTCTTGTTATTATCCAACCATTATTGATTAGCACCAATCCAGTGCGTTAAGTCCATTCCTCACGACGCATAATATCTATTAAATCAATAGACATAGATAGATGAGAAATATAACTGAGGGTATATATGGACACATGCAGATTGGAAATGCGGTAATCGACGACGGGACGGATAATAAAGGAATGTATGAGTACTATGCTACACATGCATTGATATCCGATGAAACATGGTATGCAATTCAAAAGTATTGCAACTTTGCACCAACAGGCACCGATCTACCTAGCCAATGCATTTCGGCTGAAATTGAAGCGTATCATGATGTTTCTCCTATAGACAATTACAACATCTACGCCCCTCTGTGCTTCTCTTCCAACTTGACTTCTCATCCCAAGAAGACCAACGTGAGCGCAAATTCATTTCCTTAATTGTTTTTCCCACTCTAACTTATGCATTTTGAACCGTAATATGCAAAACCTCAACTCAAATATGCAATGGTCACAGATTCTCGGGTTGTGCTTTGTTTTCGCAGATCATGAACTTTGACCCGTGTGGACACCACTACGTGCATGCTTACCTGAACAGAGAAGATGTGCAAGAGGCACTTCATGCCAACGTTGCGAAGCTCCATCACGAATGGCAATCGTGCAACGATGATGTTCAAAAAAATTGGAAAGATAGCCCTTCCACCATCATCCCTCTCCTCCAAGAAGTCATGTCCACTGGACTCCGTCTTTGGGTGTACAGGTAACTTAAAAAAGGAATGTTCTAGTCGTGCACCGTCCATGTTAGAAGTAAAAGATCGGTGACGATAATAAAATCACGTAGAACCAATTACGGTCGGGTCATTGATGACTTTTGGCAATCCTTTGTGGGTGATTGTAGTGTGGTATGACTAACGAATAATTGAAAATGTAGCGGGGATACAGATGCGGTAGTGCCGGTGACATCGACCCAGAGGTCTCTTAGCAAGATGAGCCTCCGAACGAAGAGTCCATGGCGTCCTTGGTTCCTCGGGGGTGAGGTGAGGCGGCTTGTTTGTTTTCACGACATCGACCCCTTTAAGTTACGTACGTACCCTTGATTATCCTCGTAGAGGGATGAATTGGCTTGATTTGCTGAACTGAAAGTAATCTGCACCGTCTTTAATGTATTTAGGTCGGAGGGTACGTGCAAGTGTACGAGGGAGACTTGACGTTCGCGACGGTGCGAGGAGCGGGGCATCAAGTGCCGAGCTATCAGCCCAAGAGAGCTCTCTCTCTTATCTCTCACTTCCTTGCAGGCTCTCGACTCCCATTCAAATAGACCCTTCAAGTGCATGTAATACTTCAGTTATTAAATTGGCTAACCTGAAAATTTTAGCAGCGATTTAATCACTGTACAATAAATTTATGACTTTTTAGATAAATATCCAAATGAAATATATTTGACTTGGGAAAATTATTTAAAAAGTCCTAAATCTATTACATTTTTACCAATTCAATTTAAATATTTCAATTTTGCCAATTCAGTTCTAAACCTTTCCACTTTTTATCAATTTAGTTCTAAGCCTTTCATTTCTTCGTAATTGAATTCATTTGGCGAATCTTGGCCGGAAATTATTGACGTTGGTGGCTAGTGTTGACGTGGTAAATTTTGTAATAATACGTTGATTTTTTTATTTTATTTTATGGTTTTTTCTCTTTTCCTTTAATTTTTTTTTAAACTAGGGTCGGCCAGGGTTGCCGATTGACTCTTGCTGGCCATAGACGAGGGTGTTGAGCCCCTAGCCAGCCTTGGGCAAGGGCCGTGATTTCCTCGCTAGCCAAAACAAGGGCGCGTGAGCCCTCGCCTAGAATCAATGAAGGTGTTGCAACCCTCGCCTAGGGTCGGCAAGGGTTAGTCGTGGGTCGGCTTGCCACCCTCACTGGCCAAACTCCAAACCCCCTCCCCCCCAAAAAAAAAAAAAAAAAAAACCATAAAAAATACAAACAAATTATTAAATTATCATTGGCTCACTTGGAAGGACAATCTTTTGTGGCGAAATCGAACACCTTTATGATGCAACCTTCCATCAATCTTTGGGCTCGCTTTACCTTTGGTGCCTTATGTTATCTAATTTGGAAAGTGAGGAATAACATTATCTTTTGCAATGAAAGATTATTCCTCTCGGCTTTAAAGGACCACCTTCGTAAAGCCATCAATGATAGGGCTTTAACCTTCCCCAAGGTCCCGGACAACCCCCATAATAAAAGATTCCAAGTTAGCTGGGGCATCCACCCCTCCATCTTTGATTGATTATGCTTACTGTCGGCCGCCCCCCCCATTTTGATTGTTCCTTGACCTAATGGTTGGTGAAGCTGCCTCCTTTGTTACATTGCTGCCCATCTCACTGTTGCTGGATGATGCTTCTGATGGAACTCTCCCGAGTCTTCCCTGTTGGTGCAGCTGTTTCCAACTTGGTGTCCCTCTTGCTCTTTTCATCTTTGTGTCTTTTCCTTGTGCGGGCCACAGTGTTGTGTGCTCTTCCCCCTCGTCTCATTTGTTGGCCGCTATTTTAGCCTTCTTTTGCTACTATTTTTATTTGCATTGTATCTCTCTCGCAGCTCTTCTCTCCCCTTTTCTCCCCCCTGACCCCCTACCACTCGTTTAGACTTCTTGTCTTTCTGAGTGTAAGTTGATGCTGGGGCCCCCTTGCTATACAACTGTATAGCTTTTTCTGCAAAAGTCTATATACTTCTTACCTTTTACCAAAAAAAAATTATTAAATTATCATTAAAATATTATTAAAAATGTGCCACGTTAATACCGGTCATCCACATTAGTAAATCCTGGCCAAAATTGGCGAGATAGACTTAATTGGCAAGAAGTGAAAATGTTTATAATTGGGTTAATACCCTAAAAAACCCTAAACTGGTATACCTGTGACAAATTTACCCCCAACTATTTTTTTGACCACCAAAAATCCTAAACTGGTATACCTTTGACAAATTTACCCCAAACCGGTACACTTGTGACAAATTTACCATCTGTTAGTATTTGTTAAATTTTACTGTCAAATTATTAAATTAAATAACACGTGGCAATTGACTAGTATACCAATTTGGGATTTTACGTTTCGTTTGTCACAGTTTATAATTTTTGTGATTTTTTTGTGGTATTAATCTAATTTGACGGAGGGTATATTTGTCATAAATTTACCAGTTTGGGGTTTTTTGCAGTCAAATAAATTATTTGGGGTAAATTTGTTATAAATATACCAGTTTAGGGTTTTTTATGATCAGTTGGGGTAAATTTGTCACAGATGTACCAGTTTGGGGTTTTTTATGGTCAAAAAAATAGTTTGTGGTAAATTTGTCACAAGTGTACCAGTTTGGAGTTTTTCAAGGTATTAACCCTTATAATTGAATTGGTAAAATTAAAATGTTTAAGATTAAATTGATAAAAGTGCAATAGGTTGAAGACTTTTTGGACAATTTTTCCTATTTGACTCTATTCTTGATGCCAAAATTTTGGCTTTCTAGCATTTTCATTTATCTCATAAGAAAATTATGATCCACCTCAACCCCTAAACCAAAATTTCATTGTTTCCCTCTCATCTCTCCCTTCCTTGCTGGCTCTCAGGTCCCATCAAGATAGACCCTACACGTGCACGTAATAGCTTCATTATTCCTCTTTTATTAGAGAAATTGATGAGGAGAGGAATGAAAGCAGAGAAAATTGGCAAAGAGGGAAACGCAAAGAAAGAGTTTTGAACTTGTTTGTTCTTTAGGGCGACGATTGTGCTCCAACAGTAAGTGGAGAGTGTTCCAATTTGCTTTTGTTTTTTAACGACTGGCCTAATTATATATATCTCTTTGGAGCTCACACCGAGTCTCACCATAAAAAGGCAAATGTTTCAATGTAGTTCTCTTTGTAATTGGTCCGTCAGTATTATAACACGTGTAAAAATGAGGTTAAAACAATGGTAACGGAATTCCTTCCGTTATCCATGGACGGAGTTACACAAATCGGCACTTGCAAATGAATCTTGAATTAATTATATGGCTATCACGAAATGAAATAATTACAACCTATGTAAAAGTTATAAGTGGTATATGATATAAGTGATGCAGGAGTTGATAGAGTAATAAGTAAATGGATCTGTGAAAGTTAAAACTAGATTGTTTGTGCTTGTTTCATGTTCAATTGGAAAAGTTATTAAAAAAATTCTAAACTTATTGTATGGCAGTCGATTTAGTTCTAAAATTTTCAATTTAACAAATTTATTCCTAAAACATTCAATGGTTTATCAACGTAGTTCTTTGGCAAATTTTGGTATGTAATTGCTAATGTTGATGATTTTTGCAATTTTTAAAGTTTTTTATTTTTTCCCTAATCTTTTTATTTCCTTTGTCTATTTTATTTAAATTTTCCCCGGCCTTTACAGTGATGGCTAGTGGAGGGAATTAGAAAAAAGAAAAAAGAAAAAAAAGGAAAGAATAGAAAAATTGGGCAAATTTTGAAAATTTTTGCAAAAATCATCAATTTTAGTAATTTTCAACCAAAATCGGCAAGAATGAGTACATTGAAATCGTCACAAATGTTGAAGATTATATTGATTAATTTGAAAAGTTTAGGACTATATTAGCTGCCATAAATAGACTTAGAATTTTTTGGACGTTTTTCTAATTTGACTTGAAACAAATATGAACAATCTAGTTTTAATTTTCACAAATTTGCCACCTAGGATGCTCAACGTCCGCATCAGTATTTTTCGGCCATATCCACTCATATTGAAAGAAGATATTAAACCAATTGTGAGCGGAATTCCTGGAAAGAAATCCGACGAAATTCGTGAACCAAGAGCATTTTCTAGGCGTTATATTCTCGGTGGAGGAAAGGGAAAGAGGAGCTTTCTTTTAGGCGGTGGAATTAATTTCCTACGCTCTCTCCACCCTATTTATTCACGCATTCACTGCATTACCTGGGGCGGATTCCATCTCATATAATTCTTCAATGCACCATTATAGATCTGAGGAGGCCATCGTCAGACCTTCCAGCTTAATTCGCCTGGCGCTGGAAAAGCACATCACCAGCCAACCTCCGTGATATCACTGGGATCGATCATTTCTTGATCTAATCCGGTTTCAAGGTGAAATAAAAAACTGGATCAGGAGGATCGGTTCCCAAAAATCGGAATCGAAGAGCGGACCGGTTGATCTTAGGACTGGGAATTGGAACGAACCATTGGTCCGGTTTGGTTAATGGAACCGATCATTCATTTTTTCCCACTAATTTTTTCCCATTATTTTTTTTTCTCACTACTCGGAACTAGACCAAGACAGTTGATAGTGTTTAGTATATATTTTACTAATTTTTTTGAAGAAATAATAAAATAGAAAAAGTATATTTAATTAGTCCGGTCTAGTTTGGCTCTTCCTTGGCATCGGGAATTGAATTGCCCCGACACCGGTTTTGCTTTCAGGAATCGGCAACCGGACCACACTGGCTGGTTTGGTTCGATCCAGTCCGTGTGGTTCCCAGTTCGGGAGATCCATTCTCCACATCCCAAAATATCAATTGAATCCATTGCCACCTTGGTTGGTCTGCAGTTGCTGCCGCCATATCTGCTTCGACTCGTCTCGTTGTCGCAAGGAGCTATCCCCAGTGGTCGCTGAATTGCCGTGCCAGATTACCGGGACCTTGCGAAGCGTCTCTGAGTAATGTATCTCAGACAACTTCCTTTGTGCATGACGTCTCAGGACTCTCATAATATGATCCCACGTTTATTAAAATTACCTAAATTAAATTTCATCGAGAATTTATTATCCAAATCTAGTTGTTGATAACTATAGAGATTGCCCATATCTACTAGGATTAGTCTTGATGGAAGACCATATCTGATTATTCTCATTATACTGATTATCTGATAATTAGAGAGCATACCATCAATGCTGAGAGGGCAATTGGCTAGAAGTGCCTATTCACGATCGTTCAAGTTCCGCGTATCTATTCTGATATCATTGATGGCTGAAGGTTATTACAAAAATTTACACGTTTTGGCAATTGATCCCAATTATCAAGATTATGGTTTGCAAAATTTCTAATAGTTGGTATTAGAGCATGTTTATATCTCTACTTTGATGATTTTCGCAGGGCCTTTGGATTAAATAAAAAAATTCAAACCGGTGATTTTGGCAAAATTTGGCGCGGGAGTCTTGGTGGTTAGGTTTTCCGTTTTGGGGAATTTTGCTTGATTTCAAACAATATGAATAATGGCGAAATTGCGTGAAAAAGCCTCAGGCATGTGCAACCACGTGCCCATGCAGGCCTCAGGCGCGTGAGGCTCACGTGCTCTTGGGCTAGCACAGGCGCTTGCGACCATGCGCCCGTGCAGCGATTTGGTGTGTGAGACGCACTCGCTTGACCCGGCTCCTCTCTACGTCTTTTCTCTGTATTTTACTGTTTTGTGACCCTATGGCCATTGAAATTACGATTCTTCCTCGATCGATTCATTTACGGTTTTGTCATTGGTTGCCTTAATTTACTGTTTTGCCATTGTTTTGTTGATTTATTATTTTATCCTTACATGCAATTTAATGAATGTTTTATGCATGTAATTTAATGTCTAGTGATTCATATATATTTAGTTGATTGAAGATTAGTTACAACATCTTTGATTATATTAAATTATATACATTAAGAGTCTTTGGATCACATATTGTCAAAGACATTAATTGTGATTGGTCACCTTAATATTATGAATTTTATCCCGTAGGAAATTTCAATATATTAATGTGATTAATAATGATGAAATATCATTTTATCTCTTTTAATTTACCCATAGGGATTGAGGAAGGGAATATGATTTGATAGTTTTATCATGAAGTAATTATGATCTATTTAAATTGAAAACTTAGCCCACATGTAGTTTTTGATGTTAGGTGATTCATATTTTATACCATGTTTTACATCGGCAAAACATGATTTTTTTTTGCCTCAAATATATGATATATAAGTTTCCTTTGATTATAATACAATTTTACCGCCTACGAATAGTTCTGGTATAATTATTCCTGAGTTGAATGGTGATAACTATAAAGAATGGAGTGAATTAATTCTTCTCTAATTGGAGTGCATAGATATTAATTATGCTATACGGTCATATGAACCACCTACTCTTACTGAAGTTAGTAGATAGGTTGAAGTTAACTTTTATACATAATGGGAGCAGTCCAACCACCTCAGTGTAATGTACATAAAGACAAAACTTTCTCCTAACATTCATGGTTCAATAATTCAACATAACAATGCTAAAGGATTGCTTGAGCCTATTGATGCGAAATTTAATTTTTTAGAGAAAGTGCATGCCATAACCCCGATTATGAAGTTCTCATCGTTGAAACTTATTAGTGCAAGAGGTGTGTGTGAGCACATCATGAAATTGAGGGACATTGTAGCTCAAATGAAAAATATGGAGGTTGGAATATCATAATTTTTTCTTGTATACTAGATCTTGAACACTCACTCACAAGAGTATGTCACTTTCAAGATCTCTTACAACACATATAATGCTAAATGGTTAATTAATGAGCTTATGACTATATGTGTTCAAAAGGAAAGGAGGCTGCTCCTGGAAAATGGGAGAAAGTGCTTATACGGAAATACATGATAAGTATAAAGGGCAAGGCATGCAAAAGAGAAAAATGTAAAATACCTCCCCAAATTGGCACTAAGAAAGAATCCGAGTGCTTTTTCCGTAAAAAAAGGGCATGTGAAAAATGATTATGCCAAATTGAAGGCTTGGCTAAGAAAAAAGGTAACTAACTCTCATGTATTTGTTATGAATCTAACATGGTTGATGTGGAGCAATACACTTGATAGATTGATTTTGGTTATATAATCAACATTTCAAATTCCTTGTAGAGTTTTTAGAATCAGTGGAAATCAATGGGAAGTGAACAAAGCATTTATTTAGGAAACAAAATACGTTCGCGTGTAGAAACTATTGGAATGGATAGATTGTTCTTAATAGTGGTTTTGTTTTGAATTTAGAAAAAAACCTTTTATATTCCTAATTTCTCTAGGAATTTAATTTTAGTTTCAAGACTTGTATCATTGGGATACTCCTTTAAATTTTTAAGTTCAACATTCAATTTATTGTATAAATCTGAAATTGTTGGGAGTGATATTTTATATGACAGTCTCTTTCAAATTAATTTTCAAAACAATGCCATCTATAATATAATGCACGTTTATGATAATGCTGGTATAAAACGATGTATTGTGAACAATGATTCCTCTATATTGTGTTATCGGAGATTATGACATAATTTCATAGATAGAATTAGACGATTAGTAAATGATGGAATGCTTAGTATTCTAGATTTTACTGATTAAGATATTTGTGTAGACTGCATAAAAGGAAAACAGACCAACAAATCAAAGAAATGTATCAAGAGGAGTACGCAAATATTAGGAATCATACATACAGATATTTATAGTCCAAATATTGATTCAAATGGTTAGAGATATTTCATCTCTTTCATGGAAGATATTTACAATTCATTTATTTCTACTTGCTTTGTAGTAAGCACGAAGCCCAAGATGCATTTAAGATATTTAAAACTGAAGTTGAGAAATAATGTGGTAAATAAATTAAGATCATGAAATCAAATAGATGTGGAAAATATTATGATAAATATGTTGAAGATGGACAAGCACCTTATCTATTTGCGAAATATCTTTAATAGCATGGGATTTTTGCCTAACATATTATGCCTGGTTCTTTGGATGAGAATGGTGTAGTAGAAAGAAGAAACCGAACTTTATTGAACATGGTACGGAGTATGCTTAGCAGCTTTAAAATTCCTAAATCTTTGTGGACTAAGGCTCTTAAAACGATAGTGTACATGTTAAATCGAGTTCTGACCAAGACCGTCCCTAAGAAGCATTTTGAGTTATTCAAAGGTTGGAAACCGAGTTTGCAACATATACGCATATGGGGACACCCATTTGAAGTAAAAGTCTACAATTCATAGGAAAAAAAGTTAGACTCAAATACTATAAGTGGGTATTTCATTGGATATGCCGAAAAGTCTAAGGGATAAAGGTTTTATTATCCACGTCACACCACTAGGTTTGTGAAATCGAGAAATGCAAAGTTTCTTGAGAACGATTTGATCAGCGAGCAAGTTCAATTTAGGGACTTTGTTTTTGAAAAAGATCATTCATATACTAAACATTCTACTTTACGTATTGGATTGTTTGTTGTTTACAATGCTCTTTCAGTTCAACCAGTTATCGAACAACCAATCGTTGAAATTCCACAACCTACTAATATTGATTCGGTAGATCCAACTATTCAGCAATTACTAGCAGAATGTTGATGCAATACTAAAAAGCTCTACTAGAATGAAGAAATCAGTAATTCCTAGTGATTACATTATGTATCTACTATAATCAAACTATAATTTTGGAGTTAAAAATGATCCTAAAACGTTTTCACAAGTCATGAGTTGTGATAAATTCAATTTATGGTACAATGCCATGAAAGAAGAGATGAGTTATATGGCATCTAATGAAATCTTGGATTTAATAGAGTTGCCCAATGGAGTGAGGGTTATTGGTTGTAAATGGGTCTTTAAAATTAAGAAAGATTTATTGGGCAACACCGAGAGATAAAAAACCAGACTTTTTGCCAAGTGATTCACCCAAAAGGAGGGAATTAATTACACGAAGACATTTTCTCTTATATCTAGAAAAGATTATTTTCGTATTATTTTAGCATTTGTTGCTCATTTTGATATGGAGTTACATCTAATGAATGTGAAAATGACGTTCTTCAATGGAAAACTAAAATAAGTTGTTTACATAAAACAACAAGAATGATTCTTCTCTAATACTGATGAGTATCTAGTGTGCAAGTTTAAGAAATCTCTATATAGCTTGAAACAAGTATCCCGCCAATGGTACTTAAGATTCCATGAGGCCATTTTTTTTTTCAATTTTTTAGAAAATGTCATGAATCAGTATATATACTAGAAGGTTAGTGTGAGAAATATTTGTTTTCTTGTCTTATATGTGGATGGCATTTTACTTGTAATAAATGATAAGGTGTGACATTCCGAAATTTCGGAAAAAGAAATTATTAGATGAAAAATCAGAGATTGGAAGAAAAAGAAAAATGATAACAATATTATTATTGTTTTTCTCCTCTCCTTCACACATCCTCCTCCTTCAGTTGAGATTCCTCTTTCCCTTTTCTTTTCTCTTTCTTCCGTCTCTCTCCCACTTTTCCACCCCCTCATCTACGCCAACCCTTCTGCTGCAATTTCCCTGCAACTTCCCTACTATTATTTTATTGTTGCTCTCTCCCCTTTCCCCCTTCCTCCTCACGATAAACCCTCTCATTTCTTCCTCTTCTCTTCCTTTCTTTAGTTTCTTTTCTGTTTTGCTCCCAAAAATAGCACCGTGTGCTACTGTCCTGTCCCAAACCAGCCACCATCTTGTGCCAAGGCCATGGACCATCACTGTCCGCAAACCGCCGTCCACTGCCAAAGAGCCGCACCACCCATCCGCGAGCCATCCGCTCGTCGTTCGTGCCAAATCAGAAACCACCACCGCCGAGACCCACTTTTGCCGAGCACCTCCGTGACATTTTGGTTGTAACTGAGCATAGCCCTTGCCACCGTCGTCACGCTCATGTCGTCGGAATTGTCATCGGGTGAGTTTAGCTCCTAATCCTTTGATTAGTGCCTAAATTTGCTTAGAAGGTTGATTTAGACTTAAGGATGGTTTAAGTAGCTTAAATATGGATTAGTGATAGTCTATAATAGTTAGATTAGTATTAGAATGGGTTAATATTAGTCTAATTAGGGAGATTTGCTCCGTTGAGGATAATTTGGTTGAAAACAGTGGCCGTTCTTCAGAACTGGTTCCTGGATACTTGCCATTTGTAATTTTTGTAGATTGAAATTGGTCGCAAATCTGAAGCCGACGTCTTCTAGAGAAATGTTTTAAACATCCTAAGCTACAGCATGTATATTTCAAAAGATTTTTAGGGACTCAGAAGCAGGAGATATTAGCTCCGCCATTTTCGAACAGAACTGCAATTTTCGTTGGAACTGGCGACTTTTTAGGATTTTAGGGGTTTTTATCAACTCTTAGAGTTCGAATTTTAAAATGGTTTCTTCACAAAAGTTGTTCCTCACCTCTTCTAGTTTAATATACTCAAATTTCAAATCAAACGGACGTGTTTAAGACCTCGAACCAAACTGATTTCGGAAAACTGACTTTCTGAGAACGGACCTAATTTTGGCGCTCGATTGAGTGATTTACTATGCCGAATATAGAAGGATCTGGGTTTATGTATCTTCATAAAAAATGTTCACTTATGTGTCATTTACTACATATTAAAATTTGAGAATTTTCCGAGCTCGATTGGTAAGGTTTCTAGATTTAAATTTGGAGACGTGCGAAGGCCCAATTTTTGCCAATTAGGACCGATGTTAGTTTGGTGATGGTTCTTGATGCTTTGCTTGCTTTAATTAGTGTTTTTAATGACTTGTGGATTTAATTTGTTAGTTACTTAATTATGAAATTTCACTGTTCATGACGCACTGTTCACGCGACACTATTCACGCACACTGTTTACCCGAGAATGAAAAGTGGTCTAATTTTATGTGTATTGATTTTATGAAGTGAATGGATGTACAAATGCATAGGCATCCATGTGAATTGGGTGATGTTTTGTGTAATAGTATGGTGATTGGAAAATATTGGTATTTAATTAGAAAATACCGGGTGTCAGGTTTTGGACGCCGGAAGTGTTTTTAAATACTATATCAAATTGTGGGATTTTAGAAGAGATGGTACAAATTTTCTGGTTTGATCTGACCGTGTCCCCGCATATGATTATTTTACTATGCATTTTTAATATGAAGAAAATAGGTTGGGATCACTATTTTAGTTAAGGTATTTGGGTACAATGCATGGCATCCTGGGTCGAAATTGAATGAATGCATGAATGATATGAGATGCCGTCATTAGCCTTTGGGGTCGGACGATGCTCATTTGGGAATACCCCAAGTCAACGAATGCTGGTCGCAATGGAGGCTGGGCCGATGCTCCTATATAGAATGCCGTCTAGATGTAAACGTTGCCATGCTTGATGGTGCGAGATGATGCCTAGTTAAGCTGGAAGACTATTATTTGTTTCATTGACTGGGATCCGTGTGATTGATCGATGTGTGCTGTGTGGCGTACTAATGTGCAAGAACGCATGAGAATCATGGCGTCTTTAGTTCTAGTCATGCATGAGTTGAGCACATTGTTTATAGCATGCACGCATAAATCGATAACGCATTTCACATATGCTTTCGTTGTGCTGAGAACAAAGTTTTGAGAGGTGGCTTGACTGGGATGGCGGTTCGTCCGCGCCAATGCGGGGCCCAAAGAGGAACATATTGGGCTGGGATGAGGGATGGTGGTGCATCCACGCCTCTACCTCAGACAACGCGTTTGTATGGCAATGGCCAGGTAAGATCTCTTGTAATGTGATTCGTATGTGATTGATGTACTGCATCATCTAATGGCTATGTGCATTGCGTGTATCGTGCTGAGTTATGACGTGCAGGGTATCGCATACTAAATAAGGATGTATGCAAATTGATTATCGATTGTTGGTTGTTAATCTTGGTTTGTTTGTGGGATGGTTCTGAAGAAATACCTCGAGTTGAGTTGGTGTACTAATCAGGGGATTAGAGAAAGAACTCGCTGAGATTCATATCTCACCGATTATTGAATAACCATTTTCAGGTTCATAGTGTGAAGGATTGGAGCTTGAAGTGGGAGAGTCAAGAGCATAGGTGACTCAGTAGTCTTTTATGAGATAGACTTTCTGTATAAGCTTAAGGTGTTTATGAAAGTGTATTTGATTTGAAATTTGTTGTCTTACTTTTCTATCACATGTTTGTTGTTGTTAGGGGATTAGTTAATTCGCTTCCGTGTGTGCAATAAAAAGAAAAGGGTTGGCGACAAGTCCTAGGAACGTCACAAAATTCTATCAACCATCGAGGAATGTGCGCGCACTCGAGGTTCGGGGCGTGACATAAAGGATTACTACATGAGGTGAAATAATTCCTTTTTAAGAGTTTTGATATGAATGATATAGGTGAGAGGTCTTATGTCATTGGCATTAAGATCCATAGGGCTAGACCTTGAGATATGAAGGATTTATTAGTAATTGGGCTTAAGGCCCATCCGCCAAGTTGGGCCCAGAAAGCCCGGCCCACGAGAATAAGGCCCGTGGAAAGAAGGGGGTATAAAAGGGAAGAGAGAGAGAGAGAGTTACGTACGTTGAATCAGAATTACGTTTTCTCTCCCGCGTTTCCTCTCCCAAAAAGAACAAAGAGGCATACGGCTTCCAATTTCTTCCCTTCAAGGCTTCATCGGATCGATTCGACCGGATTCTCTTCCTCCATTGACGACGGTGTTTAATCTGTGGCTAACAAGGTACGCTCGAATCCGTGGTGTGCTTTACGATCGGTGATGCGTTGTTTTTCCCGGGCTTCGTCTTCCGCATTGATTTAGGGGTTCGATTCAGTGTCGAATCCAGTTTTCGGGGATTCGTTATTCCCAACATTGGTATCAGAGCCCTAGTTCACGTTTTCCCGATCTGTTTATGATGTTTTTGATTGATTTTTCGCAAAATTGCTTTCGGCCGTACGGATCGGGCGACAAATCCCGACACCCGAGCGCTCTTCGGCCATTTTTACATGTTTTCGTATGTCAAAATCAAAATCTGATGGAACAGGGAGAAAGGGGGCGTCGAGACGAGTCTGGCGGTATGTCGAGCGCCGCCGGGAAACACCGCACGCGCCAACACGCGCCTCCGGAAGGCGCTGCGCGTGGCGCGACGCGCCGGAGGCGCGCGGCTCGCCAGCGCGTGTGGCACACGCGCCGGTGCCGAACCGGCGCGCGCCGCCGCCGCGACGAACCGGCACGCGCCGGTCCGCGGACCGACGCGTGCCGACGTCATCGATGACGTCAGCACGACGACGATTGGCCGGCCGGTCACCGGCCGGCGAACCGACCGGCGAACCGACCCGACCGGCGACCATGGGACCCGCACGACGCGCGCGCACGTGCCGGCCGACGCCTCGTGTGACGCCACGGCCAGCGCACGCGCGCGCACGTGCGGGCGGTCCGCGCGAACCGGCCCGTCGGCCCGACCGGCGCGACCGGTCCGACGTCCGACGACCGGCGACCCGTTGACCGTTGACCACCGTTGACCAACGACCGTTGACCGTTGACTTTGACCGTTGACCGTTGACCAAAAAAAAAAAAAAAAAAAAAAAAAAAGAGGGAAAAGAATGTGTTTCTTTTTCAATTAAGTCTATGTGGATTATATGTAATCCCTTATTTATTCTGCATTTGTTGCAGGAACATTTCTGCATTTGTTGCAGGAAAAAATGCCTCCCCTAAGGTTGCGCACACCTATTCGCGCAGTTACCGATGATCAAAAGGAAATGTTGTATAAGTTAATAGCTGAGCTTACTGATCATCGATGGGAGAGAGGTGACTTAATTGATCATGTCCTTGAAGTCAACGGGAAGATACAAGAGGTCATATGGAATGGTCGTCCTATGTCACAAAAGGAGATGGTGCGATTTTTTCATAAACACTCTTCCACCCGAATGGCAAGATGTGTTGAATTGCATATGGGATGTCAACGGAGTTGCTTCATATAAGAAAATTATTATAGATTTTGTAAATGAATATTATTGTATTATGACAAGGGAAAAGATCAAGAAATTGAACAAAAGAGGATCTTTCCATGGTTGGTTCGTGTCTTGACTTGGTGTTAGTTGAATTTGCTGATTTTTGTTAAGTGTGTTTGTGGACATATTATGTAATGTTGACTACCTGATAATTGTTGATGTAGCAACCAATGTATTGATTGTATTTGTTGAAAGCATTGTTGTGTTATTGAATATTCAATTATCTATTGCTATTTGTAATTGCTGGTTCTTTGTGGGTAATTAGTCAGGGTAGTTTTAGAAGTTTTTGTAGCTTCATAAAATTGATTTTGCATATGACAATCATATTGATGATAGTTTTAAGTTAGGATTTTTGGAGAATAATTGGAAACATAGTGACCTTTTGATTCTGAAGCCTTACTTAAAATTATTCATTAATATGGTGGGTCTATGCAAATAGGGATGCATAAATGATAGGCATTAATAATTCGTGCATATGTTTGATGTGTTCAGATCAATGGCTTCAGCCACAAAGAGCATAGTTGCCGAGCTGAACAAAGGTGAAAAGCTCAATGGTGACAACTATGAGATATGGCAAATGAAAATCCAGTATGTGCTGGAAGAGCAAGAAGCACTTGAGGCTCTTATCCTGACCATGGAAGAACCTGAAGATGGAAATACTGCACAGCACAAAAGAGATAAGGAAGCTTTTGCTGCGTGGAAACGAAAGAACTCTCTGGCTCGCATCACGTTGTTGAGCAGCATGGAAAATGACGTCATGCGAGAGTTTAGGCGTTTTGACAATGCCAAAGAACTGTGGGAGGCATTGGTAGCTAGATTTGGTCATACTTCGGTGACAGGGCGAGACAGCTCACTATTAGGTTTGACTCCTATAAGAAGCCTCATGGTCGACATGAAGCAACATCTTAGAAAGATGTCAAACATGATAACCGAGCTGAAAGATGCTGGCCATGTCCTCACGTATGAGCAGCAGTGCAAGCGAATTCGATCCTTGCCTCGAGTTGGGAGCATATGAAGGTGCACCTGACCCATAATTAGAATATCAAAACTTTTGAGGATGCTATGCGCCATCTTGAGCTGGAAGAGGACCGCCTCTTGGCGGCTAAGCCGGATGCTGAACTTTATCATGCTAGTTCTAGCTCACATGGAGCTTCGAGTTCCAAGCGCAAGCGCCCTAACTGGTTTGATAAAGGGAAAGGCAAGGAAGAAGCAGGTCCTTCAGGGAAGAAACCCAAGTTTAACCAACATGGAAGAGGAAAGCGTCCTCGCATGAAAAAGCTGGCAAGGGTGAAATGCTTCAACCGTGATCAGAAGGGTCACTATGCTCGCGACTGTCGTGAGCCAAAGAAGGTAAACACCCCTTGTGTTTTTCAGAACTTTACTTTTGTGTCGAGTTCGTGTTCTTAACCGAGTCTAATCCTTTGTGGACTGTGGATTCGGGAGCGACGGACCATGTAGCGAAGGATAGAGGATCCTTCGTGGAATTCCGACGAGTACCTACCGGAACTAAGTGGATCTATGTGGGAAACAACTCCAGCTGAAGTGAAAGGAATTGGCACATGCCAACTGAATATGCGTGGTGGACGCACTTTGTTCCTACATGATGTGTTGTATGCTCCGGAGATTCGTCGGAATTTAGTGTCTGTATTAGTGTTGGTTAAATTAGGTTTCAATTTGAACTTCTTTAGTAGAGGTGTGAATTTGTTTTTAGATACAAATTACTATGGTTGTGGTTATTTCCTAGATGGTTTCATTGTATTGGATGTTGATTATGTTAACACAAATGTTTGTTATTCCCTTATCACGTCTCCTAATATCTATGATAATGATGTGAATGTGTGGTATGCTAGACTTGGTCACATTGGCCAACAAAGACATGAATAGACTAGCCAAAGAGGGCTTGTTAGGCAACATTGAAAAAGTCGATTTGCCCATATGTAAGCATTGCCTAGAAGGGAAAACAACAAGGAAACCATTTGGAAAGGGAAAAAGAGCTGAATTTCCTTTGCATTTAATCCATACTGATGTCTGTGGTCCAATGAATGTGAGAGGAAGGCACGGGGCTGTTTATTTCATCACATTTATTGATGATTATACTCGATTCGGATATGTCTATTTGATTTCTCATAAATCTGAAGCGATAAGTTGTTTCAAAAGGTTCATGAACCTGGTGGAAAATCAATTAGACAGAAAATAAAAGCATTGAGATCCGATCGAGGTCGAGAATATTTATCCGATGAGTTCAGAAAATTATGTGATGAAAAAGGAATAGAAAGACAGTTGTCTATTCCATATACTCCTCAACAAAATGGTGTTGCGAGAGAAGAAACAGAACCCTACCGGAAATGGTTAGGTCCATGATGGCGCATGCTAACTTACCTATCACTTTTTGGAGTGATGCGTTGTTAACTCGCTGCCTATATACTTAACCGGGTGCCTTCCAAATCAGTTACTTCCACTCCATATGAGTTATGGACAGGTAGAAAACCGGACTTAAGTTTTCTTAAGCCATGGGGTTGTGCTGCCTATACACATGAGTCCTCTCACAAGTTTGGGAAATTAGGTCCCGTGAGGAAAGAAGAGTATTTTCATAAGGTACTCGAACACTCAAAAGGGTATGTGTTCATAGGTGAGCAGGAAAGTGGGAGTATAACTGAGTTTGAATCACGAGATGTCACATTCTTAGAGGATGAGTTTCCTAAGAAGGGCGAAATAGGGAAGATTGTTCCCTATTTGAGACCTTGGATCAAGATAATGATGTTAGTGGAGTTCGTCCAAGTGGGAGTAATATGAGAAGTGATGAATTGAATTCAACTCATTCTCAATTGCAACCACCGATGTAACGACATCATCATTACCTAATCCAAGTGGGAGCATGATGGGAAATGATGTGCAAAGTGTGCAATCTCCCATACGGTGAACAAGTCGCCAAAGTATCCCCCGTCGACGTTTTGGCATTGAAGGGGAAACTTTTATGGTTGCTCCACAAGATGAGGATGAGCCAAGAAATATTAATGAGGCTCTAAATTGCCCTACTAAGGAAAAAATGGATTAAAGCAATGGAAGAGGAAATGGAGTCGATGAAATCAAACCAAGTCTGGGAACTGGTTGATCTTCCAAAGGGACGCAGAGCTATTGGGAACAAATGGGTTCTCAAAATAAAGCGAAAGGCTGATGGCTCAATAGAAAGGCATAAGGCTCGCCTTGTGGCGAAGGGGTATAATCAACAGAAGGAATAGATTATGAAGATACGTTTTCTCCGTAGTCGATTTACCTCGATTCGCATTATTCGGCAATAGTGGCTAGTCTCGGATCTTGAGTTACATCAAATGGATGTAAAGACTGCTTTCCTCAATGGAGAATTAGAGGAAGAAATATATATGGAACAACCCGCTGGTTTCATAGTGAAAGGCCAAGAAGAAAAGGTATGTCGACTTTTGAGATCGATATATGGCCTCAAGCAAATCATCAAGACAATGGTATATACGTTTTCATAATGCCATAATGGCATATGATTTTACAATGATTGATGAGGATCATTGTGTATATATCAAAAGATCCAAGGATCAATTTGTGATCATATCATTATATGTTGATGATATACTAATTGCCGGAAGCAATATGGAGTTTGTTAAGACTGTCAAGAGTTGGTTGTCTTCCAACTTTGAGATGAAGGATATGGGTGAGGCTGCATACATTCTTGGAGTTAAGATTTCAAGAGATCGTTCGAAGAGATCGTTGTCTCTTTCGCAAGAAACTTATATAAACAAAGTTCTTGAACGATTTCGTATGCAAGATTGTAAACCCATAGACACTCCTATTGCGAAAGGTGAAGGGTTGAGCCATAGACTGTGTCCAGGGACTCCACAAGAGAAGGAACAAATGAAGCATGCTCCTTATGCAAGTGCTGTTGGGAGCTTGATGTACGCTATGATGTGTACAAGACCTGACATATGTTTTGCAGTTGGAATGGTGAGTAGATACCAATCCAATCCAGTCCAAGACATTGGAAGGCCGTTAAGAGAATACCGAGGTATCCGAAGGGAACCGCTGATTACAAGTTGAATTACCAAGGAAAGGATCTCGCGACTTGAAGGCTATTCAGATGCTGATTGGGGAGGAGATTTAGATGAAAGAAAATCTACCTCAGGATTTGCTTTCTTACTGAGCAATGGCGCCATATCATGGAGTAGTAAGAAGCAAACGTGCATAGCCTTATCCACGATGGAAGCTGAGTTCGTGGCATTATCAGCAGCAGTACAAGAAGGAGTTTGGCTTAAGAGATTCTTGGATCATTTAGGTGTTATTGAGAAAACTGCAAATCAATTATTGGTTAATTGTGATAGCCAAGCAGCTATAGCGTACACCAAAGATCCAAAGTATCATGGCAAGACCAAACATATAGATACCAAGTATAACTTTGTAAAAGATATGGTTGCACGAAAGGATGTGAACTTGCAGTACATATCTACGCATAGAATGGTAGCAGATCCAATGACAAAGCCAATACCTAGAGATGTGTTTTGTGGTCATGTAAAATCTCTAGGATTGCGTAGAGTCTGATGTACTGAATTGTAATTTCCCTGAGTTGTTCACATTTATGAAATTTTGTTTTTCATTGATTAATGCCTATGAATCTTTGTGTGATCTTTATGCATCCTAATGCTTAGTGCATTATTTTAAGTTAAGGAAGTATGTCGGACAGATAAAAGATTAGCCCACTCACACGGGTAATCGCCTCTATTTACTGTGTGATAAATAGAGATGAGACTGTATTTAAGCTTATTATCTATGTGATAATCGAGAGCTCAAGCTTAAAATACACGTCGCCTTAACTAAGTGTTAAGATGAGGACATAATACTTGTGATGTCCGAAAGTAAAATACCCCACATATTTTACTTTATCTGTCTAAGATGCCGATGTGAGTTCTGATGAATTTTGTGAATGAGTAGATACGTGAACTCAAGTTAGACATTGGGTATGTCTGAACTATCATCTGTACGGTATTGAAAAATGTAGACATACGCTCCATGGGAAAGGAGTTAATACCGTAATACGTATTTCATACTACGTATGCATGAGACGACCAATAAGAGTGGCAAAAAGTTTGATCTCAACTTTTATGACGTGTGAGACTCTTAAGGAAAAGAGTTCCTCGAATTTTTAGTCCCCTCATGACTCTTACTTATTCTCAAGGTTTCTATTTAGTGTTTGCTATCTTAGGATGTTGCCAATGGTCATGAGTTAGATTCGATCTAATGGGACATTTCTAGAAAAGCAAGCTGAACTGAAATTGAGAGTTTGAAGGAAAGAGGAAGATCGATTTTGGAGAATCACATTGTAGTTTTGTATTCACCGGTCGACCAATTATGACTGTCTTTGTGATAATTATAATTGTGAATACAATATATATCATTGTTTAAAAGAGATTAAGAGAGATATAAATGTGATCGATCGATCTAGGGTACTGCATACTAAATCTACTCGGAGTGTGACGCCCATTATGAGCTGCTATATATTCCTAACAGATGTATAGCAACGAGCTCTCAAAGTATGCTGGTCGCACGGATTATTCACCGGTATGAACGTTGAAGAGAGAGGTAAAGAGAATTCTGTTCGGCCCACCATGTTAAGAGAGAGTCTATGTTGGATTATTCTCTGATGGCGCTGAGTAGGCCCTGTCCGCCCATGTTGGTTTTGGACCACCATGTGCGAGTGGGAGATGAAGGATTTATTAGTAATTGGGCTTAAGGCCCATCCGCCAAGTTGGGCCCAGAAAGCCCGACCCACGAGAATAAGGCCCGTGGAAAGAAGGGGGTATAAAAGGGAAGAGAGAGAGAGAGAGTTACGTACGTTGAATCAGAATTACGTTTTCTCTCCCGCGCGTTTCCTCTCCCAAAAAGAACAGTAGGCATACGGCTTCCAATTTCTTCCCTTCAAGGCTTCATCGGATCGATTCGACCGGATTCTCTTCCTCCATTGACGACGGTGTTTAATCTGTGGCTAACAAGGTACGCTCGAATCCGTGGTGTGCTTTACGATCGGTGATGCGTTGTTTTTCCCGGGCTTCGTCTTCCGCATTGATTTAGGGGTTCGATTCAGTGTCGAATCCAGTTTTCGGGGATCCGTTATTCCCAACAAGATATATTAGAACCATCTCAAGATTAAGGTCTTAAAAAGATTTCGGATGAAAGATTGTTCACCAAGTATAACACTCATTATAAAAGGTAACAATTAGCACCTGAAGAACGATTTTGAAATGTAACGAATGAAGAACATCCCATATGTTTCTGCTGTTGGAAGCTTGATGTTTGCTTATGTTTGCACTTGACCTGACTTTACTTTTGCTATGGAAATGTTGAGAAGACACCATAGTAATCTAACTGTGGACCATTGGAGAGCTGTAAAGAAGGTGACGAGGTACCTTCAAAGTACAAAGGGAGATATGCTCATGTATAGGTGGACCGATAGTCTTAGGGTAGTTGACTACTTAGATTCAGACTTTGCCGGTTACATTGATTTTCGTAAATTTATATAGGGATACATTTTTATGTTTTCGGGTGGAGCTGTATCCTAGAGGAGTGCGAAACAGATCTTAGTTGCCACTTCCATTGTGGTGGTTGAGTTCATTTCCTGTTTTGAGGCCACTGTGTTTGGTTGAAATTTCACATTGAGGCTTTGAGTTGTGGATTCCAGCGCTAGGCCATTGAAAATATTTTGTGACAATTTAGCTACAGTTTTCATAGTTAAAAACCAAAAAAGTGGTAACCGATGTAAGCACATCGACATCAAGTATTTAGCTATCAGAGAATAGGTTAAAGAGAAGAAAGTGATTATAGAATACGTAAGTACTTAATTGATGATAGCTGACCTTTTAACTACAAGCATGTCACTAATGAGTTATAAGAATGATGTAGTTAGTATGAGCATTGGTCAAACTATGTAAATTTTCATTTATATGGAAGATTTGTGAAACTTTTATTTGTTTGCGATGTTTTTCTCAATATAGTTGTATACATTCAATTATTTTGAGAAAAACAATCATATTTGACCTAGAACTAACATAACATTTATTTATTATGTTATGTTTTCACATATGGACTGATTATGTACATTGTGATACATAAAATATAATACTTGTTCTAAGAGGACTTATCACCATGATTCATGTGTTTTATTTTCAACATGAAGTTTTGTGGATTTGGTTAAATATTTCATTCAATGAAATGTTGGGATCAAGTGAGAGAATATTATAATATTATTTAATATGATCCCACGTTTAGTTTAAATTGCCTACATTAGATTTCATTAAGGATTTATTATCCAAATCTAGTTGTTAATAATTATGGAGATTGCCCATATCTATTAGGAGTAGTCTTGATGGAAGACTATATCTATTAGAATTTGTATGAACATATAAATAGGTTATCTAAGCCAAAGTCTCTCATTATTCTCATTATTCTGTTTATTTGATAATCGGAGAACACACCATCAACGTTGAGAGGGCAATTGACTAGAAGCGTCTATTCATGATCGTTCAAGCTCCATGTATCTGTTCTTGATATCATCAATGACTGAACGTTAGTACAAAATTTACACGTTTCCATAATTGATCCCAATTATCAAGATTATGGTTTTCCGCAAAATTTCTAACACAACTTTCTACTCACTCGTGGCAAGAAGCATGATTGAATCCATGTGAAAGAAGCAAGGAGAAATTCTAGGTTCTCTCAACAAAGCAACTTTCTAGAATTCTTCCATTGACAAAGAGCCATTTTCATGTGATTGATCACCATGGATTAAAGGAAGAACCCAATACTAGGGGTTATTCTCAAGAGGGACAGAAGGGCAAAAGCAGGATCTAGAGATTGCCCGACAACTTGAGGAACTTCTCTTTGGATTCTTAATGATTATCTATCAAGAAAAACCCTAAATTGAAAGGTTTTAGGGGTGTCAACGGTTCGGTTCGGTTTGGTTTTTTTGAAAAATCGAACCGTTAGAAAAATCTTCCAAACCGAACCGAATGAGACCTGAACCGAATACGAACCGAACTGAAATTTCGGTTCGGTTCGGTTTGGTTTTTCGGTTTTTGTTTTCAACTTTTCGTTTTTTTTTTTTTTTCAATTCTTTAATTTTTTTTATTCCCTAAATCTTCTTCTTCCTTGCGTTCTTCTCCGTCCCCGAACAACGCTGCAGCTTCCCTGTTTCACCGAAACAGGCTTTCCTCAAATCTCACCCAAAAACACCACCGACCGAAGCAGCCAGCACCCACACCGTCACCGAACCACCACCCTCTACCGGTCGTTCCCTCCAACAGGCGTCGACTACCGCTGGCGGACTACTTGGCTCGGCTTCCACCGAGCTTGGCCGGGAAGATAGAACTCGGCCCTATCGACTGGGCGCCGTTCGAGGTAGCCCTGATGCCGACATCTTCCAACACCCACCCGTGCCAACACCGTTAACCTTCCCTTTCCTCGAACCGTCCACGACCAACCCACAAAACCAAAGAAAATCTAGCGGATCTGGCCTAGACAAAACGTCGAACATCTGGGGTGCGCCCATGAAAAAGCTAACGAAAGCTCGACTGCGAGATCAATCAACAATCCAAGCAGAAACAACAACCAAGCAAAGTCTAGAGACAACAAATCGCGGGCGCCAGTGACGGAGAAAAAGGGAAGGTGACGAGCTGCGTCCGCGGGCACCTGTGACGCAAGGGAAAGACGCACGAGTGACGAGAGTGAGCTGGCGTGGCGTGGGGGGATAGGGACGTGTAACAAAAAGATGCTGAGGCGAGGAACGCATGCTTGAGCAACGGGTGACGGAGGAGCTCGCTGGTTTTTGGAGAGTTCTTTGGCCGAGTGAAGGAAGAGTCGAAGAGGGACGAAGGAGAGACGTCCCTCAAACGGTCATCGTCCCTGAGGCCGTCGCCGTCGCCGTCGTCGTCGCCGTCGCAGTCGCAGTCGCAGTCGCCAAGATGAGAGAGAATTAGAAATAAGGTCGTGAGTCTTGTGACCCGTGGAGACTGGAGACAGTGGAGAGGAAGAGGATTTTAATTTTTATCGGTTTTATCGGTTCGGCTCGGTTTGGTTAACCGATAAAAACCGAACCGATAAAAAAATTTCGGTTTTTAATGAGAACCGAACCGAACCGAAAACCGAACCGAAAAAACTTAATTTTTGGGTTCGGTTTGGTTCAGTTTTCGGGACGGTTTTTGACACCCCTAGTAAACACCAGTCACCATCGGCGATGGGCAGCTGCCAACATCCGGCGACCAATTGAAGGAAGAAGGAAGGGAAGAAATAAAAAAAAAAGAAAAGGAAAAAAAAAAAAACGAATAAATAAATAATTTGAAAAATATTTAAATATTATTAAAAATTGTCTTCTTTAGTGCCGGCCGCATTGCACTTCACGTAGGACGGCTTGTGTCCATGTTAATACCACTCGAAGAAAGGTTTAGAATTCAATTGACAAAAAGACATGTTTACAATTGAAATCACGCATTTGCAATATGTTTAACACTTTTTTTTTCAGTAATTCTCTCCACAAAAAATGTTGGTAATTTCATATATAAGATGATATATTTAAGGTGTTGGTGAGAAAGGTAAATGAACATTGATAGAGGCTCAAAGAGTTTTTAAATAATAAACATTAAATTCTGAAAAGAAGTGAAAATGAAAATAAAAAAAAAGTTATTTGATAACATATGAAATTAATTAATTAGTTTTATTTTTTTTCATGCTAAACATGGAATAATGAGCATGAGCGGAAGGTTTTGATAATATAACTAGTATGATTTATTTTCCATTGTATGTTTTATCACTTAATTAAGTCATTCTTACTCAACATAATATGTGATTTTTCACTTAAACCGATTAATCAAGTTGTGTGTATGTAGTGGTTATGAAACACACCTCATGATATTAAATGCTGGATATTTAATGTCAAAACTAAATATGGTTGCCAAGGAAAAAAAGGTAATAAATGGTAGCTGTATAATAATATACTAATTACAGATACATCATCAATACCAAGCCATGATATCCATATATAGTAACAAATCATATACTATACTCGATTTTTTTTTTTTTTTTTTTGGTCGGTATACTCGATTCAATTCAATAAAATGAAAGTATTTATATATTAAGTGGTGTAGTGGTTATCAAACACACCTCATGATATTAAATGCTGGATATTTAATGTCAAAACTAAATATGGTTGCCAAGGAAAAAAAGGTAATAAATGGTAGCTGTAGAATAATATACTAATTACAGATACATCATCAATACCAAGCCATGATATCCATATATAGTAACAAATCATATACTATACTCGATTTTTTTTTTGGTTGGTATACTCGATTCAATTCAATAAAATGAAAGTATTTCTATATTAAGCGGCATGTGTTTCCATATGAGCAAACACTGTCCATATGGAAGTCTCATGGCACAACATGATTCTGAAAATGAGAAGATCTCAATTGCATGGATGTCATTACCTAAATCTAATCAAGCGTACTTAGGTCGTGGATACTTTCCCCTTCAATCACCAATTGCCATCTTCTCTTCGACTATTGATACAGCTAAATCGAATTAAACTCCCTCCCCCCCTCTCTCTCTCTCTCTCTCTCTCGTGGCTCAAAGAGGAAGAAGCTGAGAGAATAGAGAATGGAGAGAAACCCTAAAGCTCGTTCATCTCTTCTTCTTTTCTCTTTATGTATCTTGTCGTCGCTTGTTCATATCCATGGAAAGAAGCAAGGAGACGCTCTTGATTCTCTATATAAAGCGAAGTACAGTAAGTCTGGGATAGACAACAGCCTTTTTCTGGTGAAAGACAATCATGAAAATCTCCATTCTAGGATTTATCATCAAGAAGGATTGAAGGAGAAAGATAGGATCAAAAAGTTGCCTGGACAACCACCAATTGAATTCGATCACTATGGTGGTTATGTCACCGTCAATGAATTGGCCGGTCGAGCATTTTATTATTATTTTGCTGAAGCAGGGCAAAATAAGGACTCGATGCCACTTCTTCTATGGCTTAACGGAGGTGAGTGCTTTAGTTTTTCCAATTTCACTTGATCTCCAATGCAAATATATTATTCTCTTCACTTAGGAATTTATCACCATTTTTATAGCCAAAATATATAACTGCATCATACTTTTATTAGGATATGTCACACAATCACAAGGAAATCGAGAAAAGAAATTGAGACACAAGGTTTCTATCTTGATACACCATTAAACTAAAGCTACATCTAATGGATCACTCCACTATAATTAGCATCTTGCTACATCTCTCGATTATAAGAGAAAGAGATTATATCGAGCAGCTATTTATGAGCCTAAGCCTAAACTAACAATAAATTATGAGCTCAAATTATAAAAGCTCTCTAGTAGCTCGGAGGCATTATTATCCTATTGATGGGAAGTATGAACCACACCTTGAGCATCATACTATGTTGAACTTAAACTTGACCAATTTATATAAGTATTTAACGTTGCCATTAAATAATGAATATAACTTTGTCACAAGAACTATGCATGTTTCTAAGAGTTGTTGGCTTTTTATTGATTTTGAAACACTTCGAACTGTCTAATTGATAGCTTAATGAAGCAAGTGCTTTGTGCTCAAGCGTTGCCATATGTCTTTCATATGTTTAGGTGCAGCATAGTTAAAGTATATTGACTTAAGTTATCATTGTGATTCGCCATTCTCTAATCTACCTTATTCATCCTATCAATTCTAAAATCCGAATGGATTAACAGTGATATAGAACATTGCATAATTGAATTGGTCCAATTAATAGACCAATGTCCTCCTCTTAATGTACCGCACATATACAAGCTCATATGAGTCATCTATATCATTCTTTTTTGTTATCACATTTATACAGTAATTATATAGTAAATCATATTTAGATTATTTTCTGGTGCGGTTGAGTGAATAAAAGTTAGCTGTTATTGCTTCTTCTTTTTTTTCAGGTCCCGGTTGCTCATCCCTCGCCTATGGAGCAATGCAGGAACTTGGACCATTCCGAGTCTATAGTGATGGGAAGACTCTTTACAGAAATAAATTTGCATGGAATATTGGTAAAGTATTTAAAAACCACAGTGTAGTGTTCTCAAATGTATTTCGCCTTTTCTTTTCGCTGATAGAGCGGATCGATTATTTATTTTACGAGGACAGCTGCGAACGTGTTGTTCCTAGAGTCTCCGGCTGGCGTCGGTTTTTCTTATTCCAACACGACGTCAGACTACGGCTCGAATGGAGACAGCAACACAGCTGCGGACAATTATGTATTCTTGCTAAATTGGCTGGAGAGGTTTCCCGAGTACAAGAACCGGGATTTTTACATATCAGGCGAGAGCTATGCGGGCCATTACGTACCTCAACTCGCTCACAACATCCTATACAACAACAAGAAGGCAAACAAGACTCTTATCAACCTCCAAGGGATTATAGTAAGTTGTCTTCGTGAATTGCATAGCCTTTAAGTATAGGAAACACCTAAGGTCTGAACATTCACACCTGGAAATGCTTTAAGCCTGCGTGCGTTTTTGTGTTGGCTTTTTGCGTTCTAATGAATGATTAAAAGCCAGAAGTCATCATGCACGTCTTGGCTATAAAACCTCATCGAGATGTGGAAAAATCTTTTTAGCTTTATAATCAGTAGAACACGTGTTTTTGGTCTTTTTCATGATTTGAGTTACTAGCTGCTTGCTACTCAATTGTTCCATTTGCTAAATGGGATTCGACTAACAACTAGGCATGTGCTTATTGTAGTCAACATCACATTGGAATCTTTGGTACAAATGCTGCATCTCTTGATAAATAAATAATGCGGATGCTGCATTGTCATTGCTGTGGCAGGTATTGTAGTGTAACTAATCGCGCCATGAAACATAATAGATATTAGGGTCAAAGTTTGATTCGATGAAAATAACATTAGTAGGTAATTCTCTTGTTATTATGTAACCATTATCAACTAGCACCAATCTAGTGCGCAACCATTCCTCATGACTCATAATGTCGATTAAATAATTGGTCATGGGTAGATAGATAAGAAAATAACTGAGGATTTATATTGATGCATGCAGATTGGAAACGCAGCAATCAATGACGAGGCGGAGGAGAGAGGAATGTATGAGTATTATGCGACACACGCATTGATATCCGATGAAACATGGTATGTAATTCAAAAGCATTGCGACTTTTCATTACCCGCCACAAATCGAACAAGGGAATGCATTTCGGCTACGAACGATGCGCATGATGATGTTACTCCTATTGACGTTTACAACATCTACGCCCCTCTGTGCTTCTCTTTCAACCTGACTTCTCTTCCCAAGAAGACCAACGTGAGCTCAAATTCATTTGCTTCTTTTTTACACTCTTTTAACTTTTGCACTTCTGAACGACAATATGCAAAACTTTAGGTCATAGATTTTCGGGTTGTGTTTTGTTTTGCCAGATCATGGACTTCGACCCGTGTGGAGACTACTACGTTTATGCTTACCTGAACAGAGAAGATGTGCAAGAGGCACTTCACGCCAACGTTACGAAGCTCGATCACGACTGGGCATCGTGCAGCGAAGTTATCTATGGCTGGGGGGATAGCTCTTCCACCGTCCTCCCTCTCCTCCAAGAATTAATGTCCAAGGGGCTCCGTGTTTGGTTGTTTAGGTAAATTACAAAAAGGATTTTTTTTTTTTTTTGCGCGCGTCGTCCATGTTGGAAGTAAAAGATCCGTGATAAGAATAATGTCATCCAGAAGCAGTTACTGTTGGGTCATTGACAACCTTTGGCAATCCTCTGTGAGTGATTGAAGTGGGAGTATGACTAACGAGTGACTGAAAATGCAGCGGGGACACGGACGGAAGAGTGCCGGTGACATCGACCCAGAGGTCTCTTAGCAAGATGAGCCTCCGAACGAAGAGTCCATGGCGCCCTTGGTTCCTCGGGGGCGAGGTGAGGCGGGTTATTTGTTTTCACGACATCAACCCCTTTTTTTAATTATTCTTGTCTTGGATCCCCCTCGTCCTAGAGGGATCAATTGGCTTGATTTGTTGAACGAAAAGTAAGCTGCACCATCTTTAACGCATGCAGGTCGGAGGGTATGTGCAAGTGTACGAGGGAGACTTGACGTTTGCGACCGTGCGAGGTGCGGGGCATCAGGTGCCGAGCTATCAGCCCAAGAGAGCTCTCTCTCTCATCTCTCACTTCCTTGCTGGTTCTCTACTCCCATATAAATAGACCCTCAAGTGCTTGAAGATGATTGATTAGCGCTCAAGGACTCACTTTTCTCTCCATTTTCTTTCTCTTTCTTCGGTAATTTATTTGCCGGATCATATCTCATCCAACCAAATAAATCTCTCTCTCTCTCTCTCTCTCTCTCTCTCTCTCTCTACCTTTTCACCTTCTATTTTTGTAATTTTCTCTTTCCTTTCCTTGTTGTTTCCTTTAATAATGCAATTCCTTGTTCTTCCCAAATGCAGCTCTACCTTTACTCCAAATGGAAGAGGATCCTCAATAAATTCTAATTACAAATATAACATATGAAATCCCAAACTATGGAAAATCATTTGGTCAATTCTGAACCTGTTTTATGGATGCCAATTCAAACCTAAATTTTCCATTTTTGTCAAATGTAGCGCTAAACCTCCGTGTGTAATTCCAATGTAATCCTATTGGCCTATTGCTTTGCCGACATGACAATCTACAAGTTTGGAATTAGCCATGCTTTCCTAAATGTCCGGTAAGAGAAAATTTCCTCCGCTCCCTGTCAATGGGGGCTGCTCACGGAGGTTATCCACATGCAAACGCTGAGCCAAACAAAAGCCAGGAGTGCTCATGCTCACGACCAACCGGATCGAAGGCATGGAGAACGTGTTGCCCTTATTGTAAAACATGACTAAGCCGCTGTCCCTGAGAAGGCAGAACGTATCGCACATTTTAGGTTCAAGTTTTGGCTTCGCGCTTGTGGTCTCGTCGTACCTTTGTGTGGACAATTTACGTTTGGATAGTGGTGGTGAGTGGGTGAGGTCAACCGCACGATGACCCTCAAGTGCATGTAATACTTCAGTTATTTTAGGAATTCAAGAACTTCATTGTTTTTCTTTTAACAATTACATTGATGAGGAGAGGAATGTGAAAGCAGGGAAAATTGGCGAAAAGAGAGAAACACAAAGAAAGAGTTGAGCTTGTTTGTTCTTAAAGGCTTAAACATGACGGCGTTTATTTTAATTGGATAAGAAGAAGCAACAATTAAGCGACAATAGTACATGGAATGTGCTATATTTTTTTTTCGTTTTCGTTAAGGATCGGCGTAATCACCAAAAATAAAATTCAAGAATCTGTGGTGCTCACACCAAGCCTCCCCATAAAATATAGATATTTCAATGTGGTTTTTCGGTATCATATCATATGTAAAGTTGAGTTCAAGACTTCTCCTTCTTCTTCTTTTTTTATTTTTTGGGGGGGAAGATTGGGGGGCGCGGGGAGCAAATGCATTCACCTTTTTTACTGGATTTCCTCTTAAATAGGTTTCTTCCACGGACAAACTACGCAAATTAACTCATTGAAATGAATCTAGAATTCTTTATTTGGCTGTTACAAAATGATTACAACCTATGTCGAAGTTACTAGTAGTATATGCTATAAAGTGAAGCACAAGTTGATAGAGCAGTGCTGGCACCAACAAATGACCGACTTTTGGTTATAATCGACCAGTGACAGACTTAGTAGTTAATTGACAAATGAGTCAATTGAGATGCAAATATACTTGTATGGGCTTCATTTTTCAATAATTGTAGACCATCCCAAGCAAATTTTTGCTGGCAACTACATGGAAGCTCCCTATCACCATATTCTCGCATAATTAGCTATGTTTGTAATGTATGTGGACGCTTTTGAGCCTTTGTACTTCTTCTGATAAATGACATTTACATATTTACACAAAAAAAAAAAATAGTAGTAGAATTTGGTAAAAGAAAAATCATCAAAGAAAAGAAAAGTGGACAACTTGAAGAGCATTGATAACTTGCCGAGGAAGCGATTGAACCCAAACGTTGGTTATTAGGGGATGAAGTCATCTACATGGATGGATACGTAAAATTGTAAGAGGTAAGGCTTCATTTTTTCATAATTGTTGACCCTCCCATGTAAATATTTTGTTGGCAATTATGTTGAGATTTCGTACCCCTATATTCTCGCATAATTAGTTGTGTTTGTAATGTTGGGGGATGCTTTTAAGCCTTTATACTTCATTTGATAAATGACATTTACATATTTATACCAAAAAGAAAATAGTAGTAGAGTTTGGTAAAAATCAAAATCATTGAAGAAAAGGAAAGTGGACAACTAGAAGAAAGATAACATGCCGAGGAAGTAATTCACAGCAAACATCAGTTATTTGGGGATGAAGTCATCGACATGGATGGGTAATTGTCGAGTAGTGATAGTTTTGAATTTGTTACTTCGTGGTTAAGTGTCGTTGCACCTTCCTCTAATAACAAATAAGATTTATGAAGTTATTTGTTTTGAAGATAGGATTAGCAAGTTATCATTTTAAATTTGATGACCATTTGTAAACGTCAATTATAGGCTTTAAATAACCTTATCTTACTCTTTGTAAAAGCCTTCTAATGAATCACAAATTTCAACATTTATTTTGCAAATCTATCTTTATTTTTACTTTTCCACAATTTATATGTCTAATTGCAATTGCCTCTAGTCTTTGTATCTTTAAATTCCATATTTTTATATTTTGTCCAAAATCAATGAAGGACGTTTCATATCTATTGTTGATTTACTTATTGATCCATCTATATTCAAAAAATATTTTATCGTCCTTTCAATTTTAGTGAAACTTTTTTTTTTTGGTATGCTTGGTGGGATGCATTTTGTCGTTTTAGGAGACAATGATGGCAAGAACCGGGAATCAACAATAGTCCAATAATGTTGTTGGTGGTAACAATTTAGTGTTGCAAACTGGTGATGAAGTTGCTTTGCACTTTGAATCTTTAGTTTTTAACAGCAGAAATAATGCCAACGCAAGGGGGAGATCTTTCCCAACATCTCACTAATAATAATTGAGAGAACGTTGCACTAAATACTATCACGACCTACCCCTCGGGGAGAGGGAGTAGGTTTAGGGGTATTTGCCTAAAGGACAGACCTAAGGTTCATGATTAGGCACGAACTCTCTCAAGCTCATACCTCGCGCGACATTGTGGTGTTTTTAAGAATTTTGCAATAAGGAGTTGCCACTAGTCTATTGGGGTCGGCTAGAAACCAAGTGACGTATGGGAGTGTACCTCATTTCCTACTTAACCAGAGAATCTAAGATCGGAGACTTGATTACACTAATTAACCAATTAGTGCCCCTTTAGTACCTAATTTTGTTCATTAAAAAAAAAAGATTTTTGTTAGGCAATTTGAATTAACTTTAGACCAATCCACTAACATGTGAAGTGATCATACAGGTGCGCAATCATTAAAATAACAATTAGCAATCAAGGGAAGCGTTAAATAAATTGCATATGAGAGCAAAGAATTAATACTATAGAGAAGACAAATGCTAATCCTAACTAGACTAAAGGGAAGCCAAACTCAATGTATCAATATTGTGCATTCAAAGGCATTTGTCCTTAAGAATAATCGAAACCCTAAGGTAAAGCCCTAAAGGTTTAGTCAAACTTAAGCACAATTCTAATAGTACTTCCATTTTTTTTAGGAGAAAATAGCCCCAGAGATTAATTTTAATCTTTTTGAAGATTTTTCAATTTTTTTTTAGAATTTTTCGGATTTTTCGGTTTTTTATTAAAAAAAATGAATTTTCGAATTTCCCAAAAAAAAAAAAAAAACTAGATATTACAATTTTTTTGACATTTTTTTAAAAAATTTCGAATTTTTTATGTTTTCTGAATTTTTGAATTTTCAGAGGAGTTTTTGAATTTTTATTATTTTCGATTATTTTAATTTTTTTTAAATTTTTTAATATTATAATATTCGAGGGAGCGGGTTCGGACCGGATGAGCCCGATAAGACCAGCTGACCCGGCCCAAACCCGGATGCGACCCAGTTGGATAAAAGACATTTTTATTTATTTATTTTTTTAAATTTAATATTTTTCTTTATTTTTCTCTCTTTTGTCTTTTTCCCACTTTTGTCTTTTTTTCGGCTGCTTCATCTTCTCCTCAGGCCTAGGGGTATGCAAAATACCCGAACCACCTGCACCGCCCGGAACCGACCGAAACCGCCGGGCCGGCGGTTCTCAAGGGAACCGGTCGGGTTCCGGTTCCCAATTTTTGGGAACCGGTGGGAATCGGTCCGGTTCCCGGTTCCCGTGGGCGGATCCACCCGCCCGCCCATCCGGACCGGACCGGCACTTTTTAATATTAAAAAAAAAAAACTAAAAGAAAGAAACCCTAAGTTCGCGTCTCTCTCCTCCTCTACGGTTTCATCATCTTTGATTCTCTCTCTCTCTGTCTCTTCCTCAATCTCTTCTCTTCGTCTTTGATTCCTCCCCTTGCGTTGACGCCGCCGCCGCCGCCGCCGCCGCTCCTCCTCCGCCGCTGTCCACCCCCTCGAGCCGGTCGCCACCCGCCACAGCCCGCCGCTCCCTCCACCTCCGCCTCTGCTGTCCGCCCCTAGTCTCTTTGTCTTCGATTCCTCCCCGAGCGTCGCCGCCGCCGCCGCCGCTCCTCCGCCGCCTTTCATTTGCTCCTCCGCCACCGCTGCTCCTCCTCCGCCGCTGTTCGCCCCTCGCGCCGATCGCCACCCGCCACAGCTGCTACTCCTCTGCCTCTGTTGTCCGTCCCCTCGTTTTCTCTCGTTCTTCGCTCCCGCCTCGAGGCTCTGCTGCAGGTTCGCTTCTTCCTCTCGGTCGCTCGCTAATTCCCGCAGCGTTTCTCTCTTCTTGCTTGCTTGCTTGCTACCTCTGCTTCCTCTGTTGCTTTGCGCTTCTTTAGTTGAACTTGCGTCTCGCGTTTTTGCAATCCTCCCCTTTCCTCACGCATATTGATGGACAAAACCCTAGCCCTCTCAAAAAACTCTCTCCCCTAATCTCGCTCTCGGTCCGTTGGTCGCCTCGCCTCGCCTGCGGCCTTCCCTCTTGCACTCGGCCTTCCCTTTCCCCTCGCTGTTTTTGCATTTCGTTAGGCGCTTCTATGATTGCGCTGAATTTTCTGGTTTTTTTTTCTTCTCTTTGGCGCTAAATAGTTTTGGCTTGATCGTTCAATGATTAGTGAGATAGTCTGGCCAATTAGTACGACTTTAAGAGATTCATCGTTTTCTTGGCTAGGTTGGAAAACTGGAAACCATCACTTACTCTTTCTGGATCAGGATTTGTACCATTCCAGCTTTTAGACTGTTCATTATATACTAAGTTGTTGCTATTTGGAATTTGGTCACATTTTGCTCTTTAGTAATTGGTGTTTGCTAGTGTTAGTAAGTTTTTTGGCTTGGATTCTTGTTATTGCAGATTAAATGAAGAAATGAAGGGCATGGAAAGTCTAGCGACACAATTGTATCCTTGACTAGATGGAAAAAGTCTTTATCGTTGTTGCAGTGTTTGTCTTGAACACATTTTTGTCCTGTGAACTTAGAAATTTATCGAAAAGCATCATTTTACTTCTTACAAACGAGCGACGCCCATTCGTTGGAAAGTAAAAGCCACACAATTTCGTTTTTTTTTCCCCAGTTGAATTAAAGGTTTGTGCTATCATTTGTGTTTTCCTTGACATTGCTTCAGAAAAATTTTGAGGAGGAATGTTGATGCTTTAGATTCTGCTGTCAACAAGCTTGTCCTGGCTTCCATGACATCGGATAAGCTGTCGATGCACTTCTGTTTCCCTACTTAAAGATCTCTTCTTATGAGAGTCCTAGTCTTGCCAACATGATACTTGAAGTGCTGGAGTGAGAGGAAAGATGATCACCTCACTTGTAAGATTCACTTTTGCCATTCTTTTGCATCTCTTGCCGTTAGTTGTATATTATCCTCCTGACTTTGGATTGGTCTGGTTATAATGTCCATCGGGCAATGTAAGTTTGATATTCTCATTTATGCTATGGAAAACTTGTTGCTAAATCATTCATCGAAGATGTTTAACTAGGGAGCTGAAACTTTTTGGCTTGCTTTGATGATGCTTGCTATGCAATTGAGAATTGAGATCAATTATGTCATCTCTTTTGATGTTGGGTTTTCCTTAGCTTAAAATTTTCATCTCGTTGTTAGTGAGACCGGATCCATGGATCCACCGGAACCGGACCGGACCGCGGTCCGGTTCCCGGGTGGATCCATGCAACAAACGGTGGATCCTGGCCCATTTTTCTAACCGGTCCTTGCGGGCGGTTCCGGTTCTAGTCCGGAACCGCCCGCCCGGACCATGCACACCCCTACTCAGGCCTTCTGCACCTCTTTTCCTCCTTTTTGTTTTTTGCTTTTTTATTTTTTTTTTATATTTTTCTTTTGCTGCACTTTTTCTCTTACTTTTCCTTTTGTTTTTCTCCTCCCCTTTGGTCTGCCTCTACCCCTCTACACGTTCTCTTCTTCGGGCGTCGTCTTCTTCCCCGACGCCTTCCTTCTCTGCAACTTCATCTTATTCTCTCTTTTTTCTTCGTTTGTTCTTTTTTTTAATATAAAAACCCACATAACCAGACACTAAACCATCCTTTACGGACACCGCACCGCTCCACCATCGCTCCGGCCAACAGCACCCAACTCCGGCCAACAACACCCAGCCTCGGCAACCACAACAACCAAAGGAAATAACCATGCCGAAACTAACATTTTCGGTCCCAGGTTTTCACCAAACAAATAGGGTACACTAAAATGGGAAGAAGTGCCGACTAGGACGGCCCTAAAGCTCAGGCTCCGCCAGAGAGGGAAGGTAGTTCCGGTGGAGGTCCTTCCCGCGATAGCTCAAAAAGATGGTAGACGTGCCACGGAATCACAATAAAATTTACCCAAAAAAAAACAAAATGACAGCAGACATAGTTCAACAATACAAAGGCCAACAATCATCAAACTGGATTATTGAACATCAAGGACTTCGGCCATTCACTCAGGCATTTTATCGAACACCTAGTAGGCACTACACATTTTGACTCGATCAAGACTCAAACACACAAAGCATAGCCCTAACACACAATAGAGTCAACGGAGGATCAACGGGATTGAAACTTGTGCGAACTTATCACCGTGAGCTCCAGCCCGACACCTCTCAAAACGGAGCACCCATGGTTCGAAGGACTTACCAGTTCGGACAGCAAGCCACGAGCGGACCTCAAGCGACAGCGACACTCTCTCGATTTCACTCTCTCTAGCTCCCTCTCATTTGCTCAGAAACTCTCCCCAGCTCCTCCACCCCCGTCCAGCTCTCTCTCCCAAGACCTCCCCCTTTCCGTCCCCTTTTGAGGGCATCGGCCAGTGCGCATGGCTTCTGCCATCACCAGCTCGCTGGTTGGTCTGGCCCCGACCCGCGGATCGTCTCTGCCGCCATCCGTTTCCTCTCTTTGACCTGCACTCCTCTTTTTTGCGGAGCGTGACCGGCATGAGGAGGAAGAAGACTAGCACACGGGCTGAGCTTAGAGAAAAGTAAATGAAGCTGGGCTTGGCCCAAGCGAAATGATATACAAAGGAGAGGAGAAAAGAGAAGGACCCGACCAAGCCCGGTCCGCTTTTTTTTTTTCATTTAGATTTAATAATTAGTGATAGTTATGTAAATGCTCCTAATATCTACGCGTAATACACCATGCATTTTAATAAACGTTATTTATTTTACTCTTTACTTCCTTCTCTCTCTCAATTTTTTTTAGTGATTAATTCCTAATTTTGTATGCGATTAAATCCTAAATAAAATGGTAAAATTTAGGTGTCAATAAATACAAATCCTCATAAGTTAGCCACCATGAAGAGACAATTTAGTAAGGAAAAATAAAATTTGCTGATAACAAGGGGGCATAGTGACTCTTGATTATTTTATTTAAAGAATCGAATGAGTGATGAATCATTTCATTCTTTTAAAAAGGGCATAAGTTGATGCCAAAAGTGATCAAATTTCAATTATAAGGGAAAAGTGACAAACTTAGGTGATGGCAGAAGAGTCTAGTGAACAACAGGATGAAAAGAACAATGGACAACTTGAAGAGCATCATCAACTCGACAAGGAAGTTATCAACAACAAACATCCATTTTCTAGGGGTGAAATTGCCACGTAGTAATAGCTTCAAATTTGTAATTTCTTGTGGATGAGTATTATTGTAACTTCTTATAACCGTAGACAGGATTAGAAGATTATTTGTTTTGAAGATAGGATTAGGAAGTTATCTCCTTAAATTCAGTAACCGCCGTTTGTAACTATTAGTTATAGACTTTAAATAGTCACATTGTACTTTGTAAAAACTCCCCAATTGATCATAGAATTCAACTTTCTTTTGCAAATTTGTATTTATTTTTACATTTTTGCAATTTAAATGGCTAGTCACAATTGCCTCCAATTTTCATATCTTTAAATTTCTTGTCATTTTCTTTCCCATTAGAAATGAGCAAAGGACCCTTCATATTTTTTGTTGATTCACCCACTGACCCACATATATTCAGAATGTATTTAATTGACGATTCAATTTCGATGATACAAGTAGAAAGTAAATGAATTTGTGAAAGTTTGTATTTATTTCAAATGAAATCGGGAAAATTGTCCAAAAAATTATAAATTATTGTATAATAGCCAATTCAATCCTAAAGTTTTCAATTTTGCCAATTTAGTCCTAAACCTTTTGATGACTTTCCAAAGTAGTCATTTTGACCAATTTTGACAAAAAATAAATTGACGTAAATGATTTTTGAAATTTCTAATAAATTTTCTCAATTTTTGTTCCTTTATTATTTATTTTTAATTCCTATTTCCCCTCACTGGTTGCGAGGGCCTTGGCAATGGCTAGTGGAGGTCACTGGCTAGAGGCGGGGGCTATAATGCCCTTACTGTCCCTTGTCTGTGGCTGACGAACTCCATTGACCATCATTGAGGCCTTAATGATCGGAGGAGGGAAATAGGAAAAAAGAAAAAGAAAGAAAAGAAAAAAAATTGTAGAATTTTAAAAACAAATTATTGCAAAGATTGTCCAAGTTAGTGTCATTGCCAAGTGTGTCATGTAGGATGTTTGGCATCTATTTCAGCGATTTTCGGTCAAAATTGGTGAACGGGATATATAGAAATATTATTAAAAAGGTATATGCCTTTATATTGGCCACCTTATCTAATATTTGTTAGTTATTGATGTTCCTATGGGGAAAAGTGCCAAAAAAGTCCTAAACTTTTTGCCTTTGTGCCGATTTAGTCCTAAACCTTTTTTTGGTGCCGATTCAGTCCTAAACCTTTTTAAGTTGTGCCAATTCGGTCCTTTCCGGCCAATTTTGGTCGGATTTTGCTGATTGGCCGCCGCCGGCTGACGTGGCATAATCGGCGCCGACGTGGACAACTTTTAATAATAATTTTATTTTAAAAAAAAAATATTTTAAATATTTTTATTTTTTTTGTCTTTTCTCCGGCCGGTCGAGAGGTCCGGCGACCGGCCAAAGGCGACCTCCAACGAGGGCTAGGCCGACCTCGCCGGATCTCGCGAGGTCGAGCCTCGCCGGATCTGGCGGGCGAGCCTCGCCCATGGCCTCGATCTCGGCGAGGTCGGGCGAGGCCGGCCCTCGCCGGCCATGGGTGAGGCCGGCCCTCGCCGGATCCGGCGAGGGCCGACGAGGCTCGACCTCGCCGATCCGGCGAGGGCGAGCCTCGCCCATGTACTGATCTCGGCGAGGCGGCCATGGGCGAGGCTCGCCCTCGCCGGATCCGGCGAGGCGAGCCTCGCCCATGGCCGGCGAGGGCCGGCGAGGGCGAGCCTCGCCCGACTTCGCCGAGATCAGCCATGGGCGAGGCTCGCCCTCGCCGGATCCGGCGAGGGTGAGCCTCGCCCATGGCCGACGAGGCTCGACCTCGCCGAACGTCGCCTCGGCCGGTCGCCGGACCTCGGCGACCGACCGGAGGAAAAAGACAAAAATAAAATAAAAAATAAAAAAAAAAAAAATTTAAAATATATATTTTTAAAATTAAGAAATTAAAATATTATTAAAAATTATCCACGCGCCGCCGATCAAAGCCACGTCAGCCGGTCGGCGTCCAGTCAGCAAAATCCGGCCAAAATTGGCCAGAGAGGACTAAATTGGCACAATTTAAAAAGGTTTAGGACTGAATCAGCACCAAAAAAAGGTTTAGGACTAAATCGGCACAAAAGCAAAAGGTTTAGGACTTTTTTGGCACTTTTCCCTGTTCCTATGCATACGTTGCTTCATAAGAAACGGATATATAAGGAATGGGGATACTTCTTGAAGAAAAGTAGCAAGACTAGATCACTTGGAAATACGATCACTTACTTTATTGGCCAGTATTAGACAATTGGCATAGCTTCTAGATCCAAGATCCAAGGTGAGCCACGTTATCCATATTTAGTCGTACGCCACTTCGGGGGTGTTTGGTTGGGCATTCCCAATGGGCTTTGGGCCCCCAAAGCCCCTTGGGGGAAATTTTGAGTGTTTGGCAAGGGCTTTTGAATGCCCATTTGCGAAATGCAGGCATTTTAAATGTCGAAAGCTGAATGCCGGGGAGGACCAACTTTGAGCATTGGGCATTCCGGAGATGCGAGTTCACTGTTCACAGTGTTACTGTTCATCGTCTCCTCCGCGGTTCGACTTCTTCTTTGCCGTTCGTCTTCTTCTTGCGGTGGGTGGCGCTCAGCCGCAAGCGGCCAGATCCGGCCGGCGAGGGGCCAGATCTGGCAACCGGGAAGCCTCGCCTGAGGTCGCACAAACCTCAGGCGAGGCCAGATCTGGCCGTCTTGAGGCTAGATCTGGCCGTTTGGCGGCCAGATTTGGCGATCTTGAGGCTAGATCTGGCCGTTTGGCGGTGGTCGGCGGTTGGCCGGCGGTGGCCAGCCGCCGGAATTTGATTTTAGACTTAAAAAAAATAAAAAAATAACAAAAGCTAACTACAAATGTGAATTTTGTCAAACGGTGTTTTTGCTAAGTTGCATTTTAATGCTATAATTTACCAAACGATCTAACATTTCCGAAAGCCTATTACCTCAAAGATACTTGCATTCTCCCAATGGCATTTCCCCAAAGCCGAACCAAACGGGCATATGGTTCCTTTGTCTTGCATTGCTATCCAATATATATATTTTTTTTGGTCAACATTGCTATCCAATATTAAAGAGCAGAAAAAGCGGCATGTGTTTCCAAATAACCAAACACGAACTACACTGCAATCACATGCTAAAACATGGTTGGGATGATATAAATTATATTCAATTGCATGAATTATTGCGTAAGTTTTGTCAAGCCCCCTCTGGTCGTTGAAACTTTCCATCAATAGACTTGTATACATGAACACAGCTACTTGGATTTCATCTCAATAAACCACCACTAAACGCCTCTTTGTACTCTCTCTCTCTCTCTCTCTCTCTCTCTCTCTCTCTCTCTCTCTCAAGCGGCTCAAAGAGATAGGAGAGTGGAGAGAATGGGGAAGAACCCTAAAGAACACAACTCTTGTCTTCTACTTCTTTCTCTACTTCTCTCGACGTCTATCGTTCAAATCCATGGAAAGAAGCAAGGAGCAATTCTAGGTTCTCTCCACAAAGCAAAGTTCCAGAATATTGGGGTCGACAAGAGCCATTTTCACGCGATTGATGGCCATGGATTAAAGGAAGAACCCAATTCTAGGCTGCATTCTCAAAAGGGACTGAAAGGGAAGGACAAGATCTGGAGA
Organism: Eucalyptus virginea; assembly: GCA_014182375.1. NCBI lineage: Eukaryota > Viridiplantae > Streptophyta > Magnoliopsida > Myrtales > Myrtaceae > Eucalyptus > Eucalyptus virginea. The sequence continues at coordinate 56,254,828 of CM024520.1, forward strand.
TTGCCTGGACAGCCGCCAGTTGAGTTCAATCACTATAGTGGTTATGTCACAGTTGATAAATTGGCGGGTCGAGCATTTTTCTACTACTTTGTCGAAGCGCTGCATGATAAAGATTCTCTTCCTCTTCTTCTATGGCTTAATGGAGGTATTATGTGTTCTTGGCCCTTGCATTTGCAATCTCTCTAATGCATTGCCAGATTTAAGAAATAACGTGAAGTTCGCTTCACTCTAAGTAAAGTATATATCGTCCATTATTTAAGCATCTCTATGAAAATATCTCCCTCCCCGCAAGGTCAACGTATCTAATAATGGCCAACGAAGCAAAAGATCTTAACTCTATATTTTATCTTTCATATCTATCTTGGAAGAATGCCTTCTTCATAGTCAACATATCTTTATAGGGATATATATGAGTCATGACTTATCATGTGCCATCTTCTCGGGATGGTTGCACGATGTCTGCTATATTAAGATCGGGAATTTCATGCTCTAATCTCAGGTCCCGGTTGCTCATCCCTTGCCTATGGAGCGATGCAAGAACTCGGGCCATTTCGAGTCCACAGTGATGGCAAAACTCTTTATCGAAACAAATTTGCGTGGAATACTGGTATTGCACAACGATCATATATTGTCTGATTCAAGTAACTGCGAAATATTTGACTTACTATTACCATTGTTATCATGTGGCAGCTGCGAATGTGTTGTTTCTAGAATCTCCGGCCGGTGTCGGTTTCTCGTATTCAAACACTACGTCCGATTATAGAACCAATGGAGATCAGAAAACGGCAGAAGATAACTATGTGTTTATTCTAAATTGGCTAGAGAGATTTCCCGAATACAAGAACAGGGATCTTTATCTATCTGGTGAGAGCTACGCGGGTCATTATGTACCTCAGCTTGCTCACGACATCCTCTACCACAACAAGGAGGCAAATCGGACCGTTATTAATCTCAAAGGCATTATTGTAAGATCTCTCTCCCCCTCTAAGAAAATTATCCTATGTTACACAATTATATCACACAACACATTGTCATTCTGAGTTCATAAAATTGTCAAATTTAAATGAGAATTTTTTCTCAATTTTGTATAGAACACCAAATCACTTTATGTGAGAAGTACTTTGCTTGAAAAGTTTGACATTGTGTCATATGACAGTATGTGAAGGATCGTGTAATTGACAGGAGAAAGGAAATGCAAATATTCTACATCCATTCGCTTAAAGAAATGCACATGATCCTCGTCCACTAGCTTTTGACGCATTCATGTCTTATCATTTGAACATAGAAGGAAGGTTACACAATCGGAAAGCTTTGGTGCTGACGAAAATATCTTTCAATAGTGCTAGATATACACTAAAATTGGTTCAGGAAATCCGTTTATTAAGTGATGGCAGCAAATTATAAGTTGGCCCTATCAATAAATCAATAATGGTCTGTCACATCTTTTTAGCTGTCAGAATGAGTAAAACAAGAAAGACGCGCTTTGGTTGTGGTCTCCATGATTGGAGTTGCTTGTCAATGATGCTCGTTCATTGATCCATCTGCCAACGGTGGTCCACTAATCAACAACCATGCGATATGAGAAGGATGTTGATGTCAACTTCACAGAGAAAGATTGTGGTACCGATCGATGCTGCGAATTTGCTGTTATTGTTTAAATAGGTAGATGATACATACGTCATGTGTATTAGTAGGTCCTGCTACAAAGATAAGACAAAGATGAAAGCGGCATCAATTGAATGTTGTCTGTCCATTTATCTAATATAGAGATAGGTGACTAATGGAATGGACCTTGATTTGTCCTCTCGGGCCGCTTGGTCCATTGCCTCATGATCTTAATTATTAGTGTTGAATTATTGTCCAACATCGCTTGACAATAAATCCTAAATTCTATTTATATTTATGTGGTACTTTTTATATTTATGTGGTTTCTCTCTACCTATCAACTTAAATTTTTAGAACAGCCAGTCATATTGTGAAATCATTACCAACGTTTTAAAAGTTTAAGTTATTAGATGAAAGTTAAGACATGGAAATATGCAATCGGGGAGGTAATATGGGAATGAGTGAATTAAGGACCTCTTGATTTGATACCATGTAATGTTTTGAGGGAAAATTGCCAACTATTTTTAAAGTTTAAGTTTTTAGATTGGACTTTCTAACATGGTATCAAAGTCAATGCTATCCTTCTTGCGAATGTGCGTCTACTCTCATTAGTCAAATTCCATGTGCTGTGGTAAAAAATTCACGTGTTGCTCATAATCTAGCTTGCTTGTGAGAAGTAGTGTTGAAGTATTGTCTCACATCGCTTGACAATGAGTCATAAATACTTTTTATATTTATGTTGTGCTTTTTATATTTATGTGGTATCCCCGTACCTATTAGCTTAAGTTTTTAGAACGGTTGGTAGTGGTTTCATAAAATTTATAATTAGTATACATATACTCAAAAAGAGTATGGATGTTACACAATAAAATAGAAAGAATAGATTGATAGGATGCATGTGGACTTTAATTGACTGGTTATGCAGATTGGAAACGCTGTGATCGACGACGAGGCGGATCTAAGAGGAATGTACGACTATATAGTAACGCATGCGTTGATATCGGACGAAACATGGACCAAGATTCAGAAGTACTGCAACTTCTCCGCAAATGCCAGCGCCCAGTCGAGCCGGTGCATTTCCGCGGCCGATGATGCGGACGACGATGTGTCGTCCCTCGACATGTATAACATCTACGCACCCTTGTGCTCTTCCTCCAATCTCACTTCGATCCCCAAGAAGGCGTCCGTGAGTTGCCGTTTGAAGTCTAATTGTTTTGATAGGCTTTATATATGAACAACGTTTGGGGGTAAACGCGCGCGATTCAATTATCACCTATGATCAAATTATTTATTACATAGTTCTTGCCTTTTTTTTTTTTTTCCGTTTTGGTTTTGCAGATAATGAAGTTCGACCCTTGCAGCGAGGACTACGTTCATGCGTACATGAACAGAGCAGAAGTGCAGGAGAGGCTTCATGCGAACGTGACCAAACTCAAGTTCGACTGGGAACCGTGCAGCGACGTGATCCAGAAATGGGGAGACAGCCCTTACACCATCCTCCCTCTCCTCCATGAACTCCTCTCCCATGGACTTCGCGTCTGGGTCTTCAGGTGGAAAATTTTGTTTTGCACAAATTTTCTTTTTCTCTCATAAGAGGTAATGATAGGGAAATCGAATTAATCATGGTGACATCGATTGAAATTGAGAATAGTATGTGGATTTGGGTGAACTATAGTGAAGCTAATGCATCAATTTAGGTACATGGTACGTAGCTTTTGGATCGATACACTAATCAAATGATTCGGAAATACAGTGGGGATACGGATGGGGTCGTGCCGGTGACTTCGACCAAGAAATCTCTTCATAAGATGGGCCTCCCGACAAAACGTCCATGGCGTCCGTGGTACGTCGGGGGCGAGGTGGGTGGCTGACATTTCCCATCAACGATAGAGAAATCAATATCGATAAATACATTTCGTCTGAAGAATGAGTTGTTAATGTCATTTTATATATGGGATGCGTAGGTGGGGGGATACGTGCAAGTGTACAAGGGAGATCTGACGTTCGTGACGGTGCGAGGGGCGGGGCATCAAGTGCCAAGTTACCAGCCCAGGAGAGCCCTCTCTCTCGTCTCTCACTTCCTTTCTGGCTCTTCACTCCCATCTCAACAGCAATAGCATAGACCCAATTCATGAAGACGATCGATTGCTTTTACTTGTTCTATTGCCCTTTCTGTCGATTGCCATTTGGGAATTTGACTCTTTGTCCTTCCAAGAAATTAATCGATTTGGATAGTTACGAATTCATTTTCCCCTTCCCTTCTTTTGAAGATAGTTGGACTGGACGGATGTGGTGTTAAACCTCTTTTTTCCGCCGTACCCCGAGGGTTTCAAAGTGTACATTAGAGCTCACGTATCTATGTACAATTTAATTAAGGTTCTCCCGCAGTAGACTTGTTGGAGCAACTGCGTGCTAATCTTGACCTGAAAAATTAAGAGGGATATCAATATTTTCCGTCGCGCAATAGGTAACTGGTGATTAGAGATCAGATTTTCCTAAGAAATTGATCTAGATTCCAAGTGTCCTTTCTCAAATAAAGTTAACCATTGAATTTACATATCTAGGTGGGAAAAATTGACCAAAAAGTCTTAAACCTATCACTTTTTTACCAATTCAATTTTAAACAATTTAACTGTACTAATTATCTTGAATCTTTTTACATTTTGTCAATTGAGTCAATTTAGCCAATTTTGATTAGAAATTGTTGATGTGAACGCCAGCCCTCCTAAGTGACACGACCGGCATTAACGTGGATAATTTTTAAGAATATTTTTTTAGATTATTTATTTATTTTCTTTCTCTCTTTCTTTTTTTTTTTTTCCTTCTCTTTTTCCTCCTCGCAACTAGCCAAGGTGAGGACTAGTGACGTCGACCTTGCCAGCCTTTAGCGAAATTTACCCTCGTCAGGCCATTGGCCTTCTATGGGCTGGCTCTCACATCTAGTCAATCATTGGCCATTGTTGAGCTTGTCGATTGGCTAGAAGAAGAAGCATAAGGAAAAAAAAAAAAAAAAGAATAGAAAACGAGAAAAGGAAAAAATTGAAAAAATATTAAAACATTATTAAAAAATTATTCATGCTAACATTGGTTGAGTCACGAAAGATGACTCATACCCATATCAATGATTTCTAGTTAAAATTAGGTAGATGGACTCATTAGCAAAACTTACAAAAGTTTAACTCAATTAACACATTTAAAGTTTTAGGAATGAATTGACAAAAGTGTAATAGATTTATAATTTTTTGGATAATTTTTCCTATCTAGTCAAACGTGTCAAGATGCTAGCAAAAAATCTAGAGTGTATTTTGTCAAATGATATTTTTCTTCAATATATTGTAGACTGGACAAAATCCCCATGCATGTTTAGGTATAGGGAAAAATTACCAAAAGAATCTTAAATCCATTTTATTTGTGTTAATTCATTTATGAACATTTCAATTTTGCTAAGTCCTATATATTTTGATAATTTGTCAATTAAATCATTTTTGGCCTATTTTGTTAGGAAATCATCGACATGACTGCCTGTTGTCATATATGGCACTAGTCGTGCTAATATAGACAATTTTTATTACAACAAAAAAAAGAAAAAGAAAAAGAAAAACGCCTAGAGGTCGGGTCGGGCCGGATCTGGCATTGGCCCGGCCCGCTGCCCGCCTTTCTTTCCCCTGTGCGGCCCAAGCCCGTTTCCCTTTTGGCCCGGCCCACGCCAGCCTTCGTCCTCCTCCAGCCTGTCTCCCACGAACCTGCAGCAAAAGAAAAGGAAAGACAGCAAAGAAGAAAAAGCAGAGGGGAACGGCAAGGGGAGGAAGAGCTAGAGAGAGAATGGAGAAGGGGAGTAGAGATTCAGAGACAGCAACGTGAACAGAGAGGGAGAGTTGACGTGCAGCAGAGAAAAAAAAAAAAAGAGAGAAAAAAGAAAAGAAAAGTAGCAACGGGAAAGGATAGAAAGACAAAAGGGGGAAAACCAAAGAGAGGAGAAAGAATGGAGGTAGAGAGAGAGCTCGCGAGAGGGAACAGGAGAGAGGGACAGCTGGAGAGAAAGAAGTCCTCCGGCTGTCCGGCCACGCCCGAAGCTCGCTCGACGGCTCCCAGACGCACCCTCAGGCCTGCTGTCCCTGTTTTCCCCGAGCTACATCCGAAATTTGGAGCAGAGAAGGAGGGAGAGAAACCGGAGGAAGCGTCGTCGACACTGCCCGACGCCGTCCGACCTGCCGCCGTCCGACCCCGACGCCGTCCGAACCGTCGCCCTCCGGCTCCAGACGCCGCCGCTCTCAGCCCGTCCGTCTACAATCCCCTGCAGCGCTTCCGCCCGCCGGTCGCCGCTCCTCCGCCTCTGCTCCGCCCGCGACTTGCAGCAGCTGAGCCCCCGCCTGCCGTCCTCCGTGCCGGTCGCCGCTGCGTCTGCTCCACAACGCAGCAGTCCGCCCCTGCCCAGCCGCGACGCCGCCGCCGCTGCCACCGTCTCTACTCGACGCCAGCAACCCGCGCCGGCCACCGCACCTCAGCCGCCCTGCCGCGCCGCCGTGACCGACCTCCGGCACGGCATCGCCGTGCCTCGCCACGCCACCGCCACCAAGAAGCCCTAGAGAGGAGGTACGAGCCGGGTCAAAGAAACGGGTAGGCTTTTGGGCGAATCCGGATCGGGCCTGGGCTGTTTTGGGCTGTGGGCCCGCGATGGGCCTATTTATAATTTTTTGAATTTTTTATCTTTTATTTTCTACGTGCTCGGCGAGGGTCACCATATATTGTTCGACTCGTTGTCGCAAGGAGCTGTCCCCATAATCATTGGTAAGCAAGTCAAATGAGAATTAGTAAATCAAAACTGGCTAGTAAATAACTTCGACATGTAAAAGTTGGCTAGCCACGAAAGAGGTAGGTAATTTTATATATTTGATGATATATTTAAGGTGTTGTTAAGAAAGGTAAATGTTTGCTCAAAAAAAAAAAGAAAGGTAAATGAATATTGGTAGAGGTTCAAAGAGGTTTTAAATAATAAATATTAAATTCTGAAAAGAAGTGAAAATGAAAAAAAAAAAAAAAAAGAAGTTATTTGATAACATATGAAATTAATTAATTAGTTTTATTGTTTTCATGCTAAATATGGAATAATGAGCATTATCGGAAGGTTTTGATAATATAACCAGAATGCTTTTATTTTTCATTGTATGTTTCATCACTTAATTAAGTCATTCTTACTCAACATGATAAGTGATTTTTTTATTTAAACAAATTAATCAAGTTGGTAGTTATAGATAAATCATCAATATTTAGCCACAAATTCCATATATAGAAACAAATAATATATTATATACGATTCGATTCAATAAAATGAAAGTATTTTTATAATAAGTGGCATGTGTTTCCATATAAGCAAACGGTGTATATTGGAGTTCCCTGGCACCACATGATTCCGACAATGAGAAAATACTTAATTCAATGGATATTATTACCTACATCTAATGGAACTTACTCAAATAGTGGAGACTTTCCCGTTCAATCACCAATTTCCATCTTCTCTTTCTTCCGATTATTTATACAGCTAATTCGAATCCAATTCTATTTATTAAAACCACCATTAATCTCTCTCTCTCTCTCTCTCGGGGCTCAAAGAGGAAGAAGCTGAGAGAGCATAGAGAATGGAGAGAAATCCTAAAGCTCGTTCATCTCTTCTTCTTTTCTCTATATGTATCTTGCCGTCGCTTGTTCATATCCATGGAAAGAAGCTAGGAGACGCTCTTGATTCTCTGCACAAAGCGAAGTATGGTGAGTCTGGGATTGACGCGAGCTTTTTTCAGGTGAGCGACAACTATGAAAATCTCCATTCTAGGGTTTATCATCAAGAAGGACTGAAGGAGAAAGATAGGATCAAAAGGTTGCCCGGACAACCGCCGGTTGAATTCGATCACTATGGTGGTTATGTCACTGTCGATGAATTAGCCGGTCGAGCATTTTATTATTATTTTGCCGAAGCAGTGCAAAATAAGCACTTATTGCCGCTTCTTATATGGTTTAATGGAGGTGAGTGCTTTAGGTTTTCCAATTTCGCTTTATCTCCAATGCAAGTATATTATTCTCTTTGCTCACAAATTTATCACTTTTTTTATAGTCAAGATATATAATTGCATGGTAGTTAGGACGTCATACTAGGTGAACTTAAACTTGATCAATCGATATAGTATTTAATACAACCATTATATATATAACTTTGTCAGGACAACTAAGCATTTTTCTAATTGTCGTGGTTGGTTTTTATTGATTCTGAAACACTTCGAGATATACATATATGTGTGTGTGTGTGTGTCAGGACAACTAAGCATTTTTCTAATTGTCGTGGTTGGTTTTTATTGATTCTGAAACACTTCGAGCTGTCATATTGATAGCTTAATGAAGCGGTGTTTTTCGCTCAAGCATTGCTACACGTCTTTCATATTTTTAGGTGCAGCGTATAGTCAAAGTATATTGATATAAGTTATCATCGTGATTTTCCATTTTCTAATCTACCTTATTCATCTTGTCAATTCCAACATATGAATTGATTATCAGTGACATAGAACATCGCAGAACTGAATTTGTCCAATAAATATAGCACCGTCCTCTTCCTTATTTTCTACAGAACATACACAAGCACAGAAGAGCCATCTATCACTCTTTTGGTTATCTATCAACGCCATTATATTGTCAATCATACCTATATTATTTTTTGGTGCATTTAAGTGAGCAGAACTTAGCTATTTATGCTGTTTTTTCAGGTCCCGGTTGCTCATCTCTCTTTGGAGCGAAGCAGGAACTCGGACCGTTCAGAATCCAAAGCGACGGGAAGACTCTATACAGAAATAACTTTGCATGGAATAGAGGTACAGTTTTAAAATAAATTTTCAAAGTATTTCACCTTTTTCTTTTCGCTGATAAGGCAGATGAATTATTTGTTTTACGAGGGCAGCCGCAAACGTGTTGTTCCTAGAGTCTCCGGTTGGGGTCGGTTTTTCTTATTCTAACACAACGTCGGACTATACAACGAACGGAGACAGCAAAACAGCCGCGGACAACTATGTATTCTTGTTAAATTGGCTGGAGAGGTTTCCCGAGTACAAGAACAGGGATTTTTACATTTCAGGCGAGAGCTACGCGGGTCATTTTGTAACGCAGCTCGCTCACAACATCCTATCCAACAACAAGGCGGCAAACAAGACCCTTGTCAACCTCAAAGGGATTATAGTAAGTTGTTTTGCCGAGTTGCGTAGTCATTTATTATTGAATATAGTGCATCTGAAAATCGATCTCGGACCCTCTATTATGAAGGATAATTCCTTGCCAAATGGGGCCATGAGGCCTAGAGAGAAGCCCACATTCTGATGACTCGCAATATCTATTAAAATATTGGACATCGGTAGATTGCTTAAAAAAAAAGGATTGGTTTTAATTGAGGACATATATGGATGCTGCAGGTTGGAAACGCAGTACTCAACGATGAGACGCACCGGAGTGGGTTATATGAGTACTTCGCTACGCATGCATTGATATCCCAAGAAACATGGTACGCAATTCAAAAGTATTGCAACTTTTCACTAGATGCCAGCAAAAGAGGAAACCAATGCAATGCGGCAACGTCGGAAGCAGATACAGATGTTTCCTATATCAACGCTTACGAAATCTACGCCCCTCCGTGCTTCTCCAACCTGACTGCTCATCCCAAGAAGACCAACGTGAGCTCAAATTCTTCTGCTTTTTTTCTTTTTCTCCACACAAACTTTTCGCACTTTTGAACGGTAACATGCAGAAACATAACTCAAATTGGCAATGGTCATGGATTTTTCGGGTTGCGTTTGGTTTTGGCAGATCATGGACTTTGACCCGTGTAGCGAGCTGTACCTGCACGCGTACCTGAACCGAGAAGATGTGCAAGAGGCGCTTCATGCTAACGTGACGAAACTCGATTACGGCTGGGACTCGTGCAGCAGTGTTATCGAGGGCTGGGAGTGGGGCCCTTCCACCGTCCTCCCTCTCGTCCAAGAATTCATGTCCAATGGCCTCCGTGTTTGGGTGTACAGGTTTTGTGTGTGTGTGTGTGTGTGTGTGTGTGTGTATTTGTTCGTGGGCGATTGAAGTGGGAGTATGACTAACGAATAACTGAAAATGCAGCGGGGATACGGATGCAGTAGTGCCGGTGACGTCCACCCAGAGGTCTCTTAGCGAAATGAGCCTCCCCACGAAGAGTGCATGGCGTCCTTGGTTCCATGGGGGCGAGGTGAGGCTGGCGTATTTGTTTTCACGACATCGACCGCTTATAGTTACATACCCTTGATTATTCTTGTCTTGGGTCCCCTCCTCGGAGAGGGATCAATTGGCTTGATTTGCTGAACTAAAAGTAATCCGCACCCGGCTTTAACGCGTATAGGTCGGAGGGTACGTGCAAGTGTACAAGGGAGACTTGACGTTTGCGACGGTGCGAGGAGCGGGGCATATGGTGCCAAGCTATCAGCCCAAGAGAGCTCTCTCTCTCATCTCACACTTCCTTGCTGGTTCTCTACTCCCATATAAATAGAACCTCAAGTGCCTGAAGATGATGGATTAATGCTCGAGGACTCACTTTTCTCTCCATTTTCTCCTCCTTTTTTTGGTAATTAATAAGGGCGCCCATGGTATTCTTCAATTATTTAGAAATTCAAGAACTTCCTTGTTTCTCTTTTAACAAGGATATTGATGTGGAGTGGAATGTGAAAGTTGAGAAAATTGGCGAAGATGTTGAGATGCGTGTATGGGTTGTGTTATATAAGTCTCAAATCGGAGCTATGATATGGTGGAGAAAATTTATTCTAGTTGATTTATAATTCATTGGCTTAAATATTTTTGTACAGATAAGTTTGATTGAATATATTGACGAGATTGAACTTGAACTTCCTTGTAGTGGTCTTCCTTGTGAAGACATTAGGCTACTACTATATGCTCCCAACAAATCAGTTGTTAGGAATCAAAAAGTGGAAAATCAAGATACCGCACTAAGCAATATCTTCACTATCGGTATCAACTATCAAGTTATATGGTTACAATTACAAAAGATATTGCCTAATATATAGTAAGAGTCTATGACATACAAGTTATAGCAAAAATTTCATCTATACTATTGGCAACAGTAGTTTCTTCTTTGCTTTATCATGGAAGTTACATGCATGTCATTGGTAGTAAAAAGCCTCTCTACTCCAATGTTACTTTCCTAGAGGACTCCACAACTCCATCAATTTCTCACTTGGAGACGGATATTAAAAACAGCAATAGTCTTTTATAGTGTTTTTTTTTTTTTTTTTTAAGAAAGTCTTTTATAGTGTTCACTTGTCTTTATAAGCAAAATTATCCTAGTGTAATGGCCTCTTGATGGACACCAGCTAAGGTAATGCACATCTTAAGTTTTTCAGTGACAACCTTGGTTAACATATTTGTTAGTTTTTTTTCATCAAGAATGTTCATCAATGATAGTGTCCCATCATTTATCAGCTAATGATTGTGACAATATTTTAACTCAATATGGTTTGTCCTTGAATGAAATACCGGATTCTTTACCAAGCAAATAGAACTCTGATGACTATCATTGTGTCACGTCCCGATCATCCGAGCACGTGCTCATCCCTCCTTGGTCGATTAATAGCAATGTTTTAGAATGTATCGTTGACTCATTCATTTTAAATGCACACGCAGAAGCAGATAAATAATCCCAGACAATAATTCAATGGGATAAAAAAGTAGGGTCAATTTTTCAAGTCAAAACAAATCTTTTATAAACAACCAGGTTTATTTACAAGACCATACTATTTATAAAAAAGTCGGCTCATTCCAGAAAGGAACCATCCTATGACCTACTAGTCATACTTATTCGCCGATTCTGACCTCTCCACCTTTCCAAACTCTGGGGCTTCCGGTTCTCCATCAACATTATCTAAGGACCTGAAAATGGTTATACAATAATCAGTAAAATAATGTCTCAGCAAGTTTTACCCTCTAAGACCCGATTAGGAAGCCAATATACTATGGGCTGCCTAAGCACACACGGGTCGAAGGACTTACATTTGCCTCAGATTCTACCTGCATATTAGCACAATTCAAATAGGCACCTAATCATAATATCACAAATCGATACTTCGATCAATCGACCTAGTAAAGTACATGTCAAACAAATCATTGTTGGTCATTTCAATCAATACTGTCTATTCTCCAAAATGACCTATAGGGTCACTGAGCCAGTATTTTATATGATTCATTCTTCAAAATGACATATTAAGTCACTAAGTATAATCATCATAACGTCCATTTTACAAACTGACTTGTCGAGTCACCGAGTCGTTATGGCATGTCATCCATTCTACAAAATGACCTATAGGGTCACCGAGCCGACATTAAATATCGTTCATTTTACAAAATGACCTATAGGGTCATCGAGCCGGTATTGCATACCGTCCATTTTACAAAATGACATATAGTGTCACCGAGTTGGTATTGTATAACATGATACTTTGAACGTACAATTAATTTGTCATTTTATTCATTTCTGACAAAAGTATACGTGCGTGGGCATACGGTTGACCTTAGACAAAATATTATGATTTTCTTTCCACAAATCCCACCCTTATTTGTAGTCCACCAAAACATTTTTGGTGCTGTCAACCGACACCCGGTTATTTTCCAATTAATTATCCAAATTAATTAATTCAGGAAAATAATCTTATAATCACAAATAATTAATTTCAGCACGAAATAAAGCTCAATTAAATAAACGGATTGCACCACGATAATCGGCATAAAATTCCAGTCGTCAACTATTCTGGTCTAATTTCCAGAAAATAAATAAATAATTAAATAATTACGGAAAATAATAAATAAATGCAATAAATCCAACTTAGGCTCGTAATGCCTAATTGGAAGCCGAGACGAGTCCGGAAAATTCCCGAGACTTGTTCAATAAATACTAGGACCTATAACCTTCCTAACTACACTATCCATTTGCCTAACATGCATTAATAAGTCTCTAATTTAATTACTCGAATATAATCTATCTACTTAATTGCACTTAATTAAATCTAATTAACCCCTAAGCATCATTAACCGACTAATAAGGGATTAGTGAGCAAAACTCATTTGATAAAAGCGAAGATCGGAACACCAAGATGACGGTGTGATGACGGCTAGAATCCAAATTTTCGGTGGCGTTGGCGAAAACTCGGGCTGGGCCCAATAGGTCTTGCAAGCCCACAGAAATTTCTGGACTTGGTTGATGGGCTTGGACCTGCTTCTTGGACTTCAAGATCGGGCTGGAATTGGGCCAATGAACAATCACGTGGGCTGCTTGCACACTTGGGTTGAGATGCAATTAAAGATGGGCTTCAAATGGGCTGGCTTGCGGGCTTCAATGGAGCTGAGCTGCACTTGAGCTGAAGACGCTGGGCTGAGCTGCTGTAAACCGAAGCAGCAACGGAAGAGCTGGCGTTGGCTTCAAGAGGGCGAAGGACACGCGAGTGGCTTCGGTGGAGCTGCAGAATGGGGAATTCTTTCGGTGGAGAGCGGCTCGGTCTTCGTTGATGAAGATTGACCGAGCACGGAAGAAGACTTCGCTGCTGGCTTTGACTCGGTGCAGCTGGCGATGGAAGGAAGCAGCTTCGCTCGAGTGGCAGAGGAGAAGTTGACGCGAGGAGGAATCCAGGTGTGAGGGACTTCGGCGGAACGGCAGCAAGAGAGAGAGATCTTCGGGACAGCTGCCGAATGGAAGAAAGGTGGGATGCTGGCGTGAGGAAAAGAGAACGTGGGGCGGCTGCAAGGGAGCGTCCGCGAAGAGAAGAGGGGAGAGAGAAGCGGTGTCTTTACCGCCCAGTCAAAGTAAAAAAAAAAGAAAACAACAAAAGGGGAAAAAGATAAGGGGAGACCGGTCAAACAGAAATGGGAATTGAACTCTGCAGAGGGGCGTCGGTGGGGGCACGAACCGAGAGAGAGAGAGAGAGAGAGAGAAAGAAAGAGAAAGAACGTGCGGGTGGGAAGCTCGCACGCGGAGGGAGAGAAAAATGGTTTGTGTGGCCGAAAGAGAAGGGCGTGTGCGTGCGTGGGGGAGAGGAAGACGGCGTGGGTCCAAAAAGAATTAAAAGAAGAATCACAGAAGAATTAAAATTGTAATCTTGGTCGGTTTCAAAACAACTTAGTCAATTGGTTACTCCAGGGCCAATTTCTTCATCAACTTGCATAATTGAAGTCAAAATAAGATGATCCTTTAATTCCATTAATTTTCTTCGAAATCGACTTTTATTTCATTTTTCTTGGAATCCAATTTTCTCAACAAACTTCAATTAGGGTCCGATTTGTTGCAAAAAAAGCCCATAAAATTTCCTGTCACCCATTCACTTCCACCAAATATAAAAAATCTCTTCAAATTGGCCAATTCGAATTTCCGTTCATTTTTCGCATCGTCCAATCCGATTTTCCGTAAAAATTCCGAGTTCATTGGGAAATTCCTCAAAAGGTGGTGACGTTCCAAGAATGACTCATGACACGACTAAACTTTCAATTTCTGAAATCGAATTCAAATTCGCGGTTATTTTCAATCAAGCAAGCTTTTAGTGTGACCTTACTTACTTGGTAGCTTTTAGAAATTTTTGGTACAATTGACTTGCGATGAATTTTCTTCAAATCACACGTACTTCTTCGACACATTGACGACTCTTGATGGTCGTGAAAATCTCGAGATTTCAAATACGGACACAAGGTACCCAAAATGATAGAAAATCGATTTACCGATTGACGAAAATTTAGTAATCAGGTGGAATCACCTACACTTTGATCACCATCTTAGTCGAATCGACCTATTCCCGGACTCTGATTGATTTTTATTTGTGCCGTAATAATTCTTGCAGACTAGTATGGTTGAGTAGTCGATTTCTGGTCGAATTCTCAAGTTTATTGCATTAAAATCCTTTAACGACTTCACCTGATAGGTCAGTTATATTATGAGTGGTCATCTCAGAGAAAAACGCTATAGTCACGTTGATGAAAGGCCAGACTTATCCCATCCAAATCAGAACTGAAAATCAGGATGTCACACATTGAAATTAACATTACTATCTTGCAGGAATTCTTCAACCAAATCATCTCTAATACTAGTCGTTAAGAACGAGACTCGTTAAAGAGAAAAAATAGGGAAGAAGATGCACAAGTTTTTACTTGAAAAACCTTTTCAAAATCAAAAATGGAAAAAAAAACCATAATTCCACATTAGATAATTTATTCACTATCAGTATCTAATTTTTAAGCTATGACTACAAAAAATATTGTCACAATATATAGTAGAAGTTTAAGGCAAACAAGTTATCGTAGACAGCATATGTATGCCATTAGTGGTAATACTTTATTTTTGTTTTAACATGAAAATTATATGTATGCAGTTAGCAGTAAAAAGCTTCTTTGCTTTAATATTACTTTTCTCAATCATGATTCACAACTCCATTGGAAGAGAGGAGAACACAAAAAAAGACTTGAACTTCTTTGTTCTTAAGGGATTAAACATGACAATGTGTAAATTAATTAGATAAGTATTAGCAACGATTGTTTTAGAAAGCAAGTGATCGAATAATAAAATAAATAGAATAGGAAAATAAATCGGACACCAAATTTATGTGGTTTGATCATAAAGACATTCGTTCACGGGAAGAGTAACGATGAATTTCACTACACATTAAGTGATAGAATTGAGATTACACACTTGAGTCACTCAAACACTCTCAATGTTTCTCCAGCCCCAATTACATCCAATAATGCATACAGTGTTTAACCCCACAAATCCTCACGCAATAATCTCTCAATCCCAGGAAAGAATTAAACAAATCTTAAACTCACAAGATTTAATTGGCTTGAACACTAATACTTCTTGGATGTCATTCACAAATAGGCTTTGCCACACGAGAGACACAAAGACTCGTTGCCAAGCACCCATCACCTACGGACGTCTCTCACAAATAGAGGAACCACGGCACTCAAAGAAAAACAACACTTTGATCAACAACTCACGCCCAAAGTGCCCACAATCCAATATATAAGCCAAGAGTTGACTGACTCCAGTGTGGAAGAAACCCATGCAATCCTAAGGGTTTATTTGATAACTGATTAAATAGTAACTGATTCTATTATTTTGTTCTCTAGAACAAAAAAAAGAACATAATTACTTTTGGTAACTTCTTTGTTCCGATAAATAAATTTGTTCTCAATAATAGATTTGAAACAGAATCAAGAAATAGAAAAAAGTTGTTTCCTTATTCTAGGAGACAATTCCAAAATGAAGCCAATTTTTTTTTTCTCTTTTCTTTTCTTCTTCCGTTTTCTTCTCTTTTCTCTTTTTCTTTCTCATTGCCAGTCGTTGGCCATGGCGATGGTCAATGACGGGCTAAGTGAGATCTAGTGACCTCGCCAGAGCCTCCTCAAGCTAGGGGGAGGTTCGACAAGCTTGTTGGAGCCTTGCAAACCTCGTTAGTGGTTGGGCAAGCTTGCCTAGCCATAGGCGAGGTCGCATAGCTATTGATGAGACTCAGCCTCACCTAGATCTAGCAAGCCTAAGGCCTTGTCACTAGTTTCCGCGAGACTCGGTCTCCCTAGGCTAGGAAAGGTAGAGCCTCATCAGGCCTTGCCCTAGCTTGGCTAGGCTTCGGCAAGCTTGCTGGACCTCACCCTTGCTTGGACAGCCTTCGGCGAGGTCGCCGAACCTCGCCTAGCTGCTCACCGGCCATTGCCTTGGCTAGTGACTAGTTTTAAATTAATTAATTAGTTTTATTGTTTTCATGCTAAATATGGAATAATGAGCATTATCAGAAGGTTTTGATAATATAACCAGAATGCTTTTATTTTTCATTGTATGTTTCATCACTTAATTAAGTCATTCTTACTCAACATAATAAGTGAGTTTTTTAATTAAACAAATTAATCAAGTTGGCAGTTATATATAAATCATCAATATTTAGCCACAAATTCCATATATAGAAACAAATAATATATTATATACGATTCGATTCAATAAAATGAAAGTATTTCTATAATAAGTGGCATGTGTTTCCATATAAGCAAACGGTATCTATATTGGAGTTACCTGGCACAACATGATTCCGAAAATGAGAAAAGTCATAATTCAATGGATATCATTACCAAGATTTAATGAAACTTACTCAAATTGTGGAGACTTTCCTGTTTAATCACTAATTTCCATCTTCTCTTTCTTCCGATTATTCATACAACTAATTCGAATCCAATTCTATTTATTAAAACCACCATTAATCTCTCTCTCTCTCTCTCTCTCTCTCTCTCGGGGCTCAAAGAGGAAGAAGCTGAGAGAGCATAGAGAATGGAGAGAAATCCTAAAGCTCGTTCATCTCTTCTTCTTTTCTCTTTATGTATCTTGCCGTCGCTTGTTCATATCCATGGAAAGAAGCTAGGAGACGCTCTTGATTCTCTGCACAAAGCGAAGTATGGTGAGTCTGGGATTGACGCGAGCTTTTTTCAGGTGAGCGACAACTATGAAAATCTCCATTCTAGGGTTTATCATCAAGAAGGACTGAAGGAAAAAGATAGGATCAAAAGGTTGCCCGGACAACCACCGGTCGAATTCGATCACTATGGTGGTTATGTCACTGTTGATGAATCAGCCGGTCGAGCATTTTATTATTATTTTGCCGAAGCGGTGCAAAATAAGCACTTGATGCCGCTTCTTATATGGTTTAATGGAGGTGAGTGCTTTAGGTTTTCCAATTTCGCTTTATCTCCAATGCAAGTATATTATTCTCTTTGCTCACAAATTTATCACTTTTTTTATAGTCAAGATATATAATTGCATGGTAGTTAGGACGTCATACTAGGTGAACTTAAACTTGATCAATCGATATAGTATTTAATACAACCATAATATATATATATATAACTTTGTCAGGACAACTAAGCATTTTTCTAATTGTCGTGGTTGGTTTTTATTGATTCTGAAACACTTCGAGCTGTCATATTGATAGCTTAATGAAGCGGTGTTTTTCGCTCAAGCGTTGCTATACGTCTTTCATATTTTTAGGTGCAGCGTATAGTCAAAGTATATTGATATAAGTTATCATCGTGATTTTCCATTTTCTAATCTACCTTATTCATCTTGTCAATTCCAACATATGAATTGATTATCAGTAACATAGAACGTTGCAGAACTGAATTTGTCCAATAAATATAGCACCGTCCTCTTCCTTATTTTCTACAGAACATACACAAGCACAGAAGAGCCATCTATCACTCTTTTGGTTATCTATCAACGCCATTATATTGTCAATCATACCTATATTATTTTCTGGTGCATTTAAGTGAGTAAAACTTAGCTATTTATGCTATTTTTTCAGGTCCCGGTTGCTCATCTCTCTATGGAGCGAAGCAGGAACTCGGACCGTTCAGAATCCAAAGCGACGGGAAGACTCTCTACAGAAATAAATTTGCATGGAATAGAGGTACAGTTTTAAAATAAATTTTCAAAGTATTTCACCTTTTTCTTTTCGCTGATAGTGCAGATGAATGATTTGTTTTACGAGGGCAGCCGCAAACGTGTTGTTCCTAGAGTCTCCGGTTGGGGTCGGTTTTTCTTATTCTAACACAACGTCGGACTATACAAAGAACGGAGACAGCAAAACAGCCGCGGACAACTATGTATTCTTGTTAAATTGGCTGGAGAGGTTTCCCGAGTACAAGAACAGGGATTTTTACATTTCAGGCGAGAGCTACGCGGGTCATTTTGTAACGCAGCTCGCTCACAACATCCTATCCAACAACAAGGCGGCAAACAAGACCCTTATCAACCTCAAAGGGATTATAGTAAGTTGTTTTGCCGAGTTGCGTAGTAATTTATTATTGAATATAGTGCATCTGAAAATCGATCTCGGACCCTCTATTATGAAGGATAATTCCTTGGCCAAATGGGGCCACGAGGCCTAGAGAGAAGCCCACATCCTGATGACTCGCAATATCTATTAAAATATTGGACATCGGTAGATTGCTTATTAAAAAAAGGATTGGTTTTAATTGAGGACATATATGGATGCTGCAGGTTGGAAACGCAGTACTCAACGATGAGACCCGCCGGAGTGAGATATATGAGTATTTCGCTACGCATGCATTGATATCCCAAGAAACATGGTACGCAATTCAAAAGTATTGCAACTTTTCACTAGATGCCAGCAAAAGAGGAAGCCAATGCAATTCGGCAACGTCGGAAGCAGATACAGATGTTTCCTATATCAACACTTACGAAATCTACGCCCCTCCGTGCTTCTCCAACCTGACTGCTCATCCCAAGAAGACCAACGTGAGCTCAAATTCTTCTGCTTTTTTTCTTTTTCTCCACACAAACTTTTCGCACTTTTGAACGGTAACATGCAGAAACATAACTCAAATTGGCAATGGTCATGGATTTTTCGGGTTGCGTTTGGTTTTGGCAGATCATGGACTTTGACCCGTGTGGCGAGCTGTACCTGCACGCGTACCTGAACCGAGAAGATGTGCAAGAGGCGCTTCATGCTAACGTGACGAAACTCGATTACGGCTGGGACACGTGCAGCAGTGTTATCGAGGGCTGGAAGTGGGGCCCTTCTACCGTCCTCCCTCTCGTCCAAGAATTCATGTCCAATGGCCTCCGTGTTTGGGTGTACAGGTTTTGTGTGTGTGTGTGTGTGTGTGTGTGTGTGTGTGTGTGTGTATTTGTTCGTGGGCGATTGAAGTGGGAGTATGACTAACGAATAACTGAAAATGCAGCGGGGATACGGATGCAGTAGTGCCGGTGACGTCCACCCAGAGGTCTCTTAGCGAGATGAACCTCCCTACGAAGAGTGCATGGCGTCCTTGGTTCCTTGGGGGCGAGGTGAGGCTGGCTTATTTGTTTTCACGACATCAACCGCTTATGGTTACATACCCTTGATTATTCTTGTCTTGGGTCCCCTCCTCGGAGAGGGATCAATTGGCTTGATTTGCTGAACTAAAAGTAATCCGCACCGGCTTTAACGCGTATAGGTCGGAGGGTACGTGCAAGTGTACAAGGGAGACTTGACGTTTGCGACGGTGCGAGGATCGGGGCATATGGTGCCGAGCTATCAGCCCAAGAGAGCTCTCTCTCTCATCTCTCACTTCCTTGCTGGTTCTCTACTCCCATATAAATAGAACCTCAAGTGCCTGAAGATGATGGATTAATGCTCGAGGACTCACTTTTCTCTCCATTTTCTCCTTCTTTCTTTGGTAATTAATAAGGGCGCGCATGGAATTCTTCAATTATTTAGAAATTCAAGAACTTCCTTGTTTCTCTTTTAACAAAGATATTGATGTGGAGTGGAATGTGAAAGTAGAGAAAATTGGCAAAGATGTTGAGATGCATGTATGGGTTGTGTTATATAAGTCTCAAATCGGAGATATGGTAATGGTGGAGAAAACTTAATTTATTCTAGTTGATTTATAACTCATTGGCTTAAATGTTTTTGTAGAGATAGGTTTGACTGAATATATTGATGAGATCGAACTTGAACTTCCTCGTAGTGGTCTTCCCTGTGAAGGCATTAGGCTTCTACTATATGCTCCCAACAAATCAGTGTTAGGAATCAAAAAGTGGAAAATCAAGATACCGCACTAAGCAATATCTTCACTATCAGTATCAAGTTATAGGGTTACAATTACAAAAGATATTGCCTAATATATAGTAAGAGTCTATGACATACAAGTTATAGCAAAAATTTCATGTACACTATTGCAACAGTAGTTTCTTCTTTGCTTTATCATGAAAATTACATGCATGTCATTAGTAGTAAAAAGCCTCTCTCTATTGTTACTTTCCTAGACGACTCCACAACTCTATCAATTTCTCACTTGGAGACAGATATTAAAAACAACAGTAGTCTTTTATAGTGTTCACTTGTATTTATAAGCCAAATTGTCCTAGTGTAATGGCCTCTTCATGGACACCAGCTGAGGTAATGCACATCTTAAGGTTTTCAGTGGTGATAGCCTTGGTTAACATATTTGTTAGATGTTTTTCATCAAGAATGTTCTTCAATGATAGTGTCCCATTATTTATCAGCTAATGATTGTGACGATATTTTAACTCAATATGGTTTGTCCTCGAATGAAATACCGGATTCTTTACTAAGCAAACAGAACTCTGATGACTGTCATTGAAATTAACATTACTATCTTGCAGGAATTCTTCAACCAAATTGTCTCTAATACTAGTTGTTAGGAACGAGACTCGTTAAAGAGAAAAAATAGAGAAGAAGACGCACAAGTTTTTACTTGAAAAACCTTTTCAAAATCAAAAATGGAAAAAAACCATAATTCTACATTAGATAATCTATTCACTATTAGTATCAAATTTTTAAGCTACGGCTACGAAAAATATTGTCACAATATATAGCAGAAGTTTAAGGCAAACAAGTTATAGTAGACATCACATGTATGCCATTAGTGGTAATACTTTATTTTTTTTTTAACATGAAAATTATATGTATGCCATTAGCAATAAAAAGCTTCTTTGCTTTAATATTACTTTTCTCTATGATAATTCACAATTCCATTGGAAGAGAGGAGAACACAAAGAAAGACTTGAACTTCTTTGTTCTTAAGGACTTAAACATGACAATGTGTAAATTAATTAGATAAGTATTAGCAATGATTGTTTTAGAAAGCAAGCGATCAAATAATAAAATAAATAGAATAAGAAAATAAATTGGACACTAGATTTATGTGATTTGATCATAAAGACATTTGTTCATGGGAAGAGTAACAACGAATTTCACTACACATTAAGTGATAGAATGTAGATTACACACTCGAGTTATTCAAATACTCTTAATGTTTCTCCAGCCTCAATTACATCCAATAATTAACCCTACAAATCCTAGTGCAATAATCTTTCAATCTCGTGAAAGAATTAAACAAATCTTGAACTCACAAGATTTAATTGGCTTGAACACTAATACTTCTTAGATGTCATTCACGAATAAGCTTTACCGCATGAGAGACACAAAGACTCATTGTCAAGCACCCATCACCTACGGACGTCTCTCACAAACAAAGGAACCACAGCACTCAAAGAAAAACAACACTATGATCAACAACTCACGCTCGAAGTGCCCACAATCCTAAGGGTTTATTTGATAACTAATCAAATAGTAACTAATTCTATTCTTTTGTTCCCTAAAAAAAAAAGAAAAAAAAAGAGAGAATTCCTTTTGGTAATTTCTTTGTTCCTATGAATAAATTTGTTCCCAAGAATAGATTTGAAACAGAATCAAGAAATAGAAAAAAGTTGTTTCCTTATTCTAGGAGACAATTCCAAAATGAAGCCAAAATTTTTTTTTCTCTTTTCTTTTCTTCTTTCTTTTTCTTCTCTTTTCTCTTTTTCTTCCTCATTGTCGGTTTTTGGCCATGGCTATGGTCGACGATGGGCTAGGTGAGGTCCAGTGACCTCGCTAGAGCCTCCCCAGGCCAGGGGGAGGTTCGACAAGCTTGTTGGAGCCTTGCAAACCTTGTTAGTGGCTGGGTGAGCTTGCCTAGCTATAGGCGAGGTCGCATAGCCATTAACAAGACTCAGCCTCATCAAGCCTCGCCCTGGCTTGGTGAGGCTTCGGTGAGCTCGCTGGACCTCACCCTTGCTTGGGGAGGCTCCGGCGAGGTTGCCGAACCTCGCCCAGCTACTCACCAGCCATTGCCATGGCTAGCGATTGGCCACAAAAGAAGAAGAGGGATGGAAAAAGAAAAAAGATAAAAAGATAAAAAGAAAAGAAAAAGAGAAAAATATAATATAAGTATTTCAAATTCAAAAGAAATTCTAATTCATAAAGAATTTGAGATTTTGTCAAGTGTATTTCTTTTCTGAGAATATAAATTTTGGACAGTTATCAAATACTTTCAAATGCTCAAAAATTCATCTACAGAATAAATAAAAAGGAATTGTTTTTAAGCAGAAATTATTCCTGAAAATAAAATGGTTACCAAATGCACCCTAAGTAAACTCGGTTGACGAAGTCAACATTTGAGGTTGCCTTTTCTATCTTTATTTTCTGGTGCGTTCTAGTGAGTAAAAGGTTAAATTTGCGTTGCTGATTTTTTAGGTCTCGGTTCCTTCTCCCTCGGCTATGGAGCAAGTGCAGAAACTCGGACCATCCCGAGTCCACGGCGACGGAAAGACTCTTTACAAAAATAAATTTTAATGGAATAATGGTAAAGTATTTAAAAAATGTCTTCGTAAAAAGCATTTCGCCTTTTCTTGTCGCTGACAGAGCGGAGTCTTATTTGTTTTACGGGGGCAGCTGCGAACGTGTTGTTCCTAGAGTCTCCTGCTAGTGTCGGTTTTTCTTATTCCAACACGACGGCGGACTATAGCACGAACGGAGACAGCAAAATAGCTGTGGACAACTATGTATTGTTGCTAAATTGGCTGGAGAGGTTTCCCAAGTACAAGGACCAGGATTTTTACATTTCAGGCGAGGGCTACGCGGGTCATTACGTGCCTCAGCTCGCTCACAACATACTATCCAACAACATGAAGGCAAACAAGACCCTTATCAACCTCAAAGGCATCATAGTAAGTTGCTTTCATAAATCGCATGGTCTTTGTCTGTATTGAATATTGAACGATGCGTGTTTGACCATTGGAAACACCTAACACCTATACATTCACGCCGGCAGTGGAATAACCAGGCGTGCAATGCAGCAGAAAAGGACGTTGAGAAATAAAATAAAATAAAATAAAATAAATGGAGATAGAACTAGAAAGGGACAATTTCTTTTTTAGCTCCACTTCTGTTCCTCTCGAGAAAAAAAGAAGAAGAAGAGAGGGGCCACCGATCATAAAAGTAATCGTGCCTTCCATTAAAAATCTTATTAGAATCATACGGTACATCTCCCCGTTAGCTTGATCAATACCATGATTCTTATTTTATCTTGCAAACTCGAACCTATATGGATATGCCCACCCATTATTCTGAATTTGACTTAATACTCACTAAAGTATCACGATAAATAAAGGGATTAAATTCGTAGTGCGAATATATTGACATTTCGCTTATTGTGTGTATTCAGACATGCGAGACTTTTTTTAAGGGAAGGGAAACATCGGACGGCACAAATATTAAAGCGATGAATTGATGAAATAGCAACGTACTGCGAGTATGCTCTTCCTTTTGTTGCCTTTTTTTTTTTTTTTTTGTCTGGTTTATGGCTTTTGCTCGTGTATGCAAGGCAAAAATAAAGTAAGATTAATTAACTTGACAGCTATCATCATCACAATTTTTCTGGGAAAAGTGTCAAAAAAGTCCCAAACATTTTACATTGATGTCAATTTAGTCATAAATTTTTTATTGGGGTCAATTTAGGCATAAACCTCTCCTCCTGACTAATTTTGGCTAAATTTTGTTGACATAGACAGCGATCGGCTGACATGGCACGACCGATACTAACATGGATAACTTTTAATAATATTTGAATATGTTTTCGAATCTTTATTGTATAAATTATTTATATTTTTTTTCTTTCTATTTCTTTCTTTCCTTCTCCTCCTCCTTCCTCCAATCGATCATTGGACCTTGACGATCAGCCGGAGGTGATGGCTGGCAAGGTTGAGGTCTACTTCGCCAAAGGCCGTGAGGTCATGCTTGCAAGGGCTCAAGAGGGCCAGGCGAGAGCAAGCCTCGCCAACCCAGCGTGAGGCTGCCCTTACGGCATGGGCGGCCTCAAGCTAGCCTCGCTAGAGGTTGGGCAAGGCTTGCCCTTGCCAAAACCAGCGAGGGTCACCCTCATCACCCATCGCGAGTCCACCTCGCGGCCTAGGTGCGACTTGACCTCACTGGATCTGGCGAGGTCGGGTCTTGCCTATGGTTAGCGAGGCTGCCCTCACGGCCTGGACGGCCTTGAGCAAACCTCATAGAGGCTGTTGGCTTGACCTTGCCGAATCTGTGTTGAGACTTTCCTGTTGAGTAAGAATTACTATATTCTCTTTCATCCTAATCCAAATTCAATTAAACTCTTCTCTTTCATCCGTTCTATATATACAGCTAATTCGGATCCAAATTCAATTACTCTCTCTCTCTCTCTCTCGGCTCAAAGAGGAAGAAGCTGAGAGCAAAGAGAATGGAGAGAAACTCTAAAACCCACTCTTCTCTTCTTCTCTTCTCTTTATGTATTCTGCTATCCCTAGTTCAAATCCAAGGAAGGAAGCAAGGAGATGTTCTTGATTCGTTATACAAATTGAAGTCCAAAAAGTCGGGGATCGACACGAGCCTTTTTCAGGCAACCGATCACCATAGAATTCACAACTCTAGAATGTATCTTCAAGAAGGACCGAGGGAGAAAGATAGGATCAAAAGGTTGCCTGGACAACCACCGGTCAAATTCGATCACTATGGTGGATATGTCACTGTAGATGAATTGGCTGGTCGAGCATTTTATTATTATTTTGCCGAAGGGGTGAGAAATAAGGAGTCGATGCCGCTTCTTTTATGGCTTAACGGAGGTGTGTGTCTTAGTTTTACCAATTGCGCTTGATCTTCAGCGTCTTTTTCTGATTTAGAAAGCAATGTAAATTTTTCTTCTCTTTCAATGCATGTATACTCTTTACTTAAGAATTCATCACGGGTTTTATAGTCAACGCATGTAATTGCGTGGTAGTTTCACGACCATTCAGGCTGAAATGAAACTTGGTCAATTGATATAAGTACTTTGTCAAGAAAGCTAAGCATGTCTCTATTTGTTGTGGTTGACTATTTATCACTTTGGAAACACTGCAAGCTGTTACATTGGTATATATATTTCATACTTTCACGTACCGTATACGGTCAAAGTATACTAATACAAGTTATTATCTGGATTTGCCATTTTATAATCTACTTGTTCGATGCTTGTCATACCGACATTGGAAGGATTATCGGTGATATGAAATTTCGCAGATTTAAATGTCCTCTTCATTCTACATGCATATACAAGCAAAGATGAGCTATCTATATCATTTATTTAATTATATATGTATGTTATTATACTGTAAATCATCTTAAGAATATTTTCCAGTGCGTTTTAATGAGTAAATGGTTAAATTTATGTTGCTGATTGTTTAGGTCCCGGTTGCTCCTCCCTCGGCTATGGAGCAATGCAGGAACTCGGACCATTCCGAGTCCATAGCGACGGGAAGACTCTTTACAAAAATAAATTTGCATGGAATAATGGTAAAGTATTTAAAAAATATAGTGTAGTCTTTGCAAAAGCATTTCACATTTTCTTGTCGCTAACAGAGCGGAGTGATTATTTGTTTTACGAGGGCAGCTGCGAACGTGTTGTTCCTAGAGTCTCCTGCTGGTGTCGGTTTTTCTTATTCCAACACGACGGCCGACTATAGCACGAACGGAGACAGCAAAACAGCTGCGGACAATTATGTATTCTTGCTAAATTGGCTGGAGAGGTTTCCCGAGTACAAGAACCGGGATTTTTACATTTCAGGCGAAAGCTACGCGGGTCATTACGTGCCTCAGCTCGCTCACAACATCCTATCCAACAACAAGAAGGCAAACAAGACCCTCATCAACCTCAAAGGGATTATGGTAATTTGTTTTTATGAATCGCATGGTCTTTATCTATATTAAATATGGCGTGTTTGACCATTGGAGCCACCTAACGCCTGTACATTCACGCCGGGAGTGGAACAACCCCGCGGCAATGCAACAGAAAAGGACGTCGAGAAATAAAATAAAAAAAGGTCGAGGTTGATTTCGCCAAAGGCCGTGAGGTCACGCTTGCGAGGGCTCAAGTGGGCCGGGTGAGGGCAAGCCTTGCCAACCTAGTGTGAGGCTGCCCTCACGACCTGGGTGGCCTCGAGCCAACCTCGTCAGAGGCTAGGCAAGACTTGATCTCGCTGGATCTCGTGAGGTCGGGCCTTGCCCATTGTTGGCAAGGCCACCCTTGCGGCCTGGGCAAGGCTCGACCTCACTGGATCTAACGAGGTCAAGCCTTGCCCATGGCTAATGAGGCTGCCCTTGCGACTTGGATGGCCTCAAGCCAACCTCGCGAGAGGCTGGTTGAGGCTTGACCTTGTCGAATCTAGCAAGGTCGGGCCTTACTCACGGTCGACGAGGCTTGACCATTGCCGACTATTGCCTCTGGCCGATTGCTGAGATCTGATGACCGGTGGGAAGAAGGAGGAGGATAAGGAAAAAAGAAAAATAAAAATAAAGTAAAATTATAAATTAAAAAATTATTTAAAGTTGTTCACGTCAATAGTGGTCATGCCATGTCAGCCGACCGGCTTTTAGTTAGCAAAATCTGGCCAAAATTAGTTGAAAATGACTAAATTAGTATCGAGTCAAAATTTTTAGGACTAAATTGGTATTAAGTGAACAGATTTGGGACTATATTGACACCAATAAAAGGCTTAAAATTGAATTGGTACCAATACAAAAGTTTATGACTTTTTTGACATATTTCCCCATATTTTCTTGTCTATATATATATAGTTATGTCAATATATTTTGAAGATCGTATTGACATTTCAATACCGTGTCGTAGCTCTCTTTTGGCCTCTCTACATGAATTGAGCGCGCGGTCGTGTTGCGAATGTACCTCTTGGAGAAAGCAAATGGTCGGATGCCAAGCTCGCACACTTGACACGATACTAGGCCATTAATCTATTTTCCACAGTTAAAGTCATCGACACGTAGAAAAATCTCTTTAGCTGTCATAATGAGGAGAACAAGTATCTTTGGTAGTTGCTCTCATCATTGGAGTTTATAGCTCCTCAATTGTTCTATTCGCTATAATGGATTTAAACTAACAACCAAGCATGTGCTTATTATCGTAGTCAACTCGAGGAATATTTGGTACCAATGCCGCATCTTTTACTAAATAAATAATGTGGATGCTGCATCATCATCGCTGTAGTAGGTATTGGACTGTTAACTAATAGCGCCATAAAACGCACCACATGTGATGCTTTTCGTCTTTCCTTTTGTCTTTCCAGCGTATCATAATTTCGAGTTTGGGTTCATTGAGTCTGGTCCTTCTAAATATTTATCTCTGGTACTCCATTATGATTGATCATTTTATGGCGAAATGGGGCCCTTGGGCCTAGAGAACGTATATGGATTAATCGAACATGCATGCAGATTGGAAATGCAGTAATCAACGACGAGACGGACGAGCGTGGGATGTTGGAGTACTTTGCTACGCATGCATTGATATCGGATGAAACAGGGTTTGCGATTCAAAAATATTGTGACTTCTCACCAAATGCCACCAGTCAAGTAAGCCAGTGCCTCTCGGCCGTGCAGGATGCAAGTAACGACGTTTCTCCCCTCCAAATTTACAACATTTACGCCCCTTTGTGCTTCTCTTCCAACCTCACATCTCATCCCAAGAAGACCAACGTGAGCTCAAATCCATCTGCATTTTCTAGTTCCCTCAAACTTTTGCACTTTTGTAGGACAATTTGAATAGCCTCAACTCAAATTTACATTGGTCATCCATTTTCGGGTTGCGTTTTGTTTATTCAGATCATGGACTTAGACCCGTGTGGCGATATCTACGTGCATGCGTACATGAATAGAGAAGATGTGCAAGAGGCGCTTCATGCTAACGTGACGAAGCTCGATCACGACTGGGAAGGGTGCAGCAATGTAATCCAGGGCTGGGGAGATAGCCCTTCCACTGTCCTCCCTCTACTCCGGGAATTCATGTCCAGTGGACTCCGTGTTTGGGTGTTCAGGTGAACAAAAAAACAGAAACAAATACACAGTTCAGTCATTGAAGTGGGAGTATGTCTAACGAATCTTTGAAAATGCAGCGGCGATACGGATGGAAGAGTGCCAGTGACTTCGACCAAGAGATCTCTTAGCAAGATGAAACTCCCGACGGAGAGTCCATGGCGTCCTTGGTTCCTTGGGGGCGAGGTGAGGCGGCTCAATTGTTTCCATGCCTATTGTAGAGTAAACTGACTCAATTTGAAAAGTAATCCGCACCGTCTTTGACGCATGTAGGTCGGAGGGTACGTGCAAGTGTACAAGGGAGACTTGACGTTTGCGACGGTGCGAGGATCGGGGCATCAGGTGCCGAGCTATCAGCCCAAGAGAGCTCTCTCTCTCATCTCTCACTTCCTTGCTGGCTCTCTACTCCCATTCAAATAGATCCTTCAACTGCTTGAAGATGATGGATTAATGCCTGAGGACTCACTTTTCTCTCCATTTTCTATTTCTTTCTCTGGTAATTCATAGGGCTCACATGTAATTCCTTAGTTATTTAGGAATTCGAGAACTTCATGTTTCACTTTTTTCAAAGATATTGATGCGGAGAGAAATGTGTAAGCAGAGAAAATTTGTGAAAATATTGAGATGCATGCATGAGTTGTGTTAGAAAAGTCTCACATTAGAGATATGTTATGGTGTAAAACACTTAATATATTCTGGTGAGTTAATAACTTATTGGCTTAAGTGTTTTAGTAGAGCTAGGTTCAACTGAATATGTTGACGAGTTCAAATTTAAACTCCCTCTTATTGGTCTTCCCTGTGAAGCTATTAGGCTTCATGCTCCCAATTAATTAATTGTTAGGAATCAGAAAGTGAAAAATCATGAAACCACACTAGGCAATATATTTACTATCGGTATTAAGATTCAGGGTTATAATTACATAAGATATTGCCCTAATATATAGCATAAGTCTATGATGTACAAGTTATAACAAAAATTGCACGTATACCATTAGCAACAATATTTTCTTCTTTGCTTTTTCATGAAAATTACGTGTATGTCATTAATAGTTAAAAGCTTCTCTACTCTAATATTACTTTCCTAGAGGACTCCACAACTTTATCAATTTCCCACTTGGAGACTGATATTAAAACAACAATAGGCTTTTAGTCTTCCCTTGTCTTTATAAGCCAAATTGTCCTAGTGTAATGGCCTCTTCATCGGTAACCATGGAAGCTAGCTAAGATAATTCACATCCTAAGTTTTTCGGTGGTGACAACCTTGGTTATTATATTTGCTAGATTTTTTGCACAAAATTTTCTTCAACAACAGTGTCCTATCATTTATCAGCTAAAGAATGTGAAGATATTTTAGCTCAATATGCTTTGTCCTTGAATGAAATACCGGATTCTTTACTAGAAAAATAACACTCTAATTGTCACTGAAATTAAGATTGCTATCTTGCAGGGAATTCTTCAAACAAATCATCTCTGATATCAGCTGTTAGGAACAAGACTGGTTAAAGAGAAAAAAATAGGGAAGAAGACACACAAAGTTTTACTTGAAAAACCTTTTCAAAATCAGAAATTGGAAAAACCATAATTCTGCATCAGGCAATCTCTTCAATATTAGTATCAAATTTCTAAGTTACAACGAAAAAAGATATTATCACAATATATAGCAGAAGTTTTAAGGTAGACAAGTTATAGTAGACATTACATGTATGTCATTAGCAGTAGTACTTTATTATTTGTTTTAACATGAAAATTTTATGTATGCCATTAGCAGTTAAAAGCTTCTTTGCTTTAATATTATTTTTTTCTATCATACTTCCCAACTCCATTGGGAGAGGGGAACACAAAGAAAGAGTTGAACTTGTTTGTTCTTTAGGGCTCAAACATGACGATGTTTAATATAATTGGATAAGTATTAGCAACGATTATGCACCAACAGTCCATGGAATTTGTCGTTAACGTCTAGCCTAATTGACTAAAAATATCAAGATCCGTGAAGCTCACAGGTGAGTCTCACGGTACAAAGTAAATAGTTCAATATAGTTCATCGGTATTATATCATGTGTATAAATGAGTTCAAGACAATGGTAAAGGATTCACATTTTGAAAAAAAAAATAAAAAAATTGCGGGCAAATGTATTCACCTTATATACTGACCGGAATTCCTTCTGACTAGGTCTCTCCCATGGACATAGTTACACAAATTAACACATGCAAATAGACCCAGTATTATATATTTGGCTATCACAAAATGAGATAATTAAAACCTATTTAAAAGTTACACGTGGTATATGATATCAAATGAAGCAGCAGTCGACAGAGCAGAACTTAAATGGATTTGTGAAAACCAA
Organism: Eucalyptus virginea; assembly: GCA_014182375.1. Taxonomy (NCBI): domain Eukaryota; kingdom Viridiplantae; phylum Streptophyta; class Magnoliopsida; order Myrtales; family Myrtaceae; genus Eucalyptus; species Eucalyptus virginea. Next base: position 56,285,534 of record CM024520.1, read on the forward strand.
CACCAAATTGCACGCATTTGTTTAAGTTAAATCTATATGACTTTATTAATCTTTTTTGGCAGCCACTATTTCCACCCTATTTAATGCTAAAACCAGTCATTAGTACGCAGATGACCAAAATACCCTTCAATTAATTTTTTACTTTTTAACTTTTCATTATTTTTTCCTGGCCGAGTCCCTCTTTTATTAAGTTAATGCTTTTGATACAACGTGCTTGTTGCCAAATCAAAATGAGCAAAGAGGTACGCAAGAGAAGATTACATTGATTTTGTTGTCTCCTTAAATAATTATCAGACTCTCTTTAATCCTTGAAATTTCAAACGGACTGGTCCCTGTCCCTAGCTTTCACACACCGTGCACAAGTCACTTATTGGCAACTCGCCTCCAAAGTCGCAGCACGATATCCCACTCCTTCCTCAGCCCTCGCCACCACTCCTCCCTGCCTCCAGCTCGAAGCCCGTGTCACTGCAAACTGGACTCAATAGCTCATTCGAATTCCCCAAATCAGATCAGGAGCTTTTGTGGTTTCGGATCAAAATACAGATTTGAGGTCATGGCCATTGCTAAGGATGGGGCCGAGAGGGCGCGAGAGATGGAGCGGGAAGAGAGAGAGAGAGAGAGAGAGAGAGAGAGAGAGAGAGAGAGATCAGACAAACAAAGAGAAAGAGGGGCATGAGTAAGGACAGGGTGCCAGAGGTTGAATCAAGAGGTGGTCGTGCGGTGGCCAGCGATGGTCTCATCGGAGGTGACTTCAATGGCAAGTGACATTCTCTCTTGTGCACCTCTCTATTCATCTCGGTTGAGCAAGGAAGAAAGTACATTCAAGTTGAAGCAAAAGCGTCAACTTACTGAAGGAGAGAGAGTGAAATCCGACCGTGAGGAGACAGAGAGAATAGTTTAAAAGTTTGAATTTTTAATTTGAATGTAATTTAGTCAATTATTTACATAGGGGTCATTTTAGTAATAAAGGAGTGTAAATAGTAGCTGCCTTTTCTTTTTTTCCACCTTATCCGATTTTGTTAATTCTCAATTTCATATGTCGGTTCATAAGAAAACTAATCTTTGAGGAATGAGGATATTTTTTGAAGAAAAGAGGAAAGAGACCTCTTGCAAAATGTGATATTCCCGAAAAAAAAAATTCCTAAAAGTCATTTTTCATGAAAATGACGATATTCTTCAATGTTTAACTAAAACCTAAAAATAAATAGGAAAATATTTTTCACCATTTGATATGGAAAATCTTATTTGATTTTCTAGGGAAAAATTATAAAAAAAAATAAATTGAATTTTTAATTATTTTTGCTTTTCTTTTTTTTTAGTACTTAGTTGCTTGTCGGCCATGCGACGACCATCGGCTGGCCACAGACGAGGGATGAGCTTGCCCAAGGATGGTGAGGCTCGACCTCACCAGATAAGAGTTAGAAAGATTTCATATTACCAATGTTCCATGGGTGAGGGATGAGCTCTCCCAACTTATTCCAAATGTTATTAATGCCGCTTCTTCAAATAAGAGTTAGTAAACTAAGACTAGCTATAGTACATAACTTACACAAATAAAAGTTGGCTAATTGCACAAAAAAAAGATTGGTAATTTCATATACAAGGTGATACTTTTAAGACGTTGACGAACAAGGTATACAATATTGGAAGAGGATCAAAGGGATTTAGAATAATGAAAATTAAACGTTGAAATATAACGAAAAAATTATTTGATAAAATATCAATAACTTTTATCGTTTTATGCTAAACAAAGAATAATGAGCATTATCAGATGGTTTTGGCAATATAACTAGCAAGATTTTATTTTCCATCATATTTTTATCACTTGATTAAATAATATATTCTTACTTACCTTGATGAGTAATTTTTCACTCAAACCAAATACTCAAGTTGTCTGCATTTAATGGTTATCAAAAGCACTGACAATTTAACTTTAAATACTTAATATGATCAAAGGAAAAAAAAAATGTAACAAAAGGAAGCTGTTGAATAATATCTTGCCATTTATGTCACTCCATTATTCACACGGTAACATATTTACCTCATATATCTACTAATTGTAGAGACATATCATCAATATTAAGCCACGCCATCCATATCTAGTAACAAATCGTATATTATACTCAATTAAATTCAATTCAATTAAAGTTTAGGTGTAATAAGCGGCATGTCTTCTTGTAAGAGCAGATACTGTCTATATCGGAGTGACAGGGCACAGCATGATTCCGAAAATGTAAAAAAACCTTAATTATATTACCTAGATCTAATCAAGCTTATCCAGGCAGTTTAGTCTTTCCCGTTCTATCAGAACTGCCATATTCTCTTTCTTCCGATTATCTATAGATACAGCTAATTCGAATGCAATTCAACATATCAAAACCACCATTAAAACTCTCTCTCTCGCTCTCTAGTGGCTCAAAGAGGAAGAAGCTGAGAGCACAGAGAATGGGGAGAAACCCCAGAGGACGCTATTTTCTTCTTCTTTTATCTTTATGTGTCTTGACTTTCCTGGTTCCAATCCATGGAAAGAAGCAAGGAGATGTTCTTCATTCCCTATACAAAGCAAAGTGGGAGAAGTCTGGGATAGACACGAGCCCTTTTCAGGTGAGCAATCACCATGGAATTCTCAATTCTAGGGTTTATCGTCAAGAAGGACTGAAGGAGAAAGATTTGATCAAAAGGTTGCCTGGACAACCGTCGGTTGAATTCAATCAGTATGGTGGTTATGTCACTATTGATGAATCGGCTGGTCGAGCGTTTTATTATTATTTTGCTGAAGCAGGGCGAAAAAGGACTCACTGCCGCTTCTTCTATGGCTTAACGGAGGTGAATGCTTTTAGTTTTCCCAATTTCGCTTGATCTTCAATGCAAGTATATTATTCTCTTCACTTAGGAATTTATCACGATTTTTATAGTGAAAATATATAATTACATCGTATTTATGGCGTCATACTAAGCTGAACTTAAACTTGATCAAACGATACAAGTATTCAATGCTACCATAAAATAATTAATATAACTTTGTCCCGATAACTAAGCATTTTTCAAATTGTTGTAGTTAGAGTTGTGCAACTAGACCAAGTATACTTGGGAATCAGACCGGCCCACCAGAAAAATAGGGCCGAGAACCGGTTCCCATTAAAATTGGTCTGTGAATCGGTTCCCAAAATTTGGAACCGATTTGAACCAGTCTGGGAACCAGTTCCAAATGAATATCCACCCAGGAACTGGATTGAGCGGACTAGTTTGGGAACTGGTTTTGTAGGCCCAAAAGTCGAAAACCCTATCTTTTTTCGCCTGATTTCTAATCTTAGAACTTTGTTTTCATCTAGTATGACACTCTCCCTTCATTGTTCCTCTTCCTCGCTTGCTTCCCTCCCTTGCCGGCTCAAGGTCGCACCATCAATTGCTGGCTCGTGGTCGCACCGTCAATCACATAGGATTTTTACTTTGCCCTATGATGTTTGTTTATGATAATTAGCCTTGTAGATCTTTAGTTTAATTTAGTCAAAAAGTTCATGTACTTATTGATTATATGTGTTTAATGTTTCAATGCAAATCAGGAGGATTACGTTGTTTTCTCGGGTATTAATGTAAAAATCAAAGTTGTATAGCATATCGAGCGGTTGCAAAATAAATGCTTGTGGAAATAGGGTTAATCTTGGAACTGGACTGGAAAAATAGGGTGGTTCGAAAATAGGGTCCAGTGTAAACAAGGTTGGGTACACGGTCTAAACAAAGGAAACCAGTTATAACAGGATCGAGTACAAGGTCCAGATTTGAAACCTACCAACCTTGGACCCAATCACCCCTAGTTGTAGTTGGTTTTTTATTGATACATCGATAGCTTAATGAAGCCAGTGCTTTGCACCCAAGCGCTGCTATTTGTCTTTCTTTCATATTTAGGTGCAGGTATAGTAAAAGTTTATGACCATAAGTTATCATCATGATTTGTCAATTCCAACAACTGAATGGATTATCAGTGATATAGAAAATCGCAGAGTTGATTGGTCCAATAAATACACACATCGTCCTTCTCTTAATTTATTACGATACATATATGGTGAATCATATCTAGATTATTTTCTGGTGCATTAGAGTGAGTAAAAGTAAGCTATTTGTGTCGTTTCTTTAGGTCCTGGATGCTCATCCTTCGGCACTGGAGCAATGCAGGAACTCGGACCGTTCCGAGTTCATAGCGACGGGAAGACTCTCTATAGAAATAAATTTGCATGGAATATTGGTAAAGTATTTGAAAAATATAGTTTAGTGCTTTCGAAAGTATTTCACCTTTTCTTTATGCTGATAGGGTGGATCAATTATTTCTTTTACGAGGGCAGCTGCGAACGTCTTGTTTCTAGAGTCTCCGGCTGGTGTCGGTTTTTCTTATTCCAACACAACGGCGGACTATAGAACGAACGGTGACAGCAAAACAGCCGAGGACAATTATGTGTTCTTGCTAAATTGGCTGGAGAGGTTTCCCGAGTACAAGAACCGGGATTTTTACATTTCAGGCGAGAGCTACGCGGGCCATTACGCACCTCAGCTCGCATACAACATCCTATTCAACAACAAGAAGGCAAACAAGACCATTATCAACCTCAAAGGGATTATAGTAAGTTGTTTTCATAAATCGCATGGTTCTTATCTATGTTACATTTCGAATCTTAAGTGTTCGATCGTTGGAAATGGTTTAAGCTTTGCGTGTGTTTTTGTGTTGGCCTTTTGTGTGTGTTTTCGTGTGTTTTCGTGTTTTTGCCGTTGGTTTTGCCAAGTAATGTGCTCCCATATTGAACCTCATCGACATGTTGACAAATCTTTTATAGCTTTATAATGAGTAGAACAAGTGCTTTTGGTTGTTGAATTCATGATTGGAGTTACTAGCTGCTACTCAATTGTTCCATTTGCTGTAATGGATTTTAACTAAGCATGTTCTTACTATTGTTGTCAACTTCACAGAGGAGCGTTTGGTACAATTGCTGCATCTCCTAATGAATAAATAATGTGGATGCTGCATGCCATATGTGATGCCTTTTTTCTTCCTTTTTGGGGAATCAAATTGGGATTCAATGAATTAGACATTAGTAGGTACTACTCTTGTTATTATGTAACCATTAATGATTAGCATCGATCTAGTGCATCTAAAGATGGAACTCCGATCCTTCATTATGAAGGATAATTCCGTGGCCATGTGGGGCCATTAGGCCTAGAGAAGCCAACATCCTTATGACTCATAATATATATTAAATCATTGGACATAGTTAGATTAATTTTAAAAAAAAAAAATTGGTCTTGACTGTGGATGTATATGGATGCATGTAGATTGGGAATGCAGCAATCAACTATGAGACAGACGAAAGAGGGATGTATGAATACTTCGCTACGCACGCATTGATATCCCAAGAAACGTGGTATGCAATTCAAAAGTATTGCGACTTTTTGCCAAATGTCACTCAAGTAAGCCAATGCAAATCGGCGAAGTTGGATGCGGAGAATGGAGTTGTTCCTAATATTGACATTTACGACATCTACGCCCCTCGGTGCTTATCTTTCAACCTGACTTCTCGTCCCAAGAAGACCAACGTAAGCTCAAACCCATTCGCTTTCTTCTCCGCCCCCCGCCGCCCCCCTCATACTTTTGTACTTTTCCTACGACGATTTCAACCACCTTAACTCAAATTTACATGGGTCATCCATTTTGCAGATCATGGAATTAGACCCGTGTGGAGACGACTACGTGCATGCGTACCTGAACAGAGAAGATGTGCAAGAGGCGCTTCATGCCAACGTTACGAAGCTCGATCATGACTGGGAAGGGTGCAGCGAAGTTATCCATCCCTGGGGAGATAGCCCTCCCACCGTCCTGCCTCTCCTCCCGGAATTCATGTCCAATGGGCTCCGTGTTTGGGTGTACAGGTAAATAGAAAAGAAAAAAAAAATGATTTTGTTGCGCACCGTCCATGTTAGAAGTGAAGAATCTGTGATGAGAATAAAATCAGGTAGAAACTAGTTACGGTTGGGTCATTGACGACTTTTGGCAATCCTTTCGAGCTAATTCCCTAAAAATTCCCAAATTTTAAATTTAGTCACAATTCTGATCCAAGCTTCTTCTTTTTTTTATCCAAGGAAAAACCTCAAACTTTACATCTAGTTCCAAATCTGCCTTAAATTTTTTTTTTTTTTTTTTTTTTTTTTTTTATCTTAGAAAAACCCAAATTTAAGTTTAGTCCCAAATTTGCTCCGTACTTTTCTTTTGTCTTAGAAAAAACCTCAAACTTTACGTCAAATCCCAAATATATTCCATTCTTTTGTTAGAAAGAAAATCATCAATTTTTACTCTAGCCCTAAATTTGTCCCCATTAACCCTCTATCTGGTAGACCAAAAAGTCCAAAAGTCGTTGTTAGTTATCTCTAATTTTTATATCCTAGAATGGTTTCATTTTGAAGATAATTTTTCATGTTGCCTTGCCAATGTGTATATATTGCTGATGTGGAAATGCCATGTTACCATGAGGAAGAATTGAGAATAGATTAAAAGTTGGTGATTTTTTTTTTTCTATAAAACAAAATTTGGGGCATAGTTGAGATTGGATCTAAAGTTTATGTTTTTTTTTTTTTAAATTTTTTTTTAAATTTTTTAATTTTTTTTTTTTAATTTTCAAGACAAAAGAAAAGTTCAGGGCAACCACCGCCCACAACGGCAGCACTGGCTTTGCGCTCTCACCCTCATTTGGGAAGGGGAGAGTTTAAATCCTAGCGCTGTCGTTAGGGATTCTTAAGTGTGGCGCCTTGGTTGTTGTACGGGGGTCCAAGGTCATCCAAAAAAAAGAAAAAAGTTCAAGGTACATTTAAGATTGAACCTAAAGTTTGAGTTTAGAATAAATTTGAGACTAGACTTAAAAGTTTGGGGTTTTTTAGGGAATTAGCTTCAATCCTTTGTGGTTGATTGAAGTGGGGGTATGACTGACGAATGACTGAAAATGCAGTGGGGACACCGACGGAAGAGTGCCGGTGACTTCGACCCAGAGATCTCTTAGCAAGATGGGCCTCCCAACGAAGAGTCCGTGGCGTCCTTGGTTCCTGGGTGGCGAGGTGAGGCGGCTTATTAGTTTTCACGCCATCGACCCGTTCTTTAATTATTCTTGTCTTTGATCCCCCTCGTCCCAGAGGGATCACAATCGGCTTAATTTGTTGAACGAAAAGTAATCCGCACCGTCTTTGATGTATATAGGTCGGAGGGTATGTGCAAGTGTACGAGGGAGACTTGACGTTTGCGACGGTGCGAGGAGCGGGGCATATGGTGCCGAGCTATCAGCCCAAGAGAGCTCTCTCTCTTATCTCTCACTTCCTTGCGGGTTCTCTACTCCCATATAAATAGACCCTCAAGTGCTTGAAGATGATGGGTTATTGCTTGAGGACAAACTTTTCTCTCCTTTTTCTCTCTCTTTCTTCAGCATTAATAAGGGCGCGCATGTAACTCTTCAGTTATTTAGAAATTCAAGAACTTCATTGTCTCTCTTTTAACAAAGATATTGATGCGGAATGAAATGTGAAAGCACAGAAAACTGGCCAAGATGTTGAGATGCATGCATGAATTACATTAGATAAGTCATACATTAAAAAATCAGTATAATGTAAAGCAGCTTATATACGTTAGATAAGCCATGTAGGATGTTTGGCATTACTTCAGTGATTTTCGGCCAAAATCGGTCAAAAAAATATGTTGAAGAATCATTAAAAAGTTTAGGACTAATTAGCTAAATTGGAAAGTTTAGCGATTAGCTAAATTGGAAAGTTTAGTGTTGCATTGATTGCTGTATAGTAGGTTCACGATTTTTTGGACGATTATTTCAAGTGAAATCTATTCTACTCTATTATTATTACTTTTTTGGCCACCTTATCTAATCTTTGTTAGTTATCGATGTTCCTTTGCGTACGTTACATAGACGCAGCTGCTTGGATCTTATCACAATAAACCACCGCTAAACGCCTCTTTGTACTCTCTCTCTCTCTCTCTCTCTCAAGCGGCTCAAAGAGGAAGAAGAGTGGAGAGAATGGGGAGGGACCCTAAAGAACACAACTCTTGGCTTCTACCTTTTTCTCTACTTCTCTGGACGTCTATTGTTCAAATACTCTTTTTTTTTTCTTTTTTCTTTTTTCGGGTTCTCACTCAACTTGATTGTGGATTACGTTGCTTCCGTGTAAACTTTCGCATAGGCTTAGCTCAAAACATTAACAATTCTCAACCAGTGTACATATATGTCCTGATATTGGGTAGCTCTACTATATTAAAGTAGCATAACAAGCATCCTAATAAATCAAACTCATTATTGGCCAAGAAATGGGAAAATTGTGTTAAAATATGTCTTGAGTTTAAACCCAATGCGAAATTCCGAATATTCTGAATTGGATATTTTGCGGACGTTCAAAAACGAGCAAAGAACATTCGAAGATCAACTTCCCAAAATTCTCAAATTTGCGTTGAAGAGTTTGGCTGCTAAAATAGGAAAGTCCAACTTTGACTTGGATTTTGGATGCACACTTCAACTTCCTCGGCCAAGAGAGAAAATAAATAAATAAAACGGAAAAGATAACAACAAAATAAGAAAGTTTGGTATCGACTTTGATCTGCATCTTGGGATTAATGTGCATGTCAAACAAGATAGGAAACTGAATCCTATGAGAAGTCGGCAAAAGAATAAGGGTCTCACTTATGGTATATAGATTTGTGGCCGTGGGTGGCAGAGGGTTGATCATGAAGAAGTGGTCTTGAAGCGTCGTCTTGTCATCAAGTGCTTGGGAGAGATTTTTCTTTGTCATTCTTGTCCGTGAATTACATCCAAGAAAGATTAATGTTTGTAGCCGATTTAATCTTGAAGTAAGATTTGAGTGTAATTCCTTCATGAGATTGGGAGATTATTTCTTGAGGAATTTCGGGACTAAACACTGTATGCGTTATTGGGTGTAATTGGGGCTTGGGAAATACTGAGAGAGTGTTTGAGTGACTCGAGTGTGTAATCTCTTTGTATCACTTCATCTATAGTGAAATTAGTCGTTGCTCTTCCCGTGGACGTAGGTCTTTATGACCAAACCACGTAAATCCGGTGTCCGATTTATTTTCTTCTTCTGTTTATATTATTGTTTGATCACACTCGTTTTTCGCAACAAATTGCACGGTCTGATTTTGTTGCAAGAGGTTCTCAAACAACCAATGCAAATCAGGTAAGCTCATGATCATTGAAATTCCAAAGCACATTTGCAAAACCTCAAGTGGATAAAGATAAAAGAGAGTAGCTTTGACTAGAGTCACCAGTAACTTACCTAATTAGTGTGTTACAGGATCATAAGATGACAATTACAGAACACTTCATCAAAATGTGAAAATAAGAGGGGCGAAGAGAAGAAGGCAAAATTTTAGACACCACGGAATATATATGGAATGGCATAAAATCCAGTAATCTTTAAGATGTGTGAGCCTCCTCTATAGTAGCCTCAAAAGTCTCCCTAGTCATCATCATCCTCCCGAGTAAATTTAAAATTTGATAGCATAATAGTCGGAAAAAGTACGAAAATAAGCCATCATTCACAAAAAAAGTTTTGATGCAAGTTTGCAGTGGGAACATCTTGTTCTCTAGAGCTCCCAATCACTAGACACAATTATTCTTTTCACTATCTTATTCATGTCTATGGAAAGTAAAAGTAAGCTTAAAGGCATACCTTTTTAAACTCGGTAACTAAACTATTATGCTAAATGATTTTTGTTAACCATTTTGCACAAGGTCAATTAGATAGATTGTTCCAAAATTGCAAAAAGCCACAGATGCAATTGCTTATTTGCTTCAAAGTTTAAGCAATGAAAAGTTAGCTGTGAATGCCGGTACGGTAGTAAAGTTGACAAAGAGGAGCTGAACTTATCAAATGTAGGTACTACTTGTGGGAAATGATTAGGGATTTTAGGAGTAGTCCATCCCTCTCAATACAGTACACCATGTGGGACTCATAATCATGTAAGGAAGGGAGGCAGTAAGGGCATGTTTGTTTATCTTTGTTTCTGTTCCTAGAACATAAATTTCTGTTCTTTTGTTCCGGGGAACAAAAAAAAAAAAAAACGCGTTTATTTACACTTTTGTTCTCATGAACACTTTTTGAAGAAACAAAAAAACAAAAACACAAAACTTGTTTCTTTTTTTTTTCTCCTTTTTCTTGCGACCTCGCCGGCCCCCAAAGAGGCAAGCTCAAGCTTGCCTAGATCCGGTGAGGCCAAGCTCACCTAGCCACCAGTGAGGCTCGGCCTCACCGGGCCATCGCCAGGTCAGCATCACCTAGCAGTGGCTCGGCGAGGCCGAGCTCGCCTAGCCACCCTCGCCGGGCCACCTCCAGAACAGCATCGCTTGGCGGTGGCCCGACGAGGTCGGCCTCGCCCAGCCTAGGAGAGACCGAACCTCACGTGGCCACGGCAAGGCTTGGCCTCCCCAGCTGGCACGAGATTGGACCTCGCCAGGCCAGGGCGAGGCCGCCGCCTAGGCGAGGACAAGCCTCACTGGCAGGCCTGGTGAGGCCAAGCCTTGTTAGTGGCCTGGTGAGGCTCGCCGGGGCTAGACTGGCCTCCGGCAAGCTTCTCGAATGTCGTTGGCCACAGCGGTGGCCGACGACCGACCAAAGAGAAAAGGAAAAAGGAAAAAGAAAAAAAAGAAAGAAAAATATAATAATAATATTTAAAAATTATACAGGTTTATCAAACGTGTTTATGTTCTTTTTCTATTCCAAGAATGAAATTTTGTGTAGTTACCAAATGCATTCTTCTGTTCAAAAATTGTTTATGGTCTCGCCCAGCCTAGGCGAGACCGAGCCTCACGCGGCCATGTCAAGGCTCGGCATCCCCAGCTGGCGTGAGGTCAGGCCTTGCCAAGCTAAGGCGAGGCTGACCTCGTGTCACCTAGGCGAGGCCAAGCCTCGTCGATGGGCCTGGCGAGGCTCACCGGGGCCAGGCTGGCCTCCGGTGAGCTCGTCGGACGTCATCGACCACGGCAGTGGTCGACGACCGGCCAAAGAGAAAAGAAAAAGGAAAAAGAAAAAAAAAATATTTAAAATTTATACAAATTTACTAAACGTGTTTCTGTTCTTTTTCTATTCTAGTAACAGAAATTTTGTGTAGTTATCAAATATGTTCTTCTGCTAAAAAATTATTCTCCAGAATAGAAATAGTTTTTTCTATTTCTATTCTCAGGAACAATTTTTAAACAGAAATGTTACTAAACGCGCCCTAAACTTCCAAAGTAAACAATAATTTCTCCCTCAAGTCTTGCCAATTACACCTGCTTTGAACACAACCAAGGGCTAACTGTGACATCTTAGATTTTCGACTCTGCTTTCAATTCAATAAATCGGGCATTTCATCGATGCGCCTATAATGCTATTGTCAAAGCTAATTACTCGTGAGATAACTAAACTGTCTGAGGAAGCCATTAAGGATTTTAAGGTAAATAGATTTGAGGATTTGACCAAGAATTGGCTGCTCGACCGTGTTCATCTGCCGAGATCATTATGGCACAGACGTAAATTGATTAGAGATCAAAGATAGGTCGGTTCGACTGAGATGAGTGGTTAAGCGTGGGCGATCCCACTAAATTGCAAAATTCTCATCGGTCGGCACTAGTTTGATTTTTCTATCATTTTGGTACCTTGTGTCCGTATTTGAAACCTCGAGATTTGCACAACAACCGAGAGTCGCCAATGTGTTGAAAGGGTTCATTGTGGCTTGAAGAAAATCGACCATGGGTCATTTACTCTAAAAAGTTATGAAAGCTACCAGATAGCCTAGGTCACGCTAAAAATGCGCCGGAGTGAAATTAACTACAAATTTGAATCCGATTTCAAAAATTGAAGGTTCCATCATGTCACAATAAATTCTAGGAATGTCAACTCAATCTCAGAAGATTTTTCTGCAACCCGAGACTTTTTGAGAAAAAAGTTGTCTTAGAGCCGTTTTTATCTAGAAAAAGCCAGGGACTGTTTTTGGTTGCGCATTTGGGATGCAATATGGTTCAATCAATGAGGAAAAATATCAATTTAAGTGTTGACTTGATAATGGAATTTATTGAGGTCAAATAGAATTGAATTGAGCAAGAAATTGAGGGTGAAATGTTGAAATACGTAGCTCCCCCTTGGCCTATGGTTTTGGACCATTTCAATGTTACAAGGGGGAGCATTGATGGCTCACTGAGAGCCAAGTATAGTGGTAAATGAGACAAGGAATTGGAAAAACTTGGTCATGGTGGCCCCCTCTTGCCATCTTCTTGCTCCTCAAGCCAACCGGCCAGCCATCCTCCCTCCTCCCAACTTGTTTGCCCACCAGCAGAAGCCAGAGAAGGAGCAGCAGCTGCCTAGGATCGTCGTACATTGCCACCGCCATCGGAACGCCGCCCCGCCGTCGCGCCTAGCTGTGCGCGCCCTTTGCCTGTTGTGCTGTCCTCGCCGTTCCAGCAGCTCCCTTAGCCGTTTGACCTGCGTCCGACTCTCGTGAGTCCCCGTTAAGACTCAGTTTGGCCCTTTCCACCTTTCCTAATCAATTGCCACCTCAACCAACATTGTTTCCTCTCTTTTGCAGCAGCAAACAAAGAGTTTGTTAATGGGTTTTCTAGCAACCCTCGGGCCTGTTTTGAGGTGATTCTGAGTCTTGAAACCTTGGCCCGCTTTGAGAAGAATTGTCCCCCGTCGCGTTCCCGTCAATTGAACCGACCGACTCGTAAAACAAGTAAGTTTAATTCACTAAACTTCACTTAGTAGGTTAATTATGCTTAAGGGTTATTTAGGTTAGCTTAAGTATGAATTAGTGATAAGCTATGATGGTTAAATTAGCCTTAGAATGAATTAGTGTAACTTAATTAGTGAGATTTGTACAATTGATGACATATTAGTTGAATCTAGTGGAAATCCTGTAGTTTTGGTTTTTGGACCCTAGTCGTTTGTCATTTTTGTAGATCGAAATGGGTTGTGGATTTGAGATTGATTTCTTCTTGAAAAATGTTTTAGACATCCTCAGCTACAATATATATTTTTCTCAAGATTTTTGGGGACTTAGAAGAAGGAGATATCAGCTCTGTTATTTTCAAATAGAACCTTAGTTTTTGCTGGAATTGGTGATCTTTTAGGAATCTATGGACTTTTATCAACTCTTAGGGTTTGAATTTCAAAATAGTTTCTTCACAAAAGTTGTTTGTCATATCTTCTAGTTTAACATAGTCAAATTTCAGATTAAATTGACATGTTGTGGATCTCGAACTAAACTGATTTCGGAAAATAGACTTTCTAGAAATAGACTCAGTTTTGGTGCTGCATCGAGCGATTTACTAAGCCAAATCTAGAAGGATTTGGGTTAAGGTGTCTTTTATGAAAAATGTTCTTTTGTGTCTATTACAACATATTCAAAATTGAGAATTTTCCAAGTGGGGCCGTGATACCACTAAATCTAAAAAAATTGTTGAGTGGGGGCAGTGATGCCATTAACTATTGAAAATTACCGATTGGGGCTATGATGCCACTAAATCTAAGAAAATTGCTTGGTGGAGTCGTGATTTCCACTGAACCTAGAAAATTGCCAGGTGGAGCCGTGATAACCACCAAATATAGAAAAGATGCCAGTGGAGCCGTGATTACCACTTAATCTAGGTTGTGCCCATTGGGCCAAAATCAAGAGTTGAAATTAATTAATCGAAATGACCGTGTGATGGTCTTGATGACATATAATCGATTAAGTCGATTGATTGATGAGTCGATTTGTCTGATGAGATGATGTGATTGTCAGTATTTATGAATTAACTGTCTTGTAGGAAGGAACTGAGGCCAAGGTAAGTCCTCTGACTCGTATTGTGCTTAGGTAACCTTTAGGCCAAGGTAAGTCCTCTGACTCGTATTGTGCTTAGGTAGCCTTTAGGCCAAGGTAAGTCCTCTGACTCGTATTGTGCTTAGGTAGCCTTTAGGGCGTAATTGACTTCCTGATCGAGTTTTAAGGGATAGAACTTGCTGAGACATTATCTCATTGCCTATTGAATAACCATTTCAAGTCCTTAGGTGGTGTTGGCGAAGGACTGGAAGCCCCGGAGTTTAAGAGGCGAAGCCCGAAGAATCGGTGATCTTGTCCGGCTAGCTAGTCGTAGGATAATTCTCTTTTGTAGGGAGCCGATTCCTTCTGTGAACCTTTGTATATAGACCCGTGTGTTTATAAAAAAAGTATTTTATAAAAAATTGGTCATACTTTTCTATCCCATTGGTTTATTGTATGAGGATTATTTATATGCTTTCGTATGCATATTAAAATGAATGGGTCGGCGATGCATCCTGGGACGTCGCTATTAATCTACCAAGCAGAGATGGACACATGCTTAGAGGATCGGGATGTGATACTAACATTCAAAGTTTAATTTTTAAAATTAATTTGCATCAAATTTCAATAGTAGTACATTAGAGAATCAATCAGGAAAACCACACAAACAGTATAGACCAGATCTAATCTGACGGCCAAAGAGGGCTCTTGCCATCACTACCAAAACCACCCAAAAAAAAAAAAAAAAAAAAAACCAGAACATAGAAAGAGAAAATGAATCAAAGATTCTTGAAGACACTTTTATTGATTTGGTAACCTCGCAAAGGTTCGTTCAACTCGAACACCGCCAAACCCAACGAAAACCCATCCGCAAACGACAGGCTCAAACAATGGTGCCAACGACCACCTACCTGCAAAGCCGAAATTGGGAAGTACCCACACGTTGAAAACAGTTATTTTAAGCTCGTAGAAGCTAGATATAGAGTCTGACAAGCAAACAAGCACGAGGTGGGGGAGTGAGGCTCACCTTGTTTTTGATAGCGAATCAGCTAGCCAGGCTCGACGATGGTGAACATCAGTGGCGACGAGCTACAGACACAACCGGTCACACTGGAACCAATCACACTTCCAAGCCCACTTCTTCCTTTCGTCTTCTCTACAACCCCTTGAGCTTCCTTTCCTCTTCTCGGCAACAGTGGTGGTTGGGTGGCGACTATGGCTGTGTTAGTGTTGTATTGCAGGATTTGAAAATTATGGTTGAAAAACAAAAGTGAGGGGCCGATTGAGCGATAAAGAGAAAAGGGGAGAGAGGGAGAGATGTTTTGAATGGTAGGCCAGAAGGCCCACGCTGACCCGTTCCGACCCAGCCCTAATCAAACATTGGCTAAGGCCCTGTTTGGTTCAGCATTCCCAAGTGACTTTCAATCTTGAAAGCCCCTCGGGAAAAAATTTAGGTGTTTGGTTTAGCATTTGGAGGTGTCCTTAGCCAAATGCTGGCCTTTCAAATGCTGAAAGCCCAAAGCAGGTGGGGACCTGCTTTGGGCTTTTAGCGTTTCGGAAATGCAAGTCCATCTCTATTATTCATCCGTTGACTTCTTTTTATTTTCTTCTTTTTTAAACCGATCATCTTCCCCACATCCCAACCGCCGTTGATTGGCGACAAAGTTTCATCGGATTTTATTTTTATATTTAAAAATAAAAAATAAAAACTCTTTGCAAATGTTGGGTTCGCCTTTTTTTTTTTGTCATTTTTATCTTTTGACAATCAATAGCCCAACTTTTTATCAATATACTAGAATGATCATTAATTAACGAAGATGATTAATACTACAATAATTAAAAAAAAATTATTCAAAGTTGAAAACAAACTTAAAATAACCCTAGGCCAAAAGTTGAGCTTTGCATCTAATCTATAATCAAATTCTTTTGATATAATTTTTAAAGAAATTTACTAATATATGTCTTTTACATTACTCTCAACATGAAAATGTAAAATGTTATATAATCATTGTTTCTTTTTTGCAATTTTAAAATACTAAAACTAAAAAACTTAATTTGGTTACATTAAAGGGCTTTTCAAATATATGTTTACCAAACAGTCTTGCATTTCCCTAAAGCACTTTTCAGTCATAGTTTACCAAACAGTCTAGCATTTTAGAAAACCCTTTTACCTCAAAGATATTTGCATTCTCCTAAGGGCATTTCCCCAAAGCCGAACCAAACGGGCCCTAATACCGACTCTATATCCGAAGAAGAGTTCGGCCTGACCCCAAAAAACCCTAAATTTAGGGTCGGGTCAAGACTGATCGAGCTGACGCAAGCCTTTTTGACACCCCTAGTTCAAAGCAGGTGTAACTGCTAAGACATGAGGGAGAAATTATTGTTTACTTTGGAAGTTTACTCCCTCCCTTCTCACATGATTATGAGTCCCACATGGTGTACTGTATTGAGAGGGAGGCATTATTCCCAAAAGCACTAATTATTTCCCACATTTGATAAGTTCAGCTACTCTTCGTCAACTTTACTGCCATACCGTCCTTCATAGATTGCTTTTCATCGCTTAAACTTTGGAGCAAATAAGCAATTGCATCTGTGGCTTTTTTGCAGTTTTGGAACAATCTATCTAATTGACTTTGTGCAAAATGGTTAAGAAAAATCATTCAGCATAATAGTTCAGTTACCAAGTTTAAAAGGGAGAATTACCAAAAAAGTCCTAAACCTATTGCAATTGTGCCAATTCAGCCCTAAACTTTTTTTTTTTTTTTTTTGCCAATTTAGTCCTAAACCTTTTATAGTTGTGTCAATTTAGTCCATCCGACAAAAATTGGCCGGCCTGCGCTGACGTGGACCGACGAACGCTGACGTGGCATTTTAAAATATATTTTTATTTTTTTTTTCGAATTTTTAATATTTTTTTGGAATTTTTAATTCTTTTTTTTTTTTTTTTCTTTTTTTCATCATCTTCTTCGCCTCTTGGCCAGCCGGCGCCGGCTGGAGGTGAGGGTCGGCGAGGGCGAGGCCCCGCCGGATCTAGCGAGGTCAGCCTCGCCGGCCACGCTGGCGAGGTGAGGCCCCTGCCGGATCCGGCGAGCTCGGCCCTCGCCGGATCCGGCAGGCCTCGCCCGGCCAAGGTAAGGGTCGACCTCGCCGGTGGCCGGCGAGGCGACCTCCTCAATGGGAGGATCTACGGGTGGCTATCCCTCTCTCTCTCTCTCTTTCTTTTGAAGTTGCGATCGCTCGCTTGGAACCGTTCTCTCTCTCCGCCTCAATCCGTGCCTTGCGATTGCGCCTCCGGAGTGCGAGCGAGCTCGCGGCTTCCGATCGCCGCCGCATTGTGGACGGCGGGTGAGGAGCCTCGCCGGCCTCGGCCCGCCACCGGCGAGGTCGACCCTCGCCTTGGCCGGGCGAGGCCCCGCCGGATCTAGCGAGGGCCGAGCTCGCCGGATCTGGGGGGCCTTGCCCTCGCCGGTGGCCGGCGAGGCTGACCTTGCCACCGGATCCGGCGGGGCGCTCACCGGATCTGCGGGGCCTCGCCCTCGCCGGTGGCCGGCGAGGCTGACCTCGCCAGATCTGGCAGGGCCTCGCCCTCGCCGGCCCTTGCCTCCGGCCGGCGAGGCTGACCTTGCCGGCCTTCGCCTCCGGCCGGCCAAGAGGCGAAGAAGATGATGGAAAAAAAAAAAGAAAAAAAGAATTAAAAATTCCAAAAAAAATATTAAAAATTTGAAAAAAAAAAAAAATATTTTAAAATGCCACGTCAGCGTTCGGCCGGCCAATTTTGGCCGGATGGACTGAATTGACACAACCGTAAAAGGTTTAGGACTAAATTGGCCAAAAAAAAAGTTTAGGACTGAATTGGCACAATTGCAATAGGTTTAGGACTTTTTTTGATAATTCTCCCAAGTTTAAAAAGATATGCTTTTAAGCTGACTTTTACGTTCCATAGACATGAACAAGATAGTGAAAAAACCGTGCCTTGTGGTTAGGAGCTCTAGAGAACAGGATGTTCCTACCACAGAATTGCATCAAAAAAAAAAAATTGTGAATGATGGCTTATTTTCATATTTTTTCAACTATAATGCTATCAAATTTTCAATTTACTCAGGAGGATGATGATGATGAGGTCCCTGAACTTGTTCCCAGGGAGACTTTTGAGGCTTCTGCGAAGGAGGGTCATACATCTTAAAGACTCTACTTGGATTTTGTGCCATTCCATATATATTTTGTGGTGATTAAAATTTTGCCTTCTTCTCTTCACCCCTCTCATTTTCACATTTTGACGAAGTGTTCTGTGATTGTCATCTCATGATCTTATGACATACTAATTAGCTAAGTTACTGGAAACTCTAGTCAAAGTTGCTCTCTTTTATCTTTATCCACTTGAGCTTTTGCAGATGTGCTTTGGAATTTCAAGGATCATGAGCTTATCCGATTTGCACTGGTTGTTTGAGAACCTCATTGGAACAAAATTCACCCGTGCAGTTTCCCCTTTTTTGGCCAATAATGAGTTTGATTTATTAGGATAGCTTGTTATTCTACTTTAATATAGTAGAGCTACCAAGCATCGGGACATATATATACACTAGTTGAGAATTGTTAATATTCTAAGCTAAGTTTGTGCTAAGGTTTATGTGGAAGCAATGTAATCCATAACCAAGTTGAGTGGGAGCCCGGAAAAAAATAAAAATAAAAAACCAAAAATCCCCACCTGACCCAACCTGGTTTTTTCATTTTAGTTCTTATGCATTTTGGGTTGGGTCGGGTCCATGCACGCCCTTATGATTCGAGTCAAGTCAAGTAACATCCAAACCTGACTGAACTCGACCCATTGACATCCCTAAATAATAGGGCATTAAAGTGAGCAAAGAACTGTTCAAAATGTTAAATTAAAGCAAACCAAACTGTTCCTTTAGGGTTTGGCTTGGTTCGATTTGGTGCAAGAGTACCTTTTTCAGTAGCTAGTACATAACTCAAACAAATAAAAGTTGTCTCATCGCACAAAAAAAATTGGTAATTTCATAAACAAGGTGATACTTTTAAGACGTTGATGAAAAAAGGTATATAAATAGTAGAAGAGGACCAGATGGTTTTATTTATATAAGTAGCAAGAATTTATTTTCCATTGTATTTTTATAACTTGATTAAATAATTTATTCCTACTTACCTTTTTTTTTTTGGTCGAAATCCTTACTTACCTTAATGAGTGATTTTTTACTTAAACCAAATAATCAAGTTGTCTGCATTTAGTGGTTATCAAAAGCACTGACAATTTCCTTACCAAAAAAAGCACTGACAATTTGATTTAATATGATCGAAGGAAAATAAAAATTGTAACAAAAGGAAGCTGTTGAATGATATCTTGCCATTTATATCACTCCATTGTTCATATGGTACATATTTACCTCATATATCTACTAATTGTAGAGACATATCATCAGTCTTAGCCACGACATCCATATCTAGTAATAAATCATACATTATACTCGATTAAATTCAATTCAATTAAAGTTTAGGTATGTTAAGTGGCATGTCTTCCTGTAAGAGTAAACATTGTCTTTATTGGAGTGACAGGGCACAACATGATTCCGAAAATGTAAAAAAAAAAAACCTTAATTATATTACCTAGATCTAATCAAGCTTATCCAGGCAGTTAAGTCTTTCCCGTTCTATAAGAATTGCCATATTCTTTCTTTTGATTGTCTATGGATGCAGCTAATTCGAATGCAATTCAACATATCAAAACTGTTAAAATATATCTCATGTTTGAGTTCAATGTGAAATTCCGAATATTCCAAATTGGATATGTTACGGACGTTCGAAATTGAGCAAAGAAGATCCGAAGATCAACTTCCCAAAATTCGAATCTGCGTTTGAGAGTTTGACCACAAAAATAGGAAAGTCCAACTTTCATTTGGATTTGGATTTTGTTTAAAATATATAGATATATGTTTTGGTTCAAGATAGGAAATAGAATCTTATGAGAAGTATATATATATATTTTGTTTAAAATATATAGATATATGTTTTGGTTCAAGATAGGAAACAGAATCTTATGAGAACTATATATATATATATATGTGGCCGTGGGTTTGGGAAGAGGGTTGATCATGAAGAATTGGTCTTGAAGCGCCACCTCATCTGCTTGAGAGGGATTTTCTTTATCATTCTTGTCCGTGAATTACATCCACGAAGATTTAGTGTTCAAGCCAATTAAATCTTGTGGTAATATTTGTGTATAATTCTTTTGTGAGGTTGAGAGATTATTTTTTTAGAAATTCAGGCTAAACACTGCATGTGTTATTTGGTGTAATTGGAGTTTGAAAAACATCGATAGAGTATTTGAGTGACTCGGGTGTGTAATCTCCTTGTATCGCTTGATCTATAGTGAAATTCGTCGCAGCCCTCCCCGTGGACGTAGGTTTTTATGACTAAACCACGTAAATCCGGTGTTCGATTTATTTTCTTCTTTTTTTTATATTATTGTTTGATCGCTCGCTTTCGCAACAAAAACCACCATTAAAACTCTCTTTCTCTCGCTCTCTAGTGGCTCAAAGAAGAAGAAGTTGAGAGCAGAGAGAATGGGGAGAAACCCCAAAGGACGCTCTTTTCTTCTTCTTTTATCTTTATGTATCTTGTCTTCCCTGGTTCCAATCTATGGAAAGAAGCAAGGAGATGTTCTTCATTCCCTATACAGAGCCAAGTGGGAGAAGTCTGGGATAGACACGAGCCCTTTTCAGGTGAGCGATCACCATGGAATTCTCAATTCTAGAGTTTATTGTCAAGAAGGACAGAAGGAGAAAGATTTCATCAAAAGGTTGCCTGGGCAGATTTCATCAAAAGGTTGCCTGGGCAATCGCCGGTCGAATTCAATCACTATGGCAGTTACGTCACCATTGATGAATCGGCTGGTCGAGCATTTTATTATTATTTTGCTGAAGCAGGGCGAAATAAGGACTTAGTGCCACTTCTTCTATGGCTTAACGGAGGTGAATGCTTTAGATTTCCCAATTTCGCTTGATCTTCAATGCGAGTATATTATTCTCTTCACTTAGGAATTTATCACGGTTTTTATAGTCAAGATATACAATTACATTGTAGTTATGGCGTTATAATAAAACTCAATTTAAACTTTATCAAACAATATCAGTATTCAATGCTACCATAAAATAATTAATATAACTTTGTCCCGACAACTAAGCATTTTTCTAATTGTTGCAGTTGGCTTTTTATTGATTATGAAACACTTCGGGCTGTCACATTGATAACTTAATGAAGCCGGTGCTTTGCGCCCAAGCATTCCTATTTGTCTTTCATATTTAGGTGCAGTGTATAGTAAAAGTATGTGGACATAAGTTATCATCATGATTTGTCAATTCCAAAATCTGAATGGATTATCAGTGATATAGAAAATCGCAGAGTTGATTGGTCCAATAAATACACACACCGTCCTTCTCTTAATTTTCTACGATACATATATGGCGAATCATATCGAGATTATTTTCTGGTGCATCAGAGTGAGTAAAAGTCAGCTATTTGTGTCGTTTCTTTAGGTCCTGGATGCTCATCCTTCGGCACTGGAGCAATGCAGGAACTCGAGTGTGTAATTTCTTTGTATCACTTCATCTATAGTGAAATTCGTCGCTGCTCTTCCCGTGGACGTAGGTCTTTACGACTGAACCACGTAAATCTGGTGTCCAATTTATTTTCTTCTTCTGTTTATTATTGTTTGATCACTCGTTTTTCACAACAAATTGCACGGTCTGATTTTGTTGCAAGAGGTTCTCAAACAACCAATGCAAATTAGGTAAGCTCATGATCATTGAAATTCCAAAGCACATTTGCAAAACCTCAAGTGGATAAAGATAAAAGAGAGTAGTTTTGACTAGAGTCACCAGTAACTTACCTAATTAGTGTGTTACAGGATCATAAGATGACAATTACAGAACACTTCATCAAAATGTAAAAATAAGAGGGGTGAAGAGAAGAAGGCAAAATTTTAGACACCACGGAATATATATGGAATGGCATAAAATCCAGTAGTCTTTAAGATGTGTGAGCCTCCTCTGCAGTAGCCTCAAAAGTCTCCCTAGTCATCATCATCCTCCCGAGTAAATTTAAAATTTGATAGCATAATAGTCGGAAAAAGTACGAAAATAAGCCATCATTCACAAAAAAAGTATTGATGCAAGTTTGCAGTGGGAACATCTTGTTCTCTAGAGCTCCCAACCACTGGACACAATTATTCTTTTCACTATCTTATTCATGTCTATGGAAAGTAAAAGTAAGCTTAAAGGCATACCTTTTTAAACTCGGTGACTGAACTATTATGCTAAATGATTTTTGTTAACCATTTTGCACAAAGTCAATTAGATAGATTGTTCCAAAACTGCAAAAAGCCACAGATGCAATTGCTTATTTGCTTCAAAGTTTAAGCAATGAAAAGTTAGCTGTGAATGTCAGTACAGTAGTAAAGTTGACAAAGAGGATCTGAACTTATCAAATGTAGGTACTACTTGTGGTAAATGATTAGGAATTTTGGGAGTAGTCCATCCCTCTCAATACAGTACACCATTCGGGACTCATAATCATGTAAGAAAGGGAGGGAGTAAGGGCATGTTTGTTTATTTTTGTTTCTGTTCCCCAAAACACAAATTTCTGTTATTTTGCTCTGGGGAACAAAAAAAAAGCTAAAAACAAAAACGCATTTGTTTACACTTTTGTTCTCGTGAACACTTTTTGAAGAAATAAAATAACAAAAACACAAAACTTGTTTCGTTTTTTTTTTCTCCTTTTTCTTGCGACCTCGCAGAGCGTCGCCGGCCCCCGAAGAGGCAAGCTCAAGTTCGCCTAGATCCAATGAGGCCAAGCTCGCCTAGCCACCAGTGAGGCTCGTCCTCGCCGGGCCACCGCCAGGTCAGCATCACCTAACAGTGGCCCGGCGAGGCCGAGCTCACCTAGCCACCCTCGCCGGGCCACCTCTAGGACGGTGTCGCTTGGTGGTGGCCCGAAGAGGTCGGCCTCACCCAGCCCAAGAGAGACCGAGCCTCATGCGGCCATGGCAAGGCTTGGCCTCCCCAACCGGTGTGAGACTGGGCCTCGCCAAGCTAGGGCAAGGCAAACCTCGCGCCGCCTGGGCGAGGACAAGCCTCGTTGGCGGGCCTGGTGAGGCCAAGCCTTGTTGGTGGCCTAGCGAGGCTCGCCAGGGCTAGGCTGGCCTCCGGCAAGCTTGTCGAACATCACCGGCCACGGCGGTGGCCGACGACCGGCCAAAGAGAAAAGGAAAAAGAAAAAAGAAAAAAAAAAGAAAAATATAATAATAATATTTAAAAATTTTACAAGTTCACCAAATGTGTTTATGGTCTTTTTCTATTCCAATAACATAAATTTTGTGTAGTTACCAAATGCGTTCTTCTGTTCAAATATTGTTTATGGTCTCGCCCGCCTGGCGAGACCGAGCCTCATGCGGCCATGGCAAGGCTCGTTCTCCCCAGCTGGGCGTGAGGTCAGGCCTCGCCAAGCTAAGGCGAGGTTGACCTCGTGCCGCCCGAGCCGAGCCAAGCCTCATCGGTGCGCCCGGGAGGCCAAGCCTCGCTGATGGCCCGGCGAGGCTCACCAAGGCCAGCGGGCCTCCGGTGAGCTCGTCGGACGTCGCCGGCCACGACGGTGGCCGACAACCAGCCAAAGAGAAAAAGAAAAATGAAAAGAAAAAAGAAAAAAATAAGAAAAAATAATAATATTTAAAATTTATACAAGTTTATCAAACGTGTTTTTGTTCTTTTTCTATTCTAGTAACAGAAATTTTGTGCGGTTATCAAATATGTTCTTTTGCTAAAAAATTGTTCCCCAGAACAGGAATAGTTTTTTCTAATTCTGTTCTCAAGAATAATTTTTAAACAGAAATGTTACTAAACGTGCCATAACCTTCCAAAGTAAACAATAATTTCTCCCTCAAGTCTTGCCAATTACACCTGCTTTGATCACAACCAAGGGCTAACTGTGACATCCTAGATTTTTGACTCTGCTTTCAATTCAATAAATCGGGCATTTTATCGACGCGCCTATAGTGCTATTGTCAGAGCTGATCACTTCATGAGATAACTAGACTGTCTGAGGAAGCCATTAAGGATTTTAAGGCAAATAGATTTGAGGATTCGACCAAAAATCAGCTGCTCGACCGTGTTCATCTGCCGAGATCATTACGGCACAGACGTAAATTGATTAGAGATCGAAATAGGTCGATTCGACCGAGATAAGTGGTTAAGCGTGGGTGATCCCACTAAATTGCAAAATTATCATCGGTCGGCACTAGTTTGATTTTTCTATTATTTTGGTACCTTGTGTCCGTATTTGAAATCTCGAGATTTGCACGACAACCGAGAGTTGCCAATGTGTTGAAAGGGTTCCTTGTGACTCGAAGAAAATCGAGCACGGGTCATTTGCCCTAAAAAGTTCTAAAAGCTACCAGATAGCCTAAGTCACGCTAAAAACGCGCCGAAGTAAAATTAACTACGAATTTGAATCCGATTTCGAAAATTGAAGGTTCCATCATGTCACAATAAATTCTAGGAATATCAACTTAGTCTCAGATGATTTTTCTGCAACCTGAGACTTTTTAGGAAAAAGTTATCTTAGAGCCATTTTTATCCCCAAAAAAAGAAGCCAGGGACCATTTTTGGTTGCGCATTTGGGATGCAATATGGTTCAATCGGTGAGGAAAAATATCAATTTGAGTGTTGACTCGATAATGGAATTTATTGAAGTCAAATAGAATTGAAATGAGCAAGAAACTAAGTCCAATTGAGGGTGAAATGTTGAAATTCGTAGCTCTCCCCTTGGCCTATGGTTTTGGACCATTTCAATATTACAAGGGGGAGCATTGATGGCTCACTGAGAGCCAAGTATAGTGGTAAATGAGACAAGGAATTTGAAAAACTTGGTCATGGTGGCCCCCTCTTGCCATCTTCTTGCTCCTCAAGCCAACCGGCCAGCCATCCTCCATCCTCCTAGCTTGTTCGCCCACCAACAGAAGCCAGAGAAGGAGTAGCAGCTGTCTGGGACCGTCGTACATTGCCACCGCCATCGGAACGCCGCCCCACCGTCACGCCTAACTATGCATGCCCTTTGCTTGTCGTGCTGTCCTCACCGTTCCAGCAGCTCCCTTAGCCCGTGCCGGAGTCGTTTGACCTGCCTTCGACCCTCGCGAGTCCCCGTCAAGACTTGGTTTGGCCCTTTCCACCTTTCCCGATCAATTGCCACCTCAACCAACTTTGTTTCCTCTCTTTTGCAACAGCAAACAAAGAGTTTGTTAATGGGTTTTCTAGCAACCCTCGGGCCTGTTTTGAGGTGATTCCAAGTCTTGAAACCTAGGCCCACTTTGAGAAGAATCATCCCCCGTCATGTTCTCGTCGATTGAACCGATCGGCTCGTAAAACAAGTGAGTTTAACTCACTAAACCTCACTTAGTAGGTTAATTATGCTTAAGGGTTGTTTATGTTAGCTTAAGTATGGATTAGTGATAAGCTAATATGGTTAAATGAGCCTTAGAATGGATTAGTGTAACTTAATTAGTAAGATTTGCACAATTGATAATATATTAGTTGAATCCAGTAGAATTCCTATAGTTTTGGTTTTTTGACCCTAGCCGTTTGTCATTTTTGTATATTGAAATGGGTTACGGATTTGAGATTGATTTCTTCTTGAGAAGTGTTTTAGACATTCCCAACTACAATATATATTTTTCTCAAGATTTTTGGGGACTTAAAAGAAGGAGATATCAGCTTTGTTATTTTCAAACAGAACTTTAGTTTTTGCTAGAATTTGTGATCTTTTAGGAATCTATGGGCTTTTATCAACTCTTAGGGTTTTAATTTCAAAATGGTTTCTTCACAAAAGTTGTTTGTCATATCTTCTAGTTTAACATAGTCAAATTTCAGATTAAATGGACATGTTTTGGATCTCGAACTAAACTGATTTCGGAAAATGGACTTTTTGGAAATAGACCCAGTTTTGGTGTTGCATTGAGCGATTTACTAGGTCAAATCTAGAAGGATTTGGGTTAAGGTGTCTTTTATGAAAAATGTTATTTTGTGTCTATTACAACATATTCAAATTTAGGAATTTGCCGGCTGGGGCTATGATACCACTAAATCTAAAAAAATTGTTGAGTGGGGCCATGATACCATTAAATATCGAAAATTGCCGATTGGGGTTGTGATGCCACTAAATCTAAGAAAATTGCTTGGTAAAGCCGTGATTTTCACTAAACCTAGAAAATTGCCATGTTGGGCCGTGATGACCACCAAATATAGAAAAGATGCCAGTGGGGTCGTGATTACCACTTAATCTAGGTTGTGCCCATTGGGCCAAAATCAAGAGTTGAAATTGATTAATCGAAATGACTGTGTGATGGTCTTGATGACATGTAATCGATTGAGTCGATTGATCGATGAGTCGATCTGTTTGATGAGATGATGTGATTGTCAGTATTTATGAATTAACTGATTTGTAGGAAGGAACTGAGGTCAAGGTAAGTCATCTGACTCGTGTTGTGCTTAGATAGCCTTTAGGGCGTAATTGGTTTCCTAATCGAGTTTTAGGGGATAGAACTTGCTAAGACATTGTCTCATTGGTTATTGAATAACTATTTCAAGTCTTTAGGTGGTGTTGGCGAAGG
The DNA here is from genome assembly GCA_014182375.1 of Eucalyptus virginea. NCBI lineage: Eukaryota > Viridiplantae > Streptophyta > Magnoliopsida > Myrtales > Myrtaceae > Eucalyptus > Eucalyptus virginea. The sequence goes on from CM024520.1 coordinate 56,312,026, forward strand.
ACTAGAAGCCCCAGAGTTTAAGAGGCAAAGCCCGAAGAATCGGCGATCTTGTCCGGTTAGCTAATCGTAGGACAATTCTCTTTTGTAGGGAGCCGATTCCTTCTATAAACCTTTGTATATAGACCCGTGTGTTTATAAAAAAGTATTTTATGAAAAATTGGTCATACTTTCCTATCCCATTGGTTTATTGTATGGGGATTATTTATATGCTTCCGCATGCATATTAAAATGAATGGGTCGGCGATGCGTCATGGGACGTCGCTATTAATTTACCAAGCAGGGATGGGCACATGCTCGGAGGATCGGGACGTGATACTAACATTCAAAGTTTAATTTTTAAAATCAATTTGCATCAAATTTCAACAGCAATACATTAGAGAATCAATCAGGAAAACCACACAAACAGTGTAGACCAGATCTAATCTGATGGCCAAAGAGGGCTCCTGCCATCACTACCAAAACCACCCAAAAAAAAAAAAAAAACCAGGACACAGAAAGAGAAAATGAATCGAAGATTCTTGAAGACACTTTTATTGATTTGGTAACCTCACAAAGGTTCATTCAACTCAAACACCGCCAAACCCAACGAAAACCCATCCGCAAATGACAAGCTCAAATAATGGTGCCAACGATCACCTACTTGCAAAGCCAAAACCGAGAAGTACCTGCACATTGAAAACAGTTATTTTAAGCCCGTAGAAGCTAGATATAGAGTCTGACAAGCAAACAAGCACAAGGTGAGGGAGTGAGGCTCACCTTGTTTTTGATAGCGGATCAGCCAGTCAGGCTCGACGATGGTGAACGTTAGTGGCGACGAACTACAGACACAACCGATCACATTGGAACCAATCACACTTCCAAGCCCACTTCTTCCTTTCGTCTTCTCTGCAACCCCCTGAGCTTCCTTTCCTCTTCTTGGCAACAGTGGTGGTTGGGCGGCAACTGTGGCTGTGTTAGTGTTGTATTGCAGGATTTGAAAATTATGGTTGAAAAACGAAAGTGAGGGGCCGATTGAGTGATAAAGAGAAAAGGGGAGAGAGGGAGAGATGTTTCGAATGGTAGGCCAAAAGGCCTGCGCTGACCTGTTCCGAACCAGCCCTAATCAAACACTAGCTAATACTGGCTCTATATCCGAAGAAAAGTTCGGCCTGACCCCAAAAAGCCCTAAATTTAGGGTCAGGTCAAGCTTGGTCGGGCTAACGCAAGCCTTTTCGACACCCCTAGTTCAAAGCAGGTGTAACTGCTAAGACATGAGGGAGAAATTATTGTTTACTTTGGAAGTTTACTCCCTCCCTTCTCACATGATTATGAGTCCCACATGGTGTACTGTATTGAGAGGGAGGGACTGTTTCCAGAAGCACTAATTATTTCCCACATTTGATAAGTTCAGCTACTCTTCGTCAACTTTACTACCATACCGTCCTTCATAGATTGCTTTTCATTGCTTAAACTTTGGAGCAAATAAGCAATTGCATCTGTGGCTTTTTTGCAGTTTTGGAACAATCTATCTAATTGACTTTGTGCAAAATGGTTAAGAAAAATCATTCAGCATAATAGTTCAGTTACCAAGTTTAAAAAGATATGCTTTTAAGCTGACTTTTACGTTCCATAGACATGAACAAGATAGTGAAAAGAATAACCGTGTCATGTGGTTAGGAGCTCTAGAGAACAGGATGTTCCTACCACAGAATTGCATCAAAAAAAAAATTGTGAATGATGGCTTATTTTCATATTTTTTCAACTATAATGCTATCAAATTTTCATTTTACTCAGGAGGATGATGATGATGAGGTCCCTGAACTTGTTCCCAGGGAGACTTTTGAGGCTTCTGCGAAGGAGGGTCATACATCTTAAAGACTCTACTTGGATTTTGTGCCATTCCATATATATTTTGTGGTGATTAAAATTTTGCCTTCTTCTCTTCACCCCTCTCATTTTCACATTTTGACGAAGTGTTCTGTGATTGTCATCCCATGATCTTATGACATACTAATTAGCTAAGTTACTGGAAACTCTAGTCAAAGCTGCTCTCTTTTATCTTTATCCACTTGAGCTTTTGCAGATGTGCTTTGGAATTTCAAGGATCATGAGCTTATCCGATTTGCACTGGTTGTTTGAGAACCTCATTGGAACAAAATTCACCCGTGCAGTTTCCCTTTTTGGCCAATAATGAGTTTGATTTATTAGGATAGCTTGTTATTCTACTTTAATATAGTAGAGCTACCCAGCATTGGGACATATATATACACTAGTTGAGAATTGTTAATATTCTGAGCTAAGTTTGTGCTAAGGTTTATGTGGAAGCAATGTAATCCATAACCAAGTTGAGTGGGAGCCTGGAAAAAAATAAAAATAAAAAACCGAAAAACCCCACCCGACCCAACCTGGTTTTTTCATTTAAGTTCTTATGCATTTTGGGTCGGGTCGGGTCCGTGCACGCCCTTATGATTCGAGTCAAGTCAAGTAACATCCAAACCTGACTGAACTCAACCCATTGACATCCCTAAATAATAGCGCATTAAAGTGAGCAAAGAACTGTTCAAAATGTTAAATAAAAGCAAACCAAATTGTTTCTTTAGGGTTTGGTTTGGTTCGATTTGGTTCAAGAGTACCTTTTTTAGTAGCTAGTACATAACTCAAACAAATAAAAGTTGTCTCATCGCACAAAAAAAAAAAATTTGGTAATTTCATATGCAAGGTGATACTTTTAAGATGTTGATGAAAAAGGTATATAAATAGTGGAAGAGGATTAGATCCACTTGAGCTTTTGCAGATGTGCTTTGGAATTTCAAGGATCATGAGCTTATCCGATTTGCACTGGTTGTTTGAGAACCTCATTGGAACAAAATTCACCCGTGCAGTTTCCCCTTTTTTGGCCAATAATGAGTTTGATTTATTAGGATAGCTTGTTATTCTACTTTAATATAGTAGAGCTACCTAGCATTGGGACATATATATACACTAGTTGAGAATTGTTAATATTCTGAGCTAAGTTTGTGCTAAGGTTTATGTGGAAGCAATGTAATCCATAACCAAGTTGAGTAGGAGCCTAGAAAAAAATAAAAATAAAAAACCGAAAAACCCCACCCGACCCAACCTGGTTTTTTCATTTCAGTTCTTATGCATTTTGGGTCGAGTCGGGTCCGTGCATGCCCTTATGATTCGAGTCAAGTCAAGTAACATCCAAACCTGACTGAACTCAACCCATTGACATCCCTAAATAATAGCGCATTAAAGTGAGCAAAGAACTGTTCAAAATGTTAAATAAAAGCAAACCAAATTGTTTCTTTAGGGTTTGGTTTGGTTCGATTTGGTTCAAGAGTACCTTTTTTAGCAGCTAGTACATAACTCAAACAAATAAAAGTTGTCTCATTGCACAAAAAAAAAAAAAAAAAAAAATTGGTAATTTCATATACAAGGTGATACTTTTAAGATGTTGATGAAAAAGGTATATAAATAGTGGAAGAGGATTAGAGGAATTTTAAATAATGAATATTAAGTGTTGAAAAGTAATGAAAGAGTTATTTGATAAAATATCAATAAGTTTTATCGTTTTATGCTAAACAAAGAATAATGAGCATTATCAGATGGTTTTATTTATATAAGTAGCAAGAATTTATTTTCCATTGTATTTTTATAACTTGATTAAATAATTTATTCCTACTTACCTTTTTTTTTTGGTCGAAATCCTTACTTACCTTAATGAGTGATTTTTTACTTAAACCAAACAATCAAGTTGTCTGCATTTAGTGGTTATCAAAAGCACTGACAATTTCCTTACCAAAAAAAGCACTGACAATTTGATTTAATATGATCGAAGGAAAATAAAAATTGTAACAAAAGGAAGCTGTTGAATGATATCTTGCCATTTATATCACTCCATTGTTCACATGGTACATATTTACCTCATATATCTACTAATTGTAGAGACATATCATCAGTCTTAGCCACGACATCCATATCTAGTAATAAATCATACATTATACTCGATTAAATTCAATTCAATTAAAGTTTAGGTATAATAAACGGCATGTCTTCTTGTAAGAGTAAACCGTCTTTATTGGAGTGATAGGGCACAACATGATTCCGAAAATGTAAAAAAAAAAAAAAAAAAAAAAACCTTAATTATATTACCTAGATCTAATCAAGCTTATCCAAGCAGATAAGTCTTTCCCGTTCTATAAGAATTGCCATATTCTTTCTTTCAATTATCTATGGATGCAGCTAATTCGAATGCAATTCAACACATTAAAACTGTTAAAATATGTTTCAAGTTTGAGTCCAATGTGAAATTCCGAATATTCCGAATTGGATATGTTGCGAATGTTCAAAATTAAGCAAAAAAGATCCAAAGATCAACTTCCCAAAATTCGAATTTGTGTTGGAGAGTTTGACCACTGAAATAGGAAAGTCCAACTTTCACTTGGATTTGGATTTTGTTAAAAATATACAGAGATATGTTTTGGTTCAAGATAGAAAGCAGAATCTTATGAGAAATCAGCAAAAGAATAAGGTCTCACTAATATATAAATAAACTTGTGGCCGTGGGTTTGGGAAGAGGGTTAATCATGAAGAATTGGTCTTGAAGCGCTGCCTCATCATCGAGTGCTTGGGAGGGATTTTCTTTATCATTCTTGTCCGTGAATTACATCCAAGAAGACTTAGTGTTCAAGCCAATTAATCTTGTGGTAAGATTTGCGTATAATTCATTTGTGAGATTGAGAGATTATTTCTTGAGGAATTTCAAGCTAAACACTGCATGCGTTATTGGGTGTAATTGGAGTTTGGGAAATACCAAGAGAGTACTTGAGTAACTCGAGTGTGTAATCTTCTTGTATCACTTGGTTTATAGTGAAATTCGTCGCTGCTCTTCCCGTGGAGTAGGTCTTTACGACTAAACCACATAAATCCGGTGTTCGATTTATTTTCTTCATTTTTCTATATTATTGTTCGATCGCTCGTTTTCGCAACAAAAACCACCATTAAAACTCTCTTTCTCTCGCTCTCTAGTGGCTCAAAGAAGAAGAAGTTGAGAGCAGAGAGAATGGGGAGAAACCCCAAAGGACGCTCTTTTCTTCTTCTTTTATCTTTATGTATCTTGTCTTCCCTGGTTCCAATCCATGGAAAGAAGCAAGGAGATGTTCTTCATTCCCTATACAAAGCGAAGTGGGAGAAGTCTAGGATAGACACGAGCCCTTTTCAGGTGAGCGATCACCATGGAATTCTCAATTCTAGAGTTTATCGTCAAGAAGGACAGAAGGAGAAAGATTTCATCAAAAGGTTGCCTGGACAACCGCCAGTCGAATTCAATCACTATGGCGGTTACATCACCATTGATGAATCGGCTGGTCGAGCATTTTATTATTATTTTGCTGAAGCAGGGCGAAATAAGGACTCGATGCCGCTTCTTCTATGGCTTAACGGAGGTGAATGCTTTAGTTTTCCCAATTTCGCTTGATCTTCAATGCGAGTATATTATTCGCTTCACTTAGAAATTTATCACGGTTTTTATGGTCAAGATATACAATTACATCGTAGTTATGGCGTTATAATAAAACTCAATTTAAACTTTATCAAACAATATCAGTATTCAATGCTACCATAAAATAATTAATATAACTTTGTCCCGACAACTAAGCATTTTTCTAATTGTTGCAGTTGGCTTTTTATTGATTATGAAACACTTCGGGCTGTCACATTGATATCTTAATGAAGCCCTTGCTTTGCGCCCAAGCATTGCTATTTGTCTTTCATATTTAGGTGCAGTGTATAGTAAAAGTATGTGGGCATAAGTTATTGTCATGATTTGTCAATTCCAAAATCTGAATGGACTATCAGTGATATAGAAAATCGCAGAGTTGATTGGTCCAATAAATACACACACCGTCCTTCTCTTAATTTTCTACGATACATATATGGTGAATCATATCTAGATTATTTTCTGGTGCATTAGAGTAAGTAAAAGTCAGCTATTTGTGTCGTTTCTTTAGGTCCTGGATGCTCATCCTTCGGCATTGGAGCAATGCAGGAACTCGGACCGTTCCGAGTTCATAGCGACGGGAAGACTCTCTATAGAAATAAATTTGCATGGAATATTGGTAAAGTATTTGAAAAATATAGTTTAGTGCTTTCGAAAGTATTTCACCTTTTCTTTATGCTGATAGGGTGGATCAATTATTTCTTTTACGAGGGCAGCTGCGAACGTCTTGTTTCTAGAGTCTCCGGCTGGTGTCGGTTTTTCTTATTCCAACACAACGGCGGACTATAGAACGAACGGTGACAGCAAAACAGCCGAGGACAATTATGTGTTCTTGCTAAATTGGCTGGAGAGGTTTCCCGAGTACAAGAACCGGGATTTTTACATTTCAGGCGAGAGCTACGCGGGCCATTACGCACCTCAGCTCGCATACAACATCCTATTCAACAACAAGAAGGCAAACAAGACCATTATCAACCTCAAAGGGATTATAGTAAGTTGTTTTCATAAATCGCATGGTCCTTATCTATGTTACATTTCGAATCTTAAGTGTTCGATCGTTGGAAATGGTTTAAGCTTTGCGTGTGTTTTTGTGTTGGCCTTTTGTGTGTGTTTTCGTGTGTTTTCGTGTTTTTGCCGTTGGTTTTGCCAAGTAATGTGCTCCCATATTGAACCTCATCGACATGTTGACAAATCTTTTATAGCTTTATAATGAGTAGAACAAGTGCTTTTGGTTGTTGAATTCATGATTGGAGTTACTAGCTGCTACTCAATTGTTCCATTTGCTGTAATGGATTTTAACTAAGCATGTGCTTACTATTGTTGTCAACTTCACAGAGGAGCGTTTGGTACAATTGCTGCATCTCCTAATGAATAAATAATGTGGATGCTGCATGCCATATGTGATGCCTTTTTTCTTCCTTTTTGGGGAATCAAATTGGGATTCAATGAATTAGACATTAGTAGGTACTACTCTTGTTATTATGTAACCATTAATGATTAGCATCGATCTAGTGCATCTAAAGATGGAACTCCGATCCTTCATTATGAAGGATAATTCCGTGGCCATGTGGGGCCATTAGGCCTAGAGAAGCCAACATCCTTATGACTCATAATATATATTAAATCATTGGACATAGTTAGATTAATTAAAAAAAAAAATGGTCTTAACTGTGGATGTATATGGATGCATGTAGATTGGGAACGCAGCAATCAACTACGAGACGGACGAAAGAGGGATGTATGAATACTTCGCTACGCACGCATTGATATCCCAAGAAACATGGTATGCAATTCAAAAGTATTGCGACTTTTTGCCAAATGTCACTCAAGTAAGCCAATGCAAATCGGCGAAGTTGGATGCGGAGAATGAAGTTTTTCCTAATATTGACATTTACGACATCTACGCCCCTCGGTGCTTGTCTTTCAACCTGACTTCTCGTCCCAAGAAGACCAACGTAAGCTCAAATCCATTCGCTTTCTTTTTCCCCCCCTCATACTTTTGCACTTTTTCTACGACGATTTCAACCACCTTTACTCAAATTTACATGGGTCATGCATTTTGCAGATCATGGAATTAGACCCGTGTGGAGGCTACTACGTGCGTGCGTACCTGAACAGAGAAGATGTGCAAGAGGCACTTCATGCCAACGTTACGAAGCTCGATCATGACTGGGAACGGTGCAGCGAAGTTATCCATCCATGGGGAGATAGCCCTCCCACCGTCCTGCCTCTCCTCCAAGAATTCATGTCCAGTGGGCTCCGTGTTTGGGTTTACAGGTAAATAGAAAAAAAAAATGAATTTGTTGCGCACCGTCCATGTTAGAAGTGAAGGATCTGTGATGAGAATAAAATCAGGTAGAAACTAGTTACGGTTGGGTGATTGACGACTTTTGGCAATCCTTTCGAGCTAATTCCCTAAAAAATCCCAAATTTTAAATTTAGTCACAATTCTGATCCAAACTTTTTTTTTCTAGTTCCAAATCTACCTCAAACTTCTTCTTTTTTATCTTAGAAAAACCCCAAATTTAAATTTAGTCCCAAATTTGCTCTGTACTTTTCTTTTGTCTTAGAAAAAAACCTCAAACTTTAGGTCGAATCCCAAATATATTCCATTTTTTTGTTAGAAAGAAAATCATCAATTTTTACTCTAGCCCTAAATTTGTCCCCATTAACCCTCTATCCAATAGACCAAAAAGTCCATAAGTCGTTGTTAGTTGTCTCTAATTTTTATATCCTAGAATGGTTTCATTTTGAAGATAATTTTCCATGTTGCCTTGCCAATGTGTATATATTGTCGATGCGGAAATGCCGTGTTACCATGAGGAAGATTTGAGAATACATTAAAAGTTGGTGATTTTTTTCGGATAAAACAAAATTTGGGGCATATTTGGCATTGGACCTAAAGTTTATGTTTTTTTTTTTTTTTAAGTCAAAAGAAATGTTTTGGGCATATTTAGGACTGAACCTAAAGTTTGAGATTTTTTCGAAACAAAAAATTAAGTTCAGGATAAATTTGGGACTAGACATGAAGTTTGGAGTTTTTTAGGGAATTGGCTTCAATCCTTTGTGGTTGATTGAAGCAGGGGTATGACTAACGAATGACTGAAAATGCAGTGGGGACACCGACGGAAGAGTGCCGGTGACTTCGACCCAGAGATCTCTTAGCAAGATTGGCCTCCCAACGAAGAGTCCATGGCGTCCTTGGTTCCTGGGTGGCGAGGTGAGGCGGCTTATTAGTTTTCACGACATCGACCCCTTCTTTAATTATTCTTGTCTTTGATCCCCCTCGTCCTAGAGGGATCAATCGGCTTGATTTGTTGAACGAAAAGTAATCCGCACCGTCTTTTTATGTATATAGGTCGGAGGGTATGTACAAGTGTACGAGGGAGACTTGACGTTTGCGACGGTGCGAGGAGCGGGGCATAAGGTGCCGATCTCTCAGCCCAGGAGAGCTCTCTCTCTCATCTCTCACTTCCTTGCTGGTTCTCTACTCCCGTATAAATAGACCCTCAAGTGCTTGAAGATGATGGATTAGCGCTCAAGGACTCACTTTTCTCCCCCATTTTCTCTCTCTTTCTTTAGTAATTAATAAGGGCGTGCATGTAATCCTTCAGTAAATTAGAAATTCAAGAACTTAATTGTTTCTCTTTTGACAAAGATATTGATGCGGAGTGGAATGTGAAAACACATCAAACTAGTGAAAATGTTGAAATGCATGTACGGGTTATGTTAGCTAAGTCATACATAGAAGAATTGATGCGAAATAAAGTAATTAATATATCTTTGTTGATTCAAAACTCATTAGCTTAACCGTGCCCTATAGGATGCTTGGCGTTATTTGATTGATTTTCGGCCAAACTTGGCAAAAAAAAAAAAAAAACACATTGGAATACTGTTGAAAAAGTTAGGACTAATTGGCTAAATTGAAAATTTTAGAGTCGCATTGATCGTTTTATGTAGATTTACAATTTTCTGGCCACCTTATCTAATCTTTGGTAGTTATTGGTGTTCCTTTGCGTGCGTTGCTTCATGAGAAACAGATATTTGAGGAATGGGGATACTTCATGAATAAATGAGGCAAAGACTAGATCACTTGCAAATACGGACACTTACTTTATAAACCAGTGTTAGACTACTGGTATGGGTTATGGATCCATGAAATGGGGCACGTCGTCCATATTTAGTCGTATGCCATTACGTATAGCACGTTTGTCTTACATTGATATCCAATATTAAACGCCTTTTTTGTTTACTCTCTCTCTCTCTCTCTCTCTCTCTCTCTCTCTCTCTCTCTCTCTCTCGCGGCTTAAAGAGGAATGAGAGAGGTGAGAGAGGAGAGAATGGGGAAGAACCCTAAAGAACACAACTCTTGTTTTCTACTCTCTTTTTTCTCTATTTCCCTCGACGTCCATGGTTCATGTCAATGTAAAGAAGCAAGGAGAAATTCTATGTTCTCTCTACAAAGCAAAGTTCCAGAATATTGGAATCGAGAAGGGCCATTTTCATGCGATCGATTGCCATGGATTAAAGAAAGAACCCAATACTAGGCTGCACTCTCAAGAGGGACTGAAAGGGAAAGACAAGATCCGGAGATTGCCCGGACATTATGTCTGAAAGATTATGATTTTGAGTTTGATCAGATATATATATTGATGTGGAGATTGGTATTATATTTATTGTATGTACATAAGCGAGAAAATAATAATTGAAAATATTTTACAAAAGATAAGAATCTACAATATTATCACATAATGTAGGAGATGTGCTCTATCAATGAAATTAGCACATATTGTGAAAGATTGACTCTATCAACGAAATTGGCACATATTGTGGAAGATGTTTTATTTTGGGAGATTTGCTCCATCATACCCCTCAAGCAAAATGGTGGCGGAGTTACCATGAGCTTGTTGAGTAAATAAGAAATCAGGATTTGGATAAAGGTTTTGTCATGATTTCAGCCGTTTGCGCCTGTGAAGGAGTAGATTGAACTTCCAACTGCTTACTACTAATTAAATCAAGAACAAAATGGTAGTTAATTTCCACATGCTTGGTTTGTTTATGGAAGATGGGATTTGTGGCCAAATAGATTGCCCCTACATCATCGCAAAGAACAAGTGGTGACCGGTGGAGAGTGTATCGAAGATCTCGAAGGAGATGCAATAATCATAGTAATTTAGAGGTCGCATTAGCCACCCCTTTGTATTCCAATTCATTGTTGGATTGAGCAACGATAGGTTGTTTTTTAGAATTTTAGGAAACCAAGTTGGAACCGAAATAAATGCAATAACCACTAGTAGAATTGGTTAAATTCAAGCGCTTGGTCTATGCATGTGACCCGATTTACATGCAATTGGTGAAAATCAAAACACGTTTCATTCAATTGCTGCTCTGTAAATCCGCTTGACACCCGACCAATTTGCCCATTCCTTAGGGGTCTTCTTTTTTACGCTATTTATCAATAGGTGGAGCTCCGTTGGACATATTAGAGGATATTCTCTTTGATTCTCTATATCAATTAAAAATATTTAAGATATTTCCTTTGATTCTCCATATCTTTCACGATTAAGTATATATCACTAATAGTAATCAAAGCAAACCAAGCTATTTTTTAAGGGTTCGATTTGGTTCGGTTCAAGGTACCTTTTCCAAAACGCCGGTGGTTCGGTTTCAACTCTTTTGAAACCAAATCAAACCAAGCAAACCTATTGTTTAACCTATTACTTTTTCTTCTTCTTTTTTTTCACTTTTTTAACGCAAGAAGTAGCGATTTATTTCTTGAAAAAATTGAGGTAGGTTTGATTGAAATTATAAATTGTCGTGGACTTCGGTTCTTTCTCTTCGTTAAATTGATGCGTACTTTGAGTTGGCAGAGCCCACATCAGCCTGCAGAAAAGGCAGATTCAAGCTCCTCCCGCGCAAGGCCACCCTCGTAGCCCCGCCTCTGCGCCATCACCTCTTCCGAGCCAAGATGAAGGTTCAGTCTCCTTCTCTCCACCCGCGCTTTGATCGAAGGATGCTCGGGAAGTTTTACTCAAATCTTTTTTTTCGGTTTCTCTTTGCCTGTGTGCTTTCGCAGCTCAACATCGCCCACCCTACCACTGGCCGCCAGACGAGGCTCGGGATGGACGATGAACAGAAATTGTTAGTTCTCCCCTCTCTTTGCTCTTTCTTTATGCTCGTTGGATTTAATGCAAGTCGGTCCAATAGTGGGTTTAGTTCTTGAGTTCGACGTCGTGTGGTTGGAAATTCTTTTCTGCGCTTACAGTCTATTCTCGTCGTTTTGCTTGTTAAGACATTCTGCTGTTGGTGTTGGGGAGTGTGTTCGATGCATTGAGTTCTTTCCAACCTGTCTTGATCATCAGTAGCGTATGGGATAAATCCGGATATATCCGGATTGCCCTTTTCACAAATCAGGCTTGGCTTTAGATAGAAAAAAGGCTTCATGGGTGGGGGCGGGGGGACTATAAATGCTAAAGCTTGAGTAGATTTTTCACTTCTTTCCTGCTTGATAAAGAATTTATCTTATCAATGTATGTTCCCATAAACTTTGCAGTTGATGCCGATGTTTGCGTAGTCCTTGGACACCGCAACACATTTAGTGTTTACAATATATGACGTGAATATGTTACGTGTGTTTATTCCGCCATTGCTGTAGCCTCTCCGGTTGTCCAGTTCTGCCTAATTTATGTGTGTTTTTTCTCGAATGCCAAATATTCTTTGCCGCTGACTAATGGCTTCCACGTCTCGTAGGCGAGTGATTTGTAGCCTGAAAAGAGGAATGAAATCTTTCGTCTTACAATAGGCTTAAAACAGGGCACATGGTGAGGTGTTAATATTGGCAGCGTCTTTGTAGAGTTACTGCTACACTGTCCGATTTGGCATATTTGATGGCACAAACTTTTATTTCCCTTCTTGACATATAAAATAAGGTTTATTCATCATCTGATCAGGGACCCCTTGCTTCTGCGGATACGAAAGGAGGAATGGAGAGAGGAGGAGGAAGTCTGTGCGTGGGGGCATTGTCAGCCCTGACCTTTCTGTTCTGAATTTGGTTATCGTAAAGAAGGGCGAGAGTGAGCTCCCTGGTCCACCGACACCGAGAAACCAAGGATGCGAGGTCCTAAAAGGGCTTTGAAGATTCACAAGTTCTTCAACCTTTCGAAGGAAGATGATGTCTGCAAATATGTCAACACTTACCGCAGAACATTTATGACAAAATCTGGTATGTTTCCATGATAGCGCGTGTTTCCCTTATCTACAAGGGAATGAAAGTGTCATCTACAGCTAGTGACTGTTCTTTACAAATTTACCTTCAATGTCGACCCAGTATTTGTGGCTGCGAAATTATAGGAAACAAGGTGAGCAAAACCCCCAAGATTCAGAGGTTGGTCACTCCATCGACTCTGCAAAGGAAGCATGCGAGGATTGCTGACACGAAGAAAAAGAATTGCCAAGGCCAGGGCTGAAGCTGGGGGCGTCAAACTGAACTATATATCCGAACACGCCCAAGAGAAGCTTTCCTCTCCTCCGCCATGGAGTTTCCCCTCTACCGTTTGTGTAGCCCCCCTCTACCAGCTGGGTAGTTTCCTGTTGCATTCTCATTCTCTGTTTGCATCGATGCTTCGTCTCTGAACCTCGTTTGTTCTTCTAGTATCGAGGCGTTTAACACTGAATACCCCTCTTCGAACGCTCGGAAACCCTAATTTGAGCCCCTTCCCTCCGCATCAAGGTACCTCTCCATTTTCACTCATCTGACCTCCCTTCAACCCATCAATCCACGATTCAGCACATCAAGGTACCTCTCCAGCTTCACTCACCTGAGCTCCCTTCAACCCATACATCCACGATTCAACCAAAACCCCTACAAAAACCATGGCAGATCAGAACAACGAAGACAGGCGACTTGCAGCTCTCTGCAAAAGCATGGGCAAACTATGGAATGCAGTCGACGTTGTCGATATCCCAGGTGATATTTCTCCTGAAAAATTACTTGAGTGTCGCAAAACCCTATTTGGCCAATTCTACACAAACCCTGCTTTAAACTACAATGCTTTTCTAACCCTCATGCGGAAAGCTTGGAAGACGAAGAACTTTACCTGTGCGACGCTGGAACCGGGTTTTTTCTCATTCTCCTTCCAGTCGGAAACAGAGGCACAGAGAGTACTCCACACTGGGCCTTGGTCTTTCTCCAGCCATCTCCTCATCCTTAGGCAGTGCGAACCTGACACACCTGAGTTCTGTTATGATTTCAACTATTGTGATTTCTGGGTTAAGTTTATTGGATTACCATATGGGAGAGTTATCTATGATGTCATCGTGGAACTTGCCTCTAAACTTGGCGCAGTCGTCGAAGTGAAACTGGAAGCAAAGGGGAATAGTACCTACAAAGTGGGTAAAGCCAGAGTTAGACTACCCTTAGCAAACCCTCTGAAGACTGGTGTGCTTGTGAATCTAGAGAACAAGAAGATTTGGGTTGAATTTAAATACAAACGACTGCCCTACTACTGTTACTCCTATGGAAGAATTGGCCATTATGCAACGGAGTGCGCTGAGATACCTTATAGAGAATCTGGGTTGGAACAGAACTTACCAGCCAGATGCAGTGATTGGCTGCGCGTTGAGGTGAAGGAATTAAGCCCCTATGGCAAAATGTTTTATGGCAAGCAGGAACTCCTTCTAGAAGAAGTGGATGCAGTGCCAGAAACCCCATTATCTCCTGCAACTGCAACAGAGCAAAATAGTTCTCCTGTATCCCAGCAAACACAGGTCTGTAACACTCAGCAAAGGGGAAAGGAAATTTGCCAACATTCCACATCTCGGGAAATAATTCTGGTTGAAGAGAAAAGCCCCCAGAAGAGGGGCAATTGCTGCATCGATGAAGAATCAATATTGATACTCCACGAGGAACAAATGAAGGAAGCCGAAGTAGGGCTGGAGGCGACCCCCCCTGCAAAGTCGAAAGGGAAATATGTGAAGTCAACAATTTCAAAAAAAGTTAAAAGATTTTGTCCATATGGAGCACAAACAGCATCGCAACACTTAGAGGATAGTACTCAGCTAGTGGAGACACCTATAAGGGTGGCAGAAAAATCAGATCAATGGGCTCTGGTGGCTAGCCCTAATAAGCCACCAAATTACCCATGAAACTTCTAAGCTGGAATTGTCAGGGGTTGGGCAATCCCCTGACAATCCAAGCCTTGCGAGTCACTGTGACTCAAGAACGGCCCAACCTTGTTTTCATTATGGAAACAAAAAACCCAGAACAGAAAGTGCTCAAAATCAAAAGGAGACTCAAGTTTCAGAATAGTTACCTAGTTAATCCAGAAGGTACAGCAGGGGGCTTAGCTCTATTCTGGGATGATCAACTGCAAGTATCCATTGTCTCCTCCTCAGCCTCAGCAATCTTTACCCAATGCCACCTGAAAAACAGTAATCAGAGAATGAATATCATTTTTCTCCATGCTCCAAATGTGTTCAGAGAAAGAATACAGTTATGGGAACAGATTCATTCAGCAAGTGTGCACTACCGACTACCATGGCTTTGCTTGGGTGATTTCAACGAAATACTAAATCACTGGGAGAAAGTGGGAAAGTACAGAGCTGAAACTTACAGGTTAACAGCTTTTAGAGAATTTGTAAATCAGTGTTCCTTGATGGACCTGGAATGCAATGGGTGCTCCTTCACCTGGTCAAATAAACGCGAGGGAGAGAATCTGGTGAAAAAGAGACTTGATAGAGTTTTTTGCTCGCTTCAGTGGAGAATTACTTACCCCGAGGCTGAATGTTTTGCACTCACGGCGATAGGCTCGGATCACACTCCTCTCCTGCTATCCTTGGCTCAACCAAAGAGTAGAAAACGAAAGCAGTTTAAATATGAAGCATACTGGAATGATGAAGTAGAAAGCAAAGCCATAGTCACAGATACCTGGAATGACCACGATCTCACCCCGATGGAGAAACTGCAGCAAATACAGCAGAAGTTGATACATTGGAGTAAAAGCAAATTTGGCCATGCAAAGAAGAGGATCACCTGGCTGAAAGGAGAACTCCAGAACCTAATGAATAGCACGCAAAGTAACGGAGAATCAGCTCAAGAGAAACAGATAACTAAAGAGATTGACCAACTATGGCGACAGGAGGAGATGTATTGGGGTATGAGGTCAAGGATAAGCTGGATAAAGTGGGGTGATAAAAATACTCGGTTCTTTCATGCGAAGACAATTCAGAGGAGATGTCGCAACCAGATAACAATGCTGAAAAATGAGAGTGGAGATTGGGTTCGAGGGGAAAACCAGCTACAGAGGATGACAGATCAATTTTACAAAAACTTATACACCACAGTGGGTCTCCGCAACTGGCATCCCATATTAGAACTCATACCTACCTTAGTGGATGACCAAATGAATCACACCTTGATGGCTCCAGTCACAGAGGAGGAGGTTACTCAAGCTATGCAGCAGCTAGGGGCCTTCAAGGCACCTGGTCCTGATGGGTTTCATGGCATCTTCTACAAAGAACACTGGCCAGTAATCTCCAAAGATATCTACCAAGCTGTGCAGCTCCTTTTCACCTCTGGTCACCTAGATCCTGCAATAAACAGAACACTCATCACACTGATACCCAAAATCCCACAACCTGAAAAACTGGAGCAATACCGCCATATCAGTCTCTGCAATTTTATATATAAAATAATCTCCAAAGTACTCACAAACAGGCTCAAACCAATTCTCACACATATCATTGCAGAGAAACAGAGTGCCTTCGTGGGAGGTAGGCAGATTCAGGACAACATATTGATTGTTCAGGAGGTGCTACATAGACTACGAAACAACAACAGGAAAAAGAAGTTCCAAGCAGTTTTAAAACTCGACATGCAAAAGGCATACGATCGTATTGAGTGGGATTTTCTTAAAGCCTGTCTAACAAGATTAGGCTTCTGTGATCAATGGGTACAGAGTATCATGCAATGCGTGACCACAGTTACTTATAGCATAAACTTTAATGGAGAACCCTTACCTTCCTTTAAACCAACCCGTGGCTTACGCCAAGGAGACCCACTCTCACCTTACCTCTTTATCATTGTAGCCAACGTGCTGTCTATCCTGATGAAGAAAGCAGTTCAAGAAGGTTCGCTTACAGGAATCAAAATGAATCACCACTGCCCTACTCTGTCCCATCTACTCTTTGCTGATGACTCGATCTTCTTCCTGCATGGTACAATTGCGGAATGTCGCACTTGGCAAATATCTTAAATCAATACTTTGCTTTGCTTACGGTCGGGCAATCAATCTCAATAAGTCAGGAATCTACTTCAGTAAAGGTTGTCCTACAGCTCTAAAGCGAAACATGGCATCAACTCTTTGAGTTCCAGAAATTACCAAGACAGGGAAGTATTTAGGCGTACCTTCAGATTGGGGGCAATCCAATAAAGACATCTTCGCATGGATTTTAGCTCGAGTCAACTCCAAACTTGACAGCTGGAAGGAAAAATTGCTATCAAAAGCAGGAAAGGAAACACTCCTGAAAACGGTAATACAAGCTATCCCTCAATACGCTATGTCAATTTTCAAAATACCTACATTGATTTGCAAAGCAATTGAGAGAAAGGTGGCATCCTTTTGGTGGAAAAGTAATGAGAAAAAGGCTGGAATTCACTGGAAGAAGTGGGACTTGTTAAAAACCAGGAAAAGTGAGGGGGGTTTGGGTTTTAAAGACTTACAAATATTCAACACAGCAATGCTAGCAACTTTACCAAAAAAAAAAAAAAAAAAACACAGCAATGCTAGCAAAGTAAATGTGGCGTATACTTAAAAAACCAGACTCTCTGTTGACCAAAGTAATGAAAGGATTGTATTACTCACATGGTGACATCTGGAACGCTGGTAGAGGCTCATGTCCCTCGTGGAGTTGGCAAAGTATCATCAAGGCCAGGGATTTGGTTGCTCCTCAGGTCATGCAGAGGATAGGCAATGGGAAAACACATCAATCAGAACAGATAGATGGCTAAAAAGTGGCCCTATAGGAGGCCCAGCAACAAATCACGAACCAGCAAGAGTTTCGGACCTCATAAATCCAGTCACAGGCACATGGAATGAAATTCTACTACATTCTATGTTTGATGAAACAAGGGTCCAGGAAATTTTAGCCACACCCATCAGCTTACCTGACGAAGAAGATAAACTGGTCTGGATGCATACCAAATCGGGAGATTACGAAGTGAAGAGCGGTTATTTTATATTTAGGGATGCCTCAGTTAAACCACAGGATACACAAGCACACTCGTCTTATCAAGCAAGCCCCAACCTCTGGAAATACATTTGGCAGTCCACAATCCCACCCAGAATCAAATTTTTCCTCTGGAACGCATGCAATAATGCCCTAGCTACAATGGAGAATTTACACCACCGAAAGATCGTACCTTCTCCTCTATGCCCCCTCTGCAAGCAGGAAGCAGAAACGCCCGAGCACACACTTCTTCTATGCCCATGGACTGCCAAGGTGTGGAACTCATCTCCCCTGAATCTACGAATCTCCAGGTTTGGCCTCACCCGGTTCGAAGACTGGATCTGCAGCATCAAACAGAATCCAGTTACTTCGGGCAAATTTAATAACATTGCGGTGGTGCTATGGAGCATTTGGAAGGAGCGAAATCAGTTCATTTTCAGCCATCAAAACCCGAGGCCGCACTCAACAATCGCTAGAGCAGAGGCGTTCACAGAAAGTTACAGAGCTATAAACGGTCAATCAAAAAGCGAGAAGGAAACAGAACACTTATCTGAAACCTGGCATCCACCTCCTCCAGGCACGATCCGAATCAATGTAGACGCCTCCTTTGATCCCGACCCGGCTAACGAAGCAACACCCACTGATGAAAGAAATCCTCCTCGACACAGAGCAGCCATCGCTTGTGTCTATCGAGATCACCATGGCTTCGTGGTGGACGGCTTCGCGAAGCAAGTTCCTGCTGCTTCGGCTTCGCAAGCGGAGGCGATCGCAATGGACGAAACCCTAAAGTTCATCGAAAGCCGAAACTTTCTCTCTCCACAAGTACACTCTGACTATTTAACTCTGGTGCATGCGTTAAAGTCTTCGACCGAACTCAACTGGGAACTGCAACCGATTGTGAGCCGGGCCCAAGCTAAACTCGCCCAACTCCCGGGCCTCTCCCTGGCCCACTGCAACCGTAGCTTAAATCGCCCCGCGGACTGGATAGCCAAGGCTTGCCGGAACAACTCCTTACCCCCGAACTGGATATTAAATCCTCCCCCTGCTTTATTTGATCTTTTATGCACTGATGTAATGGGTGTTATATTCCCAAGTATGAATTAGTAAATAAAGCGATGATGTTTGCCGATCAAAAAAAAAAAAAGGCCAGGGCTGAAGCTGCTGACTGCCAGAAGCTCCTTGACACCAGATTGAAGGAGCAGAGAGAACGTCGCAGTGAGAGTTTGGCCAGGAAAAGGTCTCGGCTTTCTGCTGCCTCTAAGCCATCAGCTTAGACCATATCGGTTATGTCTGGAGTTTGATTTTGAGCAGAGTTTACTTTTAAGATTTTTACAGGTTTGAAGTTCAATTTTGATGCCCGTGAGGTCATCTGTTTTTTCCACTTAGATACTTTGAAGTTACGTCTGCTTACTATCGTAGTCAACTTTTTTTTTTTTTGTCAAACTATTGTAGTCAACTTCGTAGAGGACTGTTTGGTACAAATACTGCATCTCTTAATAAACTAAAAAAAAAAAAAGGTGAATGCTGCATTATCATTCTTGTAGGAGGTAATATAATGTAATTAATCGCGCCATAAAACGTGTGGCATGTCATGATTTCTGTCTTTCTTTTTGGGGGTCAAATTGTGATTCGATAAATGTACCGTCGGTAGGTAACCATAATTGGTTAGCACCAATTCAGTGAATTAAAGCCATTAGATCATGTGAAGAATTACTAGAATCAAAATATTGAATGCACTAAGCCCATTGAATTAGATGCACCGAAAAATCGATCTTTGATCCTCCATCATAAATTATCATTCTATGACCAAATGGGGCCCTCAGGTCTTTTTTCTTTTTTGGTCAAAGGATCCTTGGGTCTAGAGAAGCTCTTGTCCTCATGACTCGTGATATCTATTAAACCATAAGACGTAAGTAGATTAATCTAAAAGAATGATTGGTTTAATTGAGGATGTATACGCACTAACTGAACATACAATGCAAATTGAAAACACAATACTCAATGATAGCAATCAAATCTACACGGAATTAAAGCCATTACATCATGTGATCTTACGTGAAAAATTACTATCGAAATTTAGGATGCACTGAACCCATTGAGATAGGTGCATCTCAAAATTGATCATCGATCCTCTATTATCAATAATCTTTCCATGACCAAATGGGCCGTTGGGCCTAAAGAAGCCCACATCTCCTCATGGCAGAAATGTATTAATCGGTGTCGGAGTCGTCCGAAGTCGTTCTTAATACAGTTGAAGAAATCGCCGCCGGAGGGGACGCCCTCGCCGGAAATCTCGAGCCGGTTGAAGTCGTCGGCGTCCGCCGCCGCCGCCGCCGCCGCCGCCGCCGCCACTGCCCTGCCCTAAAACTTCGAGCTCCGCTAAGCAAACCCATCGGCGGCGGTCCCATCGGTCAACGGGGTCGGGCGGCTACGTCTGTCGGCTTAGAAGAAGTGACGAGACGTTCTCCGAAGCCTTTGGTCTCCCGTGGACCGTCGGATTTGGGGCGAAGGAGGATCTCCCGCCGCCGGGGGGCATGACGGGACCGTCGCTCGCCGACGGGAGGTCGCCGGCCGGGAAGAGGAGGAGGAGCGGCGGTGGCGGCGGCGGCGGCGAGAGGACCGCTTCCATAAACTCTCTCGACCACGACATTCTCTGCATGGTCTTCTCCTTGCTCGGCCCCTTCGACCTTGCTCACTGTTCTTCCGTCTGCAAATTCTGGTCTGTCTCTCCCTCTCCCTCTCGTTTGGCACTTCAGTTCAATTTAGTGCCGAAAGCTGGAAAATTTCTTCGGAGTTATGGTTCTTGAGCTGTCTTTAACCCTTCGCTCGCCATTTAGTAGATGATATATAGTGGGCAGTGCATTGGAACGAGTTGAAGTATGAAGGAATTGGATCGGAAATACCGTGAATTGAAAACTTTAGACGTGTATTTCTTGATTAGACGGAAAGTGTTGCAGATGATGCTTTATGTCTTAGGGATTTCAGGGAGAGCATCATTATAATCTCGGTTTGTCTTTTTGAATTGAACATTCTCCAGACTAGTGGTTGTTTTTTGGATGGGCTTAAAATCAGCCTATGTTGATTTCAGCGAATCAAAGAATTTGGAGGGATATGCTTCATTTTGAAACGCATTTTACCCCTCTGGTTTTGCAGGAACAATATTGTCAGCAAATCCAAGTTGTTGCAGGACTTGTATTACAGGCGAGGTGGCAGTTATGCACATTCTTCCAATATGCCCGCACTCTCACAGAAACCACTGAGATATTATATGCGGGAATGGGCAATACAACATCACCAATCTTCTTTAAGAGAAGGGGATGTTCAAGTTGATCAATGGAAAGGGCATTCAATCGGGTAAGTTTTCCATTACCACTACAGTCTCACTTCCTCTCCACCATGTTTTAATTTGAACAAAACCACCATGCATTTTGCTGCTTTCGTGATTACCCTCTATTAGCATGAGCTTTTACTCATTCTCGGGAACAAATTTCTTTATGCTCCTTTGGGAGCACGTGTCTCTGGTTGTTTACCATTGATGGGACAGGGTAGTTGGATACTTCACTTACCATGACATAGTATTTAGTACCTTTTGGTGAGCATACAGCATACCATTTACTGATAAGTCACTGAGGAAGAGAATGAATTAAATATAAGGATTCAACAAGTCCTCAGTTTTAAATGATTGAATATATGACAGGTTTTATTTAGCAAAGAGACTAAATGAAATCTTAATCAGAACAGGTGAATTTAATCTTTACCTAGGTCGTGCAAATAGTCCAAAATAAGATTTGGAGTTTCTTTTATCCATTTTTCCAATTTTTCTTGTTTAGACTAGCTTTTAATTATACTCTCTGTTAGGGTCAATCAGTGCCGAATGAAGATGGGTTTGATCCTCACTGGTGTAGGCGACAAGGTACAGTCTTCTTTGATGCACCACTGCTTTTTTCTCGGGATTTACCTGAAAGAGGTACCATTATGAGATTTACGCAGATGATTCCCTGGGTGGCTTATTCGAATAAAGCTACTGCTGATCGCAAGGAAGTCATGACTAGAACTTGAACTTCAAGACTTATTTTCCTTTGCTTTTCTTGTTGATAGAATCTCCTTTGTGTGCGTTACATTGGTAGCATGAGCCAAGAGCCCAAACAAAAGATATTTGTTCTCATATAATGTAATAACATAGTTTTTTTTTTTAATTCTCTGGCCAGAGGTCTAATACCATAGGATATTAACCTGAAATAAGAAGAAAAAGTGCAAATATTGTTCCTCCTGCGCTATCCTATTGTATTTATCTACCTTCTCATGAGCTGGTTACATGATTAATGTGTCAGGGATATGATATTTTCTATCATGCTTCTTGCCCTTGACTTGTTGCTAGCTTCTTACTATGGTGGCACATTAGATAGTAAAAATGAATCAAATAGCTTTCTTGAGAGTGGTTTTCGAATGATTCATCCTGGTGGGGGTAAACTTATCATGTCTAACTCTTGACGAAATATCAGTTAAGGTCTAAAGGCAGTGATCAATCACTTGCGTAGTAGTTAACTCTCTCTCTCTCTCTCTCTCTGAATTTTTTTTTTTTTTAAATACTGTTCACTTGCTAAATTGTGATAAACATTCTTTCAATCTTTTATGGTGTCTAACTTCTCTTTCTCTCATGACCACTAATGGTGTACTGTGATGTTAGGTTATGCGTCTCTGGTCAGCTGAAAGCTTCAAATGCCTTGGAGAGTATGCTATTCCACATGCAGTTTCTTTAATTGATTACGAATTTGATGAAAGCAAGGTACTATTAAGATTTCTTTGTTTTGAGATGGTGGCAAAGTGAACAACCCATTCTTGCACAAATACGACCATATATGTAATACAGTTATTTCTGTGCATATGAGGTGCTCTTTTGTCTTGACAGCCTAATTTTTAAGAGTATGGTAGCTTTTCATTAAGTTTGAGGTACCCTTTAATTCAGAAACATATTCTGGCAATTTCTCCACACAATCCATAATTTCCATATAAAGGTGCTTCCTGCACAGAAATGCATCTCTAAATGGCTTGCTATGTTCCCACCGTAATTACTTTTTCGTCTTGCTGAACATTATAAAGCTGATGCTCTCCACCTCTATCATGTGGTTGACTAGCTGCTGGTTCTTGAGATGGATGAAGGTCTAATGATGATTAAATTTTGCTTGGTTGCATAATATGTTGCAGCTATATACATAAGAAATTCTAAAAGTCTCCTGTCGACTTTCTGCAGATCGTTGGCTTGATTGGCACTCGCATAGGCATATGGAGGCGTGGGGGCCAGAGAAGCATATTTCCCTCCCGTGAAGGAACCTTTCCTAAGGGTTTGTGTCTGCGGTGCGTTGAAATCTCACTTGGATAGTATTTTCCTTTTCAGAGTAATAAGTTCATTAAAACCTGCTATACTTTAGATATTTGTGGGACACAGTCTATTGAATTTCCCAGATGGTTATTAACAGAGACGTTTTCACTTGATTGCATGGAAATAGGCATTCCATGTTATGGACTTGTCATTTGGGTCAGTATCTAATGTTCATATTGGAAGTGAATTTGGGATGTCTTTCTTGTAAAATGTGTGGATCTGTATCTTCCAACTTTATGTAGATGAGAACAAATTGAGCTTTCGTTTTAATCAACAATGCTAAAAATTACTCTGGACTATCCTTGACCGGGAAGCTGGCAAAATCGCCATACCTATTAAGCATCGAATAATTAAAGATGAGCTTTTTTAATTTTATAAGAAGACACAGTGCAATTAATGTTGCTTTATCATCTTAATCATTCTGTCATTTGTCTCTAGGATGCATACCTATTGAAATAATAGGCTCCAGTAAGTCGGTTTCTTTATTTTTATCTCAGTGTAGTTGCTGGTGTAACGACAGATTTGATTATTGTAAGACTGACATCTGATCTGCAGTTACCTTGATCCCGAGGCAGTTGTTGGATGTGAGGATGGTACTGTTCGTGTGTTTGACATGTACAGTCGGAAATGTTCTCGAATCATTAGGTATGTTATTCTGCTTTGTTTGTTGTAACTTCCGTCAATAGAATTTCTTCAGTGAACCTAAGTTTGATGTCGATCCTCTTATGATACATTGGGAAGGTGATGATACTATAATGATTTGCTAATGATAATTCTGGTCGACTGCAGGATGCATTCTGCTCCAGTGACCTGCTTATCTTTGAGCAGTGAGCAGCTGATTTTTAGTGGTTCCTCACTTGGCAGCATCACAATATCAGGCCTTTCGTCTGATGAGCGAGTAGCAACATTGAGGCCACATGATCGCATAGGTTGTTTGCTTGCTTGTTCAGCTTATTTTCCAAACAGCATATTATCTGTAGAATTCTTTTTGTTCGAGTGGGTTTGCATGGGGAGTTTCAAGTTTTCATGTTCAATTTAGATTTTTATCAGTAAATGTCTTGACCTATGAATTTCTCATGCTTTTTCTTTACACAAATTTCGAGCGTTGGTTTAGCACAAGGTTCTAAACTTATGTTGTAGGAATGCGGGTGGTAAATATTCTCTGTGGTTATATAGCTAATGCCTTCAAGGATGATTCTAGTTTGTCCTCCAACTTTTTAGTTGTTTCCAAAACTAGATTTCTTAAGCTCTTGATGGTAACTCATCTTTCAGCTAGTCCTTTTACCTGCGCATGGGGAAAACATTTCCTGAATGTTGAATATTGTGTTGTCAATGGCCATGGTGGTATCAGTGTGGACTTGTGGGTTTTGGTTGTGTAGGAATGATTTGTTCATGGATATGTCTTTTGGTCTGCGATGCGATACTGATGAATGTCATGATGGATTTTCATGGCACCATATCAAGAGTCTTAATATGGTCAAAGTGGTCTCATGATTGCTTATCTTCCTCTTTGCTGCATGATTTTAGGTTGCATGTGCGCTTAAACATCAAAACCTTCACTGTATCATGAGTCAAATTTATCTTGTTTGTCTACACCATGCGAGTTTCTTTTTCTTCCTTCAGCTGGATATGATAAATTGCCTCAGGAAATGCTTGCACCGTATCTAACCTACTTGAACTTATCTATTTTTGACAGGCATAAAGACATTGTGTTTCAACCCTTGTTCAAATTTAGTGTTTGCTGGATGTGCTTCTGGATATGCATCTTGTTGGGATCTCAGGTACTTAAAAGTTTATGACTGTCACTTTTTCTCCTATCGGTACCTTTATGAAATTAAGAATGTCCCACACTTACTGAACATGTAGAGTGAATGTGCGCTTTATTTGATCATGATATTCGATACCCTTAGACAAAAAAAGGCAGCTGATAAATGAGAAGATGCTAATTGTTCAGGAAAATGGGGGTTCTGTGGGAAAGACGAGTGAGCCCGAATGTGCTGTACTCGCTTGGACACATGCAGTATGATACGTCAACGCTGGTTGTTGGTGGAATAGACGGGGTGCTGCGTGTTTTGGATCAAAGCACGGGCGAACTAGTCTCAAGTTACATCATGGACCAACCAGTATCATCAGCTTCTTCTTCAGGAGGGATAGAGAAAAGAAAGGGAAGAAGGCTCTCAGAAGATGCTCAAATCGACAGCATTCCTAGAGCTGCTCGGCCTCAGATTACGTGTTTGGCCGTGGGAATGAAGAAAGTTGTCACCGCTCACAATGAAAAGCAAATAAGATTGTGGAAATTTCACTAGAAGCTGCTCCTTTGGAGGTCGTTATAGGTTCTCTGGTTTTTTCTTTTTTCCAGTTGTGGAGAAAAGCAGAAAAAAAAAGAATGAAGAGATAAGGCAATTTGTATTGACATGATCGTTGTGGTTCAAACAAATTGAAAGAAAATTTCTGATGAGATCACTTAATTAGAAATTTGATGTATCTGGGCCTCCTGTAATTAGAGAAAAGAGTATGTTTTCTCGAAATTATTCAGTCTAAATGGCCAATAGAAAATTTCTGCATGACAAAACCTATTTATAAATAGGCAAGAAGTGTAATTTGTCTTTTTCTTTTCTTTTCTTTTTCCATTTTTTTTGAATTTTCCTTTTTTAGAATTAACATTGCAATTATAATACCCTTTTTTTCGTCTTAAAAGCCATTGTCCACGCATGGTATGTGACATATAATTTAGACTAAACCAAATTAATATTACGTGGCATGTTTTACAAACGTTTAAGAAGAAAATGAAATAAAATCAATTATGTTACGAAATATAGTTCATCTACAAACTAGATCATAATCTAGAAATGAATTTAAATGGATGTCCGATTTCATTTTTAAAATTTTGGAGATTTATGTTTTTGCGTGCGGCTTATCTTGGTGAATTTAAATTATTGCTTTCATAATACGAATCATGATTTTTAGATTGAAATAATACAAAAGGGCCAATTAATTGAATGAGTTCATGCCTCTTTACGTCAAAAACAAAATCTACTTTGAAGTCTAAGTCACCTAGAAAAATCAAAACACATTTGGCGTTGAGTCAAGATTGGAGGATTATGTGGGAGTGAGATAATATATGTGTCACGACCTCAAGGTTTTTCATGAACAAAAGGTCGTATACGATCCAAAAAGACCATACCAAATTTGCAAGGGTTTCTAGAATATTCCCAAATGTACCAAATTCTGGGGTATTCTTAGTGTAAATGTGAGTAATTGGTAGATAGGAAGATGCAATATCTATCATTAGATCAAAGGGAAACCTATGATTGTAATGAAATGGACTTTTGTATAAATAAGGATTCTCTCCTTCATCTATATTCACCAAACATTTTAACAATATAAACATTATCTTCTAAAAATCCAAGAAAATTTAAGTCATTGTATGGTTCCAATCTCAAATAATCGGCCTATTGTAACTTATTGATCATATAGATATATCAAGTGTTTATGATAAATGGTAATCACATCGAAGCTACTCAAACAAATTAATTGAACATCATAACTATCATTTTACTAGATGAATAGTTATGAACTCATTGGGAGATTACTCCTTTTAAAAAGAAGTAGCTGCAAAGTGATTAGTTTTATAGGAACTTATCTTCATTTTTTAATTTTCGGCTTTAACCTATTATAGAGTTTTGAAGTGACCATTTTATTTGTCATGACAAAAATAACCAAACCGTCGTAAGTCATGGGGCTTAATGCTCCTTTATATATATTTTTTAGATAATGAGTACATGTGCATTTTTTATGCAAAAAATTAACGAATCAAGAGATTTTTTTAGATAATTGCTTACCAAAGTAAATGAATGGAAAACATTCTTACGAAATATATGTATTTAGCATATAAGGTCATTGATGATAAAGATGCTTTCTGTTAACAACATTTCACAAACGGTATATGGAAGAAAACATTTTAAAAATAATGGACCTGATATAGGCAGTCGATACGGATATTTGCCTATCTCTGCCACGATGTACTCAACAATGCGGCCGAGTAAGCCTTGTGCCTTCTACTGAAATTGATGCTAGGTAAAGATGGAGAAGTTGAACTGCTGCAGTGTCTTCTGGGGGAGGAAGCAGCATTCTGTTTTGGTATTTTGGGTGGACAAGGAAGTAAGAGAGGGCGCTGTTAATGAAATGAAAAAAAGAACTGGTTTTAGTAATGAAAAAGGAACTAAAGCCAACAAAAAATCTTAAACTAAAGGCACATTTATCTCGATATTTTTTTATCGAAGTTTGTAAAATGTGACATATTTACCCCAAGTTTTTTCTTATAATACAAAAAACTCCAAATTTGTATTGTGTGATATATATTTATCCCAAAAATTTAATATCATAAAAAAAGTTCAGAGAACAAAAAAAAAAAAAAATTCACAAGTGATGCACAAATTTATTCATAAATATTATTTGCATATGCAATCCATCAGTGGAAGATTCATATTAAGTCAATATATCTAGTAGCATTTCACTATATGTAAAAAAAAAAAAAAAAAAAAAAAGAATATTTATTTATTTCTGATAAGTAACTAACATGCGAAAACATAAATCTCCAAAATTTTAAAATTGAAGTTAGACTTTTTTTATTATCGACAATCATTTAAATTCATTTCTAGATTATGATCTAATATATAGAAATACTATATTTCTTAACATATTTGATTTTGCTTCTTTTTCTTCTTAAATGTTTGTGAATTACATGCCATGTAATATTGATTTGGTTTGATCTAAATTAGTTGTCACACTTTAAGATAATATTGTAAATTCTATTATTTAAAAAGTGCTAATCACTCGGTAATTGGTTATTATAGAAAAGGAAAAAAGATAAGACAAATCACACTTTTTGATTACGTAGAAAAGAGTATCATGGGGCAGAAATTTTCTATTGGCCACTTGGACTGAATTTCTAATGTAAAATAAGTCTTTTCTCTAATTACAAGAGGGCCATATATATATATCAAGTTTCGATTTTAAAGATCTCACCATAATTTTTTCTTCGATTTTGTTGAACAACCAACAACGATGTCAACACAAATTACCTTTTCTCTCCATTCTTTTTTTTTTCCCCTTTCACAAGAACGATCTTCAAAGGAGCAGTTTCTAGTGAAATTTCCACAATCTCATTGGCATTTTGTTGTGAGTTGTGACAACTTCTTCATTCCCACGGCCAAACAAGTGATCGGAGGTCGAGCAGCTCCAAGAGCGCCGTCGATCCGATCATCTTCTGAGAGCCTTCTTTTCTCTCTTCTCTATCCCTCTTGAAGAAGAAGTTGATGATACTGGTTGGTCCATGACGTAACTGGAGACTCGCTCGCCCCTGCTTTGATTCAGAACCCGCAGCACCCCGTCAATTCCACCATCAACAACCAGCGTCAACGTGTAATACTGCATGTAGGCAGTCAATACATCATCTGGATTTTTGTCTATCTCTACCAGGATGTACCAACAATGCGGCCGTAAGTCCTACGCGATATACTAGAGCTAAGGCCAGGTGATGATGGAGAAGCTGAACTGCCTCATCTCGTAAGTGTCTTCTTGGGGAAGATGCACCTCTCTTGCACTCTTGCATGGAGACGACATCGTCTATCGTGGCCATTGTCAGACATTTTTTTTTTTTTTTATCAACAACAATTTAAATTCATCTACAGATTATGATCTAATATGTAGAAATACTATATTTCTTAACGTATTTGATTTTGCTTCCTTTTCTTCTTAAATGTTTGTAAATCACGTGCCATGTAATATTAATTTGGTTCGATCTAAACTAGTTGTCACACTTTAAGACAATATTGTAAATTCTATTATTTAAAAAGTGCTAATCACTCGGTAATTAGATATCATACAAAAGGAAAAAAGATAAGACAAATCTCATTTTTTGATTATATAGAAACTGGTGTCGCCAGGCATAAATTTTCTATTGGCCACTTGGACTGAATATTTTTAAAAAAAAAAAAAGTATTTTCTGTAATTACAAGAGGGCCATGTATATATCGAATTTTGTTATGAAATACATGAATGGATAGAATACATGAATGAATATTCATTATATTTATCTTATCCAATGTACTTATTATGGTACATTTGTATCAAATGTTCTAAGTATATCTCCCTATACAATGAACGTTCGTCTCCCTTATCCTATACATGTATCATTCGATACATTGATATTAATAATAAGTACATTCTTGTTCTCCTATAAATAGGAGTTTAGTTTTGATGTACAATACACAATCACACAGAAACACGACAGTGAGATACTAGAAATAAAGTTCTCTCATCTTGCTTTCTCTACTATCTCTAGAGTTCACTTGCTTTCTCTTCTCAAATCTCTTCTCTATTATATATTCGCAACGCGATATTTTACAACACATTATCAGCACGAGGATCTACCGATTGAGTAAGTAACTTTTGCAAGCACGAAGATCTACCGACTGAGTAAGTAATTTTTGCAAGGTGGGTATTCTTTTTATTGATCAACTTATACTTCATCTTCTTCTATCAATTCTTCATTTTTATTTTTCTTGGCCTGAAGCCAAAAAAAAAAATTTTAAATCTAAAAGTATCCTTCTGCTCCTGAAGTAGCGATGGATATTTGGAAATCCTTTTAATTAATTTAAGGATTTATTTTTGCAATGATTATGGCAAATATTGAAAAGCCCAAATTCCACATCCTCGAAGTGAGTGGAAAGAATTATCTATTCTGTGCCTTAACATGGAAATGCACCTCCAAGGGCAAGGTCTCGCTAATACAATTACAGAGGATGGAACCTCAAATGAAAAGGATAAAGCAAATGCGTTGATTTTTATTCGCCGTCATTTGCATGAGAGCCTGCAGACTCAATATTTATCCGTTCGAGACCCGCATATCTTGTGGAGGAGGTTGAAGGATAGGTATGATCATACCAAAACTGTTATCCTCCCTCAAGCACAATATGATTGGCAAAATCTCGAGACTACAAGATTTTAAATCGGTGTCGACTATAATTCTGCTTTATTTGATATCGTTTCTTGGCTTGAGTTATGCGGTATCAAACTCACTGATGCAGAATTGCTTGAGAAAACTTTTTCCACCTTTCATGCTTCGAATATTGTACTGCAACAGCAATACCAGCAACGACAATTTGCCACATATTCTGAATTAATTTCTGTCATTCTTACTGCCGAGCAAACTAATGAATTGTTGCTCAAAAATCATGATCTTAGACCTGCTGGCTCAAAAGCATTGCCTGAAGCACATGCTAACTTTAAGAAAAATACTGACCATTTTAAGGGCTATAAGCGCAGGCAAGAACATAATCCTAGAAGGGATAGCAAGAAATTTAACCGCCCTAGGAAATCAAACTTTGGCCTGAATCATGGCAAAGAAAAGAAGCAAAAGAAGGTGATTAATTAAAGTATTTGTCATCGCTATGGCATGACTGGGCACTGGTCACGTACCTGTCGTACGCCAAAACATTTTGTTGACCTATACCAGACATTTTTAAAGAATACGGGTAAGCGTGGTGAATCTCATGCCATTGAAATCAATCCTACTGCCATAACCACTGTTGAGGCCAACAATATCTCCGTTGGTGGGACTCCTCTTGCTCTTGAAGTAACAAATGCATCATTGGATGTCTCGATTTCTTTGAGGACCTCTAATTATTTTGATGAATCAGATTGGTGGATAATAATTTGAACTTTGAAATTTATGTTGTTTCGCTTTAAATGTATTACTTTTTTTTTTATTGTTCTTTATAAAATACTTATGAACCTTATATAATATTTATTTTTGAAATTTTATTCGACTATATAACTAATATGCAACTTTTATGATACTTGACACCTGAAGTTGTCAATATAAATGCAAATGGAAAATACCGAGAAAAAGGAAGATGTTTGTTTGCTTGATAGTGCAACAACACATACTATATTTTGTAGTAGACACTTTTTCTCGAGTATGACATTGCGTAAGGCACAAATCCATACAATATCAGGTCCTGTTCCGATTATTGATGGTTTTGGGAATGCTGCAATTATTTTGCCAAATGACACAATCCTGCATATTGAGAATGCGTTTCTAAGCATTCAATCAAAAAGGAATCTGCTCAGTTTCAAAGATGTACGCCGTAATGGGTACCATATTGAGACTATTTATGAGCAAGATAAGAAATATATTGGCATTTCCTCTTATAAGATGGGCCTGAAGACCATCTATGAGAAGCTAGAAGCTTCTTCTATGGGTTTGTATTTTGTCATGATTAAAGCTGTTGAAACCTACGCTACCACATCCTGGAGATTGGTAAGCCCTTATCAGTTTGGACTGTGGCATGATCGCCTTGGTCATCCTGGCGCTTCAATGATGTGTAGGATAATTCAAAATACAAAAGGGCGCCCTTTAAAGGATATAAAATGGGATAAGAATGCTTCAAGTGTCAAAAGTTGGCACAAATGGACACTTAAGTGCCAAAAGTTACGAAAGGTACACTTAAGTGCCACATTCGAAGAAAAAACAGATCACTTAAGTGCCACTCCAGCCAAAGTCCCGGCCAAAAGGCCGACGTGGCATTTTTCCGACGAATTTTCGGCGAAATGAACCCAAAACGACGCCATTTTGCACGCCGACGTGGCCAAATAATGCAAAAACGGCATCACTTTGGACTGACGTGATAAAAAAATAATATAAAAATTAAATAAATTAAATTTAA
Organism: Eucalyptus virginea; assembly: GCA_014182375.1. NCBI lineage: Eukaryota > Viridiplantae > Streptophyta > Magnoliopsida > Myrtales > Myrtaceae > Eucalyptus > Eucalyptus virginea. The sequence continues at coordinate 56,343,842 of CM024520.1, forward strand.
AATTAGATTTAGTTAAAATATTAAAAAATAATAATTTAAAAATTTTTAAAAATTTTAAAAAATTAATAAAAAAGGGGGCGGTGGCTGAGGGCCCTCAGCCACCGCCGCCTCCTCGCCGTCACCGAGAAGGGCCGGTGATGGAGGGGGAGGGTCGGCTGGGGTCGCGGCCCTGGCCGACCCTCCCCCTCCGTCGTCGGCCCTTCCGGCGACGGCGAGGAGGCGGCGGTGGCTGCCCTCAGGCGACGGTGGCTGCCCTCAGCCGCCCCCTTTTTTATTAATTTTTTAATTTTTTATTAATTTTTTTATTAATTTTTTTTAATTTTTTAAAAAAATTTTAATTTTTTAATTTTAAAATTGTTATTTTTTAATATTTTAACTAAATCTAATTTTAAATTTAATTTATTTAAATTTTATATTATTTTTTATCACATCAGCCCAAAACGACGCCGTTTTTGCATTATTTGGCCACGTCAGCGTGCAAAACGACGTCGTTTTGGGCTTGATTCGCCGGAAAAATGCCACGTCGGCATTTTGGCCGGATTTTGGCCGGATTGGCACTCAAGTGATCCATTTTGCTCCGATTTTGGCACTTAAGTGTACCTTTCGTAACTTTTGGCACTTAAGTGTCCCTTTGTGCCAACTTTTGACACTATAGGGGTCCGTGTCCCGATATAAAGGTATTGTTATCCAAAGATTATAATTATGAGGCTTGCTCACAAGAAAAGCTCATTATCAAACCTTCTATAACAAAGGTTAATTTTGAATCTCCTTTATTCTTGCAAAGAATTCAGGGTGATATTTGTGGACCAATACAACCACCAAGTGGACCATTTCGATATTTTATGGTATTAGTGGACGCATCATGTAGATGGTCCCATGTTTGCCTATTATCTACGCGCAATGTCGCATTTGCACGTTTACTTGCGCAGATTATAAAGCTCCGGGCACAATTATCTGATTATCCAATTAAAAGCATAAGGATGGATAATGCTGGTGAATTTACATCAAAGAGTTTTGATACATATTGTGCTTCACTCGGAATCGAGGTTGAGCACCCAGTTGCATATGTTCATACTCAAAATAGATTGGCAGAATCCTTGATTAAACGTATCCAAATCATTGCCCGCACTCTATTATTGAGAACGAATCTCAACGATACAGCATGGGGTCATGCGGTTTTTGCATGCGGCCCCTAATAAGATTACGCCCTCTACCGCTAGTATTTTAGAATCTCCCCTTCAAATGGTTCTTGGTTATGAACCAGATATTTCACATCTACACACCTTTGGTTGTGCAGTACAGGTGCCTGTAGCACCGCCAAAAAGGAAGAAAATGGGTCCCCAACACCGTTTGGGCATTTATGTTGGGTTTAATTCACCGTCTATCATTAGGTTCTTGGAACCAACTATTGGTGATCTTTTTACTTTGCCGGGTTTGCATTGTCATTTCGATGAGACTAGGTTTCCATCAATTGGGATACCTACAATTTCCATGACTACAAAACAAAAACCAGTTAAGGTTTTCTCCTGGAATGAGAAAAATTTATCTCAATTAGACCCAAGGACCCCTGAATGTGAAAACGAGGTGCAGCGCATAATCCATTTACAGGCTATGGCCAATAGACTTCCTGATGCATTTAATGATGCTACTAAGGTAACGAGTCTCATATTCCAGCTGCAAATGCTCCAGCTAGGATAGTTGTTCCCGAAGAACAGGCTAAAATGGATTAAAATCCCCCGCACTTGAAGTGTGGTAGACCGATAGGATCAAAAGATACTGTTCCTCGAAAACGAATGGGAAAGAATCAGGAATCCGCTCCAGAAGAGCCTGGCATTGTGCTTGCTCCCAAAGAGCTTATTGCCCCTGAAGAGGTGCAAACCCATGAAAGGAGCACTAGCTCCGGGAATACTGAGAATTCCATTACATATTGTAATGAAATTTGGGATCGAAATGAAATCATCATTGATGATGCTTTTGCATTTTCAGTTGCTCATAAAATTATGGATGATGATTGTGAGCCACAATCTATTATTGAATGTCATCAAAGGCAAGAATGGCCTAAGTGGGAGGAAGCAATTAAAGCTGAATTAGCTTCCCTAACTAAACGAGAGGTTTTTGGACCTGTAACTCGTATCCCCGATAATGTAAAGCCCGTTGGATATAAATGGGTATTTATCCGAAAACGAAATGAGAAAAACGAGGTTGTCAGGTATAAAGCCCGACTCGTTGCCCAAGGATTCTCCCAGAGACCGGGATTGATTATAATGAGACATATTCATCTGTGATAGATATGATTACATTTCGTTTTCTCATTAGCCTAGCAATCTTTGAAAGATTGGAAATGCGTCTTATGGACGTTGTGACGGCATATCTATATGGCTCATTAGACTCTGATATTTATATGAAAATTCTTGAGGGATTCAAAATGCCTGAAGCATGCACTCCCCGCAATTTATTCTCAATAAAATTGCAAAGATCCTTGTACGGGTTAAAGCAATCCGGTCGCATGTGGTATCAACGCCTAAGTGAGTACCTAATTAAGGAAAGGTACAAGAATGATCCTATCTGCCCATGCGTTTTTATTAAGAAATCAGAAACTGGATTTGCTATTATAGCAGTTTATGTCGACGATATAAATTTAATTGGAACTCCAGAAGAGTTAGCTGAAACTGCTGAATATTTGAAAAGGGAGTTTGAAGTTAAAGATTTGGGTAAAACCAAACTTTATCTTGGTCTAGAGCTTGAGCATAAAGCAAATGGAATAATCGTCCATCAATCAGTATATGTTGAAAGATTGCTTAAACGTTTCAACATGGACAAAGCTCACCCATTGAGCACCCCTATGGTTGTAAGGTCTCTAGATCCCCAAAAGGATCCATTTCGTCTTAGAGAATCGATGAAGAGATACTTGGTCCCGAAGTACCATATCTCAATGCAATTGGGGCTTTGATGTACTTGGCACAATGTACGAGACCGTATATCGCTTTTGCGGTAAATTTATTGGCACGTTTTAGTTACGAGCCAACTCGAGACATTGGAATGGAGTTAAACATATTTTCCGTTATCTCCGAGGAACCATAGATTTTGGATTATATTATTCCAAGGATTCCACTAACTCGGTTTAGTTGGATATGCCGATCTTGGATATAGATCCGATCCACATAAGGCTCGCTCTCAAACCGGGTATTTATTTTGTTATAACGGCACCGCTATTTCTTGGCGTTCTACGAAGCAATCGCTAGTAGCTACATCTTCTAACCACTCCGAGATTATTGCTTTATATGAAGCTGGAAGAGAGTGTGTTTGGTTAAAATCCGTTATAACACATATTCATAATTCTTGTTGCTTAATACCGGTTACAAATTATCCCACTATAATTTATGAAGATAATGCTGCTTGTGTTGCACAAGTCAGGGGAGGATATATCAAAGATGATAGGACCAAGCATATCTCGCCGAAATTCTTCTATACTCATGAACTCCAAGAAAGTCGACAAATTGATGTTAAACAAATTCGATTTATAAATAATATTGCAGATCTTTTTACCAAATCATTGCCAACATCAAGTTTTGAGAAATTAGTATATGGCATTGGTATGAGGCGAGTTCATAAGATGTAAGATTAATTAGCCCCAAAAGTGGCTATATGGCTCTATTGAGGGGGAGATATTATGAACTATGCATTGCAGCATTGATATGCGGCTAGTTCACAAGATGCAATGATGATTAGTCCCAGGAGTGGCTATATATACATTGCACTCTTTTTTCTTTATGTCCGGTTTTTTCCCATAGGGTTTTTCCGGCTTAAAGTTTTTAACGAGGCAATTAATGCATCCATAAAAGGGAGAGATCATAACATGTGTGCTCTGCACTCTTTTTCCTTTTGTCCGGTTTTTATCCCACTGGGGTTTTTCCGGCTTAAGGTTTTTAATGAGGCAAAGATTATCATTCGATGCACATTCGTAATGAATATGATGAATATTCAAGGGGAGTGTTATGAAATACATGAATGGATAGAATACATGAATGAATATTCATTATATTTATCTTATCCAATGTACTTATTATGGTACATTTGTATCAAATGTTCTAAGTACATCTCCCTATACAATAAACGTTTGTCTCCCTTATCCTGTACATGTATCATTCGATACATTGATATTAATGATAAGTACATTCTTGTTCTCCTATAAATAAGAGTTTAGTTTTGATGTATAATACACAATCACATAGAAACACGACAGTGAGATACTAGAAATAAAGCTCTCTCATCTTGCTTTCTCTACTATCTCTAGAGTTCACTTATTTTCTCTTCTCAAATCTCTTCTCTATTATATATTCGCAACGCGATATTTTACAACAAATTTCTCTTTTAATGATCTCATGATAATTTTTCCTTCTATTTGATTGAACAATCAACAATCATGTCGACACAAATTGCCTTTTCTCTTCGTTCTTTTTTTTCCCCTTCCACAAGAACGATCTTCAAAGAAGGAGCAGTTTCTAGTGAAATTTCGACAATTTTATTGGCTTTCCGTTGTGAGTAGTGACAACTTTCTTCATTCCCAGGGCCAAACACGTGATCGGAGGTCGAGCAGCTCCAGGAATGCCCTCCATCTGATCATCTTCCGAGAGCCTTCTTCCCTTTCTTTTCTCCATCCCTCTTGAAGAAGAAGCTGATGATACTGGTTAGTCCACGACGTAACTCGAGACTAGTTTGCCCGTGCTTTGATCCAAAACCCGCAGCACGCCGCCTATTCCACCACCGACAACCAGCGTTGATGTGTCATACTGCATGTGTCCGAGCTAGTATAGCACGTTCGGGCTTACTCTTCTTTCCCACAGAACCCCCATTTTACTGTATAATTGGCATCTTCTCATTTATAAGGTACAACCGTTGTTCAGAAATAGATCAAGTTCATGTAAGTTAGATATGGTGCTAGTGTCATGGCCCAAGGACCTGATGGGCTCCGAGCCAGCTCGAACAGAGGCCATGGCCTGTCTGTGACCAAGCTCGAGCCCGTCCGTGGGCCGATGATCCTTCGGCTTCCCTTGTCAAGCGACCCTTCCGCTGGCCGTGGCCCGTCCGTGACCAAGGATGATGCCCATATGGCCAACCGTCACATGCTACTAGGATATCCTCCATTTCTTGGAAGGGGACAGAAAATTTCATGCGTGTACTTTATTTCATGACTGACTCCTCTGCTCATCTCGTTATGTTACTTTTAACACTTACGAGCTATTATTATAGAGTATCTGTTGGGAAAAACCAAGATAAATCCGAGCGGATGTACATGGTCCGGTTGATGCGACTTACTATACAGAGCGAGAGCCGAATGTTATTTCATTATACATCAAGAGATATAATAGATATAATAACCACGCTTGAGCTGCTCAATCGGTACTTCCTAATCCCTACTCCCGCATATTTTTTCCCTTTCAGTGGACCAAGAAAACTCTCGTATAACTATTCTATTTCTCGTCTTTTATGAGCGAAGGACTTTCGCTCGTACGAAAACTCCAGCTGGGGATGGAAAAAGGAGCAAGATAAAGAGCACTATTCACCAGCTTTTAATTCTAGGTAGCACATGCTCCTCTCTAAAGTCCAAAAGCAATCCTTAGCTTCGTCCAAGTTTCTGTACGTCTTTTCCGTAAACACCTGATTTGGACCCATCAAAGCCTTTCCACCACAGCATCTTTTCCTTCAAATGCTTGCCAATTTCTCATCGCTTTCCCTCTCTTTAACATAACAAGCACCTCTGCTTTAATGCCACGCATGCAATTCTTTTACCTGTAATACATTCTTCTTTGGGGCAATCATTAGAGAGGCTAGGTTCAGCAACAAATAAACACCAGTGATAAATCAGGCCCGAGTCGTGAGCAGATTTCTTTGCAGCTAAAGGCTACCCGCCGAAGAATAATAAAGAAAACAGCTAAAGCCTTCCTCCTGCTACATACATAATTTGATTTTCTTACAGGGGAAAACAAGATGAGAACGCTATTTACAAGTTGAGTGGAATTCACGAAACTGACCTACCTGATGAAAAAAACAAGATTTTACGTACAGAAGTAATCTTGAATGAATCGATGGCTGTGGGGTTAACAGACAGAACTGGGCACAGCAATTAAATAATGATGGTGGGAGCCCTCTGTTTGTACCGAATATACTCCAAGTATATGCGACAAAGCAGTGCCAAAAGCAACTTTGCTCGCCTTGTAGCCTTGTGGATAAGAATCTTGAGTGGGCTCTCCACAATTCCACCAATATCGAGTACTCCAATAATTGCTCGACTTTCACCATTTCACACATCCTTTTGTGTTCTTCACGATCCTCCTGGGAAAAACTACCTCCACTCCAATTTGACCCGGATCCATATCCGTATTGACACGCGTATATCCACACGTCAAGAATGAAAATTTGGCCACGGCTCTAAAAATCCCACGATTCCTCCCCATGCACGATTGCTTTTTCACATATCCGATTCCTCGAAGATTCATGGCTGTGCAGGCTACGCTCTTCGGAACCGAGCAGGCACTCTTGGGGTTGGCACGACCACCTCCTGACGCGATTCTATCATCTTTTGACGGTCCCTTATCGTTTCGTCAAAAAGCCTATTCTGTGGGTTCTCCGCATAACACACATAGTAGCAACTCACACAAGCATAAGGCAGTGCCATGGCAATTCTGGTCTGCCAACAAATTGCAAAAGGGAAAAGAAAAAAAAAGCACTATCAGATGTCATCAATCAAGTATCTCGGTGATTGTTAAACACTAGTTGATCACCTGAAGATTTTCAAGTAAGGTGCACCTACCATTAGGTACCCAACGCAGAATGCATGTAGGGAAATTGTGGCAGTGAAGCTTCCGTGTACTTTGACAGTCCAAGCAGCAGCTACGATGACACAGATTGAGCCACTACAAACGCCAGTGAGAAAGCAAATTGAGCTGGTGATGTCTGAATCAACAATGTGCACCATTTTTTGTCTCTCGAATAGTTCCCATGTATCTTGTGATGCTTTCACAAAGCCTTTTCCATACGCTGCTATCTGTTGCACAAGTTTGATTAATAACACCAGCTTGAAACCAGCAAGGTGAACTAGTTCACAATTGAGGACTAGGCACATCACTGAGGAGAGGTTTGAGGCTAAAATATCTCCAAAGGATGTTACTCGAGATCTTATAAAATCAACAATTAAATTCGATAGCTTAAATAACAATCAGCATTCCTAAGTCACGAAGCACGAGAGTGCTCTCCTTTGAGTCTCTAAGGCTAACTCCCAAAATCATCAACATTACCTTTTTCAGATAACCTTGCAAGACCGAACTCAACCAGTCAGAGACTCAACAATATTAACCACCAAATCCACGGCTTATAAAAATTTACTGAATTGCAGAGGAAGTATCATCTGACACTTGTTAATATATTGATTCCTAGGTGACAATAATTTTTTGCTATCTCAAAGCTATGTTGCAGATGTTATTTTTGCTATCACAAGCTATCCTCCTAAAAGATTTTATAATAAGAGATGGAAAAAAAGCGAACTTCACACCACAAAAATTTTTCTTGGAGCATTACCTGCACAAAGGCCCAGCCATTACCGAATTTGAAGATGAAGTCCATCAAACCGAGACAGCAATTTGCACAAGAAAACATGAATTCATCTTCTCCCTGAAGCAAATTTAAACCTCGAGCAACAATTCTCAGCGCTTCGATGGTCGGAACAAAAAGAGATCCAAGACAAGCACTTCCCAAATTGTACGTCAATGCTCTCTGGAAGCAAAACTGAGTACTAGATTGCATTCCTCTCAGATAATACAAAGCAATGACCCGGCTAACCGTTATATTCGCTATATTTCTCATAACTTCAGTCACCCAAGCCAAGCTCAACGCCAATAAAATTATGATCAATGGAGTAAAGTAGAAGTTCAATGCCCCTATAACAGCTAAGTTCCACAGAGACATCCATAGAAATCCAGCTCCAAGCATTGCATATATGGGTCGATTTATGTCTGGGAACTTTGAAAGAGGCTCCAGCGATTTTAAGAACATAATGCAACAGAACTTAGTCCGTTGCGAAACCCAGCATGCATATAAGCCATTGCAAATGGCAAATGCAATAAAACAGACTCCTATGCCATCGGTAGGAGGCGTCTGGAAGCAAAGTAGCAGAGCTCCAGCAGACAATGATGTGACGAAAGTGCTCCACAATATGAAAGGGACCATCAACTTAGGCCATTCCCTCACAGCCTTTTGCCAAGCAAATGCAAGAGTGATACTTAGAAAGGATGCAGCTTCTACTTGTGGAACATAGTACTTCAGCACAGTTTTTTCCCATTTTTTAATGTCCTCTGATGACTCTATAAGACCTTGAATCCCCTTGAACACGAGAAAACCAACTAAACCGACTGCTATCACCAAGTGCAGGAGGAACAGGAAGAGAGAGAACTTGTTTGTGTATTTTCTTGAGTTCAGTGTTGTTATGGACTGCCCCAGAAAAACCAAAAGAAAAGGCAACCAAAAATAAAATTAATTAGGAAACTTTAACTATAAATTGACCAGAATTCAAAGAAATAGAAATGCTGTACTTTTGCATCTTCCCCTTCGATTTGTCAAACGCGCGCGGGCGCACACAGAGAGCTAGACTTGAAGATATCAAGGTGAAGCATTTACCTGAGGAGTAGGTGTGGAGCGAGGGACGGAGGGATAAGAAGGGGTAGGTGTGGAGCGAGGTATGGAAGCATGAACAGGAGAAGGAGTAGTCACTCTCGTCCCTCCATTGATGACAATCCTCAAAGGGTTCGTCGGGTGCAACCCCCGCAACATCGAAGCATCATATTCCGTCTGGTTCTGATAAGAACCATCCACTCCTTTTCGAAATCCCACCTCGCCTCTCTCCACATCCTTCAATTCCTCACCGCCTAATTTCTCCTCTCTCCCCTCCTCCTCTGCTCCTCTTCCCCCACCTTCACTCTCTCTCTCCACCGCCTGCAACCACAACACACACCACACACAAAGAAAAGCTTAGAACTTTCCGTTTACCCACAAGAAAGGCTTCAAACTTTATCCATCAGAACATCAAAAAAAAAAGAAGAGCAAAGACAGAAGTGGAAATGGGAGAAGCCCCAGCGAGAGCAAAATTACGGGTTCTGCAGTAGCCCCCATGACGGAGGCGGCGATCTTGATTCACCGGCGACGGCGAGGACGGCGGCGACGGCGGTCGTGGTGGTGTCCGGAAGGCTGGAAACTTCGTGTATTTTCCGGGTGGGTGAGGGCGTTGGTTGTTTCTTTTTGGGCACTGATGGTGGTATCGCTATTGGTCGAAGCTGTAGTTTTTAAGACAAGAATGCTTTTGAATCTTACCTCACTGTGTATCTCAAGGCCTAGGACCCCGCGCCCACCCGCACAAGAGAGCCCCCGCCATCGCCACGCGCTCCGACCTCGTCTCGACAGCACGCACCAATCACGCGTCCCGCTGTTCTAAGAAGACATGTCTGTCTGACGCAAGGTCTAAAACATAAGAGCACGTGGAAATGAAGGTCTGCATCCGCCGTCCGTTTGACGCGTGCAGCAGCCTCGGCCCGTCGCCTGCCGGGGGGGGGATCGGGGACACCACCACACCAACCCTTCCACGCAACTCCCGACGTTCGTGTTTGACGGGAAGAGCGTTGAAATTTAATTTGGAAGCGTTTCGTGAAGATTCAGGATATGCGTAATTGTTGCAGGAAGTAACGTGGGGCGATGATACTTGCGAGAACGAACGCATTGAGTTCGCTAAAAAGTTCCGTCTACTTTTCAAGTTTACTACTTCTGTGGATTCGGCAATCACGGGAAATTCCGTTGCTATAATGCGTGGGATATGTTCTGTGCGGACAAGGCCGGGCACCGCTCATCTACTTGGCTACAAGCTCTCGTCGACTCCCAACATTTGCAAACACGTTATTGCTATCATACCGAGCAGTGAAATGTCAGAGAGTCACTAAGTTATGAGATTGGTTCACGATATGACCTTGATCTTGGCTACTCGGAGTGGTTCTTCAACCGTGTTAGAGAGAGAGAGAGAGAAAGAGAGAGGGGGTGCCCTACCAAGGTTCTTACAAGTTTATAAGCAGAACATAGAAAATGAATTCAATTGGCAACCAATTCAGAGCCCAAAGTCGCCCGATGAGCAACCATTTCTTGTTACTTTGAGAGATGAGATAAGCAAGTGAGCAACCGTTCAGGCTGTTCTTAGAGGCCCAAGAATCAACGTTTGGGTTCCCTCATGAGCGAAGTAAAGTACAAGCACCTTTTTAAATACTTAAATATATTTTGTGTGCCCACTGATTTTTCCAAAAGTTCCCACTTCCTTTCCAGTTGTACAACACAAATTGATCACAATTGCCCCATAACACTTGGATTAATAATGTACAAGCAAGTTGGGGTTGTCATTACTAAATAGTACATAATTGTACTATACTTATATAAATGAATTAGTTTAGATGTCAAAGATACGCCCACCAATAATGACTAGATAATGAGGATTGGTTTGGTGCCAACTAATCAAATATTCATATTTGAACTATCTCTGATCTTATGCTGCAATAAATGCTTCAAAAGAAATATACTTTTTCGATACCATGACTGATCGTAGAAAATATGCACACTAATCAATTTGAGCCGTATACACTTTTCTCTCTTTCGCTGCCTTCCAATTAACCCAAGTACATGTGTGAACATAGGACTAAATGCACGAGCTAACTAAAGGGATTCTCTTGCTTCAGACAGAGCATGGCAATCAGGAATACGTCACATGCTCAATTGGGCATTAAATTAGAAATAGGTTCATCGAAGTTGGTGGAGGCCACATCGTGCTCTGATGATTAATGCGGGGCTGCGTGGGACATAGTCTCACGGTCATCATCACGTGTTGGCTGACCCTGTTTCTCTGAACATTTTGGGACATGTGGGAGGAACATGACAAAGTGGACTGTCTCGCTGATGACTTGGATCCACCTCAGCAGCTCGTCAATAATGACCAACAAGTCAAAACTCCTCATTATCTAACCAATTTGAGAAAGAATAGATTGGATGGACATGCATGCATGACGCTAAATCGATGAAGAGTCATCTGTGTTTTGTCATTCAAAGTCCGGAGTAGAATAAGATTATGATTACGTTAACTTGGGATAGATTAAGACTGATTAATATATAGCTCTGACCTCGCATTATTCAGAAAGCTGCATTAACAAATGATATGTAGAGGGAGATGAGAATGCTGCGGCGTGAGGCTTCTGTCTAGGACCTCAGAAATAATTGGAACAGCTATTTCATATCAGTTGCAAGTGATAGAGCATGAGGAGAAAGATGTACCCATAATTTGTGATAGAGCTTTGCAAAAATGAAATGAAAGCGATGGCACAATCCATTCCTATAGTCTTTTGCACTCTTAGTTACAAGATTTCCCTTTTCTTTGGCCTTCAGCAAAAGCTACATACATATATCCCAACTCTAATAATCTAGAGAAAACAAAGAGATTTCAAGGGACAATAACACGTATTACAATTTCTATAGGAAGAACTGTCAGATAAGTCAGTCCATCATCCCAAAATTTGGAGTCGCATCTGTCTCCAAACCCACCCATTTGTCTCCAAACCCATGTTCTTTGTGACCTTGACGATGATTTATTTCTTCTCACCAGAAGTGGATTCGGGTGGGGGTTTGACAATGCTTAGCTGGCCACCTTCCTTGTTAGCAGCGGTGGCTGCTTTCATTTCGTTGCAGTGATTTATGAACTTGCTTAACTCCTGCATCATTCAATTAGAGGGAAAATGGGAATGCTCAGGTTAATGGATTGATTTTCTTCCTTTTACCAAGAATTAGATTCAACGAGAATACGATCATAATCAATTAGAATAGAATAAGCATGATCAGAAATCAAATGACAGAAGGAAAACCATTGTGCCTCAGAGTGCACTAGTTGAGACAGTAAACTCGCAATAAACCGAATGCAGGTGCAAGCCAAGCAAATTTCAGAGTGCTGGAAAGTGAGTGCATTTTTCTGGAGGCAAGAAGAGAGGCCAAACATCGAACCATAAGAGATCGTCAACCATGTGTATCAAAATTAAAACCACTCAATTTCCTTGAATGTCTACAGAAATTACAATCCTCTGCTGGTTCCAAAAGAGAGGTGGCAGACCAATAAGCTCTTGGCAGACAGAATTTGTAGAATAAAACTGATGCTACGAACTCTGTTTAGGAAATCAAGTAACATGACTGGAGTTTGGACAACAAACTCACTCTTGCAAAAGAAAGAGCCAAGACATGAAACCAAATTCTCTTGACACTCTAATCAATCCATTGCAACAGACCGCTCTGCCCAGAACCTCTAATTGCGTTGAATCAAAACCTTTCAAATGAGATTACCAACTCCACAATATATTATGACTATGAGGGAAGAACAGAGAAAGTAATCATCAATCATCGCTTCACGATCAAATTCGCCCAAAGCAAGCAACTTTACTTCCCAAACACTGATCGGAAAACCACAGGACATATGGACGAATCGAGATTGAAGCTAACAAATCGACCTAACCAAGCCGGCAGATTCCATTGACTTCACAAATTTAAGCTCTGGTGTGAGCGAAGAATACTTACACGATCCATCTCCATGTCCTTAGTGACCTTCAGTGGCTTCACGTTCCTCTTCCCTGCGAAATAATCAGAACGCAACCGCATCAGAAGAAGAAAGAACGCTGAATCGCATCCAGTCTCAAAACTCGTACGAACCCCAAAAAGACGATACCTTTGCGGGTTGGAGGGGCTTTCCCGTGGCGATTGGGAGGGATGGTTTTCTTCTTCTGTTGGCCCTTGAAAAGATTCGATTTCTGGGTCATCTTCTGCTTCTACTTCTGCTGCTGCTGCTGCTGCTGCTTCTTCTTCTGCTTCTTCTTCTTCTTCTTCTTCTGCTCGGGGTGTGCCGATTTCGCCGTAGCCGTTAGGGTTTCAGATCTTCGTTCTTGGCTTTTTGGCTATGGATGAATAATCGGTTGAGGTCGGCTTGTCTGGCGGTGTCGGCCCAAAGCCAAAGCCCAGTATCATAACTTAAAGGCCCAATTTAAAGCCCGAAGAAACATGTCTCCATCGAATCAACTAACCATAATCCGAAAAAAGACCCGAAAATTAGATGTTAAAATTGTTTGCACGCCTTCCATACTAATCATAAGTTATGTAGGAGATTTACACACTTTAATTGCCTTTTATTATTATCTTCTTCTTTTTTTAATAATCCCAGTTCCGCATCTACCATAAAATAAGATTTGTGCTCAGAAGAACACCATTGCAATATGTCTATCTAGACTGTTATGTAAAAGTGAGGAAGTCCTCTTCCTTTTCAGAGATTTTAATTACCTCTTTCTTCCTTAAAATATCGTTATTTACTTATTTTACAAAATATTTTTGTACCTGGATGTACCTCAAAGTTCAAACATTTCAATGTTAAAATTTGCTTATCTTCTTTTTCACAACAAATGTCTTTAAAAAAGATATCACATCTTAAAATATTTTTCCTTTTCCACATATATTGGGTAGAGTGTTTTTTTTTTTTATCCCTACTTTCTTTCTATTATTCAGTAATACAAATATTTTCATGACAAAGTGATTTTGCTTAAAATTTTGAATGTCAGTTTCTTGTGCATGCAAGCGCTATAGATGCACATTTGCTAATTCACAAGAACAAAAGTGGACATGTGATGCTGGGAATATCACGATTTAATTTTCATCCATTATTTGGTAAATTCATGATCTTTATTGTACGATGTAATGTCTTTTTAGATTATCTTTGAATTAATGAAAAATTGAGACATTTTTTCTCAATGACGCTTTGTGCATGTATGTTTCATAAGTACCATTGTGGGTTTTATTTATGTCTTTCTCATTTGCATGCGTCGGTTGGTATTGGAACCAGGATGATCATGTCAAGTCACATGATTCTCTCTTTCTTCTCACTTTGAAAATTTGAGATAAATAAAGTAGTCTAACGATTTCCTCTTTTTTCCAAATTCTTTCCCCATGATTAGATAGATATTCATATATGACTAATGTAACATTGAAAATATTCACAAAGTTTCTTCTTGACCTTTTGTTTCAGTACACAAATTGTGGAAAGAAAAATTGGCAAAGAAACTCTGTATAAGAAGTGAGACAAAGGATCGTATTTTGCACCCTGAGATGCAGCGGTAAGATCACTCACAAGTCACAACATTTGTCTAAGTACACGATTGCGATACTCCCCCAAAGCCCAAATGGGAAAAATGTTCCTGTAAGCAGCATAGTTTACCATGCAGTTCTTGTTAAAAACTCCTATAATTTCCTGCAACAGAAGGAATCCATTATATGGTTAGCAGAGCACACCATTAGAAATTGAATCATCACTACTGGTAAGTTTTATGAGTGTTGGTGTTATATCAACATGGTCCTCTCGGGGTTCAGTGTACTGTATACCTGTTGTGGGTAATCACCGTTTTTCATCTGTGCGTTGATCAACACTGTAGCTGCGCGATGCAAAGGGGTCGGATCTCTCGCAGCCTGACCAGTCATTGTTAGGACCGTGAGAAGAGAATTATTAGCACTTACTTATCTCAAGGACAAGTTTCTATGTACCTGTCCAGATTCAATAAGAGCCAACATAGCCCAACTGGTATTCACTAAGTGTGTTTTGTTTCCTTCCAAGTTCGTATATTCCTATAACCAGATCAAGAAATACTGGATGTCAAACAATTAGTCGTCGCAAAAATAGCTGAATTGTCATCTCTTCATAGTCAAAGTAGATTACGATCGGCATTATGCTTCAAGATGTCGTCAAGGAGTAACTCTGCACTAGGCTTTGATAGTTTGGATCAATTCCAAATACCTTATTTTGGGAGGAAAGGTAACTCTCTCCCCAACCGCCCGATTTGAGTTGTTTGGATAGTAAGAAATGGCATGCTCTTCTGATGCTTTCACTGCTTTGGTATGTTCTACCTCCAGCAACCAATCCGTTTATCCCAAACCATGTTCCATAAGTGTAACAGACTCCCCAAGATCCATACCTGGTTTGATTATCAAGGAAATTTGACTAGGTAGTTTATATATAAAAATGATTTCAGCGGTGTAATAGCTTGGCCTCAGACTAGTTGCAAGAAACTGTCTCCCAATGCTACTCTAAGATAAAATATCATAAAAACAGAATTAAAGGTGAATTAAGCTTTCAAGTTTTCATAACAAAAATAGTTGATGCATGACAACACGGGACATTTGGTTACCCAAATGTTAAGAGACACTCGATTACCTAAGTTTGGACTCCTCTAAGATGATTATAACTTGGGTAGCAGTTTGAGGGAGGAAACTAACCAACAACCGTCAGGTAACTGTATGCTTTCAATGAATTCCGTAGCCTTCAAAATGCAGTCCTCGATCTCTTTCCTTCGGTGGCTCCGATATAACTTAGCGAACACCTTAAGGCATTGAATCACTGCAGATGTGCATTCCACGTACCTAAAAGATGAAACTTATTAGTCAAACAACAAAGGAGACAACTGACAAATAACATATCACAGTTTTAAAAAATGTCATGCTATCTGCCGTTGTATCTTATACCGATAAAAGCAAATTGTACCGATGCGGCTGGAAGATAGATTTACTGGACAATGTTTGTGTTCACATCAAATAACTAATTTCTCCAAGAAAAATTTATAAAATAATGATGATGATGATGATGATGATGATGATAAAATCAAAAATGGAAGTTTTGGGTCATAATCTTACTGATAATCGATAACAATATCTCCAAATGTCTCTGATGGATTAATAGTCTGCACGACAAATGAGCTGTGTGTCAAGACTTTTAAAAAATGACAGATCTCTCCATATGTAACCCAGATAAAAGAGAGCCAGAATTCTACCTCTAACCACGCATATGATCTTGTTGGCTCATACGACGCAAATCCCCCGTTTTGGTTCTGTCACATCAATGGTGTTTTTCAAACTCATCCATATCTGACTATAAATAATGGTCCCCTTATCCTCATTATCTTCGGTTCCATAACAAACTAAATTCAGAGTACCGACGAATTTTTGGAATTGGGGACTAAAATGAAACATTGTTGTTTGCTTCTCATCAGATACAATAAATAAGAGTTGAAAGAGAAACGGATTTTGAAAATTTGCAGTGAAGTAAGCGTTAGGTAGTTAGCTATTGTTAGACTATAGTACCTGACTAGTTAAGATCAAGTTAACAGCATCAAATAGTTGTTCAACTGCTATTGCATTTCCCACGATGCTTGACTCCATTTCTGACAGTAATACTGCCGCCTGCAAAGTCACTATCCTTAAGTTTTTCGTGTGATAAGAATACCAACGGCAAACATGAGTCACTTTTGGTACAAGTTCTAATGAGAAAAATCATTTTGAAGCATAAAGAAAATTACTTTTAGTGCTTCTGCAGTGCAGTCGGATACGATCCAGCCATTTTCGGGAGTAGAGAAGGGCCACCCGCCCTTACGCATGTCACGGTACCAATGGGCCAGATTTCCACTGCTGTTGGCTCTGATCTTTACCAAAAAGCAGAAAGCTTTCGATTAGTTGTGCTGCAGAACATCAATATGCATGTTGCAAGTCATCAGACAAATGTGTAACTTAAAAATGACCAAGAACTTTACTGGAAGACAAGTACTTGAGAGTTCTTGATAAATTCATGCGCCTTCTTGAGGGTCAACCCACATTCCTCGGCAAGATCGGTAGCTAGGAGAGCTTGAACAGAAAATGCGGCATCCCACAGTTGGGAGCCATTGTATCCCTGTTAGTGCAGCCAATTTGACAGCTCATCTTACCAAAATCCATCAAAAGCGTGCCTTATACAGAAAGCACAGCAGTTAAAGGTTTTCATAAAAGTTATAAAATCGAGTACCTGCATTTTCATCCCATCTTCAGCCACCCATAAATAATCCTTGATTCTAGAGAGATGATGCTTGTATTCTTTTGAATTGGGGTTCTCTACCCAACAACAGACCATGTTCAACACCTGTCCCCGGTGGCAAATATCATTTTTATGTTTGACTAAGGCGAAAATATGGTGCTCCAAGCCACTACTTTTTACATCGCTAGTTAGATTTAGTCACCTTACCTTATTTACAGGACCAAGGCAAATGTAGTGGGTATTCTCATCTTCATAGTGGATGTGATCCATTACAGTACTTAGAGCAATCTGTCTTAGCTTAGAGAAAGGCCACTGTGCTAGAAGTGGTTCCACAACATTGTGTAGACAACTCCAAAACATGTCTTGGATCCAGGGGCGAGGACAGTACAGATCTTCCTGAGGAAAATAGTAAGAAGTCACTGTTCTCCATTGTTGTCTTATTGTACGCAATATAAATCAAAAGTAAGAGATTTTGCTATGCCATCATCAAATGATACCTTAGCACATAGATTTCTAGTTTGGTCCCATTCAATCTGATTGTAAGGTTGCACATAGAGCTCCTTCCGAAGGGACAAAACAAGGGGACTCAATGAAGCCACAAATCTTTTGCCATACAAGTAAGACATAGGCAAATACACCATCCGGCAGTGACACCACATGCGTCCTGTCGAAGAATTAGTCATCCTTGTTTTTACATATTTGAAGCACCACATTTTGGAGGATGAAGCTATGTATTATTTGAAAATCTTTGTATATAAGATTGAATTCATGGAGTAGGGGACCTTCAAGATTTCACCATCTTTGGAGGTCAATCTCAATTGATGGAATAAGCATATTTCTATTGGCAATATGGAGAGCTCATCAGCACAACCCCAACCGCGATCAATATATCACAGGAACTAGGAACCGCTATTTACAAGCAATATGAATATATACATAAGAAGTTAAACGGCAAACAGGACAGAATTCTACAGCATTTTAGATGGTACGGCTGATCTGTGCCGCTAAAGTAATTAGACTGAGCCATATTCATTGTGCGCAACCATGTATGAACACTTGCTTCAACAAAACAAGGAGGCACCGTTAATAACCTGGATGAATTGGAAGAATGTAAGGAAGCAGCCATATTTCAGGAGGCAGCGGATTGTTGCCCTTCCAATCATAGACTCCCAGCATCTGCACAAAAAATATGTCAAACCATCCCAGTCATAGAAGGATTCCGAGGAGGAAAAAAGCACCCATATATCTAGAAAAAAATATACTTTTCGCTCCGATACTTTTATTTTTTTCAATTCAGTTCTACTAACAAATTCTCAAATAGAATGTCTCTCATAGAAAATCCAGCCAAATCTAGCTAGCAAGACCGTCGAATGATGTCGTTGAAGGATATGGATAAATTTCCAAAGGGCATCTATTTTGGCTAAAAGTTTATTCATGTCACACTTCCACGTTGTTTATAAGGCTGAAATTTTTCTATGCACATCCAAATAAACATTTGCATACTCTATGTGCATCATACTTTACCATCATTGGATAGCCACATGAGCTGAACTATTATAGATAAAGCCAAATATTTGTTTTTAGGGGCTTTTTTGTCTTTTCTATCAGATTTGCTTTTAGGTTAAAAGTGATACATTTATATTAGCGATGGCAAGACCCTAGCCGTCAAGATGCTGAAAAAGAAAATAGAGAGGCA
Source organism: Eucalyptus virginea (assembly GCA_014182375.1). Taxonomy (NCBI): domain Eukaryota; kingdom Viridiplantae; phylum Streptophyta; class Magnoliopsida; order Myrtales; family Myrtaceae; genus Eucalyptus; species Eucalyptus virginea. Next base: position 56,362,468 of record CM024520.1, read on the forward strand.
AGAAAAAGAGAGAAGAAAAAAGTGAGTTTTTTTTTTGATGAGGGTTCTCAATCTCTTTGTGCTCTAATCTTGAGAAAAGATTATCGTTGTATTCCAACTTTTTTCTGAAGTCTAGTGGATTCGCAGAGTGCCTCTGCGTGAAGACATAGCCCAGGTTTGGGTGAACTTCGATAACAAATTTTCTGGCGTGTTCATCTAATTCTGTTCTTTTATTACTATATTCTGTCTAGTGAATTGTTTGCGAGCGTTATTTTTTCTGAAATCCACGTGCAATTTCGTAACAACTGGTATCAGAGCCTGGGTTGGCTAATCGAGAACATCGAGGGTTTTTCGGTGATGTTCGATTGAAAGCAAACAGGATGGCAGAAGATAAAATCATAATCGATAAGTTCAATGGAGAGGATTTCGGATGGTGGAAACTACAAATAGAGGATTATCTTTATCAAAAGATCTCTATGCATCACTTGAGGGTTGGAAACCCGAGATGGCGGAAGTGGATCCGACGGCGAAGCCAAATGGAAAATTCTTGATCAAAAGGCATTAGGTGCGATTCGTCTAGGGTTGACGAAAAAGACAAGGTACCACATCGCGAAAGCAAAAACTGCAAAAGAAGCCATGGATATTCTAACGAATATTTATGAGAAGCCGTCCACATCAAATCATGTATTTTTGCTAAAGAAACTAGTTAATATGAAATTATCTGATAGAGGTTCTGTGGCAGAGCATATTAATAGTTTCACGCAGGTCACGGGTCAATTGGAATCCGTAGGCATAAATTTAGATATGAAGCTTCAAGCTTTATTATTTTTATGTTCTCTTCCAGAAAGCTACAATACCGCAATGCAGGGAATTTCGAGCACCATGAAGGATGATTTAACTCTTGATGATGCTGTGAGTAGTATCATGGATGAAGAGATGCGAAGGAAAGTCTCAGGTGGAGATAATTTTTCTGCATCTACATCTTCAACGGCACTCGCAGTGGAGAACCGTGGAAGAAGTAAAAGTAGAGGAAATTTCAGCGGGCGTGGCAGATCACAATCAAGGGGTAAGAGACAAGTTGCAAAAGATGAGTGTTGGTTTTGTCACAAAATTGGACACCGGAGGTTTCAGTGTAATCAAGGGGTAAGAGATAGGTTGCAAAGGATGAGTGTTGGTTTTGTCACAAAACCGGACACCGGAGGTTTCAGTGTGAAGCCTACAAAAAGAAGCAGCAAGATGAGAATCAAGGAGCTAATGTGGTTAGCGATGAATCTTTGCTAGAGAACTTGTGTTTATCTGCAGGGTTTGACTTGACAACAGATAAATGGTTTATTGATTCTGGTGCTTCTTTTCATTGCACCTCGCAAAGAGACATATTTGATGATTATGCTAGTGGAGATTTCGGACAAGTGGTTGTGGGAAACGGCCACATGTGTCCCATTGTTGGGAAAGGAACCGTGACTGTGAACATCTCAAGTGGAGGACGTCTAGTTTTGCATGAAACTAGGCATATTCCGGAATTAAAGAAAAATCTGATTTCAACTAGTAAACTTGACCAAGAAGGTTTGGTAATAACCTTTGGATGCGGAGAGTGGAAGATAACCTCAGGGGCAAGAGTAGTAACAAAGGAAAAGCGTACAAGTACACTTTACCTTCTCCAACGAGACAATATCAGTGATATGGTTGCAACTACAATGACTACAGGTAATTTATCTACTCTTTGGCATTATCGTTTGTGACATCTTGGTGAAAAAGGTGTAAAGCAGTTACACTCGAGGAAATTACTTCCGGGTTTACAAAACGTTGAGTTAGATTTTTGTGAGAGTTGCATTTATGGAAAATAGAAGGTTGTTAGTTTTCAATTGAATGTGCAACAAAATAAAGGCCAAAAGCTAGAGTTGGTTCATACTGATGTATGGGGACCTGCTCAGGAACTCTCTTATGGTGGTAAGAGATATTTTGTCACATTAATTGATGATGCAACAAGGAAGATTTGGGTCTATGCTCTTAGAGAAAAGTCGGAAGTATTTGGGATGTTCAGAATGTGGAAGACCATGGTAGAAAAAGAGACAGGTTATCAGATTAAAACTCTGAAATCTGATAATGGTGGTGAATACACAAGTAAAGAATTTGCAGATTATTTGAGTCGAGAAGGCATACACGGGTTAAAGACTGTTCCTAGAACTCCTCAAGAGAACGGTGTAGCTGAAAGGATGAATAGGACTATTCTAGAACGTGCGAGATGCATGAGACTACACGCGAGTCTCCCGCTACACTTATGGACTGCCACAATTAATGCAGCTGTTTATCTTATCAACAAAAGTCCATCTAGTGCATTGGATGAAGAAATACCACAAGAGCGGTGGTCAGGTAAAAAGATTAATTATTCACATCTAAAAGTGTTTGGTTGTATTGCATATGCTTTGATTGATAGGGAGGATAGGAAAAAGCTTGATGCTAAGTCCCAGAAGTGCGTCTTTATCGGATACGGTGGCGATGAGTATGGCTATAGGCTTTGGGATTATGAGAATAACAAAGTCATCCGCAGTCGCAATGTGGTATTCCATGAAGAAAAGATGTATAAGGATCGTCAGACAGAGACAGAGCATGAGAAGGTAATACAACCAAAATATGTTGAATTAGACACAATGCCCATGAAGATGTTTCAAGTAGATCAAAATGCACTTGAAAGAGAGGTTCAAGATGAGCCTATTATCAGTGAAGAGGTAGTTCAAGAGGAACGCAATGATTCGGAGCAAACGAACGACCCTGAAGTACCTGTCTTGAGAAGGTCTACACGTGTGAGAAAGCCAAAGGTAATTTTTGATCCATCAGCTAATACTGTTCTGAGCCATATCTTATATACAGATTCAGGGAAATCGGAGACTTACGATGAGGCAAAGGCAGACACGTCTCACTTGCAGTGGGAGTGTGCTATGAAAGACGAGATGAGCTAGTTACTTTAGAACAAAACTTGGGAGTTGATCAAGTTGCCCACAGGTAAAAAAACTTTATTAAACAAATGGGTGTACAGGATTAAGAATGAAGCAGATGGTAGCATTAGATACAAGGCGAGACTTGTAGTCAAGGGCTTTTCTCAAAAAGAAGGGATCGACTACTTTGAGATATTTTCACCTGTAGTGAAAATGACATCAATTAGAGTTCTGCTGAGTATAGTTGCAATGGAGGATCTTCATCTTGAGCAATTAGACGTAAAAACAGCGTTTTTACATGGTGATTTAGATGAAGAACTATACATGGCACAACCTAAAGGTTTTGAAGTCAAAGGTAAGGAGCACATGATATGTTGCTTGAAGAAAAGCTTGTATGGCTTGAAACAAGCTTCACAACAATGGTACCTAAAATTTGATGGTTTCATGCAAGAAAAAGGATTTGCACACTGTGAATCTGATCATTGTGTTTATTTTCGCAAGTATAATGATGGTGACATTGTGTATCTCTTTTTATATGTGGATGACATGCTAGTGGCTAGTTCCAATATGAAGAGAATCGTACAAGTGAAGAAGATGTTATCATCACAGTTTGCTATGAAAGACTTGGGAGAGACCAAGAATATTTTAGGCATGAAAATCATCAAGGATAGGAAAAATAAGAAATTATAGTTGTCGCAGGAAGACTATGTGAACAAGGTGTTAAAGAGATTTAACATGGACAAAGCAAAACCGGTTGCAACTCCTCTAGCGAGTCACTTCAAACTTTCCAAGGATGTGTCCAAGCGCTCAGGATTTGAAAGATGAGATGGCGGTAGTTTCATATGCATCAGCAGTGGAGAGTTTGATGTATACCATGGTGAGCACGAGACCAGACATTACACAAGCAGTGGGAGTTGTGAGTCAATATATGCAAAACCCAGGCAGAGAGCATTGGAATGCAGTGAAATGGATATTGAGATATCTAGCAGGTACTTCCATTTACTCACTTTGTTATGGTGGTACATCTCTAGAGTTGCAGGGTTATGTAGATGCAGATCATTCAGGTGATCGAGATAGTGGTAAAAGTACCACTAGATATGTCTTTACAATTGCAGGTACAGTAGTGAATTGGGTATCTCAACTACAAAAAGTAGTGGCTTTATCGACGACAGAAGCAGAATATGTAGCGATTATAGAAGCCTTTAAGGAAATCATATGGTTACAAGATTACATGGAGGAGCTACATCGAAAAGAGCCAGTCAGTACACTGTGGAGTGATAGTCAAAGTGCAATACACTTAGCAAAGAATGCAGCTTATCACTCAAGGACTAGACATATCAAGAAGCGTTATTAACTTTATCTCGAAGAATCAGACATTGAAAGATAATGAGTTAAAACTACAGAAGAGACAATTAATGGCTTGCAATAAAATAATAAGGAAGAAGACAAATTTGAAGAATTTACACCCTATAAATAGGGTTCTTGCCCCTTGTGTGAGTGTGTGTGAAGTAAGTGACATGTTGACCAAGGTAGTAGATGGTGTGTAGAGTTTGTAGTTTAATCATATTTTTTACTTGTACTACTACCATTGGTATTACTCCATGTTGATTGATGAGGAGTATCACAGAGGCACAAGTTTTTCAACTACTATTCTTTGAAGAAGATGGATGCAAAGTTGCTTGGTGCTTGGGTATATTTGTCTTCAAGTGGGAGATTGTTATAGATGAAGCCAAATATTTGTTTTTAGGGGTTTTTTTGTATTTTCTATCAGATTTGCTTTTAGGTTAAAAGTGATATCTTTATATTAGCGATGGCAAGATCCTAGCCGTCAAGACACTGAAAAAGAAAATAGAGAGGCAAGAAAAAGAGAGAAGAAAAAAGTGAGTTTTTTCTTGATGAGGGTTTTCAATCTCTTTGTGCTCTGATCTTGAGAGAAGATCATCGTTGTATTCCAACTTTTTTCTGAAGTCTAGTGGATTCGCAGAGTGCCTCTGCGCGGAGACGTAGCCTAGGTTTGGGTGAACTTCGATAACAAATTTTCTAGCGTGTTCATTTGATTATGTTCTTTTATTACTATATTCTGCCTGGTGAATTGTTTGCGAGCGTTATTTTTTCTAAAATCCATGTGCGATTTCGTAACATGAACTTGGTTGAATTATGTATCATAGAGACTTGATTAGAATACTTGTGAAAGTAAAACAAATTGTCCAGACAAATTAAAGGTATGAGAACTCGACTAGAAAATGCGCAAAAGTAAAGGATGAAAAGTGGAACGTTTTCATAAATACAGCTCACTTCCTACTTTGGTGTCGAAGGTAAGAAGACTGACCGAAAGCCACAGCTTGCCCCAGGAGGGAATGGAAGTGACTCCACCGCGATCGAGAATCCAAGCTCTTGCTTTTTCCATGGCCCTATATCTGCCGGTTGTGTCCTCTCCGAGCAATCGGAGAGCAACGTAAGAGAGCCCTGTCCCAAACATGGTGCTTTTCCCCTCAACGTGTAGTCCCCACCCTCCATCTTCATTCTGCAACTTCCAATCATCATCAGTTCAACATCTACCTTCTCTGAAACTGTTTAATTCTCCTCCATTTTGATCATAGCTTACCTGATGGTTATATAGGTAACGTATCATCTCTTTACAGTGTTCTGAAGATAGAACCGAGTGTAGATCTCTTGTAATATAGAGGCCAATAACCTGGTATGCATATGATTTGACGTTTTAGTACTCAAGCAGATACTTGACTTGTTTCTTTTTGTTAAAGAGAACAAAAGAAGAAATTGGCAGACCAAGCCTGGGAGGAGAAACAATGGACCGCCATAATCACCGGGCCAATGACCATCCTCAGCTTGGAGAATCGAATAAAACTTGATGGCCCTCTTCAATGTATTCACCACTGCTTCCTCACTTATGTCTTCTTCTGCACCCATGCTCACCTTCTCTATCTCTTCCACTCTCGACTTCTCTTTCGCCAACTGTAATCATCAATCAGCACCATCCATCGCACCAATTTTATTTTGTTTTTCTCTTTAGTAATTTAGATCTTCTTCAGGACAGGATTGGTTATCCTTTTATTCTTGTGACTAATCACTCTCAAACAAAAAGCCATTGGAAAGAAAAGACCATAGGTATGAGTGCATCAAGGTGTCAAACATTAAAACGTAATGACACCAACAGTCCTCAAATATATTGCTCACTAATCCCGACTTACTTGCGACTCATGACTCTATCATTACCTTGATATAAAGAAGCGCGATTTGAATCAATATTCCTACGATTTGAACTTTCTACAATTATACACCATGTGATGTCGTTAAGGTACGAGAACAAGTTCCTTAGGCTCATCTCACATCTGGTTATATTATGTCAATGAATGAAGTCACGGTTAACTATCTCATGAAAAAGTCTCCCTTATTGGCTTTTGCCTGGTTATGCTTTCTTTGTGTGCCCAGTTCTCAGGGTAGAGCTGGCAGTGTTAAGATATGAGCTTGGACTTGTTGTAAAGTAGTTAATTGTGCAATCTTTCAAGCCAACATCTCATTCTTCGGCTTTCTGCCCCAAAGGCAGGGTCTTCATTTTCATAAGGAAATCAAGAAAAGAGAAGGGAAGTCTTGGATTTTTGAATCATCGTACCTGAAGCCTCATGAGGAGATCAGAACTTTGCTTCACATGATATCGATTTTGAGTAAACTCTTGGCGCATCTTTTTAATAATAGCCAATTCATCTGGTGTTCCTGCGTTTGGCGTGAACTCCCAGAATTGTCTCCCAATGTTGTCATAAATGCTCCTCACCTCAAGATCATCTCCTTGGGAGCACTTGAGTTTCCACATTTCCCTCCTGAAACTATGTCCTTCTCAGAAAAGGAAGAAAAACGGAAATGTGAGGCTTCAAGTCCAAAGGCAATTGACTGTGTGGTTTACTTAAGCTCATCATACATACTGGAGTTTTGCATGCTTGTGATTTTTCTTATCCGTGATTGATTGCTCAAGTTAACTTACATGCGCAGCTGCTTATCTAAAAATTTAAGATGTAGAATATAGTATGCCATATACTTCATATCATGCTTTCCCTCAGGCGAAGGCTAATTTGATGATGAAGACTGTAAACGTGCAAACCCGATGCGTCTGGGCAATAGACTTTAAATCTCTAGGGTATAATCAGAAGAAATCCTAGGATGAGAGAAGCTGAACTTGAGCCTTCAGGATCCGATGAAACATAAAAGTTACATGCACAACAGTTTGCCTTAATTTTTTTTTTTGGGTCAACACCTCGAAAGTTCAAACGGCGGTGCAAAACATTTTTTTATTTTTTTGTTTTTTGTTTTAATATCTACAACAGCTCGAGCAAACGGGAATTCTTTTCCCTTTTTCCTGGCCCCCGACGATGAATCGTGGGAAACAGTTCAATGTTTAAATGCAACAAAAAAATGGAAGGGAGAACTTGAACTGACCCCGTTTCTGAGGATCGAACTGAAGCTGATGAATCGAGTCTAATCAAACAACAAAGTTTGGTGGGTATTCAAAGGCCGAGATGGATGAATCCTTTTATAGGCCAATGTCATGTTGATTTGGCCATTGAGTAAGGACCCGTTCATGATTCTACGTTTCCATTTGACCTCAGCAAACGCTATATCCGATATCCTATTCCAAGCTATACTAGAATAAACCAGCTGCCTCAATAAAACCAATGAACCAATGTGCATTGGAGCCGGCAGTGAACGTCTGACGTCTTTCCTTTTCTTCTCATCTTTTTTTACCTTTCTATTTGCTGAGAGATTTCTCTTCGTTCCATCTAAACAAGTTTCTTGGACAGGAAACCCTTCGAGGCCAATCACTAGAAGCATCTTTACATGATCTTGGGATGACTTGCACATTGACAATCTTGTATATTCTCCCTCCGGAACTCCATTTTAAGCAACATCTTGACAATGTCGATGTAATAGTAGCATGACTCGAAAATTAAATCTGATCGAAATAAATGTTAAGTAATAGTAAGGTATCACATTTTATTAATTTATCATTTGACCTACGACGTCAAAGTACTAGTAACTAATGAAACTTTTGATAAATTTACTTCTCAAAACTAAATCTTAGCAACGTAATTAGTAACATACAAGTCAAGCTAATAGCATAAGGGTCATGATAAATGAAGGGATTTAATTTATAATGCGAGTATATAGGCATTTCGCTTATTGTGTGTATTTAGACATGCGAGATTTTTATAAGGGAAGGAAAACGTCAGTCGGCACAAACATGCATGCGATGAATTGATGTTATAGCAACGTATTTTGAGCATGCTCTTCCTTTTATTGCCTTTTTTTTTTTTTTAATGTTTATGGCTTTTGCTTATGCATGCAAGGCAAAAATAAAGTATGATTTATTGACTTGATAGCTACCATCATCACAAACTTTTTGGGAAAAGTATAAAAAATCATAAACTTTTTGTATTGGTGGCAATTTAATCATAAACCTTTATTGGTGCCAATCTAAAAAGCATTGATACTTTTCGGGAGTCTTTGTATCTAACATTCTAATACATGGCCAACATGTTCTAACATATGGTCAACAAGTGTCGGAAAATCTGACACGTGGTTAACTCTTCCCAATAATCTTTGACACGCAATTTCGATATGCACAAGATCAATTTTAAAATTTCCAATATTTGAAGGGTCAAAATATAAAATATGAAAAAAAAAAAAAGAGGCAGGGATGGTGGTTGGGCCTCGCTACTGCTGTCATTGCCACTATTGGAGGGAGTCAACGACCTCACCGACCCTAGGTGGCCCAGGGGAAGGGCAACCCTTGCTAGCTAGGCAAGGGCTAGCAAAGCTCACCTAGATCTAGGTGATGCCTTAGTTGAGGCCTCAACGACATTGCACCCTCGGTTGGGCCTAGTGAGGGTTGTCGGCCCTTGCCTAGGGTTGGGAGGCTCGCCAACCACGGCGAGGGCGAGGGCTAGCGTCACCTAGATTTGGGCAAGCCTCATTGGCCCCCAACTAAGGCGTTGCCCATATCTGGGCAAGCCTCACTTGGGTCTTGCTTAGGCTAGGGAGGGCCACTCCCTTGCCATAGGTCATCACCCCCTTGACGGTGGCTAGGCACGCCATTAACAATAGTAGTGGTGTGCCTCATGGCGTGCCCAGCCATGATCATGTCTCTCTTTTTCTTTTTTTTTTTTTTTTTTTATTATTTATAGAATCATTTTAGCTTTTTTTTTTTTTACAAAAAAAAAAAGCAATAAAAAATCCCATATAAGAAAAATAAATAAATAGCAGCAATTTAATAAATTTTAGAATTTAATTACATTTTTGCAAAAAAATTTAGGATTTGTAGTACACGTATCTCTAAATTTAGTAGTAGAATGTGGGTCAATTCTTTTTTCTCTAAGTAATTGAATTTGTCAACTTAAAACAATAAATGACATTAACAAATATCGGATTAATTTTTTTAGTGTAAATTAATTTTAGATTATTATTATTATTATTATTATTATTATTATTATTATTATTATTATTATTATTATTATTATTATTATTATTATTATTCTTTTCTTCTTCTTCTTCTTCTTCTTCTTCTTCTTCTTTTGTGCATTTATATATAAAATATGTCGGAATGTGTCGAAGTTATTTATTTTTTAAAAATAAATCACGTTGTATCGCATATCTATATACATAAGTGCCAATTAATCATAAATATTTTAATTTAGTGTTATTTCAATTATTACGATTAATTTTGGAACGTCAGACAACACGAATATGTATGCAATGAGTTGACATAATAACAACATATTGTGAGCGTGCATTTTTTTATTAAGGTCCAATCACAAAATGTCACGTGTAGATGACGTGGACATAACTAAAAAAAAAATTAAAACTCTCACTTTCTTGTTTTTTTTCTCTCTCTTCTCCCTCTGCCGTTGACTGCTAGCTCCTCCATCTGCAACACCAGCATAGTCGTGGGAGCCACATCCAAGCCAACCGTCCATGGTCGAGCCACCCCCTCTGTCATCGCGGCGGCTCGCATTCGTTGCCCGTCCATGGCCGAGCCGGCAACCTACTTCGTTGTCACTCGCGGCCACCCCTTCGTGAATGAACAAACCCCACAATAACTTGGAGCTCGTCCACTTGCTTCCCCAGGCGATCGATCAAGCAAAGGTAGAGAGTTTTAAGTCAATCTCACTTTGAGACTATCAATGGCGTAGCCATCGAAGCTTAAGGCACTGGAGTGAAGGTCCATCACATAAAAAAACAAAGTTTAGATTTTTAAAGGCCATCATATATGTCTCTATACAGATCTGGATATAGGCGTTGCTACAAATTTGTCCGACAACTCTTTTTATGATTAGATGAAACTAGCAAGTGATGCCGACGCCCGTTTATGGCAATCGTTGGTGTCGTTCTTCAAGATCTGGAATTCTAGGCGCCCGCCAAAACATGACAATCCAAGGTCCATGGTGGCCGGAGGAAACCTGAAAATCCGAGGTCCATGGCCACCGGCGGGATTCATCACAGCTCACGGTGGAAATCCGAGGTCTCTAGCCACCAGTGGAGTCGTTGGCACTCGCGGAGATCTGGAAATCGAAGGACCATGGCTGCGGATGGCTGGTGACAGGGTAGAAGGGAGAAAAAAATAAAAAAAGAGAGATTTTTAATTTTTTTTATTTATGTCCACGTACAATGGCATTTTGTGATTGGACTCAACAAAAAATACATGATTTTTTTTTCTTTGGTCGGAGGTCTTGATTTATTGACTTGATAGTTATCATCGTCACAAATTTTTTAAAATTTTAAATCTTTTATATTTGTGTCAATATAATTATAATTTTTTTTATTGATGTCAATTTAATTATAAATCTTTTAATTTTGTACCAATTCATTCATTCCAATTAATTTTATCTAGATTTTGATGATATGGATATGGATCGATTAATGTAACATAATCGATGCTGACGATGAATAATTTTTAATAATATTTTAATATTATTAAAAATCTTTTATTTTAGTCAAACATGTTGACATCACCTAAACAATACTGCTCTGACTTATGGAGTGCGTTACGTGATTGTATTTTTTAAGAGAGTGGAGAGGGATTCGTTAATGGGTCGGCAGCAGACCTTGCGTTAATCAAGACGCAAATGGTGGATCATCTAATTTTTAGCCATCCATCTTATATGCATTATATAACGATTAGTGATGTTAAAGATTGTAAATGAAGTTTTGAATTTTGATTTTTTTCGATGCTTCTATTGATGTACAAAATGAATTTAAATGGATACACAATTACATGATTCCTTAAGTTAAGGAAAGAATCCTTAAATTGGGGGAAAAAATTAAATTCAAAATTTGAATTTGAATTTAAAATTTTGAGAGAGGTGGAAGAGATTAAGTTGCTTGATCTTAAGATGATATGTTATCATAATGCACCTCCAAGTCACTACCTTAGAAGTACCAATATTTTCTAAAAGCTTTTGTGTCATGTCCTACATTTAAATACGTGTTCAACATGTGTTTGATATGCTTCAACACACTTTCACATGTTTTGGCACGCAGTCAACAGTGTCGGAAAATTCAACATATGATCAACTCTCTCTGATATGCATGGGGTCAATTGTAAAAATTTTCAATAATTGAAGGGTCGAATATAAATATATGAAAAAAAGAAAAAAAAATGGGTAGGGATTGTGGCTGTGCGCGTTGTTGCTACCGCTACCACCGTCGGGAGGGGCTAGTGAGGTAGTGGGGGGGGCCTCGTTGGCTCGTGCGATCGCCAACTAGGCAAGGGCCGGCAAGGCTCGCCTAGATCTGGGTGATGTTGTGCCCTCGCTCAAGCCTAGTGAAGGTCGCCGGCACTTGCCTAGGGCTAGTGAGGCCTTGCCTAAGACTAGGAAAGTTCGCCAACCATAGGCAAGAGCCAATGTCGCCTAAATCTGGGCAAGCCTCGCCAACCATAGCCGAGGTGTCACCCAAATTTGGGTGAACCTCACCCAAGCCTCGCCTAGGCCGGCGAGGGCTGCCCCTCTCCGCTACCTACTTTTATGGACAAGCGGATGGTATAAGAGCCAAAGACGGACTTGAAGATTGAAGATTTAGCCCTAAATAGAGCTTGGTGGTGCAATTGCAAATTTCACAACTCGATATTCACATCAGTTTCCTGCAACTTAAAAAAATCGACTGAAAAAACAAGATTGGGAAATTCAGCAAGGTGAGTCCTAGGTAGGGAAAAGCGAGCACTCAAATGACTTGAGAGAGGGCCAGTGGAGTGTCACCTAAGTAGCACCGACACTAACACGCGACACGCGACACGACACGACACGACACGTCGTTTCTCAAAAAATAAAGAATCCGACACGTTATGACACGTTATATATTAATATATATTTTTATATATTCATAATAATTATTATTTTTATGATTATTTCAATCAAATTAATTTGAATCAAATTCATAAATAAGTAAATAATTAAAAAATTCTTGAATGAATTTATATTAAAAACATTAATCCGCAATTTATTAATATCATTAATTGTTTCGATTTAACAAATTTAACCCTATTTCAATAAATCATAAAACTTGGAAAAAAAACAAGCGATCCATGGACTCACATGTTAGATATGCTGGAAGAGGAGAAAAAAAATTAAGGGGTGAATTGTGTATCACGAGAAGTGGGAGTTAGAAGAGAATAGAAGACTATGTTTTTGTTCTTTGTCCATTTATTATTTTTATTATTGTGTTTTATTTTTTCACATATATATATTTTGACCTCTCATTTATTGAATTTTTAAAATTGACCTCGATATCGGAATTATGTGTTAGAAACTCATATGTTAAAATTTCCGACTCGAGTGTTAAAAAAAGTTGACAAGTGTCGGATTTTCCGACACGTGTTGACCGAGTGTCGAAGTGTCCAACACGACACGAAGGCTCTTAGAGAGCGTTGGTGCATCATAGGTGCCGGCTGGGTGTGCAAAGAGATCGCCATTACTGTCATAGAAGGGAAGAGAGAGAGAGAGAGAGAGAGTGATGTCCTGTTTATAGGCTAAAAAGATGAAGAGGAAGAATCGATGAGAGAGAATAAACCTTGGAAGACATTGCCCGTTTGTTATTTTCTTCTTCTTCTTCTTCTTCTTCTTCTCTCTCTCTCTCTCTCTCTCTTTCGGGAACAATTTGGTTTTTATTCCTCTTTTGCTTTTAGAATTTATTTTGTTTGTTCGGATAGTTTCTTACTCTTTTTTTTTTATTTTTTAATTAAATAGACACATTTTGATTTTTGTTGCTCGGTAATATCTAAAATTTTCATAATATATAAGTTGGATGTTGTATATTTTTTTATTATATAATCTCCCATAATTTATGGAATATAGTTACGATTATAAATTTTAACGGAAAATAACTTTTGGTTTTCACTTAAGCATAAAATGAATTTGTACATTTTATGACATGCGTCCATATGCCTATAAAGGCTAAATTCCTTATTTGTAGTGCAATTTTCAGCATGAATTATATAGGTAGTATTGAGGCACATGATTTTAATAGCCGAATGTTGATTGTTTGTTTTTTTCTTCCAAGTTTTGTGGATTATTGAAATGGAATGTAGTTGAATTTGTCAAATTAAAATAATAAATGATATTAATAAATACTGGATTAATATTTTTTATGTAAATTAATTGTAGGCTCTTTTTATTATTACTTATTTATTTGTGCATTTATATATAAAAATATATTTAATATATAATATGTTGGAATTCTCTATTTTTTAAGAAATGACGTGTCGGTATGTCGTGTTGTGTCGTATTATGTGTCGCGTGTTTATATCAGTCCTACATAGATTACTACATATAACGTAGAAATAGAAGAAGACGAGCTATCGGTCACATAACAGAACAACATTCTCTTCCTAATAATGCTTCAAGAGAGAGAAAGCATGGATTTTTCGTCAACTTCTTCTAAAAGGTACTTATATCAACAAATACAAGCTCGTCTTTATGTAACTCCATATGTTTGTTGATATATACGCATGTGTACACGGACGTGTGTTGAGTACGTGTGAGTTCAATGCATTTTTATCCATTCAAAGCTTGTTCTGATAACGAGGGTAACTGACATCAAATATCAATTATCAAATATCCATCCTTTATGTTTCATGATGATGGAAGCGTATGAGAAAGCATATGCTTTTCAACGAGGGATCTAGAGATTGCTTATTAGAAAGATGTTGCTATTGATGGTTAGATATCTTAATGTGTGATAAGTGTCAAAATGAAAACAACGTCGTGGAGTTTTCTGTATATTTCATTAAACTATATATGAACCTATTTATTGACTTTACAAAGTGGCTATCTATAGTACCATATTATTACAATAGAAATTACAATCAATCATAATAACTAAATTATTGTAGGAATTCATGTCGGCAGAAGACGGCTTACCTGATTCCGATGCGCAAATAGCAAATAGCCCCGGAACGAATGTTGAATTGCGAACAAATCACGAACAAAACTTCCTCACATTAGTTTGGATGCAATCACAAGGAAAACACCCGATTTCCACGGCGTAAATGCCGATTGTTCTTGCAAAAATGAAATGGAATGTCTTCTTCTTCCTTGATGGAAATGGAGAGAAATTTGGTGCGTATGTTTGCCAACGATTCCAACGGTTGTGTTCGGGAGGCTTTTATACGTCTCCATGACACCTCTACAAATGGTGTCCTTCCATCGTACCGTATCAAGTCCAAATGGTGCGGTCCAATCGCACCCCATCATGGACGTACCAGCTAAAGTACTACATCTCCCACTCGGACATAATGGGTTTGATAGCGCTCTATCAATAATATAAGGCATTCAATATTCATCAATTTTACAAAACAATTCATACTAGCAAATAAGCCGTGCAACCAGTGAGTACACCTGCACTTGGGAGCTCAAATTATGCACCCGTTAGGGATAACATAATGGCTACTACCCCGAAAAGAAATAAACAATCGATGTCTTACAATGCCCCAAACATATTTTGTTACATCAATCCAAGTATACATATCCCTTAAAGGCTATACTTGACTATTCTAAAAAAAACACCATGTATTTACAATTACATCCGCAACCACATAGGGCGATATAATTGGTCGACCAGTAAATACACGCGATAGATGTAAAACAACAATAGTCTTCCTTCGTATTCATGTCTCTCTCAATTTCAGAACAACTGCTTTCCTAGACATATCCCATAGGTCATATCTATTCATGACCGCCCGTAACATGCTAAAGTAGCAATATTAATCTTTCACTTCGAGAAGATAGTCAGAAGTAACATAGGGCACAAAATTGAGATAAAATACAAATTACCTCAAGGGCTCATACGATGAGTAAATAGAGATAATTTTACTCATCTTCCCTTATTGGTCGTACAATGCACATGTAGTATGAATTACATGTTATAGTGAATTACTCTTTCTATAAGAGCGTATGTCATTTATCAAATATATCCACCATACAGATCTTAGCCTAAATATAGTCACGTGCTTCTCACGTACTCATGTTTAGCCCGAGTGCTATATCAGCTCGCTTTCTATAGCACACAATTAAGTACTCGCATCCGGCATCTTTCAGGTATACATGATTGTGAGACTATAATGTTCGGTCTTATTATAAACAAATCACAGACCTCATCTTGACTCCAATCAAGGCAACATATTTTATGTACCAAATTTGCTCTTCAGCATTTATTTGTACATAACGTCTTATCTCAACGTGCTAACTACAACACTTGAAGCGATTGCTCGTGTGAGTGAGCCAATTATTGTATGCTGACATACTTTTCAATAATATGTGTGTGTTTGTGCTAGTCTCATAGTAGATTTGTACTTATTGATAAAACATCAAATCACTAATAAACAAACAAATACAATACATCTATCCACAAATACGTAAACCAATGATCCTCTATAATAACAAATATCACATTTTATGCAATCTTAGTGACATCCTATGGGTCAAGAATATGTCTCTAGGAATAGCCTTCGTAAATGGATCAGCAACTATTCTATTGGTTGAAATGTATTGCAGGATCACTTCTTTCTGCATTATAATATCTCTGATGAAGTTATTCTTTATGTCAATGTGCTTTGTCATTCCATGATACTTGGGATCTTTCACATAGGCAATGGCTACTTGACTATCGCAATAAACTGTCACCGGTCTTGGAACTTCAGTGACAATGGCTAAATTTTCCAAGAAACGTTTTAGCCATACTGCTTCTTGCGGTGCGGTAGAACATGCAATAAATTCTGCCTCCATCGTAGACAAGGCCGTGCATGTCTGTTTCTTGCTATTCCAAGAAATTGCACCTCCATTGAGCAAGAACGCATATCCAGAAGTCGATTTACGTTCATCCAGGTCTCCACCCCAATCGACATCTGAATAACCCAATAGGCGTAAATCATTCCCTTGGTAACAAAGTCGATAGTCCATGGTGCCCTTCAAGTATCTCAGGATCCTCTTCACTGCTTTCTAGTGTGCTTAACCAGGATTTGATTGATATCGGCTCACCAATCCCACAACAAAACATATGTCGGGTCGAGTACACATCATAGCATACATCAAACTTCCAACTGCACTAGCGTAAGGAACAGTTTCCATCACTTTGATTTCTTCTGGAGTTTTAGGATACATCTCAGTATTTAGGCCTTCACATTGCATAACAGGGGTATCAATGGGATTACAATGCTGCATATTAAAACGCTCAAGAATCTTCATAATATAAGACTCTTGTGATAAAGTAAGGAGTTTCCTCGATCGATCTCTTTCGATCTTAACTCCTAATATATAAGTAGCTTCTCCCATGTCCTTCATCTCAAAATTGGAGGACAACCATTCTTTTATGGTGATAACCAAAATCTTGTCATTTCCAGCTAACGGAATATCGTCAACATAAAGTGATAAAATCACAAATTTATCTTTGGACCGCTTGACATATAGACAGTGATCTTCTTCGATCATCGTGAAACCAAAAGTTATTATTGTTCGATGAAAATGAAGATACCACTGTCTAGATGATTGCTTAAGGCCATATATTGAGCGATGAAGCTTGCAAACTTTATGCTCTTGACCTTTAGCTATGAAACCTATTGGTTGTTTCATATAGATTTCCTCATCTAATTCTCCATTGAGAAATGCCGTCTTTACATCCATTTGATGTAATTCAAGGTCCAAATGTGCAACGATGGCTAGAATAAGGCATATTGAGGCAAACCTTACAACTGGTGAAAAAATTTCCTCATAGTCTATACCCTCTTGTTGAGTATAACCTTTTGCCACAATGTGAGCTTTATATTTTTCAATGGATCCATCCGCCCTTCGCTTAATCTTGAAAACCCATTTGTTTCTAATGGCCTTACGATTGGGTGGTAGATCAACCAATTTCTAGACATGGTTTGCCCTCATTGACTCCATCTCATCTTCCAAAGCTTTTCTCCATTCTTCCTTATCAGATGATGAGACAGCCTCTTGAACAGTCTTAGGCTTAGCATCGTCATTTTGAGCAATCATAAATGCTTCCCCTTCAATCTTAAAACGACGACGGTGAGTACTTTTACGATTACTTTTACGCAATTGAATTTCTCTTGAATTCAATTTATTAGGCGATGCAACACTCCCACTAGGTCTTGTGTGTTGAGGTAAATCTTCATTTCCCTCTACGACATCAGTGGGTGTGTTATCAAGATCTTCCATCTCATATAATTGGAAGTCCTTATCAATCTCACCTCTATTAGAAAAATCATTCTCCAAGAACGTGACATCTCATGACTCCATTTCGGTCACACTTCCATTAGCTTGTTCACCTATGAACACGTACCCTTTGGAATGTTCGAAATATCTTATAAAGATACATTTCTTCCCTCTAGGACCTAATTTGCCATGTTTATGGGAAGAATCATGAACATAAGCTGCACATCCCCATGTAGACTACTCAAGTCTGGTTTCCTACCAATCCATAATTCATAAGGGGTGGAAGTGATCGATTTTGAGGGCACACGGTTAAGTATATAGGCAATAGTCAATAATGCATCTCCCCAATAGGAGATAGGTAAATTTGCTTGCACCATCATAGACCTAACCATTTCCAATAAGATTCTATTTCTTCTCTCAGCTACCCCATTTTGTTGTGGAGTACCAGGAATAGTCAATTGTCGTACAATTCCCTTTTCATCACAAAGAGCCTTGAATTGCTCCGACAGATACTCACATCCACAATCGGTTCTCAATGCCTTTATTGTTTTGTTTAACTGATTCTCTACCATCGCTATATATCGTCTAAAATAGTCTAATGCTTCTGACTTATGGGAGATCAGAAAAACATAACCGAAACATATGAAATCATCTATGAAAGTAATGAAATATGAGGCTCCATGCATCACCCTCACATTCAAAGGACCACAAATGTCAGAATGTATGAGATGCAATGAAAATTCAGCTCTAGTCCCTTTACCGAATGGTTTTCTAGTTGCTTTTCCCACTAGACAATGTTCACATTCGAATAGACTAACATTAGTGAGTGACCCTAAAAGACCTTCTCTAGCTAATTTTTGCATTCTTTGCAATCCAATGTGACCTAATCTAGCATGTCAATTGCTTGCATCAATCTCAACGTTATTAGAAGATGCAATTAAAGAAAAACAACAATCAACATTAACATTGTACTGATCATAATCAATATCTAACACTATAAAACCATTCGATACATGACCTGAACCATAATAAACTGTTCCATACAAAATGTCAACACAATCACCATGGAAATTCAATACATAACCTAAGCTAAGAAGAATAACTACAAAGACCAAGTTTCGTCGAATATCTTGAGCATAAAGGACATCATGCAGGAATATGTTTCGACCACCACGTAAGATTAATTTACATGTGCCGATACCCTTCACTTCAATTCTTGAGTTATTCCCAACATATATCCATCTTCTTCCAGGCGGTATCCGACGATACTCCACAAATGCTTCTCGGTCTCTAGCTACATGGTCTATTTCTCCCGAGTCTACAGTCCACATTGGATGAGATTCAGCAAGCGTTACAGTACTAGAAACAAAAGCATTACTCAAAGTAATGGAGTAATAGGGTATCTTTTTCGGCTCGGTACATTCACGAGCAAAGTGACCCATCTTGCCACAATTATGGCACTCCATCTTGGCCTTGTCCTTCTTCCCACCACGCTTCTTACGTCGGAAGGTCTTAACCCTCTTGGGTCCCTGATCAGTCATCTTCCCTTTGTTGTTGAACTGAAGATTCCTCTTGCGCTTGACGCCCGAAGCCTTGCGCGAACTCGATTCAGCAACATAAGCATGGGTAGAGGATCTTGCAGCCTCTAGGCGCTCATCCTCTAATTTCAAATGACGCGTAATCTCATCAAAATTGACGATGTTCTCATTATGCGTCATATTGATCTTCGTATGCTCCCAATTATCAGGAAGAGACCTTATAACAGCCTGAACTTGCTGTTCATCAGTAAGGGAGTGACCTGCCGACTTTAGCTCACAGATCATATTTGACATCTCCCGAAGATGCTGTCTCATCGTTACATTTGGGCGCTTTCGGAATGTGTCAAACTTGATGGTGAGTCTCCTCAGCTCAGTGGCAAATGTACCCCCAAACTTATCTTTCAAGGCAATCCACATAACTTGAGCTTTGTCATAACTCTCAAACTCACACATGAGATCATCTTGCATACAGCTCAGCAACGTGATGCAAGCAATGCTATTTTCTTTTTCCAAGCTTAATAAGCTTCCAGATCTCTCCTCTATTGAGCTGAAGTTCCATGCTTAGGTTCATCCATGGTATGGTTGAGGGTTTCCAAAACCTCTTGCTCCTCAAGGATGTACTGAACCTTTTGATGCCAAATATCATAATTGTCACCGTTCAGCTTCTCACCCTTATTGAGGTCAGCCACAATGGTCTTGGATGCCGAAGCCATAATCAATTGCTATAACACATTGACATAATAAACGCAGAATCAATACTAGCACACTATACAGAGTAACACATATATTTAATTTGCAGCAAAGACAAACTAAATTAATGATAATTCAACAAAAGACACAAAAGCAAAAGTTTACAATGTTCCCAATCAACTTCTATGTACAATTGTTCTATTATCATTAATTAGTTTAATTTGCACAAATTTTAAGTTCTAGGTGAGAACTCCTTTCAATTCTACCAACCTACGAACTCCCACTAGGAAAAATAATTACATGACCTTATGTAATTTCTACATTTTTCCTTAACAAAAAAAAAAATTATTGCATGATAATAACCAACGTATAAACAACAATCATGCTTCAACTATAATTAAAATTGCAATTCAACATGTAATGGATTTCCTACCATTGTTCTAATTTTCTAGCAATTAGAAAATTGCAAGTATATTAAAATATATACATCATATCATTGAACCAAGCTCTACACAGCATATATAACTTCATTTGAACACAAGCTAGCTACTGTATTTCCTTAATCACAAGAAAATACAAGTTACAAATGAATAAGCTGCATTAAACCCCAAAAAATTACGCGTACATAGGGTTTCCAAAGCATTTTCATACATTTATAAAATTCAAAAGTATAAAATAATTACACCACAGTGTAGAGAACATTCATACGAACCAAACGCCGCTGACCACGCTCCAATCGGAGCTTGCACGCGCCCCCACGCGCCGCCTGAGTGCGCGGCGCGTGTGGCGCAGGCACCAGCGAGCCAAATGGCTCCTGGTCGGTCCAACCAGTTCGACCGGTCCAACCGGTCCGACCGGTGACTGGTTCGATCGGTTTGACCGACGGACCGGTTGACCGGTCAACGGTTGGGTCGGGTCGAATCCCGTGTCGGGTCGTGGGTCGGGTCGGGTCGGGTTGGGTCGCCGGCCGGTGACCGGCCAGCCAACTGTTACCAACGGTGATGTCATCGATGACGTCATCCGCGCGACCGATTGTTGGATGACGTCATAGTGACGTCACCACGCGCTGGTTCGCCGACCAACACGTGCCGGTTCGCCGACTGGCGCGTGTCGCGCAGGCGCCGGTTCGCCGATCGGTGCGTGCGGAGCACGCGCTAACTTCGCCAGCGCTTTAGGCGCGTGGCGCCCACGCGCAGCAGCTTCTGGCCGCGCGTGTGGGTGCGTCCGACGTCGCCCGGCGGCGCTCGACCCATTGCCGGACTCGTCTCGACGAGCTCTTTTACTCCGTATATTCAAAAATTAATTTTGACCAAAAATTATTTCAAAAAACGGCCAAAACCTCACAGATGCACGCGACCCCGAACCCGTTCTTTGCTCTGATTCAATTTCGAGTTTTTCATATGGCAATTCCGACTATCATAGATCGAAACAGTGTAGAATACAAACTCTTGATCTCAATATCAAATGGCAAATGAGAAAACTCGATGAAAAACTAGGTAGAAATCACGACTGAGCTCTGATACCAATGTAGGAATTCATGTCGGCGGAAGACGACTTATCTGATTCTGATGCGCAAACAGCAAATAGCCCCGGAACGAACGTTGAATTGCGAACAAATCACGAACAAAACTTCCTCACGTTAGTTTGGATGCAATCACAAGGAAAACACCCGATTTCCACGGCGTAAATGCCGATTGTTCTTGCAAAAATGAAATGGAATGCCTTCTTCTTCCTTGATGGAAATGGAGAGAAATTTGGTGCATATGTTTGCCAACGATTCCAACGGTTGTGTTCGGGAGGCTTTTATACGTTTCCATGACACCCCTACAATGGTGTCCTTCCATCGTACCGTATCAAGTCCAAATGGTGCTGTCCAATCGCACCCCATCATGGATGTACCAGCTAAAGTACTACAATTATGATATGAGAGATATTTAGAATAAGAGAAAGACACTCGAGTAAATAAATATCTAACAATGTGATTGACGATTTTTGTTTTGGCAACCACACACGAAGTACGCATGGTCTCTATCAAAATCATTTGTTCTTTTAGTGTATGTTCATTTTTTTGCTGGAGTTTCAAGTTTCGGCGTTTCTCTGCTTTTTTGGGGTTGAAGATTTAGCTAGTTTTGCAAGGTGGGCTCTTTTTAATTGCTGAGGAGTAGAGGAAATGCAAAATGAAATTGAGATATTTTATTCTTAGGGTTTGTGGTACATCTTCAAGATGGAGTGGAAAAAAAAGAGCGTTTTTTTTTTTTAATATAATCACTTAAAGTTAGAGCCTCTTTCAAAAAATGTTTTGTGAGATCATGCTCTTAGGGTTCATTTATAAAAAAATCAGTTTCCAAAAAATTACTTTTCAACTTTCTGATATTTGGATGACAGGATATCAATCAATTTACAAAAAGTTTTCCATAAACAGAAAATAAGTTTAGATTAGGGAGAACCACTTCCCCTTTTGTTAAAAATGAAATCGTTTTTCCTAAATTGCCAAACAAATGAAAATTTTAAAATAATTTTCATAGCAAATACTTTTTCTTTATCAATAAATTTTTAGTGAAACTCACGGAAAATAAATGATCTTGAAAGCTTCTAAAAATGATTAGTTGTATCCCTCCATAAAAATAATTAGACATAAATTATTTTCTGTGATAAAAATATTTTTATTAAATAATTATTTTGAACAATATAAGTCATCAATTTTAGAAGAATATTTTTCAAATCATTAAACAAACCGAGCCTTAGCGTTTCTTCATCTTCCGTGCATCAAGGTGAACGGTCGGCTATATGAGTCTAATCTACAAATTTCTCTTCTTTTCCTTTTCACCCTATAAGACTAGAAGGCAAGGTGGCAATCGTCACAGGTGGCGCAAGCAGGATCGGAGCCAGCGCAGTGCATCTCTTCCTCGAGAACGGCGCGTGGTTGATCGTAGCTGATATCCAAGACGACCCGGGGCAGGCCCTAGCCGGCAAGCTGGGCAAAAGAGCCAGCTACGTCCATTGTGACGTCACCGACGAGGAAGACGTCCGCAACCTCGTGGACGCCCCCGTGGCGAAACACGGAAAGCTCGACATAATGAACGGCAATGCTGGGTCCCTGGACAGTCTTGCTGTCCGGAGCATACTAGACACGACCAAGACCGACCTGGACAAGCTCTTCGGGGTGAACGTGTACTGCGCTTTCCTAGTCGCCAAGCATGCCATGAGGGTCATGATCCCCACCGCGAGAGGGCTGCATACCCTTCACCGGCAGTGGTTGCACATCCATCGCCGGCCTTGCGACCCACGCATAGGCGGCCTTGAAGTACGCCGTTCTGGGTCTGGTGAGGAACTTGGCCACCGAGCTCGGGGAGCACAGGATAAGGGTCAACTGCGTGTCGCCTTACGTGGTCGCAAGGACTGGGATCTTTGAGCAGACGGAGGGGGACAAAGCTGAAATGGTGAGAGAGAAATGGCTGAGCGAATTGGGCAACTTGAAGGGACAGACTTTGAATCCCGAGGGCGTTGAGCGAGCGGCTCTTCGCCAGGCTAGTGACGAAGCCAATTACGTGAGCGGCCAAAAACTTGGTGGTGGACGGCGACTACAACATTGTCAATCCCACAATTTGAGGCAATTGGTCGTCGGCATAATAATTAGGATATGATAGGATAAAATAAGATATTAAATCCTCTTGATGCTAAAGATGGACATATCTAATCCTATCAAGTGTTTGGCGCACTTCAATATATAATTAAAAAATAAATATAATATTCAATTACATTACAAAATTGAAAAATAGAAAATTCAATTAATTAAAAGCCACGAAAAAACCCTAGATCTAGGAATTGTGGTCACCTCCACAGTGGCCCCCATTTAAAACGGTGAGTACCAACATGGTCGTGCAATAGTGACACAAATCGGTAAATCTTAGACTACGATAGAGAGGGTGCATAGTGGAATTTTAGGCAACCACCTGAGTAGTCTTTTTATTGCCTCAAACCGATCGAGGTCCCAGGTTGTCAATGATACCAAAGATTTAGTGCTACTTCATCACCATCACAATCTTCCCCTCTTCCCTTGAGACGTCAAACGTAAGGATTCTAGTGTTGTCAATGAGGTGGTAAAGGTGGAGCCAAAGTTCCAGCCACTGATGTTTGAAGGGGCACAAGCAATGCTTCAATTAGTTCCACGGATGCCTACAAGAAAACTTCTATCCAATTCATCTCAAAAAGCCACTCTTGGTCATCAGATTCAAGGAGTCCATAATTCAAAGGAAGGGGCACCCAATTCCTAGCATACGAGAAGCGAAGATGGGAGAAGAAGTGGCAGAAGAGGGCTGACAATGAATCGGAGAGGCGGAGGCATCCATTTGACGTAAATGCTTACGACATCTTCTCTTTTTGTTAAGTTCTTTCTTTCCTTTAAAAGAAAAATATATTATTTTCCAATCCAAGCTTATTCTATCCCCTTCCCCCAGATTTTTTCTCCAGCGTTTTATCTGGATGTATCCGGGTTTGTCCAATCCGATGGACATTCCCAAACATCAAATATGATAACAAATTATCCTATTCAAATTCAAATCCAGACTACCAAATGCAATCTTAGAGCCACCTTCGAATGAACGTAGTTAAATTTTGTGATAAGTGAATTGAAAGTATTAAAACTTATCACAAAAGAATAATAGAATACTTAAACTTTCAAAGTGTAATCAAATCTTGAAATTTATTACGAAAGTATAATAGAATTCTAATACTTTAAAAAGTGTGATCACATCCTAAAACTTGTTGAATTGCTCTAATCAAGTCCTCCGATTGATTGCATTTTTTGAAAGTTTTAAAACTCGATTATACAATCATGACAAGTTTTAGGACTTTATTGCATTTTTTAAAAAAAGTTTTATAACTTAATTGTACTTTTGTGATAATTTTTAGAACTCGATTGCAACTTTTCAAAGTTTTAAGATTTGTTTCGCTAGTTTTGAATTTCGCAATGAAATATTTTTTAGCTAGTGTCATAAATTTATTTTTATTAAAGAAAACTCAGATTCTGTGTTAACTTTAAACAGAGAGATTTAAATACGAACGAGACTATATATCATATAATCTCAAATCTAAAGAAGTCACTTGATATGCCTAACACGAGCTCAATACCAACGATAATCAATGTCTAAATCTAATGAATGGTGTCATCTAAACTCACTTTAACATAATAATGAAAGCCCATTAAAATTAAATGGGTTTATACAATATTGAAGATGATTCGACAATGTTGGATGTTAACAAAAACACTTAGAAAACACTACTCCCTAATAGGTTCGATGACATAACGTTAAAATCTAATCGATGATGCTAGACGATGAGAATAACACCTAGTAGACACTACTTTTAGATAGATATAAGAACACAACGTTAGAATATAATCGATGATACTTGATAGTGGTAACAACACCTGGTATGCACTGCTCTTAGATGAGTATGAAAACACAACATCAGGATCTAATTGACAATGTTGGATAGTGGGTTAGCACTGGAATATAAACAAAAGTACTACCTAGGATATAGATGCTCATTAAAATTGAATTTACGATGGGAATCTTAAACTACAACTAAGCTAGACTAATTAAGGATAAAAGTAAGATAAAGTAATTTTGTGTGTTGTTTGAAGGCTCTTTGTTGGATTGCCTATGGTATTTATAGGCCAATTTGGTAACGATCAGTAGTCAATTACTTCCTCCTCAAGAGTCACGTCACGTTCTATGTTGAACCACCTTATTCACATCTGATTTATGGCTTATTCAACAATACTTTTATGGTCATGGCTTGTCCAACAAGAATTAATTGCTCCACTTGAGTTTGGCATCCTTTTAACTATTATGGCCTTAATTTACCATCAATGTTATGTCTTCAACATCATCTCTTGACTTCGACATGTGGCAACCAACTACTTTGTCATAGAATTATGTGTCTTTGCTTGTATGTCCATCGAAATTTAGCCTAAGGATTCTCAAAGTCCTTGGCTATCCTTTGTTTTCACAACCACTATGGGTTGAGCCAATGTAAATTACAGCCCACATACAGCAGCGATGGCGATTTTAGAATTTTATGCCCCTTGTAACCAGCACATGTTTGTAAGGGTATTTTTGGATGTCAATATATGCCCCTTTTTAAAAGAAGTAAAGTGGGAGTTTATTTCTTTTAAAGGAAATACCTCGTTCTACGCACAATCTGCTATGGATGATCATTATACATTTCTATTCTCTGACATGTCTGTAGCCGATACGAATCAATGGGTCCTATTGCATCTTGACACCTTGCTTTAGCTTTTAGTAGATATCCTTAATTTTGAATCGTTGTCTTCTACTCTGAATAGAAGAATACGCCTCACCGTCTTCTTTTGTACTTTTGTCTTCTTTCTTAAACTCTAAACCCTTCATATTCTGTTCAAAAGTTTTCCATTGCTACTGAAGCTTCCAAATTTGAGCCCGAATCTTATATCTTGAACTTCAATCGCATTCTTCACACCAAGGAAGCCAACTATTATCGATTTCAACTGTTGAGCATTGTAGAGTAGCATCCAAAATCATTGCTCCTTGGGCCTACCTTGTTAAATCACAATCATGTTCTACCATCTCTCAAGCCTTGTCTTTCAACCAAGAGGAACGAGAAACTTCCAACATAGTATTCCTTTGGACATTTGCCCCTACCAAATTGGAGCTTCCCTCTATTTGAAGAAAGCTTCCATGCTTGGTACTTATGATTGTAGGATGATTTACCCACCCGATTGACATGGATGAATGCGGGCATAGAGATGGCACTAAAGGTTAGCATGTTGTCTCATGACTTTAGTAGGGGGGTTAGTGGGTTCCATTGTCCGCTTTTGGTCCCCATCTACTAACTGTTTTTGTTTCCCTTGGGACCCATGATTATGACCCTTTTGGATGTTTTTACTATCTCTAGGTTTGTCCCATATGGAATTCCTATAGATGAAATCGAAGCCCTTGAGGACTTCTCCATTCCAAATAGTGTCCTTCTTTATGGGACTTTTTATTTTTTATTTTTTATGAATACCATAAAACTTTGGGTCCTACTCATCTTAAAGAACAAGCTGCCTTTTTAGCTTTTTTGGCTTTCAAAATATGTATTCTTTAATCAATCCCTCAAAGTCTCAAAGGATTTCTTTAGACTTGTTGCTAACCTTGCAATGGGAAAGAAAGTAGCTTTAGGTCCACTTGTTTTAGCTGTCTTGTATAGGAGTCTCACCCATGCTGCCCTTTCGATGATATCCAAAGAAAGTAGAGTTCTATCTAGTCCATTCTAGATTTTACAAGCATAGATGGCTCTCTATTTCCCCTTCTTATTCAGCAAACTTCCTCTTGCTCTTCCATACAGTCCATCGTTGAAATCTAAACAGCCAAAACCTCAAAGCTTGGGCTGTTGATTACCTACTTTATTTTCTAGGAAGGTCCTTGATGACACTTCTCCATTTGTTTATTAGCTCCAAGAGATCTTAAATTTTGACTACGCACATGTTGAACTCTTTCCTTATGAGGCTCCCAAGTTCTATTACCTTTTCTATGCGGATACTTAGTATCTGGATGATTTTGATGCATTTTGATTGTGTGTACTTACCCTAGTTGACCTTCCAATATGGTTTTGTAAGAATGAAAGATTCTACCATTGGTTTGAAGCCTATTCTCCTTAATACTATACTTAGCAGTTTGGTCTTTATCAGGGTATACTAATGCCAATCGCTTACTTCATGGAGTATCCCTTGATAAATAAACAGAAGTACAACTCCAAGAAAGACAAGCCCTTTTCTGTTGCTCTCAGATAACTATGACAATGCAAGATCGATTCTCTAAACTTTGCAGTTTTTCCAGTTTTGTCATCTATCTATTATTTCAAGTTTAGGACATCATGGAATATTATTGTATAGTCTAGAAATTAAATTGAACATGTATTAAAAGTTTAGGGACAATATTACATATTTGGTTAAAGTTGAAGGACTATATTGAACAAATTAAAAGTTCAAGGGTGACGTTGTATAATGGGCCAAAGTTTAGAGACCATTTATGTCAATTTTCCCATAGCATGAAATTAGAATAGATAGCTAAACATCTAGAATGTTTATCGTCCGATCATTTTGTACGAGGGAAATGACACAAATGAACTTTGTATTTTGGTCCAATTTCCTATGTCGTCTTTGAACTTTTTAATTTATTCATTTTGATCTTTGAACTTTAACCAAATGTACAATGTTGTCCCAAAAATTTTATATTACTCAATGTGATCCCTAAATTTTTTATACATGTTTGATCAAGGAAAATGTTCAACATAGTATTTGAGCCTAAATTAATGGAAGGATAATATTGGAGATGATCGTATAATTTAAGGAGTAGATTGAATGTTTATCGAAAGTTCATGGACCACATTGAGCAAATTAAAAGTTAAAGACGGCATTATATATTCAACTAAAGTTCAATCATCAAAGTGAATAAATTAAAAATTCAAGAACAATATTGCATATTCAGCTAAAGTTCAAAAATTATTTGTGTACCTCCAATAGACCTCTATCGGATCCATTCCAATCATATTTTCTACGCAATTGGCCCATTGCGTCAAGTCAAACCCCTTTGTTAAAATAGAGGTTGGGTCCTTAGATGCTTTAGGCTCCATTCATTTAATGAAAAATGAGGTGTTATTGCTAGAAGCCATTTTCTAAGAAAATGACAATATTTTCCGATGTTCTGTTGAAACTTGAAAATGAACTAGAAAATATTTTCTGTTGTTTAAAGTGGAAAATTTGATTTGATTTTCCACCATGAACTCCTTTTTTTTTTTTTTTTTTTAAAGTCGAGTTTTAATTTTTTTTTATTTTTATTTTTATTTTTAATTTTTCTTGGCCTCCTTCTTTTTAGTCAATCGCTTGCCACGGTGACTGTGATCTCTAGAGGCTCATGCTTGCCAATCGGGCAAGCTTGAGGTTGTAGGCCTTGCTAGAGCTTGATGAGCCTTGAGCTCACACGAGGCTAGTGAGCTCAACGACTTGCTAGATCGATGAGCTGGAGGCTCACACTTGCTAATCTGGTGAGGTCAACAAGCTTGAGGCTCCCTGTGACCGGCCGTTGTCATTATCATGGCCGGTGACTGATTGAGATAAAGGGAAAAAAAGGAAGAAAAAAAAGGAAAAAGAGAAAAAAAATAATTAAAAATCAGAATTTAAAAAAAGGATAAAAAGGAATAAAAGAAAGAAGAGGGGGCTAGTAGGGGTATGAGATAAGAGAAAGTGAGTGAAGAAAATGTTTTCTTCTACTTGAAAAGCTGAAAATATTTTCCTCTATTTTAGAAGTTTTTTTTTTCTATTAATGGAAAATGCTTTCCTAACCTGTTCATTTTCCTTGAATTGAATGCTGGAAAATTTGGAAAATAGTTTCTTGGAAGTTGTTTTCATGAAACGAGCAGAGTTCAAATATGTACATCATTTTTTGGAAGTGGACCAATTCAACCAAATTGTTAAACCTCTTACAATGTCAAATTGGGGTTGTCATAATATTCCATCGCATAAACTTGGAGCATGCTCGAAGAAAGAGAAGGAATGACTTCCTCCCACAATTTGTATATATTAATGAGGTTTTAGGAGGAAGACTAATGGAATTCGAGATAAATATGCTATCGAACACTTTGGCTCTTCCTCTCAGCACCGTTAATCTCCATCTTAAGACTCTCTTGGCCTTTGAAAATACTTAAAAGTGGCAAGAAAAGTATTGCCGACAAAACATATTGCAGACTGGCATAGAATATTACAGGATTAACAAAAGCTGAAAAGAATCAGTACAAACTCAATAATGCATTATGACATGTCTCTTAGATAATTATCTTTCGACAACGCGATCGTTTCGGACAAGGACTTCCTTGCATACGGATGAGCGCTTATTCTTGAATCTTAGAGACCTTAATATGAAAACCACCTCCGAAATCCAACATGGGAGTCCGTGCAACTTCTCCTCCCTTTACCTTTACCCACCTGTGTGAAACAAATTATTAAGCTAAGTAAGAAATTTAGGAAAATGCAGAATATAAGAGGAAAATTGAAGACAAAATGTATCGCGCGCCATGATAAGCAATTGCTATATTATGTGCTCCTTTTTCATTTGTGTGACTCTATATCCATCCTTTTCACTTGGATAGGGATTAAGAAACCACTTCGAGTTGTAAGGAATCATATCTCAATTTTGCAGGTAACTGAACAAAAGATCGAAAACGGTAAAGATATGATGACACCTGGGCGCACATCAAGAACATTGCTTGTAATTTGAGCATCATTTCATTGTAGCGTTTACCTATACTTTGTCACCAGAACTTGGAGAAATACAGCATACACAGCTTTGGTAAATTCAGCTCCAGCGCATGGCCTCCCACCCCCTCCAAACGGTATATAATAATTCGCTCTCACTTTTTCGATATCCTGTTGCTGTTTATGTAGATGCCGATGCAGGAAAGAAGAAAGAAGAAATTGTTTTAGTCAGAAGTAATGAATCAAATTCAAGCTGACAAGCCAAATGTATAGGAGATATCTTAATGGGTGTGAAGGGTGCTCAAGGAAAAGATGCACCGCCTCTTTTCTTTAGGAATTTCAGATTCTAATAAGTTACTATTAAAATACATAGATAATTTTTTATTATTGAAAGAGTGTTGAAATATATGATTAATAGATTACCCCATCTAATACTATCTAAAAATATTTAGGATGACGCTTATCTTGGAAAATCAAGGGAGATACTTATCTAGGAATACCTCCTTGCTAAGCCTATAAATAGCCAAAGCTCTCAATTAAGAAAGTGAACTTGGCTCCCATAAGTGAGTGTGTGAGAGCGTGCTTGGCACGTAGGCTTGAGTGAGAAGTTCTTCCAACCGATACTGTACGAGAGTGCCTCTAATAACAAGAACATGCCTTCATTAAGTGAACTTTTTGTCTTTCTCAACAAGTAGTATCAGAGTCATGTTTCAGCACCCAACAAATGGTACCAAAACCATGCTTTAGCACCAATAAATGTGTCTCGTCACGGTTATCTGCTTATTAGCAAATTGATATTGTGAAATGAGGTATGCATGAAGATCAACCGTTACCTTCCATCTTGAGGGATTAAAGTTTAGGGGGTCTACAAAAGCTTCTGGGTTCAGATGTAGACCAGTTTGAACCATGATAATCGTCCAATCTTTAGGGATTATGTATCCTGTCAAATAAAGATGAAAAATCATAGAGTTTTGTGTTTTTATAAGTACATGGTCCGAGACCTAGTTCTGATGTATGTCATGCATGTGTTTATAGCAAGACCATCTTAGTCTGACTTAATGGAAAATAGATAAGAGACTTTACCATTCCAGTGAATGTCTTTAAGTGCTCTTCTAACAATGCCGGGCGAAATGCTAGCCAATCTGAACGACTCATTGATCACCTATGTATAATTCCAGCAGTTAATTATATATAGTCTTCAACTATATAGAGAAAATTTCCAACAAAAGAAGAGGAAAGAAGGAATCTTCTTGACTCACTTGCATCGTGTAAGCCATTGATTTGTATTCTTCCCACGTAATTTCTTCTTTGCCTGAAATCCTTCGGTTGCGAAGCGCTTCCTCATTTTCCTTCTAATGGAATGGCAGCTTTCTCATGAGTGATTTCAAAGAGAGATCATCATCCATTCCAAAGTGAGAGTGTGCAAATGAAACTTGGTCGCAAAATTTCGGTCACTAATGTATGGATTAATTAAATTAACAGTCAAGGGCAACTAACTTACAATTAGTTCTTGAACCGCTCGAGGGCTTTCTGTGATAAGCTTTATGGTCATGGTTAAACCAGTGGAAACTGTTTCGAGGCTAGCAACCATAAGCGCAACCATCAGGTAGGTAATGAAATCACGCGTGAGAAACGTCTGAGTTTTCATGTCCTCCAGGAGATGGTCAAGTAAGTCTCTTTTGCGTATTCCAGGTGATGCAATTCTTTCGGTGATCTCCCGTTCAATGATGTTCAACAGCTTCTTTTGACTCTGTCATTAAAATGTAATCTTTTTTACTTCAGTTGCATAAGTACTTGCACACAACAAATTCATGTGAGCCAGGTATATGCGAGCCAATGGATCATGTTGATCTCTGAAGGGTTCCACTGAAAATATTGGCTCTCATGCATTAACTAGAGCCAAAGAAGGATGGCGATAGAATCAATGTTTTCACCTTTAAACTCTCGTGAAAGGTCGTGCCAGGAATGTTTATTGGGAGAGACATAAGACCTTGATAGAGTCTGCTGATGTCCCCCGTTAGATTTTCCCCTGTTCTCTCGGCATCGTAGCTAAATAAATGTTCTGAAGTCAAATTAAATATCATCTGCCAAATACACAAGCCATTAATGTGTTATCGTAGGAAATGGGTGTAATCATATTGGTCGAACGAATGACACCTAAACACACTGATAACCATGAGAAAAATATAGTGTTAGCGTTCAAATTCTAAATATGACTTATGTTTTGATACCATAAGAATTATGTGAGACTATTGTATGTTCTACCTAAATATAACAGATTCTTACCATGGCACAATCACGTTTCACGTCTACAAATTCTCGAGTTGACCAAGCATTTAAGGTTTTCTCTGCCATGGCTTGAAGTTGAGGAAGGAGCTTATCTTTGAGTCTCTCAGGACCAAAGTGATTTAGGATCACATTAGTTAAATGTTTGTGTATGTACCCAGTTACATTCGTCTTAACTTCTAAGTCTGTAGTAGTGTCATGACCTAAGAGCTTGGCAAATGCATCTAAGTACCACATTTCTACTGATTTCCCTTCTTCAAGAAGAATGAATCTATTGAAATCAGGATCTGCCGATATCACTGCCGGTCGACCCACCAAGTTCGTTTTGAACAACGTTCCGTACCTTAAAAAAAAAAAAAAGACGACAAAATCAAGGAAGTCAGACACAAAACCACACACATGCCATGCCCTCCATCATCACCATACAGTCAGGTCAGAGTACCTTTTAGTCCTTTTCTTGAGGAAAGGAGGTATGCCAATGGACTTGCTAGGGATGAAGAACTCAATGGTCTCTCCTATGAGGGGAAACCCCATGGAACCAGGAGGGAGCTTTCCACCACTAGAACGAATTCTCCATTTGTACTTCCAGTGGGAAACTGCGATTGCAATTAGAGCCATAAGGCCCATCACGATCTCCAAGTTTGGAACAAACCACATCGTCTAGCTTGCAAGCAGAAGAAGGCGACTTGTTTGTTGGGGTTTCCCCTTAATTTCTCTGGAGGAAGTGGCAAGCAACAGGAAGCTCTGGAAATCTGCGAGCAACGAGCGTTCTCAATGAGCCGCTCTAAATACTAATTGCCCATCCCTACCATGTGGCATCTCTAAGATTGAAATAATCAGAGCGGTTCATCAGTCGCTAAGGAACAGATTAGTGAATTATAAAAAACTAAACTCGAGGATCGTCCTGCGCTAAGGGAAAGTCAACCCCACTCGCTCAAGATAAGAAGATATGATTAATGGCAGCTTTTAACTTCAATTGCTGATGTAGGGGATAAGAATAGTAGAAGTGTCAAAACTTTTGTACGGTGTACACTTAAGGCCAAAACTTATTTTTTGTTTATTTAAGTGTTACATCGAAATAAGATTGCTTACTTAAATGTCACTTCCAGCCAAATGTCCTACATGGATTTTAAAAAAAAAATTTGAAATTTTTTTTTTTTTTTTTTTTTTTTTTTTCCGGTGAGGTCACTAGTGACCCTTGCTGACCATGAAATCCTTACCTAGATTGGGCAAGTGTCACCTTGCCCTTGGCCACAAAGGCACCAAGCAAGGCCACTGAGGCCTCGCCAGCTATTGATGAGGCTGCGAGGGCCCTCATTGGCTTTGGGCAGCCTTGGGCGAGGGTCCTTGCAACCTTGCCCACTATCAACAACACCTCAATGCTGTCACCTAAGGCCTTCGCGGCGAGAGCAAGGCAGTGAGAGCCCTCGCCAGCCATAGGTGAGGCCTTGACGGCCTCGCCTAGATTGGGCAAAGATTTCGTGACCGGTAAGGGTCGCTAGTAACCCTCGCTAGTCTTAAAGAAAAAAAGCAAAAAAAAAAAAAAATTCAAAAAAATATTTAAAATAATAAAATATTATGTTTTGATGATCATATCAACTTTTTCAAGGGTAAATCAGAAATGACACTTAAGTAATCAATTTTTCAAATTTATGACATTCAAGTGAATGAAAAAAGAAGAAGAAGTTTTGACACTCAAGTGAGTATCATATGAAAATATTGACACTTGTATTGCTAGTGATGTCGCTAGCTTTCGTATCTTCATTTGTCTTGAATTTTGATATCTATTTTAGTCTACCAGACCCTTCCATTGCTTCTGTATTCGTGAAGAGCATCGCTTGTCTAGGGGGGCCGGTTCGAGGGCTTAATTGATGCCATTGAGACATAGAGACTTATTTTTTATTTTTTATTTTCAATTCGAATTTTTAATTATTTTTTCATTTTTCTTTTCCTTTTAATTTTTCGTTGCCTCCTCCTTTTTTGGTCAGATGCCGGCCATGGCGATGGTGCTCGCTAGAGGCTCACGCTCGCCAATTATAAAATTTTTAATCATGCGTGCAATGCAACAGAAAATGACGTTGACAAATAAAAATAAAATAAAAAGGAGGGACAAATTATTTTATTTTAGTTCCCACTTCTTTTCCTCTCGAGAAAAAAACGAAAGATGAGAAGGGGCAACCGATCATAAAAGTCTCCGTGCCTTCCGTTAAAAATCTTACGAGAATCATACGATACTCTTCCTGTTAGCTTGATCGATACCACAATTCTTATTTTATTTCGCAAACTCAAACCTATATGGAGTTGCCCTCCCGTTACTCTGAATTTGACTTAATACTTACAAAAGGATCACGATAAATAAAGAGATTAAATTCATAGTTTGAGTATATTGGCATTTCACTTATTGTGTGTATTCGGACATAGACTTTTCATAAGGGAATCAGACAACACAAATATGCATGTGATGAATTAATGTAATAGCAACACATTGTGAGTATGCCCTTCCTTTTTTGCCTTTTTTTTGTTGTTTATGGCTTTTGCTCATGCATGTCAAGGCAAAGATAGAGTACAGCCGTCATCATCACAAATTTTTTGAGAAAAGTGTTAAATAAATCATAAATCTTTAACAGTAATACCAATTTAATCATAAATCTTTTATTTACAGCAAATTTAATAATAAACATGTTGATTTGGTATCAACTCAGTCTTCCGGTTAATTTTGGTTAAATTTTACTGATGTGGCACGGTTTATACTAACGTAAACAATTTTTAATAATATTTTAATATTTTTTTAATCTTTTATTTTATACATTTTTATATTTTCTTTTCTTTTCTTTCCCTTTTAATTTTTCTTTGCCTCCTCCTTCTTTTTGCCCAGTTACGGCGACAGTGCTTACCTGAGGCTCATGCTTGCCGATCATAAAATTACCACGCATGCAATGCAACAGAAAAGGACGTTGCCAAATAAAATAAAATAAAAAATAGGGATAAATTATTTTTTTCAGTTCCCACTTCTTCTCCTCTCAAGAAAAAAAGAAAGAGGCTGATCATAAAAGTTACCGTGCCTTCCATTAGAAATCTTATGAGAATCATACGGTACATCTTCCCGTTAGCTTGATCGATACCGGGATTCTTATTTTATCTCGTAAACTCGAACCTATATGGAGTTGCCCTTCCGTTATTTTGAATTTGACTTAATACTTACTAAAGGATCACAATAAATAAAGGGATTAAATTCGTAGTGCGAGTCTATCGGCATTACAATTATTGTGTGTATTCTAACATACGAGACTTTTTATAAGGGAAGGAAAACGTCGGACGGCAAAAGGAAAATGTCGGACGGCACAATTATGCATGCGATGAATTGATGTAATAGCAATGTCTTGCGAGCACACTCTCCCTTTTTTTTTGGTCTATGGCTTTTGCTCATGCATGCAAGGCAAAAATAAAGTATGATTTATTGACTTGACAGTTGTCGTCATCACAAATTTTACTGAAAAAGTATAAAAAAAGTCATAAATCTTTTGCATTAGTGTCAATTTAATCCAAAATATTTTATTGATACCAATTTAATCATAAACCTTTTGATTTTATGTCAATTTAGTCATTCCGGCTAATTTTGGCTAGATTTTGCTAACATGAACACCGATCGGGCGATGCGGCATGCCGATGCGACGTTGAGAACATTTAATAATATTTTAATATTTTTAATCTTTTATTTCATATAATATTTATATTTTCTTTTCTTTTTCTTTTTTTCCCCTTCTTGCCCTTCTTCCTCCAGCTACTCACTGGACCTCAATGATCGACCAGAGGCGACGGCCAGCAAGGTCGAGGTTGACCTTGCTAGAGGTCGTGAGGTCACACCTACCGGGCTCAAGAGGGTTGGGCGAGGGCAAGCCTTGCCAACCCAACGCAATGCCTCCCACATGGCCTAGGTAGCCTCGTCAGATCTAGCAAGGTCAGGCCTTGCCCATGGCTACCGAGGCTTGACCCTTGCCAGATCCGACAAGGGTGAGCCTCATTGCCTAGCACAAGGCTACCCTCATGGCTTGGGCGAGGCTCAACCTTATTGGATCTGGTGAGGTTGGGCCTTGCCCATGGCTGGTGAGGCTACCCTAGTGACTTAGACAGCCTCAGGCCAACCTTGCCAAATGCTAGCTGAGGCTCGACCTCATTAAATCTAGCGAGGTTGGGCCTCGCTTGTGGCTAGCGAGGCCAACCATCGCCTCTAGCAGATTGCCAAAGTTTAGCAACCATCTAGAGGAAGGAGGAGGAGAAGGAAGAAAGAATAAGAAAAATAAAAATAAAAATAAAAATAAAATGCAATTAAAAAAATTAAAAAATTAAAAAATATTATTTAAAGTTGTTCATATTAGCAGTAGTTGTGCCACATTAGCCAACCGGTATCCAATTAGCAAAATCTGGCCAAAATTAGCTGAAAGGGACTGAATTAGTACTAAGTCAAAAGATTCAGGATTAAATTAGCACCAAGTGAAAATGTTTATTACAAAATTGATATCAATAAAAGATTTAGGACTTTTTTGACACGTTATGATTTAATATAAAATCAAACACCCATTTTAATTCATTTCTAGATTATGATCTAATATGTAGAAAAACTATATTTCTTAACATATTTGATTTTGCTTCCTTTTATTCTTAAATGTTTTTAAATCACATGCCATGAAATATTAATTTGGTTTGATCTAAATTATTTGTCACGCACCATGCGTGTACAATTGCTTTAAGACCGAAAAAAAAAAAAGTAGAGGTGTTATAATTGCAATGTTAATTAAAAAATGGAAAAAATTCAGAAAAATGGAAAAAAAAAAAAAAGGAAAGAAAAAACAAGACAAATTAAAGTTCTTGCTTATTTATAAACAGGTTTTGTCAAGCAGAAATTTTTTATTGCCCACTTGGACTGAATAATTTCGGAAAAAACATACTCTTTTCTTTAATTACAAGAGGCCCAAGTACATCAAATTTCTAATTAAGTGACCTCATCATAAATTTTATTTCAAAGAAGGAGCAGCTTCTAGTGAAATTTCCACAATCTTATTTGCTTTCCGTTGCGAGCGGTGACAACTTTCTTCATTCCCACGGCCAATCACGTGATCGGAGGCCAAGCAGCTGTGGGAGTGCTGTCGATCCGAGCATCTTCTGAGAGCCTTCTTAACTTTCTTTACTCTGTCCCTCCTGAGGAAGCAGTTGATGATACCGGTTGGTCCATGATGGAACTCGTAACTAGTTCGCCCGTGCTTTGATCCAAACCACGCATCACGCCGTCTATGCCACCAACAACCGGCATCGACGTGTCATACTTCATGTGTCCGAGCGAGTACACCACATTCGGGCTCGCTCGTCCTTCCTACAGAACCCCCATTTTCCTGAACAATTAGCATCTTCTCATTTATCAGCTGCTTTTTAAGAAGGGTATCGAATTTCGAGACCAAATAAAGCCCACATACACTCTACATGTTCAGGAGTGTGGGACATTCTTAATTTCATAAAGGTAACAATAGCAGAAAAAGTGAGTCATGAACTCTTAAGTCTCTGAGGTCCCAACAAGATGCATATCCGGAAGCACATCCAGCAAATACTAAATTTGAACAAGGGTTGAAACACAATGTCTTTATGCCTGTCAAAAATAGATTAAATTCAAGTAGGTTAGTTACGGTGCAAGCATTTCCCGAAGCAATCTATCATATCCGGCTGAAGGAAGAAAAAGAAACTCGCGTAGTGTAGACAAACAAGATAAATTTGACTCATGATATGGCGAAGGTTTGATGTTTAAGTGCACATGCAACCTAAAATTGTGCAGCAACGAGGAAGATAAGCAATCATGAGACCACTTCGACCATATTCAGACTCTTGAGATGGTGCCATGAAAATCGGTCATGACATTCATCAGTATCGCATCGCAAACCAAAAGAAAGATCCAACAAATGATTCCTACACAACCATGGCCATTGGACTTTGAGTCAAGATTGGAGGACAGCATGGGAATGAGATGATGTATTTGTCAGGACGTCGAGGTTTCCCATGAACAAAAGATCGTGTGTGTGATCCAAAAAGACCAGACCAAGTCTCCTAGGGCTTCTAGAATATTCCTAGGGTGATACGTAAGTTTTAGAGTATTCTCGGTATAAATGCCAGCAATTGGTAGATAGGGAGATGCAATCTCCATCGTTAGATTGAAGATAAATCTACGGTTGTAATAAAAGGGACTCTTGTATAAATAGGGGTTCTTTCCTTCATTTGTATTCACCAAATATTCTAACAATAAAAACATTTTCTTCTGAAAATCCACGGAAATCTAAGTCGCTGCAAGGTTCCAACTCCAAACAATCGGCCTATTGTAACTTATTGATCATATAGATATATTGTAGAGTTTTGAAGGGACCAGTTATTTGTCATTAAAAACATAACCAATCTGCCACAAAGTCGCGGTGTTCAATGCTCATTTATATATTTTTCTAGATAATGAGGATATCTGCCTTTATATGTGAAAAATTAATGAATCGAGAGATATTTAAAAGTAAATGGATGGAAAATATTTTTACGAAATATGTATTTAGCGTATATTGTGCTTGATGATAAAGATGCTTTATAAATGGTATAAATAATTATTTTCAACATAATTTTTAAATTTTTATTTTCCAGAAAATAAGTGGACCATGGATAATTTTTTTGGGCAAGATAGAAATAGTATGAGTTTTCTTTTTTTTTTTTTTTTTTTTTTGAAAGAAATTGTATGAGTTCTTGGACAGAATGACCAAATTTGTCCAATTCTTTAATTCGGTCAAACCATTTTGGGCCGGCTGATTTATTGGCCCATATCGCCACATTGAGTTGGCAGAGAGTTCACATCAGTCCTATAAATAGCACGCCGTAGTTAACTACGAAACTCTATTTATTTTATTTTATTTTTTTGTTGTTGAAAACAACAAAAATCTAGCTTCATTTTTTTGGTCGAAAACAAAAATAGAATTCTACCAAAGAACAAAACCATGTTGTTATGATCTCTTCAAAACTAGACAAATCGATTTGATTTACTAAACGGAAAGCCCGTGTAAGTGGCGTTCATGAGCTGCTTGCTGAGGCAGCTCCGACGATGAGGCCACAACACCACAATGGACCTAATGTAGGCAGTGATTTTTTTCCATCTCTGCCATGATGTACGCGACGAAGCGGCCACGTAAGTCCTGCACTATGTGCTGGAGATGGGACCAAGTACGACGGAGAAGCTGAACTGCCGCATTCTGCAAGTGTCATAGGGGGGAAGAAGCACCTCTCGTAGTACTCTTGGAACGAACGCAACCATTGTTGGTCTCGGAAGCTTGGGTATCGTCTTCGGGGCTCATGAGCGGAAAAGATTCTGCTTCTGCTTTGGTGTTTTGGGTATTTTAGGTCGACAAGAAGAAAGAGAGCTGGCCGCTGTTAATGAAACGAAAAAGGAACTGGATCGTGGCAATAGAAAAAGGAAGTAAAAGCCATCAACAAATCTAAATAATTAGACATAAATTATTTTTTATGATAAAAATATTTTTCATTAACTAATTATTTTGAACAATATAAGTCATCAATTTTAGAAGGATATTTTTCAAATCATTAAACAAACCGAGCCTTAGCGTTTCTTCATCTTCCGTGCATCAAGGTGAACGGTCGGCTATATGAGTCTAATCTACAAATTTCTCTTCTTTTCCTTTTCACCCTATAAGACTAGAAGGCAAGGTGGCAATCGTCACAGGTGGCGCAAGCAGGATCGGAGCCAGCGCAGTGCATCTCTTCCACGAGAACGACGCGTGGTTGATCGTAGCTGATATCCAAGACGACCCGGGGCAGGCCCTAGCCGGCAAGCTGGGCAAAAGAGCCAGCTACGTCCATTTTGACGTCACCGACGAGGAAGACGTCCGCAACCTCGTGGATACCACCGTGGCCAAACACGGAAAGCTCGACATAATGAACAGCAACGCTGGGTCCCTGGACAGTCTTGCTGTCCGGAGCATACTAGACACGACCAAGACCGACCTGGACAATCTCTTCGGGGTGAACGTGTACTGCGCTTTCCTAGGAGCCAAGCATGCCATGAGGGTCATGATCCCCCCCGCGAGAGGGCTGCATACCCTTCACCGGCAGTGGTTGCACATCCATCGCCGGCCTTGCGACCCACGCATAGGCGGCCTTGAAGTACGCCGTTCTGGGTCTGGTGAGGAACTTGGCCACCGAGCTCGGGGAGCACAGGATAAGGGTCAACTGCGTGTCGCCTTATGTGGTCGCAAGGACCGGGATCTTTCAGCAGACGGGGAGGGACAAAGCTGAAATGGTGAGAGAGAAATGGCTGAGCGAATTGGGCAACTTGAAGGGACAGACTTTGAATCCCGAGGCCGTTGAGCGAGCGGCTCTTCGCCTGGCTAGTGACGAAGCCAATTACGTGAGCGGCCAAAAACTTGGTGGTGGACGGCGACTACGACATTGTCAATCCCACACTTGAGGCGATAGGATAAAATAAGATATTAAATCCTCCGAATGATAAAGACGGACATATCTAATCCTATCAAGTGTTTGGGGCACTTCAGTATAAGATTAAAAAATAAATATAATATTCAATTACATTATAAAATTGAAAAATAGAAAATTCAATTAATTCAAAGCCATGAAAAAACCCTAAATCTAGGAATTGTGGCCACCTCCACAGTGGCCCCCATTTAAAACGGTGAGCACCAACATGGTCGTGCAATAGTGACGCAAATCGGTAAATCTTAGACTACGATAGAGAGGGTGCATAGCGGAATTTCAGGCAACCACCTGAGTAGTCTTTATATTGCCTCAAACCGATCGAGGTCCCAGGTTGTCAATGATACCAAAGATTTAGAGCTGCTTCATCACCATCACAATCTTCCCCTCTTCCCTTGAGACGTCAAACGTAAGGATTCTAGTGTTGTCAATGAGGTGGTAAAGGTGGAGCCAAAGTTCCAGCCACTAATGTTTGAAGGGGCACAAGCAATGCTTCAATTAGTTCCACGGATGCCTACAAGAAAACTTCTATCCAATCATCTCAAGAAGCCACTCTTGGTCATCAGATTCAAGGAGTCCATAATCCAAAGGAAGGGGCACCCAATTCCTAGCATACGAGAAGCGAAGATGGAAGAAGAAGTGGCAGAAGAGGGCTGACATTAATCGGAGAGGCGGAGGCATCCATTTGACGTAAATGCTTACGACATCTTCTCTTTTTGTTAAGTTCTTTCTTTCCTTAAAAAAAAAAATAATAATTCTTTTCCAATCTGGGCTTATCCTATCCCCTTCCCCTAGATTTTTTCTCCAGCGTTTTATCTGGATATATCCGAGTTTGTCCAATCCGATAGACATTCCCAAACATCAAATATGATAACAAATTATCCTATTCAAATTCAAATCCGACTACCAAATGCAGTCTTAAAGCCACCTTCGAATGAACGTAGTTAAATTTTGTGATAAGTGCATTGAAAGTATTAAAACTTATCACAAAAGAATAATCGAATACTTAAACTTTCAAAGTGTAATCAAATCTTGAAATTTATTACGAAAGTATAATAGAGTTCTAAAACTTTAAAAAGTGTGATCACATCCTAAAACTTGTTGAATTACTCTAATCAAGTCCTCCGATTGATTGCATTTTTTGAAAGTTTTAAAACTCGATTATACAATCATGACAAGTTTTAGGATTTTATTGCATTTTTTTTAAAGTTTTATAACTTAATTGTACTTTTGTGATAAGTTTTAGAACTCGATTGCAACTTTTGAAAGTTTTAAGATTTGTTTCGCTAGTTTTGAATTTCGCAATGAAATATTTTTTAGCTAGTGTCATAAATTTATTTTTATTAAAGAAAACTCAGATTATGTGTTAACTTTAAACAGATAGATTTAAATACGAACAAGACTATATATCATATAATCTCAAATCTAAAGAAGTCGCTTGATACGCCTAACACGAGCTCAATACCAACGATAATCAATGTCTAAATCTAATGAATGGT
Source organism: Eucalyptus virginea (assembly GCA_014182375.1). NCBI lineage: Eukaryota > Viridiplantae > Streptophyta > Magnoliopsida > Myrtales > Myrtaceae > Eucalyptus > Eucalyptus virginea. Next base: position 56,404,900 of record CM024520.1, read on the forward strand.
GTCATCTCAACTCACTTTAACATAATAATGAAAGCCCATTAAAATTAAAGGGGCTTATACAATATTGAAGATGATTTGACAATGTTGGATGTTAACAAAAACACTTAGAAAACACTACTCCCTAATAGGTTCGATGACATAATGTTAAAATCTAATCGATGATGCTAGACGATGAGAATAACACCTAGTAGACACTACTTTTAGATAGATATAAGAACACAACGTTAGAATATAATCGACGATACTTGATAGTGGTAACAACACCTAGTATGCACTGCTATTAGATGAGTATGAAAACACAACATCGGGATCTAATTGACAATGTTGGATAGTGGGTTAGCATTGGAATATAAAAAAAAGTACTACCTGGGATATAGACGCTCATTAAAATTGAATTTACGATGGGAATCTTAAACTACAACTAAGCTAGACTAATTAAGGATAAAAGTAAGATAAAGTAATTTTGTGTGTTGTTCGAAAGCTCTTTGTTGGATTGCCTATGGTATTTATAGGCCAATTTGGTAACTGTCAGTAGTCAATTACTTCCTCCTCAAGAGTCGCATCACGTTCTATGTTGAACCACCTTATTCACATCTAATTTATGGCTTATTCAACAATACTTTTATGGTCATGGCTTGTCCAACAAGAATTAATTGCTTCACTTGAGTTTGGCATCCTTTTAACTATTCTGGCCTTAATTTACCATCAATGTTATGTCTTCAACAGCATCTCTTGACTTCGACATGTGGCAACCAACTACTTTGTCATAGAATTATGTGTCTTTACTTGTATGTCCATCGGAATTTAGCTTAAGGATTCTCAAAGTCCTTGGCTATCCTTTGATTTCACAACCACTATGGGTTGAGCCAATGTAAATTACAGCCCACATACAGCAACGATGGCGATTTTAGAATTTTATGCCCCTTGTAACCAACACATGTTTGTAAGGGTATTTTTGGATGTCAATATATGCCCCCTTTTAAAAGAAGTAAAGTGGGAGTTTATTTCTTTTAAAGGAAATACCACGTTCTACGCACAATCTGCTATGGATGATCATTATACATTTCTATTCTTTGACATGTCTGTAGCCGATATGAATCAATGGGTCCTATTGCATCTTGACACCTCGCTTCGGCTTTTAGTAGATATCCTTAATTTTGAATCGTTGTCTTCTACTTTGAATAGAAGAATACGCCTCATCGTCTTCTTTTGTACTTTTGTCTTCTTTCTTAAACTCTAACCCTCCATATTCTGTTCAAAAGTTTTCCATGGCTACTGAAGCTTCCAAATTTGAGCCCGAATCTTATATCTTGAACTTCAATCGCATTCTTCACACCAAGGGAGCCAACTATTATTGATTTCAACTGTTGAGCATTGTAGAGTAGCATCCAAAATCATTGCTCCTTGGGCCTACCTTGTTAAATCACAATCATGTTCTATCATCTCTCAAGCCTTGTTTTTCAACCAAGAGGAATGAGAAACTCCCAACATAGTATTCCTTTGGACATTTGCCCCTACCAATTGGAGCTTCCCTCTTTTTGAAGAAAGCTTCCATGCTTGGTACTTATGATTGTAGGATGATTTACCCACCCGATTGACATGGATGAATGCGGGCATAGAGATGGCACTAAAGGTTAGCATGTTGTCTCATGACTTCAGTAGGGGGTTAGTGGGTTCTATTGTCCGCTTTTGGCCCCATCTACTAACTGTTTTTGTTTCCCTGGGGACCCATGATTATGACCCTTTTGGATGTTTTTACTATCTCTAGGTTTGTCCCATATGGTATTCCTATAGATGAAATCGAAGCCCTTGAGGACTTCTCCATTCCAAATAGTGTCCTTCTTTATAGGACTTTTTATTTTTTATTTTTTATGAATACCATAAAACTTTGGGTCCTACTCATCTTAAAGAACAAGCTGCCTTTTTTGCTTTTTTGGCTTTCAAAATATGTATTCTTTAATCAAGCCCTCAAAGTCTCAAAGGATTTCTTTAGACTTGTTGCTAACCTTGCAATGGGAAAGAAAGTAGCTTTAGGTCCACTTGTTTTAGCTATCTTGTATAGGAGTCTCACCCATGCTACCCTTTCGATGATATCCAAAGAAAGCAGAGTTCTATCTAGTCCATTCTAGATTTTACAAGCATAGATGGCCCTCTATTTCCCCTTCTTATTTAGCAAACTTCCTCTTGCTCTTCCATACAGTCCATTGTTGAAATCTAAACAGCCAAACCTCAAAGCTTGGGCTGTTGATTACTTACTTTAGTTTCTAGGATGGTCCTTGATGACACTTCTCCATTTGTTTATTAGCTCCAAGAGATCTTAAATTTTGACTACGCACATGTTGAACTCTTTCCTTATGGGGCTCCCTAATTCTATTACCTTTTCTATGCGGATACTTAGTATCTGGATGATTTTGATGCATTTTGATTGTGTGTACTTACCCTAGTTGACCTTCCAATATGGTTTTGTAAGAATGAAAGATTCTACCATGGGTTTGAAGCCTATTCTCCATATAGGCCAAGCAGTTTGGTCTTTATCAGGGTATACTAATGCCAATCGCTTATTTCATGTAGTATCCCTTGATAAATAAACAGAAGTACAACTCCAAGAAAGACAAGCCCTTTGTTTGTTGCTCTCAGATAACTATGACAATGCAGGATCGAATCTCTAAACTTTGCAGTTTTTCCAGTTTTGTCATCTATCTATTATTTCAAGTTTAGGACATCATGGAATATTATTGTATAGTCTAGAAATTAAATTGAACATGTATTAAAAGTTTAGGGACAATATTACATATTTTGTTAAAGTTGAAGGACTATATTGAACAAATTAAAAGTTTAGGGATGACGTTGTATAATGGGCCAAAGTTTAGAGACCATTTATGTCAATTTTCCCATAGCATGAAATTAGAATAGATAGCTAAACATCTAGAATGTTTATTGTCCGATCATTTTGTATGAGGGAAAATGACACAAATGAACTTTGAATTTTGGTCCAATTTCCTATGTCGTCTTTGAACTTTTTAATTTATTCATTTTGATCTTTGAACTTTAACCAAATGTACAATGTTGTCCCAAAAATTTTATATTACTCAATGTGATTCCTAAATTTTTTATACATGTTTGATCAAGGAAAATGTTCAACATAGTATTTGAGCCTAAATTAATGGAAGGATAATATTGGAGATGATCATATAATTTAAGGAGTAGATTGAACGTTTATCGAAAGTTCATGGACCACATTGAGCAAATTAAAAGTTAAAGACGGCATTATATATTCAACTAAAGTTCAATCATCAAAGTGAATAAATTAAAAATTCAAGAACAATATTGCACATTCGGCTAAAGTTCAAAAATTATTTGTGTACCTCCAATAGACCTCTATCGGATCCATTCCAATCATATTTTGTACCCAATTGGCCCATTGCGTCAAGTCAAACCCCTTTGTTAAAATAGAGGTTGGGTCCTTAGATGCTTTAGGCTCCGTTCATTTAACGAAAAATGAGGTGTTATTGCTAGAAGCCATTCTAAGAAAATGACAATATTTTCCGATGTTTTGTTGAAACTTGAAAATGAACTAGAAATTTTTTTCTGTCGTTTGATGTGGAAAATTTGATTTGATTTTCCACCATGAACTCCTTTTTTTTTAAAGTCGAGTTTTAATTATTTTTTTCTTTTTCTTTTTAATTTTTCTTGGCCTCCTTCTTTTTCAGTCAATCGCTTGCCACGGTGACGGTGATCGCTAGAGGCTCATGCTTGCCAATAAGGCGAGCTTGAGGTTGTAGGCCTTGCTAGAGCTTGATGAGCCTTGAGCTCACACGAGGCTAGTGAGCTCAACGACTTGCTAGATCGATGAGCTGGAGGCTCACACTTGCTGATTTGGTGAGGTCAACAAGCTTGAGGCTCGCCTGTGGCCGGTCGTGGTCATTATCATGGCCGGTGACCGATTGAGATCAAGGGAAAAAAAAAAAAGAAGAAAAAAAAAAGGAAAAAGAGAAAAAAAATAATTAAAATTTTAGAATTTAAAAAAAAAGGATAAAAATGAATAAAAGAAAGAAAAGGGGGCTAGTAGGGGTATGAGATAAGGAAAGTGAGTGAAGAAAATGTTTTCTTCTACTTGAAAAGCTGAAAACATTTCCTCCTGTTTTAGAAGTTTTTTTTTTTCTATTAATGGAAAATGCTTTCCTAACCTATTCATTTTCCTTGAATTGAATGCCGGAAAATTTGGAAAATATTTTCTTGGAAGTTGTTTTCATGAAACGAGCAGAGTTCAAATATGTACATCATTTTTTGGAAGTGGACCAATTCAACCAAATTGTTAAACCTCTTACAATGTCAAATTGGGGTTGTCATAATATTCCATCGCATAAACTTGGAGCATGCTCGAAGAAAGAGAAGGAATGACTTCCTCCCACAATTTGTATATATTAATGAGGTTTTAGGAGGAAGACTAATGGAATTCGAGATAAATATGCTATCGAACACTTTGGCTCTTCCTCTCAGCCATTAAATAAGACTGCTTGTTCGTCCGGGTATACCGTTAATCTCCATCTTAAGACTCTCTTGGTCTTTGAAAATACTTAAAAGTGGCAAGAAAAGTATTGCCGACAAAACATTTTGCAGACTGGCAGAGAATATTACAGGATTAACAAAAGCTGAAAAGAATCAGTAAAAACTCAATAATGCATTATGACATGTCTCTTAGATAATTATCTTTCGACAACGCGATCGTTTCGGACAAGGACTTCCTTGCATACGTATGAGCGCTTATTCTTGAATCTTAGAGACCTTAATATGAAAACCACCTCCGAAATCCAACATGGGAGTCCGTGCAACTTCTCCTCCCTTTACCTTTACCCACCTGTGTGAGACAAATTATTAAACTAAGTAAGAAATTTAGGAAAATGCAGAATATAAGGAGGAAAATTGAAGACAAAATGTATCACACGCCATGATAAGCAATTGCTATATTACGTGCTCCTTTTTCATTTGTGTGACTCTATATCCATCCTTTTCACTTGGATAGGGATTAAGAAACCACTTCGAGTTGTAAAGAATCATATCTCAACTTTGCAAATAACTGAACAAAAGATCGAAAACAGTAAAGATGTGAAGACACCTGGGCGCACATCAAGAACATTGTTTGTAATTTGAGCATCATTTCATTGTAGCGTTTACCTATACTTTGTCACCAGAACTTGGAGAAATACAGCATACACAGCTTTGGTAAATTCAGCTCCAGCGCATGGCCTCCCACCCCCTCCAAACGGTATATAATAATTCGTTCTCACTTTTTCGATATCCTGTTGCTGTTTATGTAGATGCCGATGCAGGAAAGAAGAAAGAAGAAATTGTTTTAGTCAGAAGTAATGAATCAAATTCAAGCTGACAAGCCAAATGTATAGGAGATATCTTAATGGGTGTGAAGGGTGCTCAAGGAAAAGATGCACCGCCTCTTTTCTTTAGGAATTTCAGATTCTAATAAGTTACTATTAAAATACATAGATAATTTTTTATTATAGAAAGAGTGTTGAAATATATGATTAATAGATTACCCCATCTAATACTATCTAAAAATATTTAGGATGACGCTTATCTTGGAAAATCAAGGGAGATACTTATCTAGGAATACCTCCTTGCTAAGCCTATAAATAGCCAAAGCTCTCAATTAAGAAAGTGAGCTTGGCTCCCATAAGTGAGTGTGTGAGAGTGTGCTTGGCACGTAGGCTTGAGTGAGCAGTTCTTCCAACCGATACTGTACGAGAGTGCCTCTAATAACAAGAACATGCCTTCATTAAGTGAACTTTTTGTCTTTCTTAACAAGTAGTATCAGAGTCATGTTTCAGCACCCAACAAATGGTACCAAAACCATGCTTTAGTACCAATAAAGGAAAATGAGACGTTTAAAAAAGGCGATCCACCAGGAATATACTGCACAGCGCAGAAAGAGGACGACTTTCTGGTCCCCGCGAGCATGCCCCAGCCCCATTTTCTTCCCTTTATATAGTGATGTCACTAGCTTTCGTATCTTCATTTGTCTTGAATTTTGATATCTATTTTAGTCTACCTGACCCTTCCATTGCTTCTGTATTCGTGAAGAGCATCGCTTGTCTAGGAGGGCCAGTTCGAGGGCTTAATTGACGCCATCGAGACATAGAGACTTATTTTTTATTTTTTATTTTTTATTTTTATTTTTTTATTTTCAATTCGAATTTTTTATTATTTTTTTCATTTTTCTTTTCCTTTTAATTTTTCGTTGCCGCCTCCTTTTTTTGGTCAGATGCCGGCCATGGCAATGGTGCTCGCTAGAGGCTCACGCTCGCCAATTATAAAATTTTTAATCACGCGTGCAATGCAATAGAAAATGACGTTGACAAATAAAAATAAAATAAAAAGGAGGGACAAATTATTTTATTTTAGTTCCCACTTCTTTTCCTCTCGAGAAAAAAAGAAAGATGAGAAGGGGCAACCGATCATAAAAGTTTCCGTGCCTTCCCTTACAAATCTTATGAGAATCATACGATACTTCTTCCTGTTAACTTGATTGATACCACGATTCTTATTTTATTTCGCAAACTCAAACCTATATGGAGTTGCCCTCCCATTACTCTGAATTTGACTTAATACTTACAAAAGGATCACGATAAATAAAGAGATTAAATTCATAGTTTGAGTATATTGGCATTTCACTTATTGTGTGTATTCGGACATAGACTTTTCATAAGGGAATCAGACAACACAAATATGCATGTGATGAATTGATGTAATAGCAACACATTGTGAGTATGCTCTTCCTTTTTTTGCCTTTTTTGTTGTTTATGGCTTTTGCTCATGCATGTCAAGGCAAAGATAGAGTACAGCCGTCATCATCACAAATTTTTTGAGAAAAGTGTTAAATAAATCCTGTACGCATCCAAAGTTCCCCGTATACAAAAGATCTTAACAGCGCAAGAGTCACTAGTCAGCAATCAAAAGCATCCTACCAATTAACTGAAATATCCAGGGTTCATATGGTAAAAGCAAATCAATTTCGCTAGAATCCTTATAAAGAACTAAAACAATCCAATGAGATGAATGCATGCTGAGTGAAATTTACGCAAAAACAATGTCATAACCAATCACATTGTCCATCAGAAAACACAAAAAAGAGTGGCCACTAGGAGATATCCAGCAGCAATGCAGCTCTTCAACAGCAACACATCCATCATTCATCGCGGTCATAGATGACAGATTCCATTACAAAGTAGAAACTCAAAACCACAAACTCAAACTTGTCACTCATCAGATGAATCATAGGCCCGCCATATCAATACCGACAGCACAACCAGATCACGAGTCGGAAGAACACTCCAGTGCCGTCCGGACAGGAACGTGGATGTCCTTGTACAAACACACATAGGGAGCGTCGCAGCCGACATAAGGCCCCGTCCACCTTGCATTGTCGATGTAGCTCGCATCCCAAACTGATGCGTACAGGAACATGGGCTTATCCGGGAAATCCTCCCCCTCCTTTCTCTTGACTCTCCTGACCAACTTACCATCGATAACCCACTCTTCATCATCTAGACACATGAAATTCTACCAATTAGTCGGATTCTGAAAGACCCCATTTCTTTAGAATAAGTTAAATCTGCACGGTCCCACATCACTGATTCTCAGATAGGGGCTTCCGGGCCAAGAAGAAGTACATCGGCGTAAAAATATCTTTCCTGGAGTAGATGATCAACAGAAGATTCATCAGTGCTATCTATGCATTAGACATTGGAAGGGTAAACACTTTATAAGCCCATCAAATTCAATCAGAGCAGTTTTTTTTTTTTCTTTCTGTGGGAAATAATTGGCATAAGGCCCTGTAAGAATATTGAGCAGGCACAAACACAGTGATACCGATTTTTGATTGTGAGACTACCACAGAAGCTTCTAAAAAAGACTACCAACCGATATATTCCAAAGAAGTATTGACAGGTAATTGAGGAGAGCGAAATTGATGAAAGCCTCACCTTCCACCTTCAACTAAGCCCTCTGCAGCCTTTTCCAGAATATCTTGAACCCTTAGGCTTCCTTTAGGGGCTAGGCCCACATACTCTAGAGCCTTCACCTATGCAAGTGGAAATAGTGACATTGCATGCGTGATCACTATACACGAAATGATATGCTGAAATTACTTCAAAAACTTAAAGCCACAAGATCACATTAATGTTTAAATTAAACCATACTGACGGTCAAAAGTTTGCCATAAATGAAGCTTACCATGTTTTTGGTAATCAAACGCCCAATAGCAGTGAGGCGGAAGCTAGACAGGGAGAAATGAGTTTTATCCAAAGGCAGGTACCAAGGGACAGGTGCCTCGGCAGCAAAATCTTTTTCCCATATGACCTTCAAATGAACAACATCAGGTGACACGTCCAATTTTCTATTAGCAGTCATAGTCCACTTCTAACGCAACATGTAAAAATCCTTACCTCAAAACCTGCTTGTTTTAGAGCTTCAATGCATTGCCCAGTCAACCTGATGTCAGGAAGGCCATCTCCGATCTCAATTTCTGCCTGCAACAATTTGGTACGGTCACATTTGCATCATAAATGAGCTCACTGGATTATATATACACAAAAAGAAAAATGGTGAAAAAGTAGACCACACCGACCTTTATCTTTTGGTGCGTCTCATTGTTCGGATCAAAGGAATCAGTCATACACCACTCATATGCAGCAAAATACTGACCAGGCTTTAATACTCTGTAAATCTCTTTGTAACACCCATACTGTCCCATCCAGAAGGAGACAAAAAAATCAAGACCAAACCATTAATCACGTGTAGTTCTAGTGGTTGAAAAGCACAGGTACATAATCAAGAATGAAGCTAAAGGTTACATACAGCATCGGGTGCATGGCAGGTAGCTTCAATTGCATAAACTGCATCAAAGGTATTGTCAGAAAATGGCATCTTCATGAAATCAGCCTGCATCATCAAGAAACAATGATTTGCAAAGAGTTCTTCCACCATATACCTCATTTTATCTACATATAACAGTAAATAAACACAGGATTGGATTAAAAACATGAAATGACCATAAATAACTGGAAAAAATTGACATATTCTGTAATTCACCAAGAATTTTTTTAAGTTCTCTCTACATACTGAAGAATTACCCCAGTCCCAAGAAAAAGAAAAGAAATGGTCAAAGCCTCCACTAAAGAAAGATTTCAGTTGGGATTTCACCAACCTTAACAAAGCCGCATGTCTTGTCCACGCCTGCAATGCGGTTTAGTTCCTATGGAGCAAGAAAACTTGTCAAAGTGAAAGCCATAATAAATTCACCAATATCAAAAGAAAGGGGTAATAAAGGCACCTTTCCCCTTGTTATCTGGTACTCATTGTTGTTTAATCCTGTAACAGATGCGGAGCTGTGAAAATGAGAAGAGAAAATATCAGCCTACAAGAACCACACTGGAAAATAAACTACTCGGCAGATGTGTGCATGCAACTCTTAGCGCAGCAGTTTGTATCTCTAAGGAATAGACGAGATATTTACAACAATGAGACCGTCTGTTCAGCTTCAGTTAGCACCACTCGACTTTGCATCACACACAGCATACTAAGTTTGCAGACAGAACAGTAAAATGTGCACACATGGTTGCACGCACTAGACCCTGCCAGTTCCTTACTAAGGAAAAGAAGATGAAAGGGCTGTGGTAAAACTCATATGCATCTCTTTGTTCAGCGGACAATTCATCCAAGCCAGAGAGAAAGAGATTATAATCATAATTGTTACCATAACCTGAACAATGCCACCATGATGAGACCTAGAGTTTTAAGTCTGACCTGAATCGAGCTATTTCCCTAAGCGGTCCACCAATTCCGCACCCCACATCCAGCACCTGTTATGAGAGGGAAAGAAAGTAAGGAACTCAAATCACTGTTTGAACCAAACAAATTGTCCTATTAAAATTTTATTATCAACCATCCACATTGAGAGGAACAAACCTTGTGTCCGGGTTTTAAGCCTAGCTGTAATGCAAGAAAGTGTTCATGTCTCTTAATGCTCTCTCGTAGAGACTCCCCTTTCCATCTGGAAGGATCAAGAAAATCAGCAGAATTTAGCATTATTAGTCAATCAAGCACAAGGCCTCGCAGATAACAAATGAGATGGAAGCAAGATAAAGAGCCAATCACAATACCACCTGTGGGCAAAATGGAAGGATTCTCCCCAGCCAACTCATAAAAGCTGGTAGCAAGATCATAATATTTATTCACCTGGAATTGCATTTGTAAATAGCATCAGCATTAGAAATCAAATCGACCAGTAATTTTAATCATTTATCGAGGCTGCGTTGCAATCTAAAAAGCAAGTGCAATGTTACCATGTCACTATAGTTAGCTCTCCTTTCTTCCTCATCACCTCCATAGCAGACATGATACTTCTCATACCTAAACCAGCAGATAAGAATTATTTACTCGACCATGGCCATCAAGAGGTTTAGGGACTAATTGTAGATGAATGCAGGATATCGCTTGTCTTGGAAATTCTCTAAAGTGAAAATGTTAAGAGAAATTGCTCGAGCATCTAAAGATATTTCGATTTTCTAGTTTTTGTAATAGTTAATACCAGGAAATAATACCAAACTTTTAGTAGGCAGGTCCCCAGAACAGGGAAAGTTGCAGCTGCAACATAAAGTACAAGGTCACCACATGCAAACTATAAAGGCTTCCACAGGAACATGAATTGCTTTCTTTTACTTTTTATTGCATCTTGAATTCAAGCAACATCAGTACTCAAATAAATAGTGCACAATGTCTCTCGATTTATATATCAGGGCATGTCTAGATATTAGAATGCCACTATTTACATTTGACATCATCTCAGAAAGAATTTAGCATTTTGGTTTGATCTCAATAAATGGATGCTAAAACATTCCCTTGAGATCACCCTTCTCTTCCTTTTATCATCAAGCCTTCTCTGTCAGTCCTGTATCCAGCACCCTCTAGTTACTCTCTACAGGCTTCCTTATAAAAAGCTTCGAAGTGCTAAGCTCTATATACTTCTCCATTTCTATCCCTTAAATATAAGTTTTGTCTCTCTGATTCTCTAGACTTTATGTCTGGTTTATCAATTATCAAGAAAAGAAAAAATATAGAACCTTTCAATGTCCATAAAACACACAGGTACAGTTTATCTCTGGTTACGCAAATCATTCATGAAAAGTGCGTTTCCTTTATGTCCAGCAATCTGGTTATTAAAGCAGTCCTACTGTTTTCAGTGCTTCAAGTCAATTTACCAAACAGCCAAAGGGTTGCTAATTCAGACAGCTTTTGGAATGACAAAAGAAAACAAGCCAATAACATTCAAGCAAAACCCTTTCCGTCACTCATTGCATTGCCACAGCTCTAAGTTTCTCCAGCTAGTGCAAACTTGTGAATCTTCAAACATTCTGTTGGCTAGCCTAAAAGGGGAAAAGAAGGACCAGAATTCTTCTTTCGTTAAAAAATTGGCCATAGTTAAATAAGAATTAGGATAGTTATTAACATCAGTGCATATAAAGGTCAACGTTTACTTGAGCCGCCAGTGGATAAAATGAATATACAAAGGGCCAATTTTTCTCTTGCTGCATGCGTTTCAATTATCTGGGTATTGCTAAGTCGAATTCGACACTTCAATAGCCCAGAAAATATTGTGTCTTGATCAACTGCGTCCACTCATGGTGGATAAATATCTTCAAGAGAGATCAAGGAGAATAAAATCACTCTTCCCAAGACCACAACCAAGAAAGCCGCTCGCCCAATAAATATGTGGACCTGTATTCTTATATGATGTAATTCAATCCAATGAATGAATGGTTCATGTTTCTCTCTCTCTCTCTCTCTCTCTCTCTCTCCCCCAACCACCCAACAAAAAAAAAAGAGTCAAAGAACAGGAAGCCACGCGCCCAGAAGACTAGAGAGGGACAGAATCTGAACCATCGTCATCCATTTGACAATCAATTTCAATTGCTTCATCTTCACTCCTCACCATCCACCAATTCAAAAGAAAAAAAAAAAAAAAAAAATCAGACGTCACCAGACAAACACCGATATGCTCAGATCGAAGAGACTGAGCGACAAAAGCGCATCATGTATGAATATACGGGTGGAACAGACCATTTTTCCACATCCCAACCTCGCATGAATCGAACCAATCAGATCATCGAAGCATAAGTCTTAAAAGCACAAAAAAAAAAAAAAAAAAAAACAGAGGATAAGCCTGATCGCGGACAAGAGACAGAGCACGATCCCACCGGCGCTTCGACTAGGAAAAATCCAGGAAACCAAGAAGGGAGACGTACTTGTCAACGGCGGACAGGACGTCGCTCTTGTCCATCTTCCCGCCAAGGCCCGTCGCCAGATCCATCGCTCCTGCTTTCGACATTGTGGCCACCCCGCCCAGAATCTACCAAAAGAGCAAAAGGCAAACGAGAAAAAAAAAGTCAGGATTTTTCGGGCTTCATCACGCATGAAAAAAGGTGACGACGCAAACCCAGATTCCAGAAAAGTTGCAGATTCAGGGAGATGAACGAATTACGAGGACAATGCAGGAGGATGATCAGCTTCAGAACCCTAAAAACGAGAGAGAGAAGGAGAGACAGGCAAGAAGAAGAGGCTGGGTGCTAAAAATGACGCGCCCATCTTCTTAATATACGCCAAACACATGAAGTCGCTTCCCCACGATTAGACAGCGTTTCTTTTTTTTTTTCCTTTGAATTTGCTTGAGGTTTTCCTCCTCCTCCCTCCTTTATATAGTGATGTCACTAGCTTTCGTATCTTCATTTGTCTTGAATTTTGATATCTATTTTAGTCTACCTGACCCTTCCATTGCTTCTGTATTCGTGAAGAGCATCGCTTGTCTAGGAGGGCCAGTTCGAGGGCTTAATTGACGCCATTGAGACATAGAGACTTATTTTTATTTTTTATTTTTTATTTTTTATTTTTTATTTTTTTTTTTATTTTCAATTCGAATTTTTATTATTTTTTCATTTTTCTTTTCCTTTTAATTTTTCGTTGCCGCCTCCTTTTTTGGTCAGATGCCGGCCATGGCGATGGCGCTCGCTAGAGGCTCACGCTCGCCAATTATAAAATTTTTAATCACGCGTGCAATGCAACAGAAAATGACGTTGACAAATAAAAATAAAATAAAAAGGAGGGACAAATTATTTTATTTTAGTTCCCACTTCTTTTCCTCTCGAAAAAAAAAAGAAAGATGAGAAGGGGCAACCGATCATAAAAGTTTCCGTGCCTTCCCTTAAAAATCTTATGAGAATCATACGATACCTCTTCCTGTTAGCTTGATTGATACCACGATTCTTATTTTATTTTGCAAACTCAAACCTATATGGAGTTGCCCTCCCATTACTCTGAATTTGACTTAATACTTACAAAAGGATCACGATAAATAAAGAGATTAAATTCATAGTTTGAGTATATTGGCATTTCACTTATTGTGTGTATTCGGACATAGACTTTTCATAAGGGAATCAGACAACACAAATATGCATGTGATGAATTGATGTAATAGCAACACATTGTGAGTATGCTCTTCCTTTTTTTTTACCTTTTTTGTTGTTTATGGCTTTTGCTCATGCATGTCAAGGCAAAGATAGAGTACAGCCGTCATCATCACAAATTTTTTGAGAAAAGTGTTAAATAAGTCCTAAATCTTTTACATTAATACAAATTTAATCAAAAATTCTTTTATTTACGCAAATTTAATAATAAACATTTTGATTTGGTGTCAACCTAGTCTTCCGGTTAATTTTGGCTAAATTTTACTGATGTGGGACGGTTTATATTAACGTGGACAATTTTTAATAATATTTTAATATTTTTTTTGAATCTTTTATTTTATACATTGTTTATATTTTCTTTTCTTTTCTTTCCCTTTTAATTTTTCTTTGCCTCCTTCTTTTTGCCAAGCCACGGCGACAGTGCTTACCTGAGGCTCATGCTTGCCGATCATAAAATTACCACGCATGCAATGCAACAGGAAAGGACGTTGCCAAATAAAATTAAATAAAAAATATGGATAAATTATTTTTGTTCAGTTCCCACTTATTTTTTTTTTTTTTTTTTTGGGTGAGCCGGGGAACTCCGTATGGCCGGCAGCCAGAGGTAAACCATTGGGGGCAACACATGCTAGCCACCACACACGTGTCACCGGGTAAGTCGCCAAGAGTCTCAAAGCTAGCTTTCTTGCAATTTGCGTTGCAAGAGCTTCGAACACTAGATCTCCTCAATGGAAGTCTAGTGTCTACCCAGCTGAGCCACCGTGGCGGGTGGTCAGTTCCCACTTCTTTTCCTCTCAAGAAAAAAAGAAAAAGGTTGATCATAAAAGTTACCGTGCCTTCCATTAGAAATCTTATGAGAATCATACGGTACGTCTTCCCGTTAGCTTGATCGATACCGGGATTCTTATTTTATCTTGTAAACTTGAACCTATATGGACTATGGAGTTGCCCTTCCGTTATTTTGAATTTGACTTAATACTTACTAAAGGATCACAATAAATAAAGGGATTAAATTCGTAGTGCGAGTCTATCGGCATTACAATTATTGTGTGTATTCTAACATACGAGACTTTTTATAAGGGAAGGAAAACGTCGGACGGCAAAAGGAAAATGTCGGACGGCACAATTATGCATGCGATGAATTGATGTAATAGCAATGTCTTGCGAGCACACTCTCCTTTTTTTTTTTGGTCTATGGCTTTTGCTCATGCATGCAAGGCAAAAATAAAGTATGATTTATTGACTTGACAGGTTGTCGTCATCACAAATTTTACTGAAAAAGTATAAAAAAGTCATAAATCTTTTGCATTAGTGTCAATTTAATCCAAAATATTTTATTGATACCAATTTAATCATAAACCTTTTGATTTTATGTCAATTTAGTCATTCCGGCTAATTTTGGCTAGATTTTGCTAACATGAACACCGATCGGCTGATGCGGCATGCCTGATGCTGACGTTGAGAACATTTAATAATATTTTAATATTTTTTAATCTTTTATTTCATATAATATTTATATTTTCTTTTCTTTTCTTTTTTCCCCTTCTTGCCCTTCTTCCTCCAGCTACTCACTGGATCTCACTGACCAACTAGCAACGACGGCCAGCAAGGTCGAGGTCGACCTTGCCAGAGGTTGTGAGGTCACACCTACTAGGCTCAAGAGGGTTGGGCGAGGGCAAGCCTTGCCAACCGAACGCGATGCCTCCCACATGGCCTAGGCAGCCTCGTCGGATTTGGCGAGGTCAGGCCTTGCCCATGGCCAGCGAGGCTTGACCCTTGCCAGATCCGACGAGGGTGAGCCTTGTCGCCTAGCACAAGGCTACCCTCATGGCCTAGGCGAGGCTCAACCTTGTTGGATCTAGTGAGGTTGGGCCTTGCCCATGGCTAGTGAGGCTACCCTCGCGACTTAGACAACCTTAGGCCAACCTTGCCAAAGGCTGGCTGAGGCTCGACCTCATTAAATCTAGCGAGGTTGGACCTCGCATGTGGCTGGCAAGGCCAGCCATCGCCTCTAGCAGATTGCCAAAGTTTAGCAACCATCTAGAGGAAGGAGGAGGAGAAGGAAGAAAGAATAAGAAAAATAAAAGGAAAAATAAAATAAATTTAAAAAAATAAAATATTATTTAAAGTTGTTCATATTAGCAGTAGTTGTGCCACATTAGCCAACCGGTATCCAATTAGCAAAATCTGGCCAAAATTAGCTGAAAGGGACTGAATTAGTACTAAGTCAAAAGATTCGGGGATTAAATTA
The DNA here is from genome assembly GCA_014182375.1 of Eucalyptus virginea. Classification (NCBI taxonomy): domain Eukaryota; kingdom Viridiplantae; phylum Streptophyta; class Magnoliopsida; order Myrtales; family Myrtaceae; genus Eucalyptus; species Eucalyptus virginea. The sequence continues at coordinate 56,420,683 of CM024520.1, forward strand.
GCACCAAGTGAAAATGTTTATTACAAAATTGATATCAATAAAAGGTTTAGGACTTTTTTGACACGTTATGATTTAATATAAAATCAGACACCCATTTTAATTCATTTCTAGATTATGATCTAATATGTAGAAAAACTATATTTCTTAACATATTTGATTTGGTTCCTTTTATTCTTAAATGTTTTTAAATCACATGCCATGAGATATTAATTTGGTTTGATCTAAATTATTTGTCACGCACCATGCGTGTACAATTGCTTTAAGACAGAAAAAAAAATAGAGGTGTTATAATTGCAATGTTAATTAAAAAAATGGGAAAAAAAAAAAAAAGGAAAGAAAAAACAAGACAAATTAAACTTCTTGCTTATTTATAAACAGGTTTTGTCAAGCAGAAATTTTTTATTGCCCACTTGGGCTGAATAATTTCGGAAAAAACATACTCTTTTCTTTAATTACAAGAGGCCCAAGTACATCAAATTTCTAATTAAGTGACCTCATCATAAATTTTATTTCAAAGAAGGAGCAGCTTCTAGTGAAATTTCCACAATCTTATTTGCTTTCCGTTGCGAGCGGTGACAACTTTCTTCATTCCCACGGCCAATCACGTGATCGGAGGCCAAGCAGCTGTGGGAGTGCTGTCGATCCGAGCATCTTCTGAGAGCCTTCTTAACTTTCTTTACTCTGTCCCTCCTGAGGAAGCAGTTGATGATACCGGTTGGTCCATGATGTAACTCGTAACTAGTTCGCCCGTGCTTTGATCCAAACCACGCATCACGCCGTCTATGCCACCAACAACCGGCATCGACGTGTCATACTTCATGTGTCCGAGCGAGTACACCACATTCGGGCTCGCTCGTCCTTCCTACAGAACCCCCATTTTCCTGAACAATTAGCATCTTCTCATTTATCAGCTGCTTTTTAAGAAGGGTATCGAATTTCGAGACCAAATAAAGCCCACATACACTCTACATGTTCAGGAGTGTGGGACATTCTTAATTTCATAAAGGTAACAATAGCAGAAAAAGTGAGTCATGAACTCTTAAGTCTCTGAGGTCCCAACAAGATGCATATCCGGAAGCACATCCAGCAAATACTAAATTTGAACAAGGGTTGAAACACAATGTCTTTATGCCTGTCAAAAATAGATTAAATTCAAGTAGGTTAGTTACGGTGCAAGCATTTCCCGAAGCAATCTATCATATCCGGCTGAAGGAAGAAAAAGAAACTCGCGTAGTGTAGACAAACAAGATAAATTTGACTCATGATATGGCGAAGGTTTGATGTTTAAGTGCACATGCAACCTAAAATCGTGCAGCAACGAGGAAGATAAGCAATCATGAGACCACTTCGACCATATTTAGACTCTTGAGATGGTGCCATGAAAATCGGTCGTGACATTCATCAGTATCACATCGCAAACCAAAAGAAAGATCCAACAAATGATTCCTACACAACCATGGCCATTGGACTTTGAGTCAAAATTGGAGGACAACGTGGGAACGAGGAGATGTAATTGTCAGGACCTCGAGGTTTTCCATGAACAAAAGATTGTGTGTGTGATCCAAAAAGACCGGACCAAATCTCCTAGGGCTTCTAGAATATTCCTAGGGTGATACGTAAGTTTTAGAGTATGCTCGGTATAAATACCAGCAATCGTTAGATTGAAAGGAAATCTATGGTTGTAATAAAAGGGACTCTTGTATAAATAGGGGTTCTTTCCTTCATTTGTATTCACCAAACATTCTAACAATAAAAATATTTTCTTCTGAAAATCCACGGAAATCTAAGTCGCTGCAAGGTTCCAACCCCAAACAATCGGCCTATTGTAACTTATTGATCATATAGATATATTGTAGAGTTTTGAAGGGACCATTTATTTGTCATTAAAAACATAACCAATCTGCCACCACAAAGTCATGGTGTTCAATGCTCATTTATATATTTTTCTAGATAATGAGGATATCTGCATTTATATGCGAAAAATTAATGAATCAAGAGATATTTTTCTAGACAATCGCTTGCAAAAGTAAATGAATGGAAAATATTTTTACGAAATATGTATTTAGCGTATATTGTGCTTGATGATAAAGATGCTTTATAAATGGTATAAATAATTATTTTCAACAAATTTTTAAAATTTTTATTTTCCAGAAAATAAGTGGACCATGGATAATTTTTTTGGACAAGATAAAAATAGTATGAGTTTTTTTCTTTGAAAGAAATAGTATGAGTTCTTGGACAGAATGACCAAATGTGTCCAATTCTTTAATTCGGTCAAACCATTTTGGGCCGGCTGATTTATTGGCCCATATCGCCACATCGAGTTGGCAGAGTTCACATCAGTCCTATAAATAGCACGCCGTAGTTAACAACGAAACTCTATTTATTTTTTATTTTTTATTTTTTTGTTGAAAACAACAAAAATCTAGCTTCATTTTTTGGGTCGAAAACAAAAATAGAATTCTACCAGAGAACAAAACCATGTTGTTATGATCTCTTCAAAACTAGACAAATCGATTTGATTTACTAAACGGAAAGCCCGTGTAAAGTGGCGTTCATGAGCTGCTTGCTGAGGCAGCTCCGACGATGAGGCCACAACACCACAATGGACCTAATGTAGGCAGTGATTTTTTTTTCTGAACTGCCGCATTCTGCAAGTGTCATATGGGGGAAGAAGCACCTCTCGTAGTACTCTTGCCTGGAGATGACATCGTTTATCGTGGCCCTTGGAACGAACGCAACCATTGTTGGTCTCGGAAGCTTGGGTATCGTCTTCGGGGCTCATGAGCGGAAAAGATTCTGCTTCTGCTTTGGTGTTTTGGGTATTTTAGGTGGACAAGAAGAAAGAGAGCTGGCCGCTGTTAATGAAACGAAAAAGGAACTGGATCGTGGCAATAGAAAAAGGAAGTAAAAGCCATCAACAAATCTAAATTACTGGCACATTTATCCCCCCCCCCCCCCCCCGGGCTTTTTCTTATCAAAGTTTGTACAATGTGATATATATACCCCAAGTTTGTCACTGTGATATAAAAAACTTCACACTTATATCATGTGACATATTTACCCAAAAATATAGTATCAGAAAAAAAAGTATAAAGAACAAAAAAAAAAAAAATACTTTTCACAAGTGATGCACACCATATTTATTATTTGCATATGCAATCTATTAGTGGAAGATTTATATCAAGTAATTATATCTAGTAACTTTTCACTATATGTCAAAAAACCATAATATTTATTTGTGTTTGATAAGTAACTCATTCGCAAAAACATAAATCTCCAAACTTCTAAAATGAAGAGTGTGGAGGCAGCTACGGAGGCGGGAGAAGGGATAAGTGTGGAGCGAGGTATCGAAGCATGAGTAGGAGAAAGAGTTGTCACTCAAGAAAATTGTTTAAAAAGTCATAAACATATTATATTTTTACCAATTCAGTCTTAAACCTTGCCCAGGCACAGCCTAATGAGGGTTGACCTTGCCTAGGTTAGATCTAGCGAGGCTACCCCACTTGGGTGAGGGTTGGCCTCACTAGATCTGGCCTAAATGAGGCCGACAGTTGCCTGGGTAAGGGTGAGCCCTCGTGAGGGCTTCCCTTGTCGGTTTGGCCTAGCTGAGGTTGACACCTGCCTGGGTGAGGGTGAGTCCCGGCGAGGGCTCCCCTTGCAAAATTTGGCCAAGGTAGCCTCACCTAGCATTGCCTTCCCCTCGTTAATGCCCGGCGAGGCTAACCTGGCCTGGGCAAGGGCTAACCCTTGTCAGCCAACGCTTGGGCAAGGGCTCCCCTCATGGGGGCTTGCCTTTGCTTGGTCAGGCCTCGACTGATCAGGCCTTACTTGTGGTGGGCAAGGTGAGGCGATTGACCGTGGTCAGTGGCCGGCCACTAACAAAAGGAAAATTAAAAAAATTAAAAAATAATAATAATTCAAAAAATATTATAATTTTATTAAAATTTGTCCACATTAGCGTTTGTGATCCTATGTGGCCCTACTAGCATCAATGTTAGCATTTTCTAACTAAAATTGATTGGATTGACTCAATTGGCAAGAAGTGAAAAATGTTTAGGACTAAATTGGCAAAATTAAAAGATTTATGATCGAATTGGCAAAAATGCAATAAATTTCCGTCCCACCATTGATGACAGTCCTCAAAGGGTTCGTTGGATCCAACCTTTGCAACATCGAAGCATGATATTCTATCGAGGTCTAATAAGAACCAGCCACTCATCTTCGAAATCCCACCTCACCTATGTAGGACTAATGGGAAATGTCGACGTGGTTTTAAAATATTTTCTCTCTCTTACGTGACAATGATGTGACTTATTTTGTAATTTATTTAGCCAAAATATTAATTAAATAAAATAAAAAAGTATTTAAAAAAACCAAAAAAAAAAAAAAAGGAAAAAACAATGGAACTACAGCCAAGGCGGCAGCCCTTGTTGTTGCCGCCTTGTTGCCGAAAAGGACCATCGGGGTTGGCCAGGGCTAACGGGGGTCGTTGAGACCTTGACTAGGGCCGACGACCCTTGCTAATGGCAGGCGAGGGCTCGGCAACCCTTGCTCGGCTATGGTGGCCCTTGGTGAGGGTTGTTGGGTCGTCGGCCTCGGGGCCTCGGCTAAGGCCGACGACCCTCACTAGTAGCAGGAGAGGGCTGTGTTGTGAGATCCATCGATTGGATTTGGGCGTGGAGTGTAGAGGCCCTCCACCCAAATCTGGGCGAGGGTCACCCATCTAGTTGGCTATGAGCTCTCATCGACTCCCAACATTTGCCAATACGTTATTGCAATCACACCGACGAGCAGAAAGTCAGAGTTACTAAGTTCTGAGATTGGTTCATTGTATGACCTCGATCTTGGCTTCTCGTTGTGGTTCTTCAACTGTGTTAGAGAGAGAGAGAGAGAGAGAGAGAGAGAGAGAGGACTCCCTACCAAGGTTCTTACAGGTTCATAAGCAGAACATAGAAAACCAATTCGATTGGCGACCAATTCAGAGCCCCAAATCGCCCGATGTGCAACCATTTCTTGTTACTTTGAGACGAGATAAGCAAGCAACCTTTTCAGGCTTTTGCATTTTGTATAGATCACGTCATATCCCACACGATGCTTTTAGAGGCCTAGAAAATCAACGTTAGGTACATGCTACTTTTTTAAGTACTTCTATATAATTTGCGTACCCAGTGATTTTTCCAAAAGTTCCCACTCCGTATCCATTTGCACAACACAAATGGTTATCACTATTGCCCCATGCCACGTCCATTATGTTAATCTGGACAGATTAATAATGCACTGGCAGGCGGGGGGTTGTAGATACTATATAGTACATGATCGTACTAGGCTTATATAAATGTACTAGTTTAGATGTCGGAGATACAACCACTAATAACTACTTGATAAAGATGGCTGAATGATTGGTTGGGTGCCCACTAATCCAATATTCATCTTTAAACAATGTCCCACTGCAATAAATGTTTCAAAAGAAATAAACATTTTCGATGGCACGATTGATCGTAGAAAATGTGAACACTAATCAATTCGAGCCGTGTCCACTTTTATCTTGTTTGCTACCTTCCAATTAACTTGAGTACATGAATGAACATAGGACTAAGTGTATGAGCTAACTAATGGGATTCTCTTGCTTCAGACAGAGCATGCCAATCAAATATACCTCGCATGCTCAATCGGGCATTAATTTTTGAATCGTCTAATGGAAGGTGGTGGGAGGCACATTGAGCTCTGATGATTCATTCGGCGCTGTGTGGACATAATCTCACGGCACATTCAGGCATTAACCCATGATTTGTGATAAAACTTGTAAAAATGAAATGAAAGCAATGGCACAATCCATCACTATAGTTTTTTACACTCTTAGGGCCTGCATGTTTTTACTTCTTATTTCTGTTTCTGAACACTTTTTTTGTTTTTTTGTTCCCGGAACAAAATTAGAACAAAAAAAAGAAACAAAAAAAACTTACTTCTGGAATCCAGAAACACTTCTTCAAGGCCTAAAAAGAACAAAAATGAAAAGAACAAAAAACAAAACCGGAACACTTCTCCTTCGTTCGTTCGTGCTCTCCCTTCTCCTTCGTTCGTTCGTGCTCTCCTTCGTTTCTGGGTTCGTTCGTGCCCTTCTCCTTCGTTCGTGCTCTCCCTTTTCCGGCGTCTCTCCCTTCTCTCCGGCGCCTCCCACTCGGCTGACTCTCCGGCGACTCCTCACTCTGCCGACTCACCGGCTGAAGCTTCCAAATCCAGGTACGTTTCTGGTGCTCCTCTTTCTCCGGTCGACGAGGGCTTCGGCGAGAGCCACCCCTCCCAAATCTGACCCACCTTCGCCGACGGCAGATCTAGACGGCTCGCTCGAGCCTCAAGCGAGCGTTGCTCGCCCGGATCTGCGGCAGATCCGGGCGGCTGCTGCTCGCTCGAGCCTCCGCCGAGCTCGAGCCGCCGTGGTCGCTCGGCGGAGCAACTGCGGTCGCTCGAGCGGCGGAGCGCCTCTCTGCCAGCTCGAGCGAGTAGAATGAGGCCCAAGCGGCGTAGATTGCCCCGATCCGCCGGATCCGGCGACGGCTGCTCGCTCGAGCTGCTCGCCGAGCTCGAGCCGCTCGAGCGGCGGAGCGGCTCCCCGGCTCGCTCGAGGAGCACGGACCGACGCTCGATCGATCCATTCAACAGTGGATCCTTCGATTCCGCGGGCGCTTCGAGTGATGTTGTGTTGTTGCTTGATTCGTTTTGGAAGGGGGGGAATTTCAGTTCATCGATTGGATTGGGGTTTCCTTCGATTGTTGTTTTGTTGCTCATGGTGATGTGGAATGGACAGGCTGGTGAAGCTCGTGGCGAGGGCGTTCAACGACGATTTCACCACCAAGGGGGAGAACCAGCCGAAGTCGGGGCGCAGCGACAACCGCGGCATCGTAAGAAGGTAAGAACCAAGGGTAATGCTGCCTTGTGTTGGCTGAATTTCATGGTTGCATTCTATATGTAGCATTACAATGAAATGCTCAGGTTGATCATTTGGATTTCACAGCTCAAAAATATTGCAAATGAGAGTAGTTGTTTAGGTCTCTCACAATGATGTATATTTTATTTTGAGCATTATGTTTGATTGATCATTGCTAGTCATAGTACTATGTACTTCTTGAAGCTCAAAATGCAACTTATGATCTGTTTTACACAAGTTAGTTCAACAATTTTCATTTTTGTCATTATATAGTCTTCTTGGCTTGCATCTCTTGCGAATGATTTTGCGTTTGGCATATATAGTATTATGTTATTGATTTAACTCATAACTCATATGTTGCTCAACCGATCAAAGATTAAATGGCATCTGAGAGACAGACATTCAATGCAAAGTGGACCGAGTCTGTAACCAACATATTTATTGGTTTGTTAGTGGATGAGGTCAAAAAGGGAAATCGGACCTTTTCTACTTTCAACAAAGCAAGGTGGAGGAATATACAGACTGAATTCATTAGACAAACAGGATGCCAATATAGCATGGTCCAGCTGAGGAACAAGGTAAACAAACTGAGAAAACAGTATAGCAGTTTTCAAAAACTTATGTCTCAGTCTGGATTCGATTGGGATAATGTCAATAAAAGAGTTGCTGTCGACGATCCAAGCATATGGGAATCTCACATCAAGGTATTTTTTTTTTTTAAACTTTTTGGTCATTTTGATGTCATTATGTATATAAATTTTAAAATGTATGATTATATACCTCAAATGTCATTATTGTCAAAATTGTAGGAGAATGTAGAGTGGGCAAAATTCAGGAAGGATGGATTTCCCCGGTATCCCGAGCTATGTATTGTATTTGGTGGTACATATGCTACTGGGGAATATGGCATTGGAAATGCTCAAGATGTGACGGTGTCGGAGGAAGATGACAATGGTGATGGCAATGTAGGTGGTGACAACAATGGTTACAATGCATATGGTGACAACAGTGGTGGCAATGCCTATGGTGATGCTGGTGGTGGCCATACAGATGACTTCGGTGATCACCACACTGATGAGAGAGTCTTTACACCAGAAGATGCTGCAACTTCAACTCTTGGAAAGCACAAATTGGATAGGACTCCAAATACTAAGAGGAGAAGGAGGAGTACCCAAAACAGTATTGATGACACTTGCAAAGCTATACAAGACTTTGAAAGTTAAGTCCAGTCAATCTGGTAGTGGCTCTGCGACCTCTGGGGTTATGCCATCACCTGTGGATCCTTTCTCCGTAGCTGCTATGATGGATATTCTGCTTACTATGCCTGAGATAGACCAAGATCTTTACAATAAAGCAGTGGATCGAGCATGCGATAGTGCCTCATGGAGGGTGGCTTTCATTAAATCCACACCTGAAAGGAGAAATGGACTTCTTTATCATCTTTAGTAGATTTATGAATTGAGTGGGGTTTCATTAGATTGTATAACTTATGTTATCTATTAATATGTCGTTTTTAAATATATAAGTGTTGAGACTCTTCGTACTTATATGTAATGGCATCTTCTATTGAGACTATGACTTATGTTATTGATTTTATTGGATATATTTTCAAAATCTATATTGATGTTTTTATATTTTTGTGATGGTATAGGTACTATGGAAGAGGGATCAGATAGTATATGTAGTGAAGAGGTAGAACAAGTTCAACAATTCTTGGATGAGGATGATCTTAGCATATTGCTAGCGTGGTTGTGCACGGTTGCGATTGACGCGTCCGTGCATACAAGAGAACCTATTAGGGACAGCAAATTATTAGGATCCGAATGGATAAGGGAGATTCTTTCTGGACATTCAGATAGGATATATGAAGCATTCAGGATGGAGAGGCATGTTTTTCTGAATTTATGTGATTTGATGAGAGTAAGAGGTTGGTTAAAAGATAGTTGATATATTAGAATAGACGAACAAATGGGGATATTCTTATCTTTGGTTTGTCATGGTAGCTCAAATAGAAATTTATGTGAGAGATTTCAACATTCTGGAGAAACGATCAGCAAGTATTTCAGCAAAGTGTCGAAAGCAATTATCAAACTTTCAAAAGAGATAATCAAACCACCGTCCTTTGATGTCATCCCACAAGAAATTCTTATGGATCCTAGTCATAAGCGCTACTTCAAGGTATGATTTCTATATCGACTTTATACCATCAAATACATGTAGTTCATAATCTTATATAATCTTAGATTGGTAATAAATTGACAGGACTGCGTAGGTGCTCTGGATGGCACCCATATAAATGCTATTATCCCGGTGTCTCAAAGGGTTCGATTTAGAGGCGGGAGAGGGACTACCACACGAACGTGTTGTGTGTTTGCTCATTTGATATGAAATTTACTTTCGTGTATGCTTTGGATGGGAAGGATCTCAATGATTGTCGAGTGCTTTCGGCAGCACTCGAAACTCCTCAATTGCAATTTCCCCGATCACCACCCGGTATTTACTTTGTTTATATTGACATTTGTGATTATATTATGGTTTAATATCATAACAAATTTATATATATCATGTTGTAGGGAAATACTACGTGGCAGATTCCGGTTATGCAGCACTTCCGGGATTTTTAACTCCATTTAGAAAGGAACGGTATCATCTCAGCGAATATAGAGGGAGTGGGAGACGGCCAAGAACAGCAAAAGAGTTATTCAACTATAAGCACTCTTCACTAAGAAATATAATTGAGAGGTCATTTGGGGCATTAAAGAATCGCTTCACCATTTTGAGACATATGCCTCTATTTACAATTCGGAAGCAAGCACTTGTTGTAATTGCATGTTGTGCTCTTCATAATTACATTCGTGATCAAGATAGGATGGACATAAATTTTTCCATATATGGAGATCCGGAGTATCCATTTGGACCTACAGGAGTGGAAGTTGCAGATGATACATCGGATGAGCAGTCATCTGGGATAAACATGCTTAGGATAAGTATTGCAAATAAAATGGCAAGGGATCACAATATGCATGAGATTTGTTGACTTTTGTAATATTGTTTTTAAGTATTCACTGTGATGAAGTTGAACAATGAACTATATTACTTCATTATTGTGATGTCATGTATGGAAGGGTTCATGTTGAGATATATAAAATTTTCATTTACGTATGCACATATGACCATGTTGAAAATATTTTTCTTCACTCACCATTTTCAAAATTAAATTGATAAGCATTTAATGAGAATGAGAAATCAATATCAAGTTTATATGTTATAAAAATAAAAAATAAAAAAGTACTTGAAAAAATTTGATACAAACTTTACTTACAAAATTTTCTACGAAATATGCCATATGATCATGTTCAAAATGTTTGTCTTCACTCACCATGAACAAAATAAAATTAATGAGCATTTCATAAGAATGAAAATTCAATATCAAGTTTAAACTTTATTAAAGAAAAGCTTTTTTTTTGAAAAATTTAAAACAGAAATTTTTTGTCGTTTACCAAATGTGTTTCTGTTCTTTTTCTATTCTAGGAACAGAAATTGACTGCGATTACCAAACGTGTTTCTGTTCTTTTTTATTCCAAACAGTTTTTTTTTTTACACTTACCAAACGCGTTCTTTTGTTCAAAAACTGTTCCCGGAACAGAAACACTTTTTTTTTTATTTCTGTTCCCTGGAACAAAAAAAGAACAGAAGTGTTTCCATGCAGCCCCTTAGATTACAAGATTTCCCTTCTTTGGCCTTCAGCAAAAGATACATACATACGTCCCAACTCTAATAATCTAGAGAAAACATGAAGATTTCAAGAGACAATAGCACGTATCGCAATTTCTATGGGAAGAACTGTCAGATGAGTTAGTACATCATCCCAAAATTTGGGGTGGCATCTGTCTCCAAACCCACCCATTTGTCTCCAAACCCGCGTTCTTTGCGACCACGGCAATGATTTATTTCTTTTCACTGGAAGTGGATTCGGGTGGGGATTTGACAATGCTTAGCTGGCCACCTTCCTTGTTAGCAGCGGCGGCTGCTTTCACTTCGTTGCAGTGGTTTATGAACCTTTGCTTATCTCCTGCATCATTAAATTAGAGGGAAACTTGGAAGGCTCAGGTTAATGGATTGATTTTCTTCCTTTTACCAAGAATTAGATTCCACGAAAATATGATCATAATCAATTAGAATCGAATAAGCATGATCAGAAATCAAATGACAGAAGGAAAAACATTGTGCCTTAGAGTGCACTAGTTGAGACAGTAAACTCGTAATAAACTGAATGCAGGTGCTAGCCAAGCAAATTTCAAAGTGGTGCAAAGTGCATTTTTCTGGAGGCAAGAAGAGAGGCCAAACATCGAACCATGAGAGATCGTCAACCATGTGTATCAAAATTAAAACCTCTCAATTTCCTTGAGTGTCCACAGAAATCACAAAGGACACACTACAATCCTCCGCTGGTTCCAAAACAGAGGAAGCAGATCAATATGCTCTCGGCAGACAGCATTTGCAGAATAGAACCGATGCTACGAACTCTGTTTAAGAAATCAGGTAACACGTTTGGAGTTTGGACAACAAACTCACTCTTGCAAAAGAAAGAGCCAAGAGCGTCGGGTTTTTCCGACGTGAAATCAAGTTCTCTCAACACTCTAATCAATTTATTATAACAGACCGCTCTGCCCAGAACCTCTCATTGCGTCAAATCAAAAGTTTTCGAAGATTACCAACCGCAACAACATATTATGACTATGAGGAAATCATCATCGCTTCAAAATGAAATTCGTCCGAAGCAAGCAACTTTACTCCCCACACACTTATCGGAAAACCACAGGACATATGGACGAATCGAGATTGAAGCTAACAAATCGACCGAACCAAGGCGGCAGATTCCAATGACTTCACAAATTCAAGCTCTAGAGAGAGTGAATATAATACTCAAACGATCCATCTCCATGTCCTTAGTGACCTTCAGTGGCTTCACCTACCTCTTCCATGCGAGGTATAATCAGAACGCAATCGCATCACAAGCTGGCGACGACAGTCTCCAAACTCACACGAGCCCTAAGAAGACGATTCCTTTGCGGGTTGGAGGGGCTTTCCCATGGCGATTGGGAGGGATGGTTTTCTTCTTCTGTTGGCCCTTGATAAGATTCGATTTTTGGGTCATCTTCTGCTTCTTCTTCTGCTTCTTCTGCTTCATCTAGGTGAGTTCGCCGGAGCCGCTAAGTGCGTTTGATAACGTTTCGTTTAAAAATTGTTCCAAAAACAAAATAGAAAAAAGTGTTTCTGTTCAGGGGAACAATTTTTGAACAAAAAAACGCGTTTGGTAAACTTGTTCCTAGAATAAAAATGAACAGAAACACGTTTGGTAAATTTGTATAATTTTTTTATTTCTTTTAATTTTTTAATATTTTTATTTTATTTTTCTATTTTCTTTCTTTTTATTTTATTTATTTTTCCTTTTTTTCTTTTTCTTTTTCATTTTTTTTTTTCTTTTGGCCGCAACGTCACCCAGCCACGGCGAGGCTTGCCGCCCTCGGCGAGGCCGAGCCTCGCCATAGGCCGGGCGAGGCTTGACCTCGCCTTGGGCGGGCGAGCTCGAGCTCGCCTAGATCCGGCGAGGCCAAGCCTTGCCGGCCGCCGGGCGAGCTCGGCCTCACCGGATCCGGGCGAGATCGAGCTCGCCTAGCCCAAAGACGAGGTCGGCCTTGCCGGGGCCGCGACGCTCCGGCAAGGTCGCCGGCCCTCGACGGCGTCGCCGACCCTCGACGGGCGGTCGCCGGCCATGGCCGAGGCCGGCGACCAGCCAAAAAAAAAAGAAAGAAAAAGGAAGAAGAAAAGAAAAGAAAAAAAAGAGATAAGTGTTTAAATTTTGTTTTAGAAGAAACAACTTTTTTTTTTTGCTTTTTCATTCCAAATGTGTTTACGGGAACAAAAAATAGTTTTGAAAACAAAAACGCAAACAAAGGAGTTTTGTTCTTTTTTTGTTGCGAACAAAAAAACAGAAATTTTTGTTCCTGGGAATGAAACAAGTTGCAAACAAATAGACCCTAAAGTTTCAGATTTTTGTTCTTGTTTTTCTTGCAGTGGATGACAATCAATTGAGGTCGGCTGGTCTCGCGGTGTCGGTCCAAATCCAAAGCCCAGTATCATTACTTAAAGGCCGGCCCAATGTAAAGCCTGATTTGAAACCCGAAGAAAGACCCGAAAATTAGATGTTATAATTGTTGCACGCCTTCCGCACTGGTAAATCATTTAAGTCTTTTTTCTGTCACGCTTTTTTTTTTTTTTTATACTAATTTAAGAAATTACCTTCAATTATCCTCTCTCAGCACCATCAATGTAGGGGAGCCATCAATGTAGGGGAGATTTACACATTTCAATCGCTTTTTATTATCTGTTTCTTATAATCTCGGTTATGCGTATACTATTATATTAAGATCTAGAAGTGCACCGTTACAATATCTCTATCTATACTATTATGTAAAGTGAGGAATCCCTCGTCCTTTTAAGAAATTTTAATCATTTTTTCTTTCCTAAAATATCCTTATTTACTTGTTTTACAAATATTTTTCACCTGGACAAATGGTTTAAATTTATGTAGCCCCAATATTTCAATTTTAAAATTTGAATATCTTCTTTCTTACAACAGCTGTTCTTAAAAAGATATTGAATCTAAAAATGCCCTTCCTTTTCCACGTATATTGTGTAGCATACTTTTATCCCTAGTTTCTTTCGGCATTTAGTAATGCAAATATCTCATGAGAAAGTGATCTTGCTTAAAATTTTAAATGTTAATTTCTTGTGGGCGCTGATGCTACAGATGGATATGTAGATACAATCGGAATAAAATAAAGAAATTCAATTGCACGATGCAATCAAAAGAACGGACCAACATCTGGTAGTTCACAAGAACAAAAGTGGAACGTGATGTGGGGGAATATCATGATTTTAATTTTCATATGAAAATTTGAGGGACTTCTCTCCGTGACATTTTGTGTGTATGACGCATTGCGAGTTTTACTCATGTCTTTCTCATTTCCATCGTTGGTTGGTATCGGAGCCTGGATGATCATGGCAATTCACATGATTTCCTCTTTCTTAACTTCTCACCTAAAAATTCTAGATAAATGAAGCAGTCTAACCATTTCCTCTTCTTCCAAATTCTTTTTCCATGATTAAATAGATATTCTTATGACTAATATGACATTGAATATATCCACAAAGTTTCTTCTTGACCTTTTGTTTCTGTATACAAATTGAAGAAAAAGAATTGACAAAGAAACTCTGTACTAGAAGTGAGACAAAGGATCGTATTTTGCACCCTGAGATGCAACAGTAAGATCACTCACGACATTTGTGAAAGTACGCGATTGCGGTACTCCCTAGAGCCCAAATGGGAAAAATGTTCCTGTAAGCAGCATAGTTTATCATACAGTTCTTGTTAAAAACTCCTATAATTTCCTGCAACAAAAGAAATCCATTACATGGTTAGCCAAGCACACCATTAGAAATTGAATCATCAGCACTCGTAAGTTTTATGAGTGTTGGTGTTATATCAACATGTTCCTTTCAAGGTTCAGTTTACTATATACCTGTTGTGGGTAATCACCGTTTTCCATCTGTGCGTTGATCAACACTCTAGCTGCGCGATGCAAAGGGGTCGGATCTCTCGCAACCTGACCAATCATTGTCAAGACCATGTGAAGTGAATTATCAGCACATTTCTAACTCAAGGACAAGTTTCTATGTACCTGCCCAGATTCAATAAGAGCCAACATAGCCCAACTGGTATTCACCAAGTGTGTCTTGTCACCTTCCAAGTTTGTATATTCCTGTAACCAAATCACAAAATACTGGATGTCAAATAATTAGTCATTGCAAAAATAGCTGAATTGTCATCTCTTCACAGTCAAACTAGCTTACGATTGGCATTATGCTTCAAGATGTCGCCAAGGAGTAAATTTGCACTAGGGTTTGACAGTTTGGATCAATTCCACATACCTTACTTTGGGAGGAAAGGTAACTCTCTCCCCAACCGCCCGATTCGAGTTGTTTGGATAGTAAGAAATGGCATGCTCTTCTGATGCTTTCGCTGCTTTGGTATGTTCTACCTCCAGCAACTAATCCATTTATCCCAAACCATGTTCCATAAGTGTAACAGACTCCCCAAGATCCATACCTGGTTTGATTGTCAAAGCAATTTGACTATGTTGTTTATATATAAAAATGATTTCAATGGAGTAATAGCTTGGCCTCAGACTAGTTGCAAGGAACTGTCTCCCAATGCTACGTAAAGATAATGTATCACAAAAACAGAACTAAAGGTGAATTAAGCTCTTTCAAGTTTTCGTAACAAAAATAGTTGATGCATGACAACAACGGACAATTGGTTACCTAAATGTTATGGGACACTTGATTACCTAAGTTTGGACTCCTCTAAGATGATTATGACTAGGGTAGCAGTTTGAAGGAGGAAACTAACCAAGAACCGTCAGGTAGCTGTATGCTTTCAATGAATTCCATAGCCTTCAAAATGCAATCCTCAATCTCTTTCCTTCGGTGGCTTGGATATAACTTAGCGAACACCTTAAGACATTGAATCACTGCGGATGTGCACTCCACATACCTAAATATGAAACTTGCTAGTCAAACAACAAAGGAGACAACTGACAAATAACAATAATCATGATTCTACAAAATGTCAATGCTATTTGCCGTTGAATCTCATACTGATAAAAGCACATTGTACTGATGTGGCTGGAAAATAGATTTAATGGGCAATGTTTCATTTGTGTTGTTCATCAAATAACTAAGTTCTCCAAGAAAAATTCATAAAAAACTTGGAAGTTTTGAGTCGTAATCTTACTGATAGTCAATAATGATATCTCCAAATGTCTCTGATGGATTAATAGTCTACACGACAAATGAGCTGCGTGTCAAGACTTTTAAAACATGACAGATCTCTCCATATGTAAACCAGATGAAAGAGAGCTAGAATTCTACCTCTAACCACGCATATGATCTTGTTGGCTCATACGATGCAAATCCCCCGTTTTGGTTCTGTCACATGATTGATATTTTTCAAACTCATCCATATCTGAGTATAAATAATGGTCCCCCTATCCTCATTTTCTTTGGTTCCATAACAAATTAAATTCAGAGTACCGATTTTTTCGAATTGGGGACTAAAATGAAACGCTGTTATTTGCTTCTCATCAGATACATAAGTAAGAGTTGAAAGAGAAACGGACTTTGAAAATTTGTAGTGAAGTAAGCGTTAGCTAGTTAGCCAATATTAGATTACACTACCTGACTAGTTAAGATCAAGTTAACAGCATCAAATAGTTGTTCAACTGCTATTGCATTTCCCACGATGCTTGACTCCATTTCTGACAGTAATACTGCCGCCTGCAAAGTCATTGTCCTTTAGTTTTTCGTGTGATAGGAATACCAACGGCAAACATGAGTCACTTTCGGTATAAGTACAATTGAGGGAAATCAATTTGAAACATAAAGAAAATTACTTTTAGTGCTTCTGCAGTGCAGTCGGATACGATCCAGCCATTTTCGGGAGTAGAGAAGGGCCACCCACCCTTACGTATGTCACGGTACCGATGGGCCAGATTTCCGCTGCTGTTGGCTCTGATCTTTACCAAAAAGCAGAAAGCCTTCGATTAGTTGTGCTGCAGAACTTCAATATGCACGTTGCAAGTCTTCAGACAAATGTGTAGCTTGAAAAGGACCAAGAATTTTACTGTCAGACAGGTACTTGAGAGTTCTTGATAAATTCATGTGCCTTCTTGAGGGTCAACCCACATTCCTCCGCAAGATCGGTCGCAAGGAGAGCTTGAACAGAAAATGCAGCATCCCACTGTTGGGAGCCATTGTATCCCTGTTAGTGCAGCCAATTCGATAGCTCATCTCACCAAGATCCATCAAAAGTGTACCTTATGCAGAAAGCAAAGCAGTTAATGGTTTTCACAAACGTTATACTATTGAATACCTGCATTTTCATCCCATCTTCAGCCACCCATAGATAATCTTTGATTCTAGAGAGATGACGCTTGTATTCTTTTGAGTTGGGGTTCTCTACCCAACAGCAGACCATGTTCAAGACCTGTCCCCGGTGGCAAATATCATTTTTATGTTTGACTAAACCAAAAATATGATGCTACAAGCCACTACTTTTTACATCGCTAAGTAGATTTAGTCACCTTACCTTATTTACAGGACCAAGGCAAATGTAGTTGGTATTCTCATCTTCATAGTGGATGTGATCCATTACAGTACTTAGAGCAATCTGTCTCAGCTTAGAGAAAGGCCACTGTGCTAGAAGTGGTTCCACAACATTGTGTAGACAACTCCAAAACATGTCTTGGATCCAGGGGTGAGGATAGTACAGATCTTCCTGAGGAAAATAGTAAGAAGTCACTGTTCTCAATTGTTGTCTTACTCTTGCATGCAATATAAATCACAAGTAAGAGATTTTGCTATGCCATCATCAAATGATACCTTAGCACATTGATTTCTTGTTCGATCCCATTCAATCTGGTTGTAAGGTTGCACATAGAGCTCCTTCCGAAGGGACAAAACAAGGGGACTCAGTGGAGCCACAAATCTCTTGCCATACAAGTAAGACATAGGCAAATACACCATCCGGCAGTGACACCACATGCGTCCTGTCAAAGAAGTATCAGTCATCCTTGTTTTTACGTATTTGAAGCAGCAACTTTGGGAAGATGAAGCTATGTATTATCTGAAAGTCTCGTTATATAAGATTCAATTCATGAAGTAGGAGACTGTCAAAATTTCACCAGCTAGCTCATCCCTATGGTTTGGAGGTCAATCTCAATTAATGGAATAAGCATATTACGATTGGGGCTATGGAGAGCTCATCAGCGCAACCCAAACCACGATCAATCTGTCACAGGAACTAGGAACTGCTACTTATAAGCAATATGCATATATACATAAGAAGTTAAATGGCAAACTGGACAGAATTCTATAGCATTTTGGATGGTACGGCTGATCTGTGCCGCTGAAGTTAATAGACTGAGACATATTCCTTGTGCGCAACTATGTATGAACACTTGCTTCAAGAAAATCCACGAGGCACCGTTAATAACCTGGATGAATTGGAAGAATGTAAGGAAGCAGCCATATTTCAGGAGGCATCGGATTGTTGCCCCTCCAGTCATAGACTCCCAGCATCTGCACATGATATATGTCAAACCATCCCAGTCATAGAAGGATTCCGTGGAGGACAAAAAGCACCGATATATCTAGAAAAAGTTACACTTATCGCCCCAATACTTTTAATTTTTTCAATTAAGTTCTACTAATAAATTCTCAAATACAATATGTCTGATAGAAAATCTGGCCAAATCTAGCTAGCAAGACCGTCGAATGACGTTGTTGTAGGATATGGATAAATTTTCCAAGGGGCATCTATTTTGGCTAAAATTTTATTCATGTCACACTCCCACGTTGTTTATAAGGCTGAAATTTTTCTATACACACCTAAATAAGCATTTGCATACTTTATAAGCATCATATTTTACCATCATTGGATAGCCACATGAGCTGAACTTGGTTGAATTATGTATCATAGAGACTTGAATAGAAAACTTGTGAAAGTAAAACGAGTTATCCAGACAAAATTAAGGTATAAGAACCCTACCAGAAAATGCGCAAAAGTAAAGGATGAAGAGCGGAACGTTTCCATAAATACAGCCTACTTCCTATTTTGGTGTCGAAGGTAAGAAGACTGACCGAAAGCCACAACTTGCCCCAGGAGGGAATGGAAGTGACTCCACCGCGATCGAGAATCCAAGCTCTCACTTTGTCCATGGCCCAATTGCTGCCGGTTGTGTCCTCTCCGAGCAATCGGAGAGCGACATAGGAGAGCCCTGTCCCAAACATGGTGCTTCTCCCCTCAATGTGTAGTCCCCAACCTCCATCTTCATTCTGCAACTTCCAATCATCATCAGTTCATCGTCCACCTTCTCTGAAACTCTTTGATTCTCCTCCATTTTGATCATAGCTTACCTGATGGTTATATAGGTAACGTATCATCTCTTTACGGTGCTCTGAAGATAGGACCGAGTGTAGATCTCCCGTAATATAGAGGCCAATAACCTGGTATGCATATGATTTGACATTTTAGTATTCAAGCAAATATTTGACTCGTTTCTTTTTGTTAAAGAGAATAAAATAAAATAAAAATTGGCAGACCAAGCCTGGAAGGAGAAACAATGGACCGCCATAATCACCGGGCCAATGGCCATCCTCAGCTTGGAGAGTCGAATAAAACCTGAGGGCCCTCTTCAATATATTCACCACTGCTTCCTCACTTATGTCTTCATCTTCACCCACCCATACCTTCTCTATCTCTTCCCCTCTCGACTTCTCTTTTGCAAACTGTAATCATCAATCAGCACCATCCATCAACCAATTTTTCTTTTTCTCTTTATTAATTTAGATCTTTTCCAGGACAGGATTGGTTTATACATTATTCTTGTGACTTATCACTCTCAAACAAAGAAGCATTGAAAAGAAAAGACCATAGGCATGAGCGCATCAAGCTGTCAAACATTAAAAGGCAATGACACCAATGGTCCTCAAATATATTGCTCACTAATCCTGACTTACTTGCTTCTCGTGACTCTATCATTGCCCTGATATAAAGAAGTGCAATTTGAATTTATATTCCTACAATAATACACCATGTGATGTCGTTAAGGTATGAGAATGAGTTTGTCAGGCTCATCTCACATCTGGTTATATATGTCAATGAATTAAGTCACGGTTAACTATCTCATGAAAAAGTCTCCCTTATCAGCTTTTGCATGGTTACACTTGCTTCGTGTGCCTAGTTCACAGGGTAGAGCCGGCAGTGTTAGGATATGAGCTTAAACTTGTTGTGGAGTCGTTAGTTGTGCAATCATTCAGGCCAACATCTCATTCTTCGGCGTTCTGCCCCGAATGCAGTGTCTTCATTTTTATAAGGAAATCGAGAAAAGAGAAAAGGGAAGTCTCGGATTTTTTAATCATCTGTACCTGAAGCCTCATAAGGAGATCAGAACTTTGCTTCACATGATGTCGATTTTGAGTGAACTCTTGGCGCATCTTTTTAATAATAGCCAATTCATCTGGTGTTCCTGCATTTGGCTTGAACTCCCAGAATTGTCTCCCAATGTTGTCATAAATGCTGCTCCCCTCCAAATCATCTCCTTGGGAGCACTTGAGTTTCCACATTCCTCACCCCCCCGAAACTATGTCCTTCTCGGAAAAGGAAAACAAACGGAAACAGAAATGTGAGGGTTCACGTGAAAAGGTGATTGACTGTGTGTTTTACATAAGCTCATCATACAGACTGGAGCTTAGCATGCTTGTGGTTTTCCTTATTCGTGATTAATTGCTCAAGTTAACTTACATGCACAGCTGCTTATCTAAAAGTTTAAGATGTAAAATATAGTATGGCATATACTCCATATCTATAATACTCTCCCTCATGTGAAGGCTAATTTGATGATGAAGAACGAAGGCGTACAAACCCGATGCATGTGGGCAATAGACTTTAAATCTCACTAGTGTATGATCAGAAGAAAACCTAGGATGAGAGGAGGGTAACTTGAGCCTTCTGGATCTGGTGGAACTTAAAAGTTACATGCACAGCAGTTTGCCTCAAAAGTTTAAACGGCAGTGCAAAACTTGTTCTTTGGTTTTTTTTTTAATTCTACAACAGCTTGAGCAAAAGGGACTTCTTTTTTCCTTTTTCCTGGCCCCTAACAATGAATCGTGGGAAACGTGTTCACCGTTTAAATGCGAGAAGAAAATGAAAGGGAGAACTTGCACTAACCCGTTTCTGAGGATCGAACTGAAGCTGATGACTCGAGTCTAATCAAACCACAAATTCTGGTGGGTATTCAAAGGCCGAGATGGACGAATCCTTTTATAGGGCCGATGTCATGTTAATTTGGCCATTGAATAAGAACTCGTATATGATTCTACGTTTCCATTTGACCTCAGCAAATGCTATATCTGATATCCTACTCCAAGATACTAAAACAAACCAGCTGCGTCAATCACTCCTAATCCTTTCATCCTGCTGCTGCTGCTGATAGAATCAATCTGCCCTGGATCCAGAAGTGAACGTCTGATGTCTTTCTTTTTCTTCTCATTCTTTTTACCTTTCTATCATCTGGACAAGTTTCTTGGACTGAAAACCCTTCAAGGCCAATCTTTAGAAGCATCTTTACAGGATCTTAGGATGACTTGCACATTGACAATCTATATATTCGCCCCTCCGTACCCCATTTCAAGCAAAATATTGACAATGTCGATGTAATAGTAGCATGACTCAAAAATTAAATCCCATCGGTGTAAATGGTAAGTAGCAGTAAGGTATCACCACCCAGTGATTAATTTACCATCTAACGGACGACGTCAAAGTAATAGTCACTAATGACGCTTTTGATAAATTCACTTCTCAAAACTAAATCTTAGCAACGTAATTAGTAACATACAAGTCAAGCTAATAGCGTACCGACACATACGAGACCTATACATTTTGAGATCGGGGTGCATTAAACTTGGAAGAACATTTGGAGATCTACCCATCTTAATATGAATGAAGAATTTCATCGACTTTTGCTGTCCAGTTGGCATCCGAATATGTTTAAGGATGCAATTTGCAGTGTGGGCGAGCTAAGCGTGCGCCGGCGGACAAGCCCCTGCCATTTCATTAGGGAATTAAAGTCCAGGTATGTAATCTCGCTTCTAAGCTTCTCCAATCTTATGCTTCGTGAGCGAGCAAACGTGCGCCTTTGAACCAGCAATTAAGGGGCTTAATTAAATCGGCCATGTGATTTCGGAATCAAAGTGAAGCGCTACGGCATTCGAGAAAATAAATGCAAAAAATAAAAATAAAAAATAACCTAAAGGGTTTTGATGGATATATGGCAATTCACTTTAATAGGTAAGATTTAGTTTTGTCTCCTGTCTGTCGTGATCATTCTACTTCCAAAATTCGATATCTCTAAAATGGTTGGTCACAACGACAACCCTTTCCAATTTATCCCCCACTCTCTTTTTTAATAATGGCAAAAGACCCTGCCATTACCAGTATTTCACCTGTTTTGATTCAAGTACCTAGACCATACGAAGATGTCTAATGTCATCTATCTATTACTTCAAGTTTAGAGATATCACTGAATATTGTCACATAGTGTAGAGATTAAATTGAACATATACTAAAAGTTCAGGAATGATGTTGCATATTTGGTTAAAGTTAAGAGACTATATTGAACAAATTAAAAGTTTAGGTATGACGTTGCAATTTGAGCCAAATTTTAGAGACCATTTGTGTCAATTTCCTTTATAGCATGAGATTAGATTAGATAGCTAAACGTCTAGAGTGGTTACTGTCGAATCATTTTGTATAAGAGAAAATGACACAAATGAACCTTGAATTTTGATCCAATTTTCAATGTCGTGGTTGAACTTTTAATTTATTTAATTTGATCTTTGAGCTTTGGCCTATTATGCAATGTCATCCTGAAAATTTTATATTATGTGGTCCTTAAACTTTTAATACATATTTAATCTAAGAAAATGTTCACATAGTATGTGAACCTAAATTAATGGAAGGACAATATTGGATATGTTCATTTAATTTGAGGACTAGATTGAACATTTATTAAAAGTCTATGGATCACATTGAATAAATTAAAAATCAAGAGACAACATTATACATTGGCCTAAAGTTCAAAGATCACAGTAGACAAATTAAAAGTTCAATAACAATATTGTACATTTGGCTAAAGTTCAAAAACTATTTGTATACCTCCAATACAGCTTTGTTGGTTCCATTCCAATCATGTTCTATACCCAATTGGCCCATTGCATCTAGTCAAACCCCTTTGTAATAAGGATTGAGCCTTTAAATGCTTTAGGTGTCATTCGTTTCATGGAAAATGAGGCGATTATGTAAGATATCATTTTCCAAGAAAATGATAATATTTTTCAATGTTTGGTAGAAACTTGAAAATGAACTTGGAAAATATTTCCTGTCATTCGATGAGGAAAATTTTATTTTATTTTCCTCTGTGCACTCCTTTTAATCATTTGTATTTTTTTTATTTTTTAAAAATTGAATTTTTAAAATTTTCTTTTTTCATTCTACTTTTTCTTTGTTTCCCTTTTCTTTTTCTTTGGTCAGTTGTCAGCCATGGCAACGGCGCTTGCCTCTTAGGTGAGCTCAAGGCCTCAAGCCTTCCTAGAGGTTAGCGAGCCTCAAGCTCACCTGAGGTTGGCAAGCTTAAGGACTTGCCAGATCAGCAAGCTAAAGGCTCGTGCTTGCCAATTTGGCAAGTGGCTAGCTCGAGCTTGCCCAAGGCTGGTGAGCTCAAACCTTGCCGGTGGCTAGTCGTTGGCTGTTACTGTGGCTAGCAATCGGCCGAGATAAAAGGAAAAAAAAAAAGGAAAAAGAAAAAGAAAAAGAAATTAATATTATAAATAAATAAATAAATAAAAAAGAAGAGGGGGCTAGTAGGGGTGTGAGATGAGAGAGAGTGAGTGAATAAAATATTTTCCTCCACTTGAAAAGCGGAAAATATTTTCCCATATTTTGGAAGACGTTTTTCTGTTAGTAAAAAGTGTTTTTCCTTACCAGTTCATATTTCATAAAACGCATATTGGAAAATTTGGAAAACTTTTTCTTGGAAGTTGCTTCTATGAAACGAACGGAGCCTAAATTTGTACATCATTTTTTGAAAATGGACTTATCTGCAATATACCAAACCAAATAGTTAAACCTTTTACAACGTGAAATTGGGGTTGTTATAATATTCCATCGCACATACTTGGAGTATGCTCGAAGAAAGAGAAGGAATGACTTCCTCACCCAATTTGTATCTATTAATAAGGTTTTAGGAGGAAGACTAATAGAATTCGCGATAAATATGCTTTCGAACACTTCGCCCTTACTCTCAGCCATTAAATAAGACTGCTCGTTCGTCCGGGTATCCCGTTAATCTCCATCTTAAGACTCCCTTGGCCTTTGAAAATACTTAAAAGTGGCAAGAAAAGAAAAGTAATGCCGACAAAACATATTGCAGACTAGAAGACTGGCAGGGAATCTTACAGGATTGACAAAAGCTGAAAGGAATCGGTACAGACTCAACAATGCATTGTGAGCTGAAAAAGTACAATATATATATATACTCTAAATATTTTATTGATATCAATTTAATCCTAAATTTTTTACTTGATACTAATTCATTCGTTTCTGGCTAATTTTGATTTGATTTTACTAACCAAGTACTGGTTGACTGACGTGACAAAACCAGTACTGACGTGGATAATTTTTAATAATATTTTTTAATTTAATTTAATTTATTTAATTTTATTTAATTTTATTTTTTTCCTTTTCCTTTTCTTTTTCTTTTTTTTTTTCTTCTCTTCCCCCATCCTCCAACTGATCACTAGACCTCGATGACCGGCCAAAAGTGACGCTTGGTGAGGTTCAGGTTAACCTCGCTAGCCACCAGCGAAGCTCGAGCCCTCACTAAAGGCCGAAAGGGCTGCTCAAGTTGGGCAGTCAGGCTCACCCTCGCCGGCCATGGGTGAGGCCCAACCTCGCCAAATCTGATGAACCCAACCTCTAGCGAGACTAGCTTGAGGTGGTGAGGCTCGCCCTCTCTAGATCTGACAAGGGTCAAGCCTTGTCGGCCATGGGCAAGGCCCAACTTCACCAGATTCGGCGAGGTGGAGCCTCGTTCGGACTCTGGTGAGGCTGGCTTGAGGTCGCTCAAGCCGTGAGAGCAGCCTAGCGCTGGTTGGGTGAGGCTCCACCTCGCCAGATTCGACAAAGGCTTAAGCCCTCACAGGCATGACCTCGTGGCCTCCGGTGAGGGCTCGAGCCTCAACAGTGGTTGGTGAGGCTTGCTAGAGGCTAGCAAGATCAAGTTGCAAGGTCGCTCGAGCCTCGCCAGTGGCCACTGAGGCTCGTCAGAGGTCAACGAGATCGACTTTCAGTGACCGACTAGAGGAAGAAGGAAAAAAGAACAAGAAAAATAAAGGAAAAGGAAAATTAAAAAAAAAAATTGAAAAATATATTATAATATTATTAAAAGTTGTCCACGTTGGCACTGGCCATACCATGTTAGTCGATTGGCGCCCAATTAGTCAAATCTGGCTAAAATTAGTCGAAATGACTGAATTGACACAAAATCAAAAGGTTTATGACTAAATTTGCACAAATAAAAGGTTTATGATTAAATTGACACAAATACAAAATGTTTAGGACTTTTTTGACAATGCAACCGTTTCAAACAAGGACTTCCTTGCTTATGTTTGAGCGCTTGTTCTTGAAACTTAGAGACCTTAATATGAAAACCACCTTCGAACCCCAACATGGGAGTCCGAACAACTTCTCCTCCCTTTACCTTTACTCACCTGTCTGAAATAAATTATTAAGCTAAGTAAGAAAATTAGGAAAATGCAGAATATGAGGAGGAAAAATGAAGACAAAACGTATCACGTGCCATGATAAGCAATTGCTATATTATGTGCTGCCTTTTCATTTGTGTAACTCTATATCCATCTTTTTCACTTGGATAGGGCTTAAGAAACCACTCGAGTTGTAAGGAATCGTATATCAACTTTGCAGGTAACTAAACAAAAGATCGAAAACAGTAAAGATGGGGAGAAGTACACTATCAGTGCCACAAGTTGTGTACGGCGCTCACTTTGGTGCCAAAAGTTTCCATCGGATCACTTAAGTGCCAAATCGGAGAAAAAACGATCACTTTGGTGCTACCGGCAAGAGATTCTGGCCCAATTAATTACATGACTTTTATATTTTAAAAAAAAAAGTCACTGTGGCTTTAAAACGACGTCGTTTTCCATCCTCTTCAAGAAACGACGTCATTTTGCTGTTATACGTGGACATCCTTACAGAAACGACGCCGTATAGCTCATGGGGATTGAAATTAGGGTTTCGAGGATTGAAATTAGGGTTTCTGCCGCTCACCGCTCGGCCACCATCGTTCGCTCGCCATCGCTCGGCCACCATCGCTTCGCCACCATTGTAGTTGCTCGACCAGGTGAGTGAGGAGAGATTGAGATTGTTGCTCAAGCAAAAAGTGGCAAGAAGAATAAGAAGTGAGGGCGAAGGAGGAGGAGGAAGAAGAGGGGTTGAAGGTGCCATTAGTGCGCTGCTGCCACTGGTGGTGGTGCCGCTGTTGGTGCGCTGCTAGTGCTGCTACTGGTGCCATTGCTGGCATAGGTCTTCAAGGAAGAAGAAGACGGCGTTCCTTCTCTCTCTCTCTCTCTCTCTCTCTCTCTCTCTCTCTCTCTCTCTCTCTCTCTCTCTCTCTCTCAATCAATTTGGGGATTTAGGGTTTCTAAGTTGGGAGAAGACGCGAAACGGCGTCGTTTTGTTGTTTGGATGGCTGACTATACTCTCCGACGAGCCACGTCGCTTCAAAAATTAATACAAAAGTACCACGTCGAATTTCCAGCCAATTTCATCAGCGTTGACACTGAAATTATTGTTTTTCAAATTTATTGGCACTTAAGTGATTCGACGGAAATTTTTGGTACCAAAGTGAGCGCCGTACACAACTTATGGCACTGATAAGTAAAGATGTGATGACACCTTGGTGCAAATCAAAAACATTGTTTGTAATTTGAGCATCATTTTTATTGTAGCGTTTACCTATATCTTGTCACCAGAACTTGGAGAAATACAGCCTTCAAAGCTTTGGAAAATTCAGCCCCAACGCATGGCCTCCCACCCCCTCCAAACGGTATACAATAATTCGTTCTCAGTTTTCCATATCCTGTCACTGTTTATGTAGATGCCCATGCAGGAAAGAATAAGGAAAAGAAATTGTTTTAGTTAGAAGTAATGAATCAAATTCAAGCTGACACGCCGAATGTATTGGAGATATCTTCACGGTTGTGAAGGGTGTTGAAGAAAAAAGATGCACCGGCACCGCCTCTTTTCCTTAGGATTTTCAGATCCTTCTAAGTTACTATTAAAATATATAGATATATTGTTTTTAATAATAGATTGGCCCATCTAATACTCTCTAAAAAATATTTAGGAGGACGCTTATCTTGGAAAATCAAGGGAGATACTTCTCTAGGAATAGTACCTCCTTGCTAAGCCTATAAATAGCCAAAGCTCTCAATTAAGAAAGTGAGCTTGGTTCCCATAAGTGAGTGTGTGAGAGTGTGGTCGGCATCAAGGTCTGAGTGAGAAGTTCTCCCAACCGATATTGTAAGAGAGTGCCTCTAATAACAAGAATGTGTCTTTGTTAAATTAACTTTTGTCTTTCTGAACCAGTAGTATTAGAGTGACATTTCAACACCCAACAAATGGTACCAAAGCCACGCTTTAGCACCAACAAAGGTGTCTCGTCACAATTAAAAGGTTATTAGTAAATCAATCTTGTGAAATGAGGTATGTCTGAAGATCAACCGTTACTTTCCATCTTGAGGGATTAAAGTTTAGGGGATCTACAAAAGCTTCTCGTTTAGATGTAGACCAGTTTGAACCATGATAATCGTCCAATCTTTAGGGATTATGTGTCCTGTCAAACAAAGATGAAAAATCATATAGTTTTGTGACATGGTCCGAGACTTAATTCTGATGTATGTCATGCATGTGTTTAGTCTGACTTAATGGAAAATAGATAAGAGACTTCACCATTCCACTGAATGTCTTTAAGTGCCCTTCCAACAATGCCAGGCGAAATGCTTGCCAATTGAACGATTCATTGATCACCTATATATCATTCCAATAGTTCGTTATATATAGTCTTCAGATATAGAGAAAAAGTTTCCAACAAAAGAAAAGGAAAGAAGGAATCTCCTTGACTCACTTCCATCGTCTAGCCATTGATTTGTATTCTTCCCACGTAATTTCTTCTTTGCGCGAAACCCTTCGGTTGCGAAGCACTTCCTCATTCTCCTTCTAATGGATTGGCGGTGAAAAGCTTTCTGGTGAGTGATTTCAAAGAGGGACCATCATCCATTCCAACGTAAGAGGGTGCAAATTAAACTTGGTCGCAAAGTTTTGGTCACTAATATATGTATGGATCAATTAATTTAACAGGAAAAGTACTAAAAAATGTCGGGAGAAGTGCACCAAAAGTATCTTAACTTGTATACTATGCTCACTTTAATATCACAACTTTTTGTTGACTCACTTAAATGACACATTTAAAAAAAAAAAAAACGATCACTAAAGTGCCAACTCCGATCTAAGTTGTGGGAAATCCGATGCGACAATATTTTATTAATTCCTCAATCATGTGACTTGTCTGCAGGTCCATTTAGTATATAATCTCTAAAGGACGTCGTGTAGTAAGTTAAAAAGTAATCACTTTAGTACCAGTGTTGTAAAAAATGATCACTTTAGTGCCAATTGTTATTAAAAGTTATCACTTCAATGCCAATTTTAATAAATAAAAAAGTGATCATTTCAGTGTAAAAAAAAAATCCCTCGTATAGTAAGTTAAAAAGTGATTACTTTAGTGCCAGTCATTGTAAAAAAATGATCACTTCAATGACAATCGTTGTTAAAAAGTGATCACTTTAGTATCAAAAAAATGCAACATCTGATAAAATTTGTAATTATAAAAGCTACGTAATTTGTTTAGCCAGAAATTTTTGTTGAAGGCACTTAAATGATCGTTTTTTTTTTTCCGATTTTGACACTTAAATGAGCTAGTAAAAAATTGTAGCACTAAAGTGAGTATGTACACAAGTTAAGGCACTTCTTGTGTATATCTCCCCAAAAAAGTCCTAAACCTATTGCATTTATATTAATTCAGTCCTAACCTTGTAATTAGATTACTGTAGTTCTAAATCTTTCTACATTTGTACCAATTTAGATTATCTAACTAATTTAAGTTGGAAATTACTGATGTAATTACTGGTCAGCGGACATGGCGTGGCTAGTGTTAACGTTGACATTTTTAATAATATTTTTGAATTTTTGAATTTTTTTTCTTTTTGTTTCCCCTTCCCTCTTCTCTTCCTTTTCTTTTCCTATGGCCAACGTTGACCACCGGCCATAGCCATGGTCGGCAAGGATTGGCCTTACTTGGGTGAGGTTGCACTTGACCACAAGGGAGCTGAGGCCTCGCCGGGCCAAAAGTGAGTGCTAACTATCCAGGTGAGGCCCCCTTTGCCAAATCTGATGAGGCCAACCCTCACCTTGGCCGAAGTGGCCTCACCGCGCCTCACCTAAGTGAGGGTTCACCTCGCCAAGCCTCCCTTGGGCGAGGGCCAGTGAACCACTGCAAGTCTCTGTTAGCATGCCCGAGCCATGGCAAACAACTTGACCTTGTCACCAAAGCCTCAATCTTCAAACCTGATGGATCTGACAGCCTTAGTAGCATCAAAATTTACCTTTGAACCCCCAAATCCCGTCCCGATCGCCGCTCTCTCACTCCTCTCCTTCAATCCACCTCGCTCATATCAATTCTCAGATCTCGTCCCTTCTTTTGCCTCATTACCCGCAGCAATAGCAAAAGCAAGAGACACAGTCATAGGCACAACCGCAACCTCAATTGCTCGCCTGGGTGCTCGCCCTCGGCTCGCTTGTGGCCGATGGCTAGCATTGGCCACCAGAAAAGGAAAAAGTTGATAAAGGGGGAAAATTCAATAAATTATTAAAAATTCAATAATTTCAAAAAAAATTATTAAAAATTATTAAAAATATCCATGTTAGCACTAGCTATATCAGATTGGTTGGCTGGCATCCATGATGACAACTCCCGACCTAAATTTTTCAGATGGACTGAATTGGTACTAATCTAGCCCATTGGTACCAAGACATACGTAAGGGTGGGTGGCCCTTCTCTACTCCCGAAAAATGGCTGGATCGTATCCTACTGTATTGCAAAATCACTAAAAGTAATTTTCTTTATGCTTCAAATTGATTTTTCTCATAAAAACTTGCACCGATAGTGACTCATGTTTGCCTTTGGTATTCTTATCACACGAAAAACTTAAGGACAATGACTTTGCAGGCGGCAGTATTATTGTCAGAAATGGAGTCGAGCATCGTGGGAAATGCAATTGATCGACTCTTTGATGCTGTTAACTTGATCTTAACCAGTCAGATAGTATAATCTAACATTAGCTAACTACCTAAGTTTACATCACTGCAAATTTTCAAAATCCGGTTCTCTTTCAACTCTTATTTATTGAATCTGATGATAAGCAAACAATTATGTTTCAATTTAGTCCTCAATTCCAAAAATTGGGTACTCTGAATTCGCTTTATTATGGAACCGAAGAAAATGAGGATAGGGAGACCATTAGTTCCACTCAGATATGGATGACTTTGAAAATCATCAATGATGTGACAGAACCAAAACGGGGGATTTGCGTCGTATGAGCCAACAAGATCATATGCATGGTTAGAGGTAGAATTTTGGTTCTCTTTCATCTGTTTTATATTGGAGAGATCTGTAATGTTTTAAATGTCTTTATGCACAGCTCACTTGTCATGCATACGATTAATCTATCAAAGACATTTGGAGATTGTTATCGATTATCAATAAGATTATGACCCAAAACTTCGAAGTTTTTATAAATTTTACTTAGAGAACTTAGTGATTTGATGATGAACACAAATCAAACATTGCCCGGTAAATCTATTTTCCAGCTGCATCAATGCTACACACGGTCATTGATATAAGATAACATGGGAGATAGCATGACAACTTTTGGAATCGTGATTATTGTTATTTGTCAGCTGTCTCCTTTGTTGTTTGACTAGCAAGTTTCATCTTTTAGGTATGTGAAGTGAACATCCGCAGTGATTCAATGTCTTAAGGAGTTCACTAAGTTATATCCACGCCACCAAAGGAAAGAAATTGAGGACTGCATTTTCAGGGCTATCGAATTCATCAAAAGCATACAGCTACCTGACGGTTCTTGGTTAGTTTCCTCCTTCAAACTGCTACCCCAGTTATAATCATCTTAGAGGGAGAGGATACCAACAAGGGCAAATTGAATTTCCTAGCAAACCTAACACTCTTAGAATAACATGTACAAACATATATGACGCAGTTTTCGGGAAAATTATCCAAAAAGTCTTAAACCTATTATACTTTTGCCAATTCAGTCATAAACCTTTTAACTTTATCAATTTAATTTGAAACATTTTCACTTATTGCCGATTCAGTCTATCTAGCCAATTTTAGCCGGAAAATGCTGACGTGAATGCCGGCGGTGCCACGTAGGATTGTCGGCGCTGACGTGGATAATTTTTAATAATATTTTAATATTTATTTTTGAATTTTTATTATATTTTTCTATTTTTTCCCTTTTTCTTTTCTTTTTGGCTTTTTTCTTTCCTTTTCCAGTGGCCGACCACCGACCACCACGAGGTGATGGTCGGCCACCGGCTACAGCCAGCCGGCTAGCCTCGCCCACCACAAGTGAGGCCTGGCCAAGCGAGGAGGAGCCCCGGCGAGGGGAGCCCTTGCCCAGGCACGGCCCAGCAAGGGTCTCCTGGGCGGGGTCAACCCTCACCCAGGCCAAGGCGGCCTTGCCGGCGTCAGCCGAGCGACGATGACGCCAGGCGAGGCCGGCCTCACCAGATTTGGTGAGGGAGCCCTCATCAAGGCTTGCCCTCGCCTAGGCGAGCATCGACCTTGCCCAGACTAGATCCGGTGAGGTCGGCCAACGCTTGCCCGGCCCTCGCCCGGCCGGGCGGCCTCGCCTAGCGTCGCCAACACCCAACGAGGCCGCCTTGGCCTGAGTGAGGGTTGGCCTCACCCCAACGACCCTTGCCGGGTCGCGCTTGGCCGAGGGCTCCCCTCGCCAGGGCTCCTCCTTGCCTGGTCGGGCCTCGCCTATGGCGGGCGAGGCCAATGGGTTGGCTATGGCCGGTGGCCGGCCATCACCTGTGGCTGGTGGCCAGCCGTCGCCTGTGGCCGGTGGCCAGCCACTGGGAAAGGAAAGAAAAATGCCAAATATAAATAAAGAAAGAAAAGAAAAAAGGGAAAAACAGAAAAATATTAAAATATTATTAAAAATTGTCCACGTCAACGTCGGCGGTCCTACGTGGCATCGCCGGCATCCACGTCAGTATTTTCCGGTCAAAATTGGTCAGATAGACTGAATTGATAAAAGTGCAATAGGTTTAGGACTTTTTGCACAATTTTTTCCGCAATAATCACATTGTTTCCATCTGACTTGTCTTTAGCAAATCAATCGCAACAAAATTAGTCTCAAAAAGGAATCAATCGACAAGTATATGGAGTCCGATGCTGGAGGACATGGAGGCAAATACAAGGTATCTATCATCAATAGAGAGATTAAAACACCCCAAGTGATCCCCAGCAAATGAATATGCCCCACAGAGTACAATAGCACCCGGTTGGTATATTTCGACGACCTTCGCATTGATTTGAGAGACATTTACAAGGAAAACAAGCTGTTAGAAAACTAAAAGGACACAAAGTGAAATTTTACGAGGTCCCAAGCAAAAGTTACAGCTTTGAAAAGTCGAGGGAAGCCAGTATAATCTATTCCATCCTTAGGCGGGACATTAATAGCATAAAACTTCCCTTCTTTTCCTTCTATTTCCTTCAATTGAAAGGATATCAATGAATAGACTTGATTTTAGCCTCCTCCCGAACGAATAGGATGGTGAAGGAAGATTTTACCAACCATGAGGGAAAGCTTAACTTTAGTTGGTGTATATGAAATTCTAGTAAGCGACTTACCAACTTTTCTCCACAAATTACCAAATAGTCTTAAAGTATTAAAACTTTATTTGAGTGACTTATCATAACTATTTGATTGTTTCCAAATTACTAACTTTACGTAATTTGCCAACGTTTCAAAGTTACTGACCTATATCATAAGTATCTTACCAACTTTTCTCCACAAATTACCAAATAGTCTTAAAGTATTAAAATTTTATTTGAGTGACTTATCATAACTATTTGATTGTTTCCAAATTACTAACTTTACGTAATTTGCCAACGTTTCAAAGTTACTGACCTATATCATAAGTATCTTACCAACTTTTCTCTTATTAAGCTACCAACTACTTATAGGTTGCCAAATCTTTTTAAACTGACTAAGTATTTTATTTATATTTCTAAATTACCAAATTTAATAAGGATTTACTAACTTTGATTTGTTTTATTTATCAATGTTTTATAGCTATCAACTCTTATAACATATTATCAACCTCAGTTTACGTAACCTACCAACTTTAGATTTTCGTAACATATTTACTAAGTATTTGATTCTCTAAATTACCAACTTTTGATTTGTTTTACATAACATATTTACTAAGTATTTGATTGTTTCCGCACTTACCAACTTTTATTTTCGTAATACACCTATATATGATTTGGTAACTATAAATAGTGGGTCAATTATGCAAATAAATTTTGGTAAGTTACATGCACATAATTTGGTAAATTATTACAAAGTTGGCAATTCAAAATACAAAAAGTAAAAGCTTATAAGTTGTTTAATTAAGAGTAGGAAAACCTAACTCTATTTGATATAACTCATTCGACAGATGTTGGGTAAGTCGCTCAAATCAGTGCCGGCAGGTAACTTTAGAGCTTTGAGTTAATTACTACAACAATCAAATCTGATCCAAAGTAAAGTTCCTAGAGGTCATCTTCAGTTTTTAGCGCAAAACCAAACATCCTTCAAGAATCAAAAAGAGGGAGGGGAAGAAGCAACGTCCAATTCTTCTGTATATTGCTACTCACTTGATTTCCAAACTCGGAGCTAAAGCAGATAAATTATCACTTGACGTTCATGTAATCCAACAATTCGGAGCAAGTTAAAGGAACGCCTAGTTTCAAGAACGTGAATGATGACTGATGAATTGATGAACTGATGATGACGATTGAGAGTTGCGGAGTAAGGATGGAGGGTGGGAAATACACATTGAAGGGAAAAGCACCATGTTCAGGACATGGCTGTCTTCTGTCGCTCACAGATTGCTTGGGGAGGACGCCAATGGTGGCAAGGGCACCCCATGGACAGAGCAAGAGCTTGGATACTCAACCGTGTGGAGTCACTTCCATTCCCTCCTGGGAAAGCCGTGGCTTTCGGTTAGTCCTTACCCCTTACTGTTTTGTCTTGAATCAATTCAACTCAGCCCAGATATTTTAAAGTTGTCACAAAAGATTATATATATATTCTGTGTTCAATCATTTCAACTCAAAACAAGAAAAGCGAACAAGTTTCTATTGGTGCCAAAATTGGCCTATCGGGCTTTAGAAGTAAACAAGAGTAAAGCAGACCCAGCGTGCGTGAAAACCCATAAACAATGGGCCGAAAGGTTAGCAATCAGCAACAAAAGGTGTTGTAGGGCACGACACCAAAAACCTGTCGAGAGGGACGAGATAGGAACGACAGCAGCTACGGGGAATCGGCACCATCGAGGACACGGATAAGGCAGAATAGTTATCAATATGAAGCCAAAGCTTTCGAAATGATTTGAAATTGAAACGGTGACCGCCAAAGAGCAGTTCCTTGTAGAACATAACTATAAATAGCCGTAGAGACATTTGTATAAAGGATCTTTTGCCAAAATTGACAATCGAACATATATTTTGCTAGTTATCTTTTCAATAAATTCAATTCCTGATTTCAATTCCCCCTAATTGGTTTACCCCACTTTTTCATTTTAACCTTATTGCACTTTTACATTCAATTGCACATTTACTTTTTCTCCTATTTTCTTATATTTTCGTTTGTCTGTAACTTAGACAAGTTGCTTCCTTTCCACAGCAACATAGAACCCGTTTTAAATAATAAAGCCAAAGCTTTACCCCTTCGGTGAAAAATATTTGTTGATAAAATCTTTCTTTGGTGAACAGTTTCTCTACTAGTTTTGTCTTCATTCGTAGGTGTAGGTGCTAGGAGCCTAAGATCGGCGGGGCAACAACCGTCTCCCTCGTGAAATATGGATGCTTCCTTACATTCTTCTTATTCATCCAGGTCTTCCTCATCCCCACAAAATGTTCCTGATTGCAAACTAAAGAGAAAGAATGGTTGTGAATCTTTTGATGGGTGGTTCTGTTGTTAGGTCTAGTTTGCCAAAGAGAAGTCAAAGAGTGGAAGAGATAGAGAAGGTGAGGAGGATGAAGAAGACTCAAGTGAGGAAGCAGTGGTGAACACATTGAAGAGGGCCATCAGGTTTTATTGAACTCTCCAAGCTGAGGATGGCCATTGGGCCGGTGATTATGCCTGTCCATGGTTTCTCCTCCCAGGCTTGGTCTGACAATTTCTTCTTCTCTTCTTCTTAACAAAAGAAAATAAGTATTTGCTTGAGTAATAACTGTCGCGACCAATTTTTCGGGTGTGAACCACCTAGGGTTTGGCTAATGGATTGTTAAACCTAGACTTAACTCGGGCTCTCCCAAGCCCATACCAATTCGCGACTTAGGTTTAAGTTTTTAACATGCAAATGGATTTTATCTAGGAGTCGCCACTAATCTATTTTCTAGTGAGTCGATTAGAAACCCAAGTAAAGTAACGGGAGATTTACTTTACTTCTACGAACCAAAGATTTATGAGTTCGGGGACTTGGTTACACTAGATTTCTCTAACGCCCTTTCGGTACCTTTCTCTTTTATTTTGAAAATGTTTGGCAGGCAGTTTGAATTGATTTTAAATCTATTTTCCTAACATGTGAGGCGATCATGCGGGTGCGCAAACCACTAATTTAACATTCAAGAAAGCAATGAATAAATTGCAGGATTTACCTCATAGCAACGAAAGCATCTGCGTTGTTAGATCAGAATTCACATCAACAACCTTAGATATGATTTCTAATTAACACGCAATTTCTTTTTTCGTTTTCACTTTATTTAATGAAAATTATGCTTTATGCAATGCAATGTTACTAATCTAACATGAAATGATATGACGTGGCAACATGACCTAAACTATTTGACATAAATAAAATACAGTCTATCCTAAAGAATGGAATTGATTTATCTTAAGACAATTTTTTGTATTTTCCATGAAATTCTAAATCAAAAGTTGTCCAATGATTAAATGTACAATCTAAATTAAACAAATGACCTAATTCTATTGACGGACAATTTCTAATTAAATGAACCTAGCAACAAATACTAAATGATGTGCATTTCATGAACCTAATTCTATATGACACGCGCATGATTTTTTTTTGTATTTTTTAATAAATATTCGTAATTAAAAAATCATTAAAAATAAAAATCTAACTAAAGTGATATACTACCTATTCTAGATGCAATTTAATTCAAAAATGTTATTTAATCTAGATACTATCTAAACATGCATAAAGAAACCTAACTATTCTATCATGCAATTTTATCTAGAAAAATCAATCCTAATCTACATGGAATGCAAATGCAATTTTCTTGTATTTTCGGGATAAACAAAACAATTAAAGATAAACACCAAATCAACCATGGTCATCAGAAATGTTATCCATCATTCGAATTTAAATTCAAACTTAATTGTTTCGCTAATAAAATCGATAAATTGATCTTAAGCCTTAAAGATCAAAATATCAATTTTATTCCCACTTGATTAATTATTCTATCTAAAGCCTTATAGATAGAATAAAAATTCGTGTGCGGTTGCGAATCGAAGCGGTACATCGGGAGTTTCAGCCATGCATCGAGAAACATCTCAAATAAGGTAATGGAATTTTCGAAAATCAAAATAGATAAGATTCTCACCTAATTCAAATATTGGTTTCCGAATTCTGATTCTCGAATGGCTACTCGCGATGCCGCGTGGCGGTGCTCGGTTGCTCGAAAGTCACCCGATGGGCTCCATGAGACCTGCGAAACAAAAATTTCCAAACTCGACAGGGATCGGGACTCGTCGATGATTGGATGCAAGCACAAACAATATTTCTTTTTTTCTCTTTTTAATTGTTTTTTTATACTATTGGCTCCATGGGATCCTTTAATCCTCTGATGATCCCCTTAAATTTTCAACCTTTTGACCACAAATTCTCCACCTGCAACGAAGAACCAGTATGCGTCGTTGGGGATTCCGCGGACGACCTAATGGGCCGCACGGATGCGACTTGTATCGGGGATGTCAGCCCAAACTCGGAGAAATCGTCAGGACTCCGAAAGCACTCGTGGGAGTGGAATTTGACGTTGAAGCAGTGCGGGCAGGCGATGTTGCCATTGTGGGACACGGGCAACAGATCCTCGATGGTGATCACCTGTAGCGGATCGTCACCAAAGGGTCGCAGCGCGGTGCAGCAAACGACGGTGCAGCGATGGCATAGAATCAGCAGGTGGCGGTCAACGATGGATCGGCAGTCGTGGGCGTTGAAGTTGCAGGCAAACTTCACGCATGAAGACCCCCACCCTTTGTTGACCAATTCTTTTATAATATGAATATTTCTTCTTTTGCATGCCCTCCTGAACGTAGTGGAGTGGTGAGGCGTGTGCTCTTGTGACCTGCAGGGAAAGATTAAGGGAAAAAAAAACCTTCTCTAATCTAATGGTTTTGTTAACGTGGAGAACGTCTCTCTCTCAATTGTGGTCGTATGTTCAATTGAATCCCAAATTCGAATTGGTGAGACAGCCTCGTTATGAGGATGTGATCAGCAGCGGCTTTGCCTCCTTGGACACTAGTGATTCTCTGTGTGACCTTCCCGGATCAGGACTGGCTCGGTGGTCGGCACAAGGGCTTCTTGTCGGCGAGGCAAAGAGGACCAGATATACTGGGCAATTACGGTGCTCGACTAGGAACCTCTTTTTCCTCTTAAAGCTTGGACCAACAAATAGTGCGCTCCCAAATTCTGGCACTTGAACTTCCTCCAGCTATGGGACAAATTTCCAGCGGTTGCTCCAGTTTTGTCTTCTTGCGTCAATTGTAACCCTCGACGCACATGCGAGTGATCGTTGGAATTGCTATGTGAGCTCGTTGGAAATTGTCGGGATTGCCTGGAGGTTGCTGGACTGTCTTCGGGAAACCCGTGTGACTATTGGAACGCTGGCGTTGGCCTGAAAACTTCGTCGATATGGCTGAGATTTGCTGAAGGCTGCGCCAGGATGTTGCCGGAAAGCTTCACCGAGACTGATAGTTTGCTACATGAAAACTCGGTGCACGCTGAGGCCAGAACACATCACGACAACAGCAAAGAAGAATGACACAGGTAAAGACAAAGCTTGATCGAACACAATCCTCTCTTTTCTCTCGTGAATGAACGTGTGTTTTCTCTTCCCCCCCCCTATTCAGCGTCCACTTTCTTGGCTTTTTATACTTGCTTTTTCGCCGATTGCCTTTTAGTTGACCAAATCTTGCCTCAGCACACTTTCTTTTTATTTTGCTCCATTCACGCATATTTTCAATCTTAATTGATTTAAATCTTGCAGCGTCCAATCTTCTTTCCTCCCAGGAATGTTCAAAATATATTTCGCTCCGGCTTCTTTCCTTTTTACTTGTGCTTGTGGACGCCTCGATTATGTTTCCCATGTTGATCGATCTTGCTTCTTATAATCTATACATTTTTTCCTTGCATGAAGAAACAAACTTGCAGATTTTTTTTATTTTCCTTTTTCCGCTTTATTTCTTTCCCATAGTTAAAAGATTCAGCCCCCACTCAAATATCGTGCGCATTCAATTCTCTACGAAAAATACTATGATGGAATCTTTGCACACATAACTTTAGCCATCAAAGAAAACGGGCTCGGGCCATTTTACTTGCTTTATGGGTTTAGTCCGGCCTACCAAATTAAAGCTTAGAACCACTAATTTGAACCCATCCGTCACTAGTCCAATAAATGCAAAAATGCGAATGCACCTAAATCTATATGCTATGCAATTAATTAATTTTTTTTAGGGATAAAATTAACCCCTAATTTTTTAATACGATAAATGTCTAAATGGGTCGCCAAAATTTAGGTGTCAACAATAACATGTTAAATCGTATGTATACCAGGTTATTGGCCACTATTACCATAGATTTACACTCAGTTTAATCGTCAGAATACTATAAAGAAATGATACGATACCTATATAACTATTAGATAAGCTATAATGAAAATGGAGGTGAGTAAACCATGAGGTGACAAGCATTATGTCTGGGATAAGGCTCTCTTATGTCGTTCTTCAATAGCTCAGAGAGAACATAGATGGTGGCAATGGGGCCATGGACAAAGCAAGAGCTTGGATTCTCCATCGCAGTGTAGTCACTTCCATTCCCTCTTGAGGCAAGCTGTGGCTTTCGGTCAGTTTTCTTACCTTTGACACCAAATTAGGAAGTAGGCTGTATTGATGGAAACATTCCACTTTTCCTCCTCTACTTTTGCATATTTTCTAGTGGAGTTTTTATACCTTTAATTTGTCTAATCAAGTCATTTTATTTTCACAAATTTTCTACCGGAGTCCCTTTGATGCAGCATTCAACAAACTTTAGCTCATGCGGCCATCTAATGACAGTAAAGTATGAGGGGCATAAAGTACACAAATGCTTACGTGGATGTGCTTAGAAAATTTTTGGCTTTATAAACAATTTGGGATTGTGATATGGATAAAATTTTAGCCAATATAGATGCCTTTTGGAAAATTGTTGCTGTAATAATCCAAATGGGGTGGAGAAGGAGATTTGCGACAAAGATTTTTGTTATAGTTTGATGGCATATGAGGCTTTCAATTGCAGCTTCATTGAAGAGATTGCCATGTTGCCCCCTGATGGTTTAGAATGTGTTTTTCGAGGTTTGGTTGCAACGATAATGATGAAACGAACCGTTTCATTACGCCTTAACACGGGCTGCTTTTGTCTCATTTGCTTTTGGGCCTAAAAAGAGCCTGTAAATTCCACATGACAAGCCCCTGGACGAATATAAG
Organism: Eucalyptus virginea; assembly: GCA_014182375.1. Classification (NCBI taxonomy): domain Eukaryota; kingdom Viridiplantae; phylum Streptophyta; class Magnoliopsida; order Myrtales; family Myrtaceae; genus Eucalyptus; species Eucalyptus virginea. Next base: position 56,460,488 of record CM024520.1, read on the forward strand.
CCAGCCCAACGATTCTGACTAGGTCAACCTGCGATTTTACCAAGTCAACTCGCAATTTCACTTTCGAGCTCGCTCCATCCGCAGTTTTGCAGAGAGTTAACTCGATTTCCATGATTTGGCTCGTAAAACTTTATGGTTTTACGAGCCATATTACCATTTAACTACATTGGATTGAACTATATGTTAACTCGAATCAATCCAAGGGGGGTAAGATTTATGGGTCAAATTGCGATTTGAGCTACATTTCAAAAAGTTATAAGTTAATTTGAATCAATCCAAGGGGGTATGATATTCCGAAGGCCGGTCTCGCTTGGACTTGGCAGGTCCAGACTATGAATACTAAAAGCCTAATGGAAGAAGTGGGTCGTCTATGCAATTTTCAGGGAATCTGTCTCAAGTAGCATAATGAATGGGCACAAGACAGAGTGTCCCATCACCATGCACACTTGTCAAGCATCATTTATGGTTGCTGATAAAAAAAAAAAAAAAACAATAATAGCATCATTTATGGTTTTTTTTTGAAAACTATCAGAAAATTCTGAAATTTGGTGAACATTCTACCATCGGCGACTCATTTAACTAATAAAATACATTCGAATTATATAAAAAACATAATATCCCGTAAGTCCTACCTCCTAGATATTTCTAGGCAATATATAGTCAATAGTTACATTTTTAGTCCCAGTCCTAAGTTGTAAGGACTAGGGAGGGTATCATCGACCGGTAATGAAAGAGACTGCAAAATAATCGCCTTCAAATGATCATATTATCTTTAGCTCCTCGATAATCTCAGCAATGGTTGCAAAGCGCTTCCTCATTTTCCTTCTAGTGGAATGACACAGTAAAGCTTTCTCACGAGCAATTTCAAAGACAGATCATCATCTACTCCAAAGCGAGAGTGTGCAAATGTGAGATAGAGCTCCTGTGGGCTATTTTATATGACTTCCAGCGACCCAATTTCTTTGGTCGAGAAGTCACATTTTTTGGTTGCCAAGGGAGGAGTTATTGCGACCAAAATGGTTTCGTTGCGAGATGTCCATCTCTGGGGACCAAACTACATAGTTTGGTCACGAGTGGAGGTCATCCTTTAGAGACCAAAGATGAAACTTGGTCGCAAAATTTCGATCTCTAACATATATGGATTAATTTAATTAACAATCCATGGTAGTTAGCCTAACTTACGATGAGTTCGTAAACCACTTAAGGTCTTTCTGCGATAAGCTTAATGGTCACGGGATTGTGAGTCAGCCTCGTGCGTCTCTTCTTGATCAAATCGGAAGTGATTCGGCGCATGAAAGTGAACCCAACGTCACCCCTAGACTTGTTTGTCGCCCGTGAAAACTACACTAAAATACAATCATCTTTGGCAATGACACGTCAAATAAAAAAAAAAAAAAATTGTAGACTACTTATGCCACCTAACTCATGCATATCTTAATCCTTTCACTTGTGATCTCAGTATTGGTTGGTTTACTATCTCTTAACTTGAATGCTCAGTATTTGGTATATTCCCCCCCCTTTTTTTTTTGTCAGTCCTACTCTATTTATACTCTACACTCACTTTCGGGACTTTTGCTCCCGCCTCTTGCGGGCGTGGGAGTCAAACCCACTCCCGAAACTTACGCGTCCCCACCCCATTCCCCCTGAGAATGTGAGGATTTGAACCCCTCACCTCCCCCTTCCATGTTGGAAGGGTGGCCACTGGGGTGAACACCAGTGGTTGGTATATTCCCCCTTAATTCATACCCATTTACACAACAAATCTCAACTTAAATGCTCATCTCTTCCGCCATATCAAACCATGGAGGTCATTAAATCATTAGTCGCGATATTTATTATGAAGATATTCACCTAAAATCCGCCACATCAAACCAGGAAAGCCATGTAATCATTGGTCATGAGATTTCTTTATTGAGCTATTCACCAAATATCAATACATACTGGGAGTGGGTCACATTTATCATCGCCATAAAATCACGTCGATTTTGCCAAATTTTGATACACATCAAGAGTAATCTGATACCATTTGTTAGGAGCGGGCAACAAAATACCTTTACCTGAGAAGATTGCCAAGTCTAAAATCAACCCCATCAACATATCTAGTTGAATCACATTCACTAAAAAACTAAAGACATTGAGCTATGAGTCAATTATAATTTATTAATTATTTCATACAACATCAATTCTTCGATGTAGGACTTTCTCATACACATATTACACATGCATCTCAACAGTTCATGTTGACAATTATTGGAGAGAGAGAGAGGATAAAGCCAATGAAGAATTGATCCCATATTTCTATTTCTTCTTGACCACAGTTAACCAATAAATGAGAACACATCTCGTGTTATAAGGATAGAACATAGAGGCAAGCTTCAAGAGTAAGAGCTTGATAATTGTTTCGTAGAAGTAAGTCAATTACTTTTTTGTATCATGATCTTTGATTTAGAAATCTGATTTTTCGGTATTTAAATGTCGATGAGTGATTTTTTGAGAGACAGAGACAAAGAATTGTTTTTATATATATTTAATGAATAGTTGATGGAAACCTAACAATGGTACATGCACATAGATGATAGATTAATGGCCCTTTAAATGGCTAAGATCGAGATCGATGAACGATGATGCAAGATAGTATGTACGTCTTAAATTTATATCTTCGGTAATCTTATTGTATAGGCACAATTAAAATGTCGCCAATCCTCCCTCCATGTTTATCACCATTCGCGAGAAAGCGTGAAAATTTTTTCTCCTTATTCGACGTGTCATTGCCAAAATGACTGTATTTTAGTGTCGCTTTCACGAGCGACAAACAAGTCTAGGAGTTTCAACCCCGCCAACGCCAAACAACGCGCGCCCCAACCCTCGCCGCCCCCCCCCGCGGGGCAAAAAAAAAAAAAACACACAACAAAAGAGAGTTTCAACGCACCAAATCACTTCCGATTTGATCGAGAAGAGACGCACGAGGCTGGCTCACAATCCCACGATCCTGATCCCACCTTTTGATAATAAAAAAAAAAAATTGGAAACTTTAGTTAAAAAATCTGGGAGAAAGAGGATACCTTCAGATTGCTTTGTTTATCCTGGATTTTCGGGACGACGCGAAGAAAGAGAGAGTCACTTCAGAAAATAGGTTGCAAGGGAGAGAAAGGAGGTTTTGGCTTTTGTTTTGATGTTATACATACACCAATGCTGTCGAGAGAGGATAATTTCTTCAATTAATGAAAGATTAGGTTTCCTTCCCTCTCCTTTGAAGCTGCCCCCTCTTTGCAGTGCCGTCTCTGAGGGGAAGCTCCCCCTCTCCCTCTCTATCTCCATCTTCCCCTCTTCTGAAGCTTTCGATCTTTCTTTTCTCTCTCAATATGTTGTAGGAATTTGTGAGTAAATAAATTTCTACAACTGATTTTGGGTGAATGTGAAGATCAGTTCAACCGTTGTCCATAACCATTGAGGAGGATGTAGATAATGTAAATTCACAACCTTTCTAAATCAGGCCTCTTATTTATCAACCAACCCAAACCTGTCTCAGTCATCAGATTCTTCCAATGAAAGTGCTAGTTTGCCAAATACTTATCATTAAGCTTTCTTGTAGTTCCGCTTCTTCCTCCCTCTAAAAATGAAGAAAGAATTGTTAGAAATCGCCGTCAAATTTTAAGAATTTTACACTCTCAAACTAGATCTAGTTATAGATTTGAGAGCTGCTCATTTTGATATATGAATGGTATCTTTTTTTGTTAATAAAAAGAAAAAGAAAGGAGTAATGACACGTGAAATAGTAATCAGGTTTTTAAACTTAATAACTATTGACATGCCTCGTCTACTCAAGAAAAGTTATGCCAACTCAATTAAAATTAAGTAAACAAAACATCTTTTTTCTCTTCTTATTGTATTGGCCATTGCTGAGCCTCCGTCATGGACGAGCCTTTCCTGTGCTCGGAAAAGAGAAAGACGAAGGAAAGCTTCACGATTCACCCTCTTCTTTTCCTTTTTTTCTGTTTTTTTGTTTTCAAGTTGCGTTGTCTGGAGCACGCCCCGCGCAACTTCAAGAATAGCCTTCGAATTTGGGTACAGTCAAACTTTTAGGTCAAGAGACCCTGCACGCGGCCATGGCTCCGGGTGTAGAACTCATGGCCGCAACTTCCAGATTTGGGGCCATGTGCGGCGCCGACGGCCAGATCTCAAGAGCTGACCAAACAGACGTTTGAAAATGGCGTGATGGCCAGATCTGGAGAAAAAAGTGGGTGGATGAGAAAGACCAGAACAATTAGATATTTTGTTTTTTTTAATTCAACTCGGCAAACACATGTTAATTAATTATTGGACAAGAATAGAAAGTACACATCACCTTAATTGACGTGGTGCTTGATAAGCACTTTATATTTTCTCGAAAAGTGGGGTTCAGTTATTTTATTGAAAAACAACCTGCATTGACATTACCCCTTAATTAAATCGATAGTAGAAATAGAATGAAATCTGCTATGGCTGTGACCTACCATTTTAGACATACTAATTTTAGAAAGTGAAATGATCACCATGAATAGTGGCTGAAAAAAAAATGAATAATTTTAAGTAGGAGCCTTGATACCATTTTCTAAAAGGATGGCTCAAAACAAATACAATCTCATGTAAAGGTTTGGAATGGGACCATGGTTAAAAAAGGAATCCGAACTCACAGCCGATCAAATCTTATTCACGACCTACGGCATTTTCTTCAAACATATTTTCTTTCTTTCTTTCTTTCTTCTTTCTCTCTTTATTTTTGTTTTGTTTTCTTTTTCTTTCTTCGTCTTCCTTAGGCTCCTTCTTTGCTCAACGTCACCTCCATCTTCATCACTATCATCAGCCTTTCGAGTGTTTTGTGATGAAATACAAAAATCTTACTCATAATTTTTTCTCTGTAAAGAAAGAACAAATATACAAAAATATATATATATATATATATATACACAAGGAAAATGCATGCTTGACCGTGCCATTAGAGTAGAAAGCAGATGGTCAAAACTCAGCCATAAAATTTTAAAGATGGAGAAGGGACACTCACTTAGCGGGTTTTATGTTTTTATTACATAAAAAGCCATAAAAAGAGAAGATTTTCTTGTCTTATTTAAAGGAACAAATTAAACTGATAATATTCAAATAACAAAAAATATATGAAGAACTCAGTTACAACTTTTAAAATAGTTGATATTATTATCCGGCCAAAGAAAAGATTAAAGTTGATATTGTTCCATAATAAAGATTTTGTAAATCTCTTGTATACTTTGAACTTCCAGTTATTGTAAGATTTTGTAATTAAGTCATAACTGTGGAGAAATGTTAATTAGTCTTTGTTTCTTTGATTGCAAAAAAATAAGAGGTGTTCATTCTTGTTGAATTTTAGTTCGTCTCTATAAATTTTAGACGTACAATGCCAGCTTATTTCTTCTACTCTCAATTAGAAGGATGGATTTTATATTAAAAGCAACTTCACTAATAAAATAATGGTTATGATGATGACAAGATGAACAATATCCACAATGATTTTGTTATTAGCTGCAAAATCAATGTTTCGAGTGTCTTTCCATTTTTATAATTTAATAGATCTTTATAATAACATTAACGATTTTTATTTATTAAGTGATAATATTTTTCTATTTGCAATTATTTATATTTTTTTATTTAATTTATTTATTTTTCCTTCTTCATATCCAAGAAAATTGATTTGGTGAGCCCACCTCTGATTTTGTCTCTAAATTTCAGCTGGCAATAAGAAAATATAGAAGACAAAAAAAAAAAAAAAATTCAAAAGTTGAAACCAGTTGAAGAAGTCTTCCAGTTTCCTCAAAGAAGGATCTGTGGCAAGGGTCGGTCATGCTAGCAGCCCCACTCTTTTCCTTTCCCAATACAAATATCATAGTCCCCTCCCCCTCAGTCCTCTCCTTTTTCGGTAAGTTTTAAAAGGAGCTGACTCTGCAGCGACAGGTAGTTAAATTAAGCCCCCTAATTGCTCGTCCAGCGGCGCATACTCATCTCGCTCATTCCAAGCGACAGCACGGACCTTGCACTTGGATCGGAACATTGTTTGACCCTATCTTTTAAAGAAGATCTAATCAAAGAAGGAGAGCCTACTTCAATTACAGCACATGGGCTACATCATTTCATCATTACTCGAGAGGCGCGGCTGTTTTGTTTTAGTATTTTGGCATAGTAGAAATGAGATATGGTGTTTGTCTGGGTCAAATGGGAAACGTGAAATCGCATACGGGTTTCATTCAAATGGCACGTACTTCGAGGAGCAGAAAGTCAACATGACATCGGCCTGGTAAAAGGATTCATCCATCTCTGCATCTGAATCCCCACGAAACTTTCTGGCGCGATTGACCTCGGGTTATCAGCTTTCGAGGATAAATGGGTCAGTTGAGATTCCCGTTTTCATTTTCTTCTCGCGGGATGTTTTTTTGTACGATGGTTACGTTTTCTGTTATTTACAGTTGCAATGGGTGAACTTTCCCGTTTCCTTTTTTTTTTTTTTTTTTTTTTCCCCTTTTGTCTGAGAAAGATAAAGTTTTAGTAGGGAAGTAAACGGGTTAGCTGTCCTGAACAAATCTATCTGGCAAGCAAGCTCAGCATGTCATATGCGTATTTATTTTTGGTGGGCAACAGGCACGAGGAATTTTTTTTCTCGGTCGACGATCCATTTTCATCTTCTTCATCACGTTGTGCTGTGTATAAGATAAGCAATAGCATGCTTGTGTTAGCGCACCCATTGTTCTGTCCCTGAAAGATGGTTTCTTTCTGCTTTTGAGCCTACTTAGTCCTGCATTGTTTTTCTTGTAATTGTTCAAGAATCTGTGTGATGCGTATCGCATTCTCTGATGCTTGTAAAATAGGAAGCTCGAAATGCTCTAACTTCTCTCTTTACGTCTCTCCAGTTGCTTTAGGTAGATATCTATAGGGAGTGAGTTTGTTGCCGGTGGCTGATAATGGCAAAAATTGGAGCACTGGATCTGGCGGCCGGTCTTGGTGGAACCATTGGTAAAAGCCAGGTCCTCTCCGCCGTTGACAAGTACGTGTGCAACAGCATGCTTCTTCCTATTACTACACTTAGGGTCGACCTCAATTGATGCACTCTGTTTTTGCTGGGTTTAGGTACGAGAAGTATCATGCCAGCTATGGTGGCAAAGAGAAAGAAAGGAAAGCTGAGTACAATGACATGGTAAGAGGATGGCCTGGACTTCATAAAAATTTGTTTTTGGATGACTTAAAAATCGAGGGTTGATTTGAATTTCTGACGGCTGAGACAACATATCTACAAATGCAAGTGCAGGCCAACAAATATTATGATCTTGTTACCAGCTTTTATGAGTATGGCTGGGGAGAGTCCTTCCATTTTGCACGCAGGTCGTAGTTCCCATCCGCTCTCAGTTAATTTCATGCCCGTCTTGTGCTCTAATGACTACCTCCTCCGCAGTGCTGATTGTGTCTGAACCTGCAGATGGAAAGGGGAGTCTCTACGAGAGGGCATGAAGAGACACGAACACTTCATCGCGTCACAGCTAGCCTTAAGACCAGGAATGAAGGTTTATTCCTCTCCGTGCAGATAGTTCGTGATCTCAAGATTTTGATACAATCGATGGGATTCAAATTGTGAATTTATTTCCTTATCTTCTCCCTATTCCATTGAAGGTGCTGGATGTAGGTTGCGGAATTGGTGGACCACTCAGGGAGATAGCACGATTCAGGTTACCACTAACAATTCCTTTAAAGGGGATTAACCGACAATGAGAGTATTTGCCTTCACCTGGTTCTTGTAGACTGATATATTCTCTCTTGCATTTTGCAGCTCCACATCCATTACGGGACTAACCAACAATGAGTACCACATTAAAAGGGGAGAGGTGCGTTTCATTTCCCCCTCCTTTTGAAAGATATACTACTAAATTTACTGCATAGCTTGCCCTATTGACTGTGGCAAGTTTGCTTTGCTCCATAGGAACTGAACCGCATCGCCGGTGTTGACAAGACATGCAACTTTGTTAAGGTTTGTGGAGTCAGATGTCCGATTTTCACGTGAAGCTCTCTATGATTGGGAGGCTTCAACCGTTATATTTCTCTTATGCTGTAATTGTCTTGTTACTTCCTTCATCCCCAACTCTGTCAGGATTGGTCAATCCCTATTTTCCCCGGGAGCACTTTTGTCATTGGAGGTTTTAACCACCTTCGCATCCCCCTTTTACTTTTTTCTTTTTCCCCATTTTGCGGTCATGCTTCTATTTGGATTTTTTGTTTACACACTTGAAGATATGGCTAGGGGTGGAGGAACACCTTGCGAATCATTGTTTCTTGGTGATGCAGGCTGATTTCATGCGTATGCCATTCTCCAGCGATTGTTTCGATGCAGCTTTTGCTATAGACGCTACATGCCATGCACCCGATGCTGTATGTTATTTTCAGATGAACGTACTGCTGTTGGTTATGTGCACCAGGATTGTCAGACTATTTAACTAGTCGGTCTCGCTTTTCGTTAACTCTGATCTGTACAGTGTGAATGTTACAAGGAGATCTACAGAGTACTGAAGCCTGGTCAGTATTTTGCCGCATATGAGTGGTGTATGACCGATTCCTTTGATCCAAACAACGAAGAGCACCAAAAGATTAAGGTTGGTATGATCCTGTTTGTCAAGTTCACACGTTTGAGTATTTTCCGATGCAAAATGAATGAGTGCACCTGAAATCGTTGCAGGCCGAAATCGAGATTGGAAATGGTCTTCCAGACATCAGGCTGACCAGGCAGATCATTGAGGCTCTAGTGCGAGCAGGCTTCGAGGTAAAGTTGTTTTCCGAAGTTACCTGCCATAAATTGGAAATGCGACTGCTCTTAGATTATTTGGACCAATGACCGGATGTTCGTTTGTGCGAAGGTCATATGGGAGAAAGATCTAAGTCCTGACTCTTATATCCCTTGGTATGCACCTATGGATAAAAATCGTCTGTCGCTGAGTAACTTCCGCACGACGGCTCTTGGGCGTTGGATTACTACAATCATGGTAAGCTTCACAGTGCGATTTCCTGACTTGGTATGCTTTAAGGTGCTTGAGATCAGATCAGCGTACCGTCTATAGGATCATGCGTGCAATATGAGTAGAGATGTTTGCATTCGTGTTTGTAGGTCAAGGCACTCGAGGGTGTGGGGCTAGCCCCGGAAGGAAGCCTCAGGGTTAAAAAATTCCTGGAACAAGCTGCTGAGGGCTTATATGAAGGCGGAAGGTGAGCAATCCGTTTCTCGATCTCGTTCGTTGTCCTAGATCGATCTTTTCACTTCTCCCTTCGATATGCTTACCGTCTAAACGGAGTGCTTAGTCAAATGCTAATCATGTACTTCAGGAGAGAAATCTTAACGCCCATGTACTTCTTCGTGGCCCGGAAGCCTGAATCCAAGAGTCCGTGATGCGGGGACGACAAAGAAATGAGAAATTCATCGTGTTTCAATTTGATCTCGATACTCTTGCTTTCTTCAACCACATTGATCTTGACACTTTTAAATGGTGACACGGGCTTGAAACGTCAATTTATCACTTCTTCTTTTTTTTCTTTTCATATTCATCGTCATATACCATACGATACAAGTGAGTAATATAATATCAGTCATCTCGATGAACTTGTCATTTGCATGGTCAAATCTCGTCATGAACTATGTTATCTCACAAAGCCTAGGATTCTCCATTCCATAGCCTGCATGCAAATAAAATAACTTGCAGACTAAAATAAATGACGCGACAAGTAATTAAGAAAATAAATCTCAATACCTCTAATGTACTTCATGAAAGTCAATATTAGTCTTGCACTTATATCTTCGAGCATTTAAACATTAATATTAAGATTTTGAAATTGCATAACTTTGTAATCTCCAATTTTACTTTTATTGAACTGTAAATAGTTATTCAAGCCTACACTGGCACCATTATCTACAATTATACATATGTAGAGACCGGGAAACGAGTGGCTGGTGGTGGCCGTGATACCCTCTCCCCATAATACTTATTTATAGATAATATCGTCGTAACATCCCCGAGATGAAACTCGAGTTGATGTAACGGGTAGCTATGTGCGCGCATGTAGCCCTCTCAGGAGGTGGCGTTTATGCTTTGTGAGGGCTCTTTCAAGCCCTAGGGAAGTTGTCGCACTCGCAACTCCCTGGCATGAAACTTGAGGGGGTTTAACAGATTGCTAGGCGGACACGTGTAGCCTTCTCACCATGTGTTTCTTACGTTTCGCATAACTCTTTCGAGCCCCACAGACCACAACTAGGCATCTAGTTTATTAATTAATGTACAAGGCTAGAGTCTGTACTAATCTATTCTAGGCCGATAATAGCCTAGGAAGGAACGAGAGATCACCTACTTCTGCAAATTAGAGATTTTGGTTTGAGAGCTTGGTTATACTAATTTTACCTAATGCCGGGTATTCGGTACCTTTCACTTTCAGCAAAAACAATATTTCATGCAATCTTTTCTAATTTTTCTCCTATACCTAATAATTTATAGGGCCTTGGTTAAGCGCATAAGCGATAAACCACTCGGTGATTCTAAACTCCTAATTAAAGCTAAAAAGAGAAATAGATATAAAAATAATTCAATCCGTATTGAACAAAATTAATACAATGCCAGATAGGATCCCGTAAGCCGTGCATTAGATATAAATGCGCTTAACTTTAAGAAGGAGAAATTAAACATGAACTTTAACAAAAAGAAGCACTAAAATAAGAAAATACACCTATGTCTATCATGAGATAAAAGAATACTACTTATTGGAACACTAGTCTAGTTTTTGGAGTAGATATGATAAAAGCTTGAACCTTACCGTCCTTAGCTTTTTAAGCTCCTTTCTAGCTAATTTCGCTCTTCATAAGATAGGTTACTGATGTCATTTAATATGTATTAATGAAAATTGCTTGTAAAATGTAAGTATATATAATGAAATATGAATAAGATAGAAGAAATTTGAATCATTTTAGGATATCAATTTAAACCGTTGGGTGAATGAGGAAATTTGTTGTAATTTAATGCAAAGTTTATCGGACTTCGGTGACATGATTATTATGTTTTTGAGTGACAACTTTTATTTGATAATAGGCTATTTTGATTTATTTAATTTGCCAATACTCATGTTTTAGAAAATGTTATCAGAGCCATTGGACACGTCAATTTTCAATGTGTTTTCGTATTAAGTTATTTTAAAAAAAGAAAAAGAAAACACCTAACCGTGATAAAACTTCCATAGTTGGTAGGTATATTGTCTCCACTGATTACGGGTACTGGCAATTGCAAGATACGAAACCCTGGCAATGATCTAATCATGAATTCATACTTGGCAGGCACAAATCAATCCCAAGGCAAATCAAAACCTACTCACGGAATCATTTCTGGACCTTAATATATTGGAACACTGGTTGAGATAAATGAAGATAAATCTCCGTTGAGCAAATTACGATAGTATAATTTCATATCTTAGTTATAAATTCATTATGTCCACTCATAGTGCAAAGTAATAATAATGTGAAACACACGTAAGGAAAATTGGGGACAGAATTGCATTC